>OU342694.1:16880000-17505000 GCA_910589285.2 Mythimna ferrago | reverse complement strand
ATAACTTTGTTAAGACTTTCTTTTTTATTTTTTTTAATTGGTTTAGTAAAACTTTTTGAGAGATTCGAAATTCTTTATTAAAATTATTATGGAAACTAAAATCTTTTTTTTTTAGTTACAAAAAATGTTAAAAAAGGCCAAATGTTACTTTTTTATTTTAGTTTTATAATTATAAGTTTTACGTGTCAAAAAAATCTATCTTCTTTTTTTTCATTTTTTAGGTTTTGTAACACACGTTTAGTTTAAACATTTATTAAGTACACCTCCTATCATGTATTAGATATACAAGTAACAAAAGTTCATTGATCCAGTTGTTTGTAAAAAAAAGGTTCCGCCGCTTTCCACTAGATGGCGCTGTGCCTATGACGCGCATTTCTGAATCGCGGTGTTAAGATTCTCCGTGACTTAATGACCCTCGCTAGATCAGTGAACTTCCTTGATCACAACTACCTAGGGAGTGCATTCTGGAATCTCGTCCTACTTGGAAAGATTACTAGAGACACCTCTGATAATTGTTGCTAAGCAAATTCCATCAGGAAACTTTTTGGATAGAGGGACTTCATTCCCCGACCTTCGTCCTAAGGTCTTGGTCGACGGGACTATCCCTATCTTCTCATCCAAAAACAATCTTTGGGCTTCGCTTATCATCATCTCATCACCTTCGATTATAATAATTATCATCTCATCACCTGTAACTGTTGCTGAAATACAACCTCCTGAAAACTTCGTGTATGTTTCCTTCGAGAGTGGAACCCCTACAAACACCTCCTACAATCTGGCGACCAACTGTGGGCCCGAAGAGAAACCAAAGTACGTCACACGCTACGGACGAACAACAACGACACCAGCTACAGAAAGAAAAGCAGAGATGTCGGTGACCATGTCCGATACTCAGTTCGAGGCGCTGCTGTCGAAGCTTTCACCAGGAAGACACGGCTCGTTTACAACCTGTAAAGCTGAATTCGACGGGACCAAGGACTCCGAAGTGACGGAAGCTTTTCTGGCGGCAGTAACAGTATTTAAACAAATCGAAAATGTAAGTGATGCAGAAGCGCTCACTGGATTACCACTACTCCTCAAGGGTGAAGCTGCAGTGTGGTGGCAGGGAGTTAAAAAGCATGTCTCCACATGGGCGGATTTCGAAGAGCGTCTCCGTCATGCTTTTGCCCCAAGGAAACCAGCTTATGTGGTATTCCAGGAGATCGTTACGGAAAAGCAAGACCCACGAGCAACTACTGAAAGCTTCATCGCACATAAGCGAATGCTTTTTGCTCAACTTCCGGAACCCGAAATACCGGAATCCCATCAACTTCACATGATATACGGCCAACTGAAACACCGAATACGTGACAAAATTCCGCGCAACTCGGTTAAAAGTTACGACGAGTTATTGGAAGCAGCTCGGGGCATCGAACAGATGTGGATCGACAAACCCAATGACGGTGACAAGGAAGCTAAGCCAAACCCGACCGTGAAACCCAAGGTGAAGTGCGGGTTCTGTCACTTCTCAGGCCATACTACCGAAAAATGTAGGAAGCTGAAGAAGAAACAGCAAGAACTAGAGGCAACTGAGCCCGTCCCTGAGAGTCAACCCAAAATAGCTACTACCAAAACGACGCAGGCTCCATCTCCATCCGCACCCAAAGTGACCTGTTACGGCTGTGGTACGCCCGGTGTTGTTCGCAGTAGCTGCCCAACATGCTGCGCCAATAAACAACGGTCACTGCCATCAACAAATCTAGCCTTCTGTCCGGTTGACGTCCAAACGGATGTAAGAAACAGGCCAATTGTCTTCATTGAGATAGATGGCATTAAAGGGGTGGCATACGTCGATAGTTGTGCGAAGACCAGCATCGCATCGTATCAGTTATATCAACAGCTGGTGAACAAAGGACACAAGTTCCACGAAGAAATAGTGAAGATCACTCTGGCAGATGGCATCGGGAAAAACCAACGAGTTAAGAAAATAACCGTTACTGTGAAGTTAGAGGACCGCATCATTCCGACCAGCTTCATTGTGTTGCCAAATACAAGGGACAACCGAACCCTACTAGGCGTCGGGTTTATACAAGACGCAAAAATGGTACTCAACCTTCCTCAGTTTACTTGGGAATTCCTTGACGCCGACTCGACCTATGAGCTATATGAGGAGGACTTCGTGACCTTTGAACCAACAAATAGCAATTCGGTCAGTGTTGCTCTGGATACCACAGAAGGAATGCCTTCAGCGGCTATTGCATCCTCAAGTGCTGCTGCTCTTCCCGAGGGTTCCCCGGGATATAAATTGATACCACTCCAGCTGTCACCTGCTAAGAAAACAAAAAGGGTCTTCGACGGTTACTTACCTGCTTTCGCAGAATTTATGATGCGTGATGCGGAAATGAATGTCAAAGAAGCGGAAATAACATTATCCCCGCACTCAAGCCACCTTTTTCCCAGCGCAAACGAACCTACGGACTCTGATAGTGATTATCATTTTTGTAGTGTTGATATAGGTAATAGCCAAAAGGCAATGTTGAATAAAATACTTGTCGACTATCAAGATGTTTTTATTGATAACAACAAACCATCCTTGCTTGGGGAGCACTGCATCGTGACAAAGGACGATATTCCAATATCAGTACCTCCCTACAGATTATCTCAAACAAAGAAAGATATCCTTAAAGCGGAATTACATGAAATGATGGAGAAGGCTATTATTGAGCCCTGCTCTTCGCCTTGGGCCTCGCCAGTGGTCATGGTACCGAAACCGAATGGAAAGGTTAGAGTATGTATCGATTACCGACGTCTAAACGCTATCACTGTGCCCGACACTTACCCTATTCCACGAATAGACGACTTGTTGCACGCTGCGAAGCCAACGCCTTACATGACGTCACTCGACCTGAAAGCTGGTTACTGGCAAATAAGGATCAGGAAAGAAGACGAAGAGAAAACAGCATTCATCACCCCTTTTGGTCTATACAAGTTCAAGAGGATGCCATTTGGCCTACGCAATGCACCGGCTACCTTCCAGCGACTTGTCGATAGATTCCGTGTTACCCTAGAGCATGTTAACATGCTGGCCTATCTGGATGACTTGCTCCTATTCTCCAGCACCTTTGAAAGCCACCTTTCCGACCTGAAGGACGTATTACAAAGGATGAGAGAATATAACATCACGGTAAACAAAGATAAATGTAGATTTTTCTGCTCGTCGATAAAATACTTAGGTCACATCATAACACCTGAAGGACTAAAGCCAGATTCAGATAAAACCAAAGCTATCTTAGAAAGGCCAAAACCCAAGAATCTTCAACATCTCATATCTTTTCTACAAATGTGTTCTTGGTACCGACGTTTTATTGAGAATTTTTCCGCTATAGCCCAGCCCCTTACGAAATTAACAAAGAAGGAAGCCCGTTGGGTATGGAATATTGAACAGGAAGAGGCCTACAACACGCTTAAAACCCGGTTAACTACTGCCCCTGTGTTGCGGCAGGCCGACGAAACCAAGCCCTACATTTTGAAGACTGATGCCAGTAGCTATGCGCTTGGAGCAGTTCTGGTCCAGGGGGAGAAGGAAGACGAGCATCCCGTTGAATATGCGAGTAGATTGCTCACGACCGCTGAGAAAAATTACTCCACTACTGAACGAGAAGCGTTAGCCGTAATCTGGTCACTAAATAAATTTAGAGCATATGTTGAAGGTCAACCTGTGACTGTGGTAACTGACCACCAAGCTTTAAAATGGTTAATGAACCTGAAATCGCCAACCGGACGTTTGGCTAGATGGGCATTACAACTCCAAACTTTCAACATTATTAATATTAATTACCAACCTGGTAAACTGAATACTGTGGCTGATGCGTTGTCAAGACCACCGTGTTGTGAGGATACCTCTACCTGTGAGATATGTTCTATAATCGTGGATATGCCCACGAGGAGTGTTAAAGAAATCCGAGAAGAACAAATGAAGGATACCAAAATTCAGAAAATAATAGGAGCCTTAGAGGAAACAAATGGAACAGAGGATGCTGTATACTGGAGTAACAAAGGATACCTTATGAATAATGGTATGCTGTACAGATTACATCCTGATTGCGAAGCTGATGATGCGCAACTCGTGGTACCCGGTCACGAGTGGGCAAACGTTCTCAGTGCCTACCATGATGATCCATTAGCAGGACACTATGGGGCTGAGAAAACTTACAAGAAGATAGCCAACAGATACTATTGGAGTGGGATGCGTAGCTATGTTGCAAGTTACGTGAAGAATTGCTTGGAGTGCCAACGGTATAAACCCTGTAATCAAAAACCGGCTGGATTACTGCAAACTACAAGCATGTGCCAACGATTTGAAGTAGTTTCTTTTGATTTGTTTGGACCTCTACCACAAACAGAAGATGGAAAAACTTGGATATTAATCGTTGAGGATGTCGCTTCCCGTTGGGTGGAGCTTTTCGCTTTAGTTACCGCCACCGCTGAAACTTGTGCAATGACTCTGATCAACGAAGTTTTTCTAAGATATGGGATGCCGCGCCGAGTAATAAGTGATAATGGAACTCAGTTTGTGAGTGCTGTAATGCAACAAGTTATGTACAGCCTGAACATAAAGCACCAGTATACCCCGTTGTATCACCCTGAAGCTAATCCTGTCGAACGCAAGAATCGCGACTTAAAGACCCAACTAGCTATAATGGTACAAAGAGGGAAACATAATGTATGGTCAGAACTTTTGCCGGCGATTCGTTTCGCTATGAATAGTACTACCGGTTTAACAACAAGTAAAACCCCGGCGTATTTGACGTTCGGAAGGGAACTAAGATCCCCACATGACAACGAAGTTGACTTTCGAAATATAGTGATTTCTGAAAATATAATACCAGAGATAACTCCAAAACTTGTACAACTAGCGGAAACCTTAATCAAGGCGAGAGAAGTACAAGAAATGAAGGAGGAGTCACGAAAAGCATATGTTGATAAGCATAGGCGTGAACATCCACAGTATCAACCTGGCGATTTGGTACTTGTTAACCTACACCCCGTAAGCAAGGGAGCTCAAGGTGTAACCGCCAAATTTGCGCCACGTAGAGATGGACCATACGTCATCCTCAATAAACATGGGCCCACCTCTTTTAAAGTAGCTTCTCCAAATGATCCTACTAACCCAATCGGCCTCTATCATGTTTCCGCTTTGACTCCATATAAAGGTGAAAGCCTCGAAACAGTTCCCGAACCTGTGCAACCACTTCGAAGAAGAGGACGACCAAGAAATGAGAAGGTTGCCAGCAAGCCTTCATCGGGGTCCAAACGAGGACGTGGGCGCCCTAGAAAACAATAATCTCACTATCCAGTCCACCACGCCGAGACGTCTTTGAGGACTGAGGGGGAGATTGTAACACACGTTTAGTTTAAACATTTATTAAGTACACCTCCTATCATGTATTAGATATACAAGTAACAAAAGTTCATTGATCCAGTTGTTTGTAAAAAAAAGGTTCCGCCGCTTTCCACTAGATGGCGCTGTGCCTATGACGCGCATTTCTGAATCGCGGTGTTAAGATTCTCCGTGACTTAATGACCCTCGCTAGATCAGTGAACTTCCTTGATCACAACTACCTAGGGAGTGCATTCTGGAATCTCGTCCTACTTGGAAAGATTACTAGAGACACCTCTGATAATTGTTGCTAAGCAAATTCCATCAGGAAACTTTTTGGATAGAGGGACTTCATTCCCCGACCTTCGTCCTAAGGTCTTGGTCGACGGGACTATCCCTATCTTCTCATCCAAAAACAATCTTTGGGCTTCGCTTATCATCATCTCATCACCTTCGATTATAATAATTATCATCTCATCACCTGTAACTGTTGCTGAAATACAACCTCCTGAAAACTTCGTGTGTGTTTCCTTCGAGAGTGGAACCCCTACAAACACCTCCTACAGTTTTTATTTTTGAAACTTTGCCCATACTAGGAATTAACTCTTGTGTCGTGGGTGCGTTCACAAACGTGTAATCTCACAAACACCAGACACCACCTTTATTTACGCCATACAAGTAATTGTTCCATGCAAGAATCGCTAAATCACTGCACCAACCGTGTCGTCACAAAAGTAAAATGAAAAAAATAATAATAACAGAAACGAACAAAATAAAAAAATAAAAACTGCGAGTCAGTCTCGCGCACTGAGGGTTCCGTGCAAACTACATATCCCAAATGGAGTCTCGAAGTTTTTTCCGAATTGCCATTTTTTTTTTTTGTGACATAATATGTAACAACAAATTTATTGTTTTCAGATTTATTCCTATACCTGTGCTATAAAGCCTTGCTTTGTGCCAAATTTCAAGATTCTGGGTCAACGAGATGAATGAATTTCTATGAATATGAATTTCGATCTTTGAGAGTATCAAAATATACGTTTTTTTTTGCGACATAAACAGCCGTATCTTTTTTATTCGTTAACTTATAAGTTTCATTTTTTCACAGCTTGAAGGGACTGCAGACTTGAGTATATGGTTTTGTTTTCAACTCGATACCTCCACGCGTTCTCGAGTTAAAGGGTCTTGACAGACAGACAGACATACAGACGGACGAACAACAAAGTGATCCTATAAGGATGCCCGTTTTTTCCTTTTGTGGTACGGAACCCTAAATAATAATTATATATCCACAACTGTATCCGACCGACCAATCAAGGAAAATTTTCGAACAGTTGACAGACAGACAATTTAACTCGTGATAGATTACAATTTAACAGTTGCACTTCGATATATTACAATCTACCGATAAATGATGCGTTTAATCGTTAAATGTTAAGTTTTCCAATCTTTCGATAGTTTGCAATCTTGCGAGATAGATTGTAATCTAAAGGTATTTACAATTTTACTGTGACATTTACGTACTTTTGTACCCTTTTTATTATTGTTTTTTTTTTTAAGAACCTGCCACGTTTGTTCTTTACCAGCCTTGGTTGAGAAGAGTATGCCTAAGGCATGGAAATATCCATCTCCAGATCCAAACTTTTCATAACCATAAACATTCTTGGTTAGATTTACTCAAGATCGATGCTTCTGCTACATAAAATAACTGTATAGTTTTAGTTTTGTGTAAATATCTAGAACAACAGTATGTTGTTTCTAAGTTATAAGAAAGGGTAACTTCAATATAAACCAACCCAGGAATTGCCACGTACCACAGACTGTCTATAAATAATTTGAGTGGCCTGTTGGTATAGTGGTTAGAGACCCTGACTGCTATGCCGGAGGTCGTGAATTCGATTCCCACCCAGAACAAATGTTTGTGTGATGAGCATGATCATTTGTTCTTTGTCTGGGTGTAATTTATCTATAATATGTATGTATTTAGAAATATATAAGTATGTTTATCAGTTGTCTAGTACTCATAATACAAGCTCTGCTTAGCTTGAGGCTAGACGGCGTTGTGTGATAGTTGTGGAATATTATTTTTATTATTTTATACTAGCTGTGCCCGCAACTTCGTTCGCGTGGACTACAGGATTTTGAATTTGTTTTTTTTTTAAATAAAAGTAGCCTTAGTTACTCCTTATTATATCAGCTACCTGCCAAAAAAAATCCCGTCAAAATCGGTCCAGCCATTTCAGAGAGCCAGAACAAACAGACGGACAGACAGACAAAAATTGAAAAAAATGTTATTTTGGTGTATGTACCGTATATATATGCATATAGTAAAAAGCGGTTATTTCAATATTACAAACAGACACTCCTATATACACTTCTGGACACATCTATTGGCCCACCTTAGAGTTTAGGTTTCGATGGCCCCTACCGAAATATGATTGCTAGATTGAACAAAAACTGTTGATGCAGTTTTAAACCTGATACATTTTACCATCTTTTTCGATCGTATTGTTTTAAATTTGAATTCAGAATACCATACGACATGGAGCTACGCCTAACAAGTCGGATATGCGCTTTGTTAAAGGCAATTGATTTTTGAATGAAAAACATGTTTTATCAAATAAAGGTTTAATTTAATAACGCGTGTTGCCTCCATGGGCATCTACCACAGCTCTCATACGATTAGGCATAGAGTTTATCAACCGCTCTATGAAATGTTGAGGGATCATCTCCCATTCCTCTTCTATGGTAGTTTTCAACTCCTGCATCGTCTGGGCAACTGGCTGACGAGCCCTAACACGTCTTTTTAGCTCGTCCCACATGTGCTCAATGGGGTTCATGTCTGGGCTTCTGGCTGGCCAGTCCATAACTGTGATGTTAACATCCCGAAGATATTCCCGCCGGCCGCATGGGCTCTTGCATTATCATGCATAAAAAGGAAATTTGGGCACATAGTCCGCGTATGGTATCACGTGAGGTTCTAAGTACTCACGAATGTACCTTTCAGCATTTAATGTTGGCAGCCGTGGTCCTGTAACAACCTCAAGTTGAGTTTTGCCGCTCGCGGATATACCGCCCCAGACAGTCCATGAGCCACCGCCATAAGCAACCCTCTCTTCAAAGCAGCATTGTGCGAAACGCTCTCCCTTACGTCGGTAGACCTTCTTCCTTCCATCATATATTATATCATCCTATATTAAAGGAATAACCAAAGCAAACATCGTCGGGGTTCTCTTTCTCACAATCCATGGCCCAGCGGGCGTCGGTCCTACTGGGCCCCTACAGTTTGCTGACATCTTCTTGAGGCGCGCGTGGACACACGTCCGAACAGATACCGGACGGTCGGATGGCATCTTCTCCCACTCTGGGTGGAGCTTGAGAGGGAGTTAGTGTCAGACTTTCGCTCGTGCTCCTTCAGCTGCTCTTTCCGTTTCAAGGCCACGATAACTGTTTCGAACAATTCCACATGGACATGTCCGACTTTAACTTATTAAAACCACCTATGTTTCTTCAGTCGCCTTTTGTTTTCCAGTACCCCTAGCCAAGTTGCTAATCTGCAGTCGTTAATGTAACATAACGCAGTTGCAAATGAACAGGAATGACATCTCATCTCAACGCTCAGTCACGTAGTCAGATCAAAAGAAATTGGTTTATGGCCAACTCGAAGCATTCGACGCAAGCGACACGGTTGTAACTTGGCCAGGGGGGCAGGACTAGATAATATCCTTTACATAATGGATTCCATGGCACTAACAGATGTCGGCCTGGTGACAGACAGATGAACAACGGAGTTTTAGCAATAACACATTTTGACTTTTTTTAATAACTGTATTTGATTTTTACAAAAAAATAATAATATGTATTTTATTGCGCCATTGTTATTATCCTAATTCCTTATCTTTGAAGTTTGCAATAAAGGTTTATTATTATTAATAATAAGGTCCCGTTTTAACCCTAAAAAGAAAGATGTGTTTAAATTCCAAGGTTGTGCCACGTGCCAAAAAATCAACAGAAAACAGTAATGGGAAGCTACAGTTAATCAGTTACTAACTTTATTGGTTTGTTTTACAACTCCACCCGGTTTTATTGGATACCTCGCTTTAAACTGTGTCTGTCTAGATGCTGGTTAAGGCCCTTACTCCCATTAAGTGCCATAAAACAATGACTTTCTGAAGTCTGCCCCTCAGTAACGGCTAGGCTAAAAATCAAAAAAGTATTATACATAGATTATAATCATCAATGTATCATTTCTTCGTATAACTTTTGCCAAAAAAAAAAATATAATAATAATAACATGATATTTTTTCTCTTGTATTCTCTACTCTTTTCAAAAGGCTTTGATCTTTTGAAATATGTTTACACAAAAAAAATGCTGCTGATGTTCTTCAAAATGTACATAAGTAGCATAATGGAAAATGTAAATCAAACAATACTACTGCAAAGAAAATGGTTTCAAAATGTAAGCGGGGGCTCTATGCGGGCGCAGGCGGCAGTACAAGTTTGTGTGCATTTAAATCCGCCCAGATGTTCAGGGGACTATACGTCTTAAAGGGCTTTATTGCCGTTCTGTTTATCTAAGGTTCCTTAACGATGTCTTACGTAGCGAAACTTCAAAATTGGATCGTGTTTGTTTATGAAATACTTTTATGGTTTCCAAGAAGCAGCTAGTTGGCTCTAGGGGGCAACTAACTTTTCCCTCTGTGAGTAAAGCGAATGAGAGTGTCAAGCTAGAACTATTTACATTAGACCGACGCACACGTCGTCACCCTGATGCTAACTGTCCTAACCAGCAATTTCTATTTTTCCAGGACGACCGTTTTTCGGTCGGATGTTAAAATCATCTTTCTGTCGTTGCGTTAGCTGAAGCAGTACTAATGTAGTTTTTTTATATTAATCCTGGCTTATCCTTTAAGTTAGTAGTGGCCCTAAAATCCTAAGGTACGAAGGTAGTGAGGATATTTTTTCCCTTCTTCTGCACTTACGCAAAACAAAATATGTGATTATCTTCTAAGCGGTAAACGACACAGATACGACGATTAGAGAGAACTTATTCGAAATAATGTTATGAATACGTAGGTAATATCATTGCAGATACGCCAGTTTGTGGGATAGGACAGTTAGCGGGGAGGGCGACGACGTGTTAAAAGTCAAAGTCAAAGTCAAAAGTTTTTTATTTCACATAGGCCTACATGGGCACTTATAAAACGTCAGAAGCTAGTGTACGGTTCGAAATCGGTCGTTTCATAAGGAGAAGAACCGGCAAGACTCTCCATGGTTACTCTTTTAAAAAAATGGTTGTACTTACAATATTTCCATATTACAGTATAATTAATAGGTATTATTTAAGAACAGTGTAAATCGGTCTATATTGTACTCAAAAGCACAATAAAAATAGTCATTTAAAAAAAGTGAGTCAAAATATAAAGTAATCTAAGAATTCGTGGAGTCTACAGTGTTCTTCCATTTACATTAAAAAAAGAGGCTATATAAAAAAAGCTAAAATAATAATAATTACAACTGTCAATAAATGAGACGCTAACAACCAAAAAAGAAAAACTAACGAATTTAATGTGGTTGTAGTCAGATAATATAAAAAAATATTGCAAAAGCAATGCCTTAGAAAAAAAAAAATGTTACAACAAAGATGGAGCGGTTAATAGATACATTCACACAATATTATGAGTTAGCAGGGGGCCACAAGTGCAGAGGCAGTCATTGCCAAACAAGCGTGTCTTCGACATAGTCTTTAACCTTGTAATATGATTTTTTGGTTAAGACCCGCTTAATATGGGTTTTGAACTTTCCTTCGCTAAGTTCAGTCACCGCTTTTGATAGCTTGTTTTATAAGCGTATGCTATTTACTAAAAATGACTTACTGGTCTTGGGTAATCTCCATTTGGGTAGTATAATTTCGTGTTTACTACGAGTATTTATGTTATGAAAATCGCTTCTAATTTTGAAAAATCCTAGGTTTTTATGGACATACAAAATACTTTCTAAGATATAAAGATACGGCAGTGTCAATATATCGATTTCTTTGAATTTATTTCTGACGGACTCGCGATTACCCATTTTATGAATAGCCCTGATTGCTCTCTTTTGCAATATGAAAATTGAGTCTACATCAGCTGCTGATCCCCACAGTAAAATACCATAAGACATAATACTGTGGAAATAGGCATAGTAAACTAACCTAGCTGTGGCGACATCTGTCAACTGCCTTATTTTTCTTACTGCATATGCCGCTGAGCTTAGTCTACCTGAGAGAGTTCTAATATGAGCGCCCCACTGTAGTTTGGAATCGACAGTTATACCTAAGAACACAGTTTCTGTAATTACATCAAGTTTTTTGCTATCAAGAATTAGATTGACGCCAACTTGACTACACGCCTTATTTATACGTAGAACGACGTTGCGTGGCTTCGCGTGGCGTGGATCAACTGTAGCTCTACAAGTCTAGTTCCCATATAAAATGTATGGAGACTGACATGCCGGCGTGTGTGGTACACGTGTGCGCAGTGTAGTTCCATCTTCAGACTTCTGCCCTTGTACGTTCAGTTGCCTTTTGCAATCTAGGGCCGCGATAACTCTTTTGAATAGTCTCGCAAACTTATATAAAGGTTTTTTTTTGAGGTAGGAAATCATTCAGTGACTTCTCCCGCTCTAGTGTGGGGCAAGGCTTCAAATAAACTCGATATTTCTTATGAAGAATTTCGGGAAAACTTTTTTCTCAAAGCCATGATATTGTAGTTAAGTATTTATTAGAAATTCATGAATTAATTGTGTCTCTTGTCTTGTATCTTATCTGTTTTACAGTCGCGGTATTTCTTAGACTATCAAGTATTATTTGCTTATTATTACCTTCATTAATAATTTAAAAAATAGATTCTCAAATAGACTCTAGACACAGTTATGTCAAACAGTAGTCATCTGACTACTGTTCCACTGTTAGACGGAGCAGAAGGGCGTATCAGACATATACGGACTAAAATCACACTTGTGTCTTTCAGTTGCCTTTTGCGTTCAAATGCTCCGAGTTACCTTTTCAGAAAATCTTTATGGACCTATAGGGCATCGGCCCTGCTGAGCCCCTATGGTTTGCTGACATCTCTTTGTGCGTGAAGCACTACGCGCTGTCGATGACTTGGGATCAGTCTGGACAGTAACCGGATGGCCGGACGGCGAGCTACCTATCACTCATCGACAAGACTGCGCCTACCATGACTGGTAATCGGTGTCGGCGTCGTGGCCTCTACAAGGACACAGTGGTGCTCTGCTCTGGAGGGGTACGTATCCACCATATGCTATGCTCCAGCATGTCCACCGGGTGGTCTACAAATGGTCTGTAATCACTATCTACCAAAATATAGCACGTTTTATACAGTGACTTTCTGGAGCCTACACCTCGGTAACAAAAAAAAAAATATGTTTATTACAGATTTTGCATTTTGGAGAGTGTGCGCAGGAATTGCATGACTTGATTCCGCCATCTCATTTCCACCATCGGACAAATCGACGCACGGCAAGTATCCACCCTTACGTTGTTGAAACACCTACGGTCCGGACTAAGCGTTTCGCCTCGTCATTTATACCGCGTACATCAAAGGACTGGAATAGTTTGCCTGCTGCGGTCTTCCCGTCTGATTATAATTTGGGTGTCTTCAAGGCTAGAGTGAATAGGCTCTTACTAAACTAGTGCGCCTCACCATCAACGATTGCATCACTGCTTACCATCAGGCGGGATCGCAGTCAAGTACTATTTTGTAACGGATAAAAAAAAAAAGATTTATGATCAACATTACCAACATTTGATTTTTACGTACGATTAATACTTTTGTCTAAAAAAAAAAAACATACAACAACATCACCTTCGCAACTTCTCCCTACTACTTCCAAA
The DNA here is from genome assembly GCA_910589285.2 of Mythimna ferrago. NCBI lineage: Eukaryota > Metazoa > Arthropoda > Insecta > Lepidoptera > Noctuidae > Mythimna > Mythimna ferrago. The sequence continues at coordinate 17,491,744 of OU342694.1, read as the reverse complement.
AGGCTTGGATCTTTAGAAATGTTTTTACATATAAAAATTGGTAGTTAAATATCCTTCAAAATGAACATGGCATATGTAAATCAATCAATATTTCGCAAAGAAAATGGATTTAAAAGTCAGCGGGCGCAGCTAGCCGCAAACAAATGCACAGATAGTCGTACTGTCGCCCAGACGGGTACGAAAGTAGTGGCCATTTAATTTCGGCCAGATGGTTCAAGGGACTATAAGCCTTAATACATAATCTATTCTTAAAGCTGTCCAAATTCATGCTGAAAATTTTCCACACAAGTACACAACTATTCCCATTTTGCCCGACTGCGTCAAAAGGAGGGGTTATGTTTTCATCTTACATCGCATGAATTCAATTCCGCCAAGTTTACTGAAAACAGGCTTATCCCGCCGAAGCTCATTGAATTCCTCCACAATTTCCTAACCCACGTACTGAAACACAATCTTTTATATATTCGCATAGGTGTATAAAACCGTTATATAAAACGGGTTATAGAAAACCGTTTTGTGCTACACAAAGGTTTTAAAACGTTGTTATTTAACTTGGACAATACAAAGGACAGAGAAAATGAAATTCATTCGTGCGTTGAGGTCCTCTTCAAAACAGGATCACATGTTTTGTTGTTAAAAGATTCCGGATTAGTAAATTTTCGGATTTCTCTGGCTATAACCTAAATAGATATAATTTGACAGTGTTTAATAAAAAAAATCTGTGCAAATAAATTAGAAAGGAGGTGTGGAGGTTACTTAGCACAGCAAAGCATAATAAGCTTTATAATGTTCCCAATGCTGAGACTCAAGCCTCCTCTTTAGGAGAGGGAATGGACCGTAATCATTAAATGTAGGTATCTATAAATTGTTAACACTTTTCGGCCTTTCGGACAAATAAAATGTTTTTCATTCTTTCTTTCTTTCTAATCCACCACGTGGGCGGCATTGCGGCTTGGTTGATGTCATATGTCTTTGAATTTTTGGTTCTAAGACATCTCACGATGTTTGATATTGAGGTTGCCAAATGATTTTTACAGGCTTCTAAAGTGCTTCCGTAATCGCCAGTGTTTGACCTTTAGACTAGCTGTGAGGCAGTTCATCAGTTGTTTTAGAACCAGATTTATTACATTTCACATCAGATCATAATAAAGTTATAAAAGTGAAAATTTGTGAATGTTTGTTACTTCTTAACGCTTAAACGACTGAACGGATTCTCATGAAACATGGTGAACGGGTAGATCAAATGCTGAAATAACACAAATTATACTTTTTTTTTTGGTGTAATTTTTTTATAAAATGTGGGCAAAGCCGCTAGCATCAGATAATACGTTAAAACTCTTTCTTCACAGCATGTTTCCTACTGAACAAAATTATTATTAATTAACAGACCCAGCGAATTTCGTACCGCGCCTAACAGCCAATGAATGTAGAATATCTTTAAATATAAAGCCTATGTAATATATATCAAGTTACACACAATTTTAATGAAAAAAGTTATCTACGTCAATTTCGTAGATTTTGCATGATATGTGCACAACAAAAACTGCTACAGATTTATTATACGTATACCTACTTGTATAGATTTACTCTTTTAGTCCTTTTTTTATGGTGGGGATAATCATCCAATGACGACCCCCGTTCTTGGGCGGAGCGGGAGATAGTGTCAGACTCTTACTGACTAAAAACCCACCCCGTTCCTTCTAGCCTTCATACCGGGGCTCGAGCTCCCTTTCGGATAACCCTGGCCCCAGTAGGCTTCGACCCGGCTGGGCCCCTGCTGTTGCTGACAACTCCTTGAAGCGCGCGGGAACAGTGCGCGCCGTTGACGACTTGGGCTCATTCCAGACAGTTACCGGACGGTCGGACTGCGAGCTATCTATTGCACACTGTCCGCAAGCCCGCGCCTACGGTGGCCACTCTTTTAGTCCTAAAATCTGTTATTCACAGACACTAAACCTGCTCTTCTTGGTTAATAACTTATTGTAGAAAGCGTCCAAAACAATCCATTACGTAATAATAGCCGAATTGTGTCGGGCATCTGTCTGGCACAGGACAAAACTTGAAATTATGATATTAGTACAAAATGAGACACAATTTTGGGAGTTATGAAATGAAGCATTATCATTATTAGGTCTGTCAGGAATTTCAGTTGTTTTCTTTAGACTTTGTTATAATGTCTTTGTTGCTAAATAACATCTTATTACGCAGAAGAAGTTTCGTTTAGCCTTCGGAGGCTTTTTAAGACTTTAAAAGGTTGAGATATTTTTTTATTGTCTTGTTGGTCTGTTAGATGCGAGCGCTGTACCATCAATATTCATATTTCGATATTATCTACATCTACACTAATATAATAAAGAGGTAAAGTTTGTTTTTTTTTTTGTAGGAAGTAATCTCTGGAAGTACTGGTCCGATTGCTAAAATTTTTTCACCGATAGAAAGCTGCTTTATTCCTGAGTGACATAGGCTATATTTTATGTAAGCGGGCGATGTCGCGGGTAAAAGCTAGTATTTTATAAATAAATAGACGTTCGCCATTGCGTTACTGGAAGATGGTGGACATCCCACCCATACGTACAAAGCGTTTTAGTAACACGTACATTATGCGTACAGCTTAGGAGTAGAATTTCCTGCCGGAGACTGTGTTTCTTGATAGCTACAACCTAAGGATATTTAAAGCGTAAAGTCCTGTGAACATCTGGCTGTAATTAAATGCACAATTACTCTATCCAGTCCCGCTGAACTTTAAATCTATTTTCTTTGCGAAATATTGTTTTTTTTTTCCACAACTATCACACAACGCCGTCTAGTCCCAAGCTAAGCAGAGCTTGTGTTATGGGTACTAGACAACTGATAAACATACTTATCTATATATTTCTAAATACATACATATTATAGATAAATTACACCCGGACACAGAACAAATGATCGTACTCATCACACAAACATTTGTCCTGAGTGGGAATCGAACCCACGACCTTCGGCATAGCAGTCAGGTCCACTAACCACTAGACCAACAGGCCTGTCTAAATATTGATCGATTTACATAATACTACGATTATAGACAAGGTTATTTGTAAAACACTAACAACCTTGCAGGGCCCTATTACTGCCATCCGGTAACTGTCCGCACCAAGCCCAAGTCGTCGACGGCGCGCACTGTTCCCGCGCGCCTCAAGGAGTTGTCAGCAACAGCAGGGACCCAGCCGGGTCGAAGCCTACTGGGGCCAGGGTTATCCGAAAGGGCGCTCGAGCCCCGGTATGAAGGCTAGAAGGAACGGGGTGGGTCTTTTAGTCAGTAAGAGTCTGACACTATTTCCCGCTCCGCCCAAGGGCGGGGGATGTCAATGCATGATTTTTCCCACCATAAAAAAAAAAAATCATCAGCCACATCATCGCTTACCATTAGATGAGATAGTGGTCAAATGTACGTAAATAAATAAATGTGTATGTTTCGGTGTAGCAATAAATACTAAATAAATAAGATTATTTATTTGTATAAAAAACTGTCAAAACAAAGTAGTTTAACTTTTTCACTTCCTCTACTAAACTAGAAAATTACAGAATACTCTTAATGAAGTGATTTATTATTCGCGACTAACATTTACCAGCACTATGACGTAATAATAAGCTAACACTTTTAACTTTAACATTATAAATCATTAACATTAACAATAATGTTTACGTCTTCGTGGTTGAAACGTTAATGTAAACATTTTGACATAATTTGTGGAAGAATCATGTTCTGATCTTAGAGTGAAGATATTATTAGTCAGTGTCTGGTTTGAGTTTGTTTACTAACATGGTTTTTGCTGTTGAAAGATATACAAGTGCAGTTTTGAATCCGCAAAAAAATTCAGGAAGCAAGTATGTTAATGATTCTCGACTCGAAACAACAATAAAGTAGGTAGCTAAAAATATTCATAAACAGAGACAAACACTGCGTCTTATTAAAGCTTAAAGGCGTGGCTTTACAATAGTTTAGGTTTTACGATCAGAGAAGATGCAAGAGAAGCGATAAATAAGTAAAAAAAAAAAAACGCCTTGTCATTTTGAATAGCAATGATGTCACTACAATAACACGTTAACGTGACAGTGACAGTAAGTTAGTATGCCACTTAAGCTCAGAAATGTATGAAACACGACCAGTAGTACATATACATAGAGGCTAGTGAAGTAGTGAAGAATGAGTCGAAAATCAAAATACTAAGTAAAGCGTAATCACATTGATGTAGGTATATCAATTGGTAATAGTCACTTTCAAACGTCGACATAAACAAGCCGCGATATCAAAGAAGAGCTCGTCGTGTAACAGGTATTTTTGGTTTATACGAGTACAACAAATTTTGCGAATTTATAAAAAAATATACAATTATATATGCAATAAAACATTAAAAAAATAACATTTACTTAAATATATTTTATTTCTTATTGTTTTAATACATCATTATTACAATTACTCAAACAAGACACATTCAATGTTTTCATCTACTCTTAAATCTCGAAAAGAAGGACTAGCTAGCTTCGGAGATATATTATCGAGAAATGAGGCTGGTGCCGTTATATTTGCTTGATTAGCAACTGGTGGAATTGAAGGTAGTTCAGGACAACCAGGTTCATTTTCCTGTACTTTTTCAACATTCTGAATCTGTGTGTGTATATCAGCCAATGTATTTTGTAATTACGGTGTTAAAGTTGTTACAATATGCCTTCATATTCGATTAATGGCCACACTTCAATTCAGGTACCTTGAATAGAATCGAAATCGTAAATAAATTAGTCCAATATGCACAGCAGAATATTAATATTAGAAGCGTAAAGGAAAGTCCGATAAATATCCGTTATCGTAGAGCGTAGAGCCAAGCTAAGCCAGCAAGTATTATAGATTGTTGACCAGGTATCGTATTTTTGTATGTTTATTTACTAATTTTATAACAATCTTCTAAAATTTTGTGCAGTTTCAAAACTGAACTTTGTGTTTGTTTTGACACTCTTGGTAAATTTTCCAAAGAAGGCGGGTTGAATTTTCTACAGGCCTATTGCCAAAAATGGAACCAGTTTTTAATAAAAGCACTACAAAATTAATATAATATCTTGTGATCCTACGTACCCGATTTCCCGGGAGAATTCTTGTTCCTCAACCCCGGAAACAAAGTTCCTACTGAATAACACTAAGATTGTGTGGATCTAACGCCATATTTAATATTGAGCTAAGTTCAATGGCAGTTAAGTTATATCACCAGTCTTTTGGGTACATTATCAGTCGACAGCGATGCGGGGGAGTTTTTCGACGCCGTACTTTAGATTGCTAGTTTAGTTCCTCAGGGATTTTATTACCTGACTACGGCAAAGCCAAAGGAGGGTTATGATTTTGACAGGCTATGTATGTATGCATGTATGTGAGTATGTTCATCTGTTCCCTCATAGCTCCTAATCTACTTAACGGAACTCGACATATGAGGTATTGTTAGAAGCGTCATAATCGTCCGCTGAATATAGGCTACGTGACGTGTCACAAAACTCGATATGGCGCCCTCTACCGGACAAAAAGTAATGAGTTAAAAATAAAAATAGAGATAAATACGCCGTGTTTGGTATCATTTGAATGGGCTTAACTTGTACATATCGAAAATATTGCTCAAATTTAAATTGATGCCCTCTAGTGGACAAAAAGTTTTATGTTAAAAAAAAAATAAGATAAACACGTTGCGTTTGGTATCATTTGAAAAAAAAAGAAACGCCTAGCCCTAGTCACACGTTATTAAAGTGTTTCGGTTGGTACCTGTAACGTGTGACTGCGGTTTTTCTTTTTGTTCTGTTCTTGTTTTTCACCATCCTGAAAATCTTGTTTCATTCTTTTTCAGCGTCGTTTTTTTGTCGTAGTCGGTTTTAGTTTTTTAATTTTTTTATTTTTATTTTGTAAATTATTTTTACATATATCTAGTTTTATTTTTCTTGTTCTATCTATATTTAAATAAATCTTTATTACCTACTTTATAAAAAAATTTGAGTAATTAAAAAAAAAACACATTTGATACGCCCGCCTCGCGGATGTTGGCGACCCTCACCTGTTCATCGATATACCTTGTAGAAGGTCGCATCAACGTTTCGACTTCTATCATCTGATTGCCACTCCAGAACCTTGCAGCTCCATCGACTATTCTGTGAGTAATGTGCCACTGCCACTTATGTTTGGCGATGCTTCAAGGTTTTTCGTTCACCTTTTCTGTTACAAAAATATACCTTGTAATATAAAAATCACAATACTTAGGTTACTAAAAGTAAAAAAAAAAACATTTTCTCACTATCTACTTATTTATTACACAATAGTAACCCATTATTATAATCTCCAAGTTCAAACCAATTTACGATAGCAAAATAATTTAATAAGGTGCGTGAATGTATTTCATTAACTATGTTATTACCGAAATTATCACACGAACACGAATATAAACTAAATCACCCTAATATAATACAGGCGAAAGTTTTTATCTAACTGTGTGTGTTTGTTGCTCTTTTTCACTTAAAGGACTAAATGGATTTCGATGGAATTTGGTTTAGTGCCCACGCACACGGGCCTCAAAAAAAAAAAACCCACTTCAAGCTTTTTTTCGTGGCGGCCTTTTTTGTGACTCATGTGCGGCGGTGCCGCCACAAAAAAAAAAGCTTAAGGTAAACGTGGAATAACGGTCATTGACCCTCCTATATTTGTATTCTTATTTTAAAGGTTGACATTCTTAATTTAAAAAAAAACGGAAATAAAGAATAAAGCTGTCTTGAATCGACGTGAATCGTGATCGTGACATTATCTTGTAATGAAAAGCAATATTGTTATTTATTTTTTTTGGTTTAATAATCTTGGTGTTTAACCGAAGAATGGCTCGAAATCACGCGCGTACGCCCGCGTTCCGCGAACTGCTTTTCGCCACGTTCGCTTGGGGTTTGTGAGAGGCAAGAAAAACCGTATGCAGAAACTAGTTACTACTAAACAAAATTAATAGGTAGGTACGCACGATATTTCAAAGTCGCACCCTTAGTATAATGTCAACCTATAACTCTAGTAGGTATTGCGTGTAAATAATTGTTCCGTAACTATTGTGTAATAGCCAATGTTACTTGCCATCTGATTTAGGCGACTGGTTTTCAAGGTAATGGTGCTTCTACCCAAGTCAAACTACTTTTTTTTTGTAAAAAATTTCCCTCACTTTTTTTATTGTTGAAAGGTTCGCGCTTGACCGCTATCTCACCTGATGGAAAGCGATGATGCGGTCGACGATAGAACGCACTTACCTAGAAGTAACCTATTTACTTTTGACTTATTCCTTTGTTGTAGTCATCAGGAAACACTGATTCCGCCAGGGAATTCCACTCCTTAGCTCTACGCACAAACTTCAATTCTCTACATTTTTCTACTTATTGATTGATTTAATTATTAATTTCTTTTTTTTTCTATCATATCAACGGCGATGTAAAGTTTGTCAAACGGTATGCAATTTAAGGACGTATACGGACTTAAAAACTACTAAAGGATGGGATGTGTATTTTTGCTTCAATCGCTTTCATGTCTGAAATTTTACCTCACGAATAACTTCTTTTTCAGCTAATAAACCAAGAACACAGAGTTCTTTTGTTAGAATCGTAATACGTCATTGATTTTGCTTGATTGGAATGCATAGTTTCTACATTGGATGGAACTCCTATTATGGAAAAAAAACCCTTTTCTTATCAGATTCTATGATTATAAATTCAACGATATTGCGGAAACTACAAAAACAAAAAATAATATTGAAAAAATAATTATATTTCTTTATATTTCCGGATCAATCCTAAGATATCTCAGTTCAAAATTACCCGTTTCAAAAAACAAATATTTTATAGATAAATCTAAGTATGCACACGGGCCTCAAAAAAAAGCCACCACAAAAAAGCTAGAAGCGACCACAAAAAAAGCTAGAAGCGGACACAAGAAAATCTGAAGCGCGCGACAGCTAGTGGCCCGAGAAGCTAGAAGCGGCTTCTAGCGTTTTTTGTGGCAGTACCACCGCACACGGGCCACAAAAAAAGGCCGCCTCTAAAATAAGCTAGAAGCGGCTTTTTTTTGAGGCGCGTGTGCGGGGACACTTAACTCATTTGTTAGGATTGATTTGACCAAATTATACTGAGCTGCTACGAATTTTTAAAGCGATCCAGTTGACGACCTAAACTGAACTATATAATATGCGAAACCTGAAACACGTCTCTAGTATTTTTATGTAAAGAATCTACGTACTACGTATCATAACTGTATCCTGAAAAATCACAAGGTTTGATAAGTCAGCAAAATCACATAGTCACCGTGTCATCCAGGCGACTGAGGGGTTGTTTTGCACTTGCACACAGCACACGAGCCACAAAAAAAGGCCGCTTCAAAAAGAAGCTTGAAGCTGCGTTTTTCTATGGCCCGTGTGCGGGGACAGTTAGTTTTATCTCTTGTATTTTATTATAAGGGTTGCTCAACCCTATATTTTACCATAATTTACTTTGGAGTTCTGATTACCAGAATTGCGAAAGTTTTGTTTTGGAATTTTCTATATCTCGTTACTAAGTTTCTTTTATAAAATTGCTTTATCTCGGTTATTATAATTTAGATATAACGGTAAACCAACGGCTTCTGTGCTAAATTCGTTTTACCTAAAAAGTAGAGATGTGCTGTTGCATATCTCTAGTATTTTTCTACCTGACTACAGCAAAGACAAAGGAGGGTTACGATTTTGACAGGCTATGTATGTGTGTATGTTCATCTGTTCCTTCATAGCTCCTAAACATCTTATCGTAACTCAACAAATGAGGTATCCGCTGAACATAGGCTACATGATGTGTCACAAAACTGAATGTGGCGCCCTCATATGGACAAAAAGTATTGAGTTACAAAAAAATAGATAAATACGCCGTGTTTTGGTATAATTTTTTTTGTGTTAGAAATCTTCTAATGACTTTTCCCGCTCTATCGTGGAGCAGTAAGGACAAGTAAAGAGAAGAGTGTAGAGTAAGTACATTACCCGCGAAAAAGTGACAGGTAATGTCATTTACCTTACAGCAGTTGAGAGATTGTCATGCTCACTCAAATGACTCGCTAATGGTGGCATGTGTTATTGGTTAATTCAGCTCCCTTCAAATGGTTGAGCTAAGTGGGGCTGATACATGCGTCACGCTCAAGAACGGGCGCCGTCAGTTGAGACTGGTCATCTCTCAGCTGCCAGTGACTTAATTCAATTTCAATTTTTGTTATTATTATTATTTTTTAATTTTTATTACTAATCTTCATTGCGCTCACATAATAGAAGCAACAAGAAATATTTACCGAAGATTCATTAATATGATTAAAAAGAGTGTCCATGGAGTTTCTTGTACGTTCTTCTCCACCGAGATCTATGCTTTGGAACTTGCAATTTAGCTTCACTTATTTGACTGACCGACATTTTGACAATTCAAATATGCCTGTATTAAACGTCTATTTGAAATAAACGTTTCTGATTTCTTACATTTTATACTTAACGTTTGGCGGGAACGTTAATAGAAACCTCATATTTACCTAACCCCATACACAAACACACAGGCACAAAATGTAGAACTACACTGCGCACACGTGGGCCTCGTAAACCGATCTGGGTGCGTCAGTCTCTTTACATTTTATATTCGCTCGGTTCAGACGGTTACTGGACAGTCGGACGGCAGCTATCCACTAGTTCTCGCTTTACTTTTTATATGTTCCCACTGCAAAACCCCACTGGAATGCAAAGAACACGGTTGAATTTTAGTAAATAAAAGCCGCATACTACTTTTTGCTCCACTAAAGTAAATGCGAAAAAAGTGGCAATGGGCAGAGCACATTGCACGCAGAACAGATGGTCGATGGGGATGAAAGTTTCTGGAGTGGCGACCACGTACCGGAAGACGTAGCGTTGGAGCCTTCCAACAAGGTGGACCGATGACTTGCCCCTAGACCATGACGTTTAAAGTAAGATTGTTTTAATCTTGTTTCAATGTGGGTAAAAGACAGAGCTATACAGGTTGTGTAAAGCCATCTCTTACCCACACTGAAACAAGATTAAAACAATCTTACTTTGAACATTATAGTAACCCCGTTGGTCAGGGTCACAGGAATCCGATGAATGCGTGACGCACAGGACCGGTCGTTGTGGCGACGCTTGGAGGAGGCCTATGTCCAAAGGTGGAAGTCTTTCAGCTGATATGATGATGATGATAATAAAAAAACTTTGTTCATCCTTGACAGCTTGGTAGCTGAAACATTGAAACCAACCGGTTTTAATGAATCAACTTTAACTCGAAGTGTTGGCACAGTTCCATGGGCAATTCTGACATTTTAATTAATCGCTCTGGTAGTTAGTTTGCTTGTGGATCTTCAGAGGACTGCATTTGTCACCAATTGTTATATTCACTCAAGCGCTTTACATCTGTCTAGAGTTTTGCCAACTATGTTTTTATTATAGGTCGGAAATCATTATGTGAGTTCTCCTGCACTAGATGGGATTAGAAGGAGGGTTATTTATTATTTATTTATTTATTTCTTCATGCACTCAAGAATACACAGGCAGACTTAATGCCTTAGGTATTTTCTTCCCATCAACCTTTGGGTGGTTTTTTTTTTTTCTGTGGGTAAAATCATCCAGATAACCTCCACGCCCTTGGCGGAGCTCGATCAGGAGATAGTGTCAGACTCTTATTGACTAAAAAACCCACCCCGTGTCTTCTTGCCTTTCATACCGGGGCCGAACACCCTTTTCGGAACTAGACCCTTGGCCCCAATAAGCTTCAATCCTACTGCGCCTCTATAGTTGCTGACAACTCCTTGAGGCGCGCGGGAACAGTGTGCGCGACAGTTATCGGACGGTCGGAAATGGTACCCTTCAGGTACGAAACGTTTTTTTTTTAATATTTTTAAGAGCATTCTTAGCTATGAAAGACAATTCGAAGCTACTTATAATCTCCTCACTTAGTTATTTCACTCCATAAGGAAAAACATTGTACAATTTTCCGTTATTTTTTTTTAGTAATCCGCTATGACAGATTCTGAAGCCACTCGGACAGACATGAAAGCCCACCCTTATCATCCATCTTTCTTTCCGTATCCGTAATAAAATAATGGAAAAATTTTTGATGAAAATATTTTGATTAGTGTATTTATATGTCAAAAAAAAAAATTGTCATCGCACTGTATTGCAGGAGATCTACCATGTCCTCATTAAAAAAATTATTTAATTTTTTTATCTAAAATATTCCAATTCTACCTAATTTGTTTGACATGCGTATTCGAATTAAGTTTCATGTTGACATTACTTTTATTTTGTTTAATATTTTCATAATTAATTAGAGCCATGTACCCTCGGTTATGCATAATATAAGCGGTGGTTGCCTATAACTCCAGGCTACGTGTACCAATTTTTATTTCTAAGTTTTTATTTTGTAACACTCGTTGTAGATCCTTAAATAAATAAATAAACTGTAACATGAAAATTTCACAAAGTTATAAGGTTTTTATGTTACCTGGTTGTTCGCAAACAACCCTACCCCAGTCGCCTGGATGACCCGGTGACCATGTATTTGTGTGAATAACCATCATCATAATCATCATTTCAGCCGATACACGTCCACTGTAGGACATAGGCCTCTCCCAAGCGTCGCCACAACGAACGTTCCTGTGCGTCGCGCATCCATCGGTTTGCCGCAACCTTCACCAGGTCATCGGTCCACCTTGTAGGAGGCCTTCCAACGCTGCGTCTTCCGGTACGCGGTCGCCACTCCAGAACCTTTCGGCCCCAACGGCCATCTGTTCTGCGAGCAATGTGCCCTGCCCATTGCCACTTAAGTTTGGCAATTCTTCGTGCTATGTCGGCAACCTTAGTTCTCATTTGGATATCTTCATTCATCAAACCCATACGTGTGGGGTATCTATGGATAGGTCTTCAAAAATGATATTTAGGTTTGTAACATCATTTTTTTTAAATTGAATAGTTTACGCGAGAGACACTTCCAAAGTGGTAAAATGTGTGTGTCCCCCCCTCTAACTTCTAAAATAAGAGAATGATAAAACTAAAAAAAATATATGATGTACATTACCATGTAAACTACCAACGAAAATTGGTTTGAACGAAATCTAATAAGTAGTTTTTTTTTTTAATACGTCATAAATCTAAAAAAAATACACTATTATTAAAACATCGATCAAAGTTACAACAAAAGAACTTTTATATTACGTTACTTGCTGCTACGGAACCCTCCATGGGCGAGTGCGACTCGCACTTGGCCGGTTTTTATTATTTTCGATTTACTGTTTTACTATTCAGTTACTGAATCTGAACAAACTATATTGAAGGTTCGCATATACTAAAAATAATGTCGCAGAATAGGCCCCTACGTCTTGCCGCTGACTATGATAGCCTAAGCAGATCGATTGAGATTACGGCCAACTAAAGACTTGAGATAAATTCTTTATCTCTTTAGGGAAAAGTTTTATCACAAAGCCAAGATATTGTAGTTATGTTTATATGAAAAATTCATGAATTAACTGTGTCTCTTCATCTCTTGTCTTGAATCTTATCTGTTTTAAAGTCACGGCATTTTTTTAAATAACAAGTTTTATTTGCTCATTATCCTTAATAATCTTCATTCATCATTTTGAAAATAGATTCTCTAATAGACTGTAGTAGTTTTGTTTTTTAATAGGAAATCATCTAATGATTTCTCCCACTGCAGGATGGAGCAGGAGAGTGTCATCATCATGATTTCAGCTGATATACGTCCACTGTTGGATATGGGCCTCCCCCAAGCGTCGCACAACGAACGTTCCTATGCGTCTCGCATCCGTCGATTTCCCGCAACCTTCACCAGGTCATCGGTCCATCTTGTAGGAGGCTTTCCAACGCTGAGCCTTTATTCTAGGACTTTAGCTAACCTTTTCAGAAATCGACCCGTGGCTCTAGTACGCGTACCCAAAGTCCGTCATCCGCAAGCCCAAGCCTACGGTGGCTGGTAGTCGAGGTCGAGGTCTCGGCTTCTTCTGCCTGAATCCGGTGCAGGAACTTCTCGAACTTACCATGTCTGGTGAGGGCTTGCGTCATACAGAAGATGAAGACTAGCGTTTGAGCTGCGTCTCGCTGCGAGCATTTTTTCTTTACGCTCACCGCTCCGCGCTTAGCAGCTCACTACAGCAAAATCGTAAACGGACCGTAACAAACGTGCAAAACTAAGATGAGTCGTGCATTATAATTATAAACAAAACAGAGATAAGAACGTATATGGCACTATTATGAACATCCGAAATTGACTGTAAGTTAGTAATGCGTTCAAAAATAGACTTTAGGACAAAGGTTTAAAGTGCAAACTACATGATTTGTATCACATCTTATCTATAACATCTGCTTCTCTTTGACATTTTTATCTTTTTATGGAAAAAACTTCAGTCAGCATTATATTGAAACACTTCATTGACTGGAAAATATCTTACTTTCCGCAGATATTAGGTATTCGTCATCGAGGAAAATGTGTACCAGCAAAAGATTTTAAAAAGTAATCACAGTAATTTTTTAAAGGAATCAATGACACCTCTCGTCCTTGGGCGGAGCGGTAGGGCGTGTCAGACTTTTACTGACTAAAACCCACTCCCGTTCCCTCCGGGTCCCGGGGTTCTCTTCGACGGCTTTGACCCTGCTGTGCCTCTACGATTATGCTGCCACAGACGCGCGTGGAACACTTCATGCCATCGACGAATTTATATGAGTGTGTGTGTTTGGTAACAGTACCAGACACACATTTTCTGTCTTATTCCAGAACAATAACACAAACAGGTCCATAGCATGCATAATCAGCCTTGCAATGATTTTTCCTGTAACTCAGGCCTCCTCTCTAGGAGAGGCAATGAGCCGCAATCCACCACGCGGTCCAAGTGCGGGTTGGTGAATGTCACATATCCTCGAATTTTTGGTTTTTGCTGGTTTCTTCACGATGTATTCCGATCGTGGTGATGAAATAAATTACACAAAATAATGCGCCTGGCTGGGTTTAACCCGCGACCTACAACTCGTAAGCCGCAGCCTCTGGGATAGTTTTCGACTTGTACCTGGGCAAAATCACTATATTATATAACGTAAATGCTCCTATTACCGCCAGTTTTAGCTGTCTTAGGATTCACTTTCAAAAAATAGATATAAGCTGTAATGTTAGGAAAGGTGTTATAATTTATAATTAATCTCAGCGAAGTATTCTTTCCAATTCAGTACTTAAATTCAATATTCAGTAACACAATAGTTACTAAATAATTATTTAATCCAAAAGAGTAGTTGATTCTATTACCGACCCATAGAATGCGGCAAGATTCTATTACCGATTTTTCTGCTTCTTTTACCGACCGCTACGAAGTTGTCACTTCTTCTAGACTATTAAATAAAATAAAAAATCGTTTTTAAGGTATTTATTATATAATAGCAATAGTTATGAGATCAACATTATTACAATATGAAAATAATTATTTATTGCAACGCTTAGAGCACTTATTTTTTGTTAATTAAAATTAATAAAAAATATAATCAGTCCCAGAAAACAGTCTTCAAACAATTAAATGCTTACTTTTTAATTACCTACATACTAATAAGATATTATGAATCAGTAACAAAAATATTTTTATCCGTAATACAATCACGCAGAGTTGTCCTCGGTATGCCATAGGTTTTTGAAGCTTCATATACCTAAGCTGGTCCCTTCATTTATAGCTAGAAGCGCAGCTTGTAGTTGAGCAGAGGCGTACTGCTTGCGCTTCTGCGGCTCCATGATTCTATAAAAGAACACAATCTTTAAAGAGATATAGAATTTAATTCTTCGAAAGAAGCTTTAAAAAGTTACATGGCCCCCCATTCCGTCCCGCCATTTTTATTTGATTTGAAATCATATAAAATATAGCCAATGCCATGAAGCCATGAATGAAACTGGATAGCAAATATTATTTTACATTAATAATATGGCATGTGACAAAATCTCTCAAAACATCACGTATGCAAGAAATGTGCCAATTTGTTCAAAAATATACCTACATTTTTTTTTTGTGTACTGTAATATTACCAAATATATCGTCACAGCTGTGAGTCGGTAATAGAATCAAGTAAGAAGGTTACAATATTCTATTAGCGACCAATAGAATTAATAATAAACAGATAAAATATCCGCTTTATGGTATACTGTTAAATTCGATCTCATTGCTATATTATTGCTTTTAATGTCAGTTAGTCTTTAATTCAGATAATACAGGTTATTTACAGTATAATATCATTATAATAATAGAGATATTGTCTAACGTTGAATCGAGTTTTACACAAAAACTTTAAGAAATAGCTTTGTCGTTAATAGATCTAACGAAGTAAAATAATTTTAAGAATTGAATAAGCAAAAATTAAAATCAAATGAGGTAGTTTATAATAGATATTATTTTAAAATACTAAATGTTCTCAAAATTTTAACAACGCCATGGGTCGTTATTAGAATCAAGTTTTGAAATTTGGATCCTATTACCACCTTAAATTAAAACATGATTTTATATCATAAAAACGAATAAAAAGTATTATATTAAGAGTTAGTTTAGAAAACCAATATATACGTTACAGTTGTAATGTGATTGCAAGAAGACAAATCCATTTTTAGGGTGTTATTTTCCTTAAGTAATATTAAGGCCCGGCGCCCACTATCGGTGGGCATCGGTGCGGCTCGGTACAGCTCGAGCGCTTTTCGCCGGCTTCGAGCGGCTTAGGGCGCCTTAGAGCTCCGTCGGGCGACTTCGGGCGGCCTCGGCAGCCGTAAGTATGGCTAAGGATGCCGAGGCGGTCTTCGGGTAGCTCGGGTGGCATTTTCGGATCAGACACGTCGCAGAACAGTCATTTCGATCAGCGCACGCGCCTTCATTATCGTATCGTACAAGTAGACGCAAAATAACTTGGCAGTCCTGAACATAGGCTCTGCGAACTTCTGCGCATGTACATTCGTAAAGAAAACTGTTATTGGCATTTTTTTTTTAACCAAAATACTAATAAAAATGTCCTAATACCAAGTAAAAATAAAATAAATATCAAAACAATTTGAGACTAAAAGCTACAAAAATAACTTATGAATAAACACTTAAACAAAAACAAACTTAAAAAAAACTAAACAAAAACAAAACAATATAATAATAACAACAATACACACACATAACTGTTTTCACGGAACGTTACGAGTGACTGCTCTGCGATGTTTCTGCAGCCAGAACTATTCTTAGGCTACCCAAAATCAGCTACGGCGTCCTTAGGCGTGTTTACGACTGCCGAGGCAGCTCTCAGGCGCCCAAAGCCGCCCGAAGTCGCCCGACGCAGCTCTAAGGCGCCCAAAGCCGCCCGAAGCCGGCGTAAAGCGCTCGAGCTCTACCGAGCCGCACCGATGCCCACCGATAGTGGGCGCCGGGCCTTAAGTGTACTTACGTGGCTGGAGACGTGACACTATGAAAAGGGCGTCCGCTTCGGGCGCGTCCCACTCAAAGTCAAATTATTTCTTTCACTGGCTATTTAAACACACAAACTTTACTCTTTTTGTTGTCCAACAAAAATACGTAACTAATTTTTAAGGTATGACTTTTCTGGAACCCTATATTATGTCTAATATGAGTGATTTAAAAATTAGATCGTTAATAGAGTACACATTTTAGGGGGTCGTTAATAGGAGCTTTTACGTTACTATTTCAAGGCATAATCATTGTGCACCAAAACAGAATGCGTGTAATATTAATGCGATCACGAATGTGTCTTTTTTTATAATTGAATGAAGTGGTTCGAGTCCGCTCACTTAAAAGACATTTATTATTCATTTATGACTGAATTTCTTTGTGATGCTTATCGTCAAAAGTCTGGAACAATTTGCCTGCTGCAATCTTCCCGTCCGATTATAATTTAGGCGTCTTGAAGGCTAGAGTGAATAGGCTCTTAATAAACTAGTGCACTTCCCCATCAACGATTGCATCATTGCTTACCATTAGGTAGGATTGCAGTCACGTTTTGCGTTGTTGGGACCACATTATTGTTGCGCGTACAGCTAAGGAGTGTTATTTCCTGCCGGAGTCTGTGTTTTCTGATAGCTACAACTTAGGAATATTTAAGTTAAGAGTGAATAAGTTACTTTTAAGCAAGCGTGCTCCATCGCTGTCAGGTGAGATGGTGGTCAAACGCGACCCTATCGATAATAAAAAAAGTCAAGCAGTTGTCTATTATGAATGTAAAAGTTACAGAATTCTCACGACCCAATTTTACCGCAAACATGGAAGTTATACCCTACTAACAATAAAATTAGGTTTTCAGTCACAAATGGGCCATCTAATCTCGTTTTAATGAGTCCCATGTGTGCGATGTTCTTTTATTTTTACGTTTTCATGACAATACCCTGTTTTAGAAAGTCTATTTACTTTAATGTCTTGTCAATTGCCTTAATTGAAGCTTTCAAAATAACTAACTAAAGATTTAAAAATGGAGCCAGAGAGACTGTCGTCTTCAACAATCTTGGGCCTGCTTGTAAAATGATGACAATGGTATTAGTTTTTTTTTTATTGTTCGGGCTTGACCGTCATCTCACCTGATGGAAAGCGACGATGCGGTTGACGATGGAACACGCTTACCTAGAAGAAACCTATTCACTCTCGACTTAAAGATTCTCTGGTTGTAGCTATCAAGAAATACAGACTCCGTTTACATTAATTAATAGCTTATAAATATATTTTCATCCTTTAACTGAAATTCAGTTAGGTAAGACTAACTTCGGGTAAGAGCTTATGTACTGACTTTATATAGTTCTACTAAGTTCTGCCAGCGGTTTGCCTGAAAGTAGATTTCTTGACATGAACTTATTTTCATCCTTTAACTGAAATCCAGTTAGGTAAGACTAACTTCGGGTAAGAGCTTATGTATTGACTTTATATAGTTCTACTAAGTTCTGCCAGCGGCTTTACTTGCGTGAAAGTAGATTTCTCGACATGAACTTTGGCCCCCGTTTCTAATCCAAATCCTACTCGCCTAAGTCATAAAATGAAACCTTGTGCAAAATTTCACACTTTTAGTCCTAGTAGTTTCGGTTTTGCGTTGATATGTCAGTCACACACACACCTCAGTCGACATACGTCCACTGCTGGACATAGGCCTCCCCTAAGTGTCGTCATAATGCACGATCCTGTGCGTTCCGCATCCGTAGGATTCCCGCAACCTTCACCAGGTCATCGGTCCACCTTGTAACCTTTTGGCCCCAACGGCCATCTGTTCTACGAGCAATGTGCCCTGCCCATTGCCACTAAGTTTGGCGATTCTTCGTGCTATGCTTCGTGATATGTCAGTCAATCTCTCCTTTTTACCCGACTACGGCAAAGCCAAAGGAGGGTTAAGGATGATTACATGACACGCTACACCGTGTCGCGACCGGGCCGTGCCCCGGCCGGGATACGTCCACCTTGCACCGGCCGGTCCAGTCATTCATGTTACACCAGGCTGTCTGGGTGTATTATTTGCACAACTCTAGCAATGTTATGTGGTTTTTTTAGCTAATGATTTCATCCGTCGACAGACTTGACGCTTAAGTAAATATGCAATTTTCACAATTTGAATTGGCAGCATTGCAATTGCCATCGATGACGAAGTATTAGAAAAACGAAGCGAAACTACTAAAAGAAGATTGGGTGTACATCCAACCTGGAGAAAGCGAGAAGCAGAAGAAGAATTTGATTTTTTATTTTTTGAAAATTATTTGCTTGAAAAAGTAAAACCAGACCTAACCAAAAGAATGACAAGATTTCAAAAGCTCCCATCGACCGTGTTGTAGCCGGGACACAATACCCACCGACATTTCAACGCGCGGGGCACGGCCGAGCCAACGTAATGTGTTAAAATAAAAATGGAGGTAAATACGCTGTTATCATCTGAAAGAGCTTTACTTGTACATTTCCAAAATATTGCTCCAAAAATTGACAAAAAGTCAAATATTAAAAAAAAAAATAAGATAAATACACCGTGTGTTTGATATCATTTGAAAGGGCTTCATTGGTATGGACGTAAAGTTTTGTGTTAAAAAAATAAGTCTGTTTTAATTACTCGTACTTAGTTCTTAATTTGACAAATTAGCTTTTACAAATAAATAGTTGAGAAGTACAGTGTTATAACGCCAAAATTGTTTAAATAAAAAAATAAGTCTAAAACTAAAACGTCGGGTTTTGGTTTTATACTTATTTTTTTATTTAAACAATTATGACGAAAAAAAGAAGCTAAAAAAGTATGAAACAAGAACAGTTCAAAAAGAAAAGCGTAGTCACGCGTTATTAAAGTGTTTCTGTTGATACCTGTAACGTGTCTGCGGCTTTTCTTTTTGTTCTGTTCTTGTTTCATACTTTTTTAGCTTCATTTTTTTGTCATAGTCGGGTTTTAGTTTTTTTACTTACTTATTTTTTTTTATTAGATAATTTATTATCTGCATATATTTTTAATGTAATGTTTATTTACTAGCATTACACTTATTTTAGTTATTTTAGATATTCGGGCTTATGTTCTTACGGACGATTCAAAGATTACCTAGTAGCCACTCATCACTGTCAGCCATACAATTCATATATTTATATATATATTTATATATTTATTTAATTCAAATAGAACGGCCGAAACCAATTACACTATTTAAACACATAACACAAAAAGAGAAAACAATAAAATATTAAAAAGAACACAGACAAGTCATATGTCGCACAGGACATTAGTGGTAGACACTATTTATTTAATAAATAGTAGACACAGTCATGCATTCATCTCACAGAATTTCATACATTCTGACAGTATCGTCTTCCATTCTTCCCCAAACATATCAAATTCTGTGTTTTTCATGACCTTGGTACAATTGAAACCATATTGATCGTATGATTGAGTATAAATTGGTCGCATTATACTGTTATTAGGTTGGTCGCCCAAGGATCACCTTGAGGGCAACGTCTAATATACTTACAATTTATAAATATGACCGTTAGATTGATGACCCCATTAATGGTTTTATTGTCACTATGGGTTGGCAATCTGTTACGGTGGAAGTCTGCTCTGCCAATGATAAATTATATTTATTTTACAAATAAATAATATATTGCATTTTTTATTATTATTTAGACTTCGACTGCCTTAAATTTGTTAGTAATTTATTTCGTTAACATTTTAGTTAGAGTTGTAATTATTTATATTTTTCTTGCTTTTTAGGGTTCCGTACCTCGGGCTTGCGGACAGTGAGCAATGGGTAGCTCGCTGTTCAACCGTCCGGTAACTGTCCAGACCAAGCCCAAGTCGTCGACGGCGCGCGCTGTTCCTACGCGCCTCAAGGAGTTGTCAGCAACAGCAGGGGCCCAGCCGGGTCGAAGCCTACTGGGGCCAGGGTTATCCGAAAGGGCGCTCGAGCCCCGGTATGAAGGCTTGAAGGAAAGGGATGGGTTTTTTAGTCAGTAAGAGTCTGACACTATCTCCCGCTCCGCCCAAGAGCGGGGGTTGTCATTGGATGATTTTTCCTATCGAAAAAAAAAAGGGTTCCGTACCTTTTTTTTTATGGTGGGAAAAAATCAGTTAGCTACCCATTGCTCACTGTCCGCAAGCCCGCGCCTACGGTGGCCGGAAATCGGGATCAGAATCCCGGCGGCGGCGGCGGCGGCGATAACGCTGTTGCCTGATGCGTTCGGCCTCCTCCTTTGCGAGCATTACTGCTTCGCAGAAGTCGGCGACCACCTGCCACTCCTCCTCGCTCCGGACCATGGCGTCAACCTAGGCCCGGCGCGAGAGGTCTTCGCCGCTGATCGCCCCCACGAGGGCACGGCGATGCTCCGCCCAAGCAGGGCACACCTCGACTGTGTGCTCCACCGTATCCTCCGGGCATTCCGCACAGTGGCGACACCCGGGCGTCACTTCCGCATGAACCCGGTGCAGGAAACTCCCAAACGAACCATGTCCGGTGAGGACTTGCGTCATGCGGAAGGTAAGGACGCCGTGAGATCTTTCCAGCCACGCCTCAAAGAGGGTGATTATGGCGTGCCCAGGGTTCCGTACCTCAAAAGGAAAAAACGGTACCCTTTTAGGATCACTTTGTTGTCTGTCCGTCTGTATGTCTGTCTGTCTGACTATCTGTCTGTCAAGGCCCTTTATCTCAAGAATACGTGGAGGTATCGAGTTGAAATTAGAACCATATACTCAAGTCTGAGGTCCCTTCAAGCTGTGAAAAAAATGTCTATCAGTATTGTAATAACCATAGAGAGTAACCATAGAGTTTCTTGCCGGTGCTTCTCCGTAGAAAACGAGTTGGAACCGTGCACTAACTTCTGACGTTTTAAAAGTGCCCATGTAGGCCCATGTGAAATAAAATATTTTGATTTTGATTTTGACTAAATAAAAAAAACACTAATAATTATACTTTTTTTTGTTCGTCAATTTACTATTTTGAGGGTAGCAGTAATAAAATAGATGACACAATTCAAAGCTGACTTTGTCAGAACCCTAAATCACGTAAGCCTAGGCTGTCTCCACTGGACCTTTCTCTATGCTTTACCGACAATTTAGAAAGGAAATCCTCCTTCCTGTAACATTTATTCAGAAGGATATTTGGCACGTAAAGTGTCGCAGAAGTGGCATATGTCTGTCTGGACCCAAATCCGAACCGCCTTAGTAATGTTATTAAAACAAAGGTATGATGGAGGTCACCAGAGAATTACAACAAGGTACGTATGTTAATTTTAAAAAGGTTTGCTCTAGCTCAAATTCATTTGTTTACGAACTTCCATTTGGTTACTTTAGTAAAGGTGTTTTAATTAACATAGATTTAATAAATCATCTCAGAATATTTACCCATTTTCGTCTCTAAAATACACCGTTCAATTGAAATACGTTATTGCAGAAACAGAAGCAAGGGATATAGCGGTTTTTTTGTCATCATCATTATCATTTTAAGTGATAGATGTTCACTGTTGGACATAAGCCTTCGCCAAGTGTCGCCATACATGTCCTATGGGATTCGCATCCATCGGATATCCGCTACCCTCACTAGGTCGTCGGACCACCTTGCTGCGTCTTCCAGTACGAGGTTGGCAGTTCAGAACATTGCAGCCCCATCGACAGTTCTGCAAGCAATGTGCTCTACTTACCGCCACTTAAGTTTGGCTATTCTTCGGGTTAATTCTTGATAAGATCGTGCAAGGAAACTCCATGCATATCCTTTTCCATTGCCCTTTGGGTGACTCTTAGCCTTTTGATAAGGCCTATTGTGAGTGAACATGTTTCAGAGCTATGTCGTTACTGGCAACACGGACTGTTCATTGACTTTCGCCTTGAGATACTGTGCTATGTCAACATGATATTTTTTCGCTTAATTTCTCTACTCGTTTCAAACGGCTTTCATCTTAGCAATATGTTTACGCAAAAAAAAAATCTGGATAGGTGTTCTTGAGAATGTACAATATTGTACATAGCATATAAATCAATCAATATTTTGCAAAGAAAATGGATTTTAAGGTCAACGGGACTCTGTGCGGGCGCAGGCTGCAATATGAGTCCCTCTCCTTGCATCGTATATCTCAACGCTGAGGGTCGTGAGGGCTGTCGTCCGAGTGTCTTCGCAAGGTTCTGCAATACTTCTGTCATATTGCAAGGAAAAAGAGTGGCAACCTCGAAAGGCTAATTGTGACCGGTACAGTGGATGGAAAAAGGCCTCGCGGGCGCAGCCCAATACGTTAGTCCGACCAGATCCACACCGCCCTTGACTCTACGATGTACAATGCCCTAAACACCGGCAGAGACAGAAGCAAATGGAGGAATATCATAAGGATTAGACTGATGATAGAATAAGAATATGAGTAAATGTTCATTTGTCTTCTGCCAGATGTTCAAGAGAATAATAAGTACGTATGTACATTAAAATTGACTGGCCTGTTGGTCTAGTGGTTAGTGACCCTGACTGCTATGCCGGAGGTCGTGGGTGCGATTCCCACCCAGGACAAATGTTTGTGTGATGAGCATGATAATTTGTTCTGTGTCTGGGTGTAATTTATCTATAATATGTATGTATTTATAAATATATATGTATGTTTGTCAGTTGTCTAGTACCCATAACACAAGCTCTGCTTAGCTTGGGACTAGACGGCGTTGTGTGATAGTTGTGTGGAATATTATAATATTATAATTTATTTTTGGGTTTTTTAGTGACCGGTCGTTGTGGCAACGCTTGGGGGAGGCCTATGTCCATCAGTGGACGTCTTTCGGCTGATATGATGATAATGATGATGATGAATTTAGTTCTGATAATAATTGAAAGAATGTATTTTGACACTTAATGAATTTATGTTTTAGTTTTTTACTATGTGACACAAAAAAATTGGATTCACAACTCAAAATGATTTCATTTTGAGTGGTGTATCCGATTTTTTTTTTCCAATTACGAGTATAACTTCTTTTGTTTTAATATTTCTACGTCTTACCTTTATATAATTGCTGCGCCCGACAGGGTCCGTGTGCACTTGTTTAACTATTTTTAAGATCTTTTGTAACACATGTGATATAGCAACAAAAAATTGAATTGAACTTTTACGAATAAGCACACGGTCATAGCTGGCGAGTAATAAACCTAAAAATAACGATGTTAAATAGATTTTCCTGCTTTATCAAATCTTTCCCTATTCAGATAATAATAAATATACTCAGAACATTGTGAGATAATGCTACAACTACAAAATTATTCAACCAATAAATTTTACATATAACAAGATTCGGAACGAACCAATAATAATATTTAGACTTGTTATCTCTCATAAAATATTAGAAGTAGGCCAAGTATCGAATGTTATTCCTGAATAGTTCGTTAAATATAATGCTCAAATATATTGTAGTCCTTGAAAAGTATTAGGTATATATTTAAACTAGTTTCTGCCAGCGACTTTCATCATCATCATAATTTCAGCCGATATACGTCCACTGTTGGACATAGGCCTCCCACAAGTGTCGCCACAACGAACGTTCCTGCACGTCTCGCATCCATCGGTTTCCCGCAACCTTCACCAAGTCATCGGTCTGCGCCTTCCAGCACGCGGTCGCCACTCCAGAACCTTTCGGCCCCAACGGCCATCTGTTCTGCGAGCAATGTGCCCTGCCCATTGCCACTTAAGTTTGGCGATTCTTCGTGCTATGCTTCGTGATATGTCAGTCAATCTCTCCTTTTTACCCGACTACGGCAAAGCCAAAGGAGGGTTATGATTTTGACAGGCTATGTATGTAGGTATGCATGTTTAGAATAAGTATGTTTATTTGTTTTCTCATAGCTCCTAATCTAATTATCAGAACTCGACATATGCGGTATGGTTAGAACCGTCTTATGATGAGGCCCATTGTGAACGACCACGTTTCGGAGCCATATGTCATCACTGGCAGTGGCAACACGCACTGGTCATGGCGGCTTTGCTCACGTGAAAATAGGTTTACCCGTACAAACTTTGGACCCCGCTTCATTCCCTTAGGGGATGAAATTTACCGTAGGCGCGGGCTTGCAGACGGCGAGCAATGGGTAGCTCGCCGTCCAACCGTCCTGTAACCGTCCGGACCAAGCCCAAGACATCGACGGCGCGTATTGTTCCACGCGCGCTTCAAGGAGTTGTCAGCAAACCGTAGGGGCCCGACAAGGTCGAAGCCTACTGGGGCCAAGAGTCTGCTTCTGAAAGGAAGACTCGGCTCCGGTACGAAAGGAAACATAGGAATAGGAGTGGGTTTTTAGTCAGTAAAAGTCCGACACTATCTGATCCCAAAGAAAAGTGTGAAATTAATAAACTAGCAAGTTAAATGACATAAACGTGATGAGATAAGTAAGATCAAATAAGATAAGTGTCTTATCTCATAATTTCAAGCAACCACAGCTTATATTGCTGTAATGTAAACAATAATAAATTTCGTATTGTAATCTACTGTCAATAACTCGTATTTAACATAATTTTGGCATACATGCTATCTACAGAGTGAAGGTCTACGCCACAGACAGATACGCTAATATGTTAGTTTGCGCAATTTCGGTTAAATACCAAGCGAACGCCGGGGCGTCCGCACAGGTTATAAAATATTGATAGGTTTTATTTATAGGGCCGTCCGGTAACTGTCCGGACTAAGCGCAAGTCGTCGACAGCGCGCGCTGTTCCCGCGCGCCTCAAGGAGTTGTCAGCAACAGCAGGGACCCAGCCAGGTCGAAGCCTACTGGGGCCAGGGTTATCCGAAAGGGAGCTCGAGCCCCAGTATGAAGGCTAGAAGGAACAGGGTGGGTCTTTTAGTCAGTAAGAGTCTGACACTATCTCCCGCTCCGCCCAAGAGCGGGGGTTGTCATTGGATGATTTTTTCCCACAATAAAAAAAAAGAAAAAAAGAAAAGGTTTTTATCTAAGAACGTAAATAAGAAGTTCTTCATATAGTAGTCTGTAGATATCAATATAAATAAGCAAACTTTTCCATTATTTTTTTTGTTTCCGTTTCGCTGAACTGGACCTTTTTATGTATAATACTTTTCTTTCTTTCTTTATTTCTTTATTCGCTATAAATACCTATTTAATACAGAAATCGACGTTTAAAGTTTCTTTGAACGTATAATTCTTTTTTTATGATATAAACTAGTGCTTGAATGCAATCCCACCTGATGTTAAGCAATGATGCAATTGTTCATGCTGAATCGGACTAGTTTATTATGAACCTTTTCACTTTAGCCTCGAATACACTTAAATTGTAATCGACCGAGAAAACTGTTTCAAATCGTTTCAATCCTTCAATGTATGCCGCGGTATAAATGATGAGACGAAATGCTTGAGCACAGGTGAAGGGCAGCCAGCCTTTCGGTGTTTTACAGGATGCACTTTGGAGAGTGTGCGCAGGAATTTATGACTTCATTCCACCATCTCACTTCTACCATCAGACAAGCCGACGACCGGCGAGTATCCACCCTTATATTGTTGAAACCTCTACGGTCCGGACCAAGCGTTTTGCCTAGTCGTTTATACCACGTACATCGAGGGACTGGAACAATTTGCCTGCTGCGGTCTTCCCGTCTGATTATAATTCAGGTGTCTTTAAGGCTAGAGTGAATAGGCTCTTAATAAACTAGTGCGCCTCACCATCAACGGTTGCATCACTGCCTACCGTCAGGTGGGAGCGCAGCTAAGCACTAGTTTATATCAATTTAAAAAAAGTCCAAACTGACTCAATAACACCTCTAATATCACCTCTGTATCAATAACGTAAGATTGGACACTGGTCGTACGTCGGGTTGTCCGATCATCATCATCATCATCATTTCAGACGATACACGTCCACCGTTGGACATAGGCCTCCCCCAAGCGTCGCCACAACGAACGTTCTTGTGCGTCCCGCATCCATCGGTTTCCCGCAACCTTCACCAGGTCATCGGTCCACCTTGTAGGAGGCCTTCCAACGCTGCGTCTTCCGGTACGCGGTTGCCACACCAGAACCTTTCGGCCCCAACGGCCATCTGTTCTGCGAGCAATGTGCCCTGCCCATTTGTTGTCCGATGGTAGAAAGGTAATAGCGAAATCATACAATGTCATGTCATACAATTCCTGCGCACGTTATCTAAAATGCATCGTGTAAAATACCAAAAGGTCAGCTACCCCACGCGAAACTAATCCAAAGATATCACAGTTGAAAGTAACCCGTTGTAAAAACCGGCAATTTTATAGGTAAAGATGTATTAGGTATTAAGACCTTCAGAAATCAGAATGTTTATTTCAAATAGACCACTTACATGCACTTTTGAATTGTCAAAATGTCGGTCAGTCAAAAAAAAATTGGGCAAGTGAGAGTCGGACTCGCGCACTGAGGGTTCCGTGTAAACTACAATTCCCGAATGGAGTCTCAAAAATTTTTCCGAATTGGAAAAATTTTTTTTGTGATGTAGGTTATAACAAAACGGTTTTCAGATTTTTTCCTATACCTGTGCTATAAAACCTTGTGCCAAATTCCAGGATTCTGGGTCAACGGGAAGTACCCTATGAATTTCGATCTTTGAGAATATCAAAATTTACGTTTTTTTGCGACATAAGCGGCGGATCTTTTTTATTCGTTAACTTAGAAGTATAATTTTTTCAAAGCTTAAAGAGACCGTAGACTTTAGTATATGGTTTTAATTTCAACTCGATACTCCCACGCGTTCTCGAGATAAAGGGTCTTGACAGACAGAGGGTTCCGTTTTTCCTTTTGAGGTACGGAACCCTAAAAATGAAGCTAAATTGTACGTTCCAAAGCGTAGATCTCTATGGAGAAGAACGTGCCAGAACCTTCATGGACACTCTTTTAAATCATATCAAGAGTTACATAAATCTTGGTTACATATTTCTTGTTGCTTCTTCATGTACCATTATACCCAGAAATAAAGGATTCTATTCTATCTCTGTATGAATGCTCAAAATAAATTATTCAAGGCAGGCTAGGTACTCAACTTATATCGGCATGAAAATAGGCCTGCCGAGACCGAAATATGTATCAACTTATCATAAGCAGCTGTCAATTCAATTTATTTAGGGGTCAGATAACGCTTACTTCTTTCATACATCTCTTTTCACCGTGTTCATCGATAGCCGTTTACATTACCGTACCTATTTACTTTACATAGTCTATCCACCGTTTCCTTTTTTACAAGCTTTTATTTAGTTTCACCTGTCCCGATGTTTGTCTGTAACCAAATCTTGTAAATTAAATTTGATCCACCTCCCGGTTACCGATTGTGCTGAAATTTTGCATGCATATGTAAATCAGGTGACAATGCAAAATTATTAGAAAATAGAGCTGATCTGATGATGGAACCGGAAGGTGGCTATAGGAACTTCGTAGTTAAACGACACTACCCAATCGAGTTTGGGCTCGTATGATTCGTTTTGACGAGTAGGTATTAATTATATAGGTATGAAAAAAAAATTTTTCATTAAATACTTGTTACCAAAGTATAATTATCGTTACACGTTTTCATTGCTAGGACTCAGGCCTCCTTCCTAACATAGGGGATTGAGGCGTAATAAACTACGTAGGCGGGTTAGTGCGGGTTGGTATTCATATCTTCGAAATTTGCGGTTGCCATTTTGATACGAGCTTTTTCCTACACTTGCACTTGCACGCTATGAATTATTTCTGTATCGTAAGTGCGTTTATAAAAATACACAAGACACCCAGGCCCGAAACAACTATAATGATAGTTAAATATACGGAATACAATAATACACTTTTGTTTTTTAATTAGTACAAAAAAATGGGGCTCTATCTCTCTCGATCATATTTGTGCAGTCAAAAGTAATTCAAAAATTATCTCCGAAAATTTATCATAATTGAATCAATATTATTCATAACAATTGCTACTAGAAAATACTACGCTCAGTGTTTTTTCATTTTTATTGCAATCCATTCATTCATAATTAATATTTCCACAAATTGAGTGACATTTTGGGATATAAACAAATGCTCATAACTATGCTATTTATGAATATATTTCATTGAGACTTTACTTAAATAATAACAAGACCTTATCTAATAGCCCTCTAAGTTTTTGTACTAATTAAAAATTAGTGGTGTATATGCATCGCGTCGGTACGCGAAAAATAAAAGTCAATCGCTCAACCACTGTGCCAACGAAGCTTTCGGATATGGGACTAGGTTTGGGCGTAGCATCCTCGTGGAGGTAATTGGTGGTAGCGACCTCTC
Source organism: Mythimna ferrago (assembly GCA_910589285.2). Taxonomy (NCBI): domain Eukaryota; kingdom Metazoa; phylum Arthropoda; class Insecta; order Lepidoptera; family Noctuidae; genus Mythimna; species Mythimna ferrago. The sequence goes on along the minus strand of OU342694.1, from coordinate 17,462,964 downwards.
ACGGAGCGAAGAGGAATGGCAAGTAGCGGCCTCCTTCTGCGAAGCAGTAATGCTAGCGAAGGAGGCCGCACGGCAACGTGAGGGAACGATCATCCTCACGCCCAAGTAGTGTTGTAAGAAACTCGAGTCTTTTAGTCTTCATTTCGAGACTTGAGTAGATTTTCAAGACTAGGACGCGTTAGTCACATGAGTCCGAGTCCTTTGAGTCCTCTGAGTCCTTTCGAGTTTTTCGAGTCTTTTAAGTTCTTCGAGCTAGACTGAGTCATGAACTTGAGTTGGTGTGACGAAAGCGATTTGAGCGATTATTTTTCTGGCAGTTTTAACGAAAAGAGAGTAGGCAAATATATTTTTGTTATTAAAACAAACGTATTTTGTCACTTTAAAATTGTAGCTTGTTTTCCGTACAAAAATAATATTAAATAATCAACATGACTAGTCAAGACGATAAAATAAGACCATCTTCACCCAGTATATTAGGTTATATACGAAGCGAGCAGGCCTTTTCTAAATCAAAAAAATTAATTACCAAAAGACGAAACCTATTGGGAAATAGAACTATAAGGCTTCAATGTGCCTGTCTTCGTGGCTCAATACACTAAAATAATTTAATATTAAATACAAATAAAATAAATATATAATAGTTACGTACATAGTGAATCAATAATTTGTTAATTGCTATTTTATTTACTTCAAACTATAGCTATAGATTTAGAGGACTCAGTCATGAGTTCTTTTAAAAAGACTGAGTCTTTGAGTTCTTTTTGGCAGGACTCAAGTTTTTTTACAAAAGGCTCCAAATTCTAAAGGACTCGAGCTCTTAAGGGCCAAGCGCCCGAAAAGTGCCATAAAACAGTGATTTTCTGAGGCCTACTCCTCCGTAACGGCTAAGTTAATTGGTTTGAAAAAAATATATGTTTATTATAGATTCATAAACAATAATATCAACATTTGATTTTATCGTGCAATTAATACTTTTGTCAAAAAAAAATATTTAGCAATTTCGCAACTTTTCGCAACTTTTCCCTACTCCTTCGAAACGGCTTGGACCTTTAGAAACATTTTTACACATAAAAATTGGTGGTTAAATATTCTTCAAAGTGAACATTGCATATGTAAATCAATCAATATCTCGCAGAGAAAATGGATTTAAAGCGCTTTCCGGGCGCTGCTGGCCGCAAATAAATGCACAGATTTGCGTACTGCCGCCTAGGCGAGTGCGAGAGTTGCGTTACATAATTTCGGTCAGATGGTTCAAGGGACTATACGCCTTAAGTTTTATTTATAAGACTTGAGTCTTCAAAAATAGCTCAAGTCTTATTAAATGAGACTCCAAGACTTGAGTTTCTTACAACACCGGCCTAAGCCACCGAGACGCCGACCCCGACTACCAGCTACGGTAGACGCGGGTTCGCGGACGTCGAACAATAGGTAGCTCGCCGTCCGGCAGTCAGATAATCCGGACCGAACCCTAGTCGTCTTCAGCGTGTAGTGATCTTCAAAGAGATGCCAGTAAACCGTAGGGGCCCAGCAGGGATCAGCCCTGCTGGGACCGCGGGAATTTTTTGAAAAGGAAACCCATAGCCCGTAAAACGTAAAGGGGAACGGAAGCACACAGATATGGATACCTCTGGAACCACTTAGACCAGGAGAAGACATTGGATGATGTTCCAACTTAAAAAAAAACACAATAGCTAAATGTTAGGATGTCTTCTATTCTGCTTAACTTTGCTATAACAATAGATGGCCATGATACACAGTATATCAATATTAGTTCAACAGTAGTTACACCACTCTGCAAAGACTTTCAAGTAAATTCATTGTTATTCAAGTGTTCGCAATAAATACTTTCCACTCCATCTGTATCTACGTTACTGATCGAGATAAACGGATTGAGTGGCACTTATCTGAGTTCTCAGGGCATTTGATATGTACTCGTGTTTTGTTCGGAACGTATACATTCTGACAATACTTATAATGACTGTGTCTGGCAAAAAAATAGAGCTGTGGTTTTTTTTTTTTTTCGATGGGAAAAGTCATCTTATGACAACCCCCGCTCTTGGGCGGAGCGGGAGACAGTGTCAGACTCTTACTGACTAAAAAACCCATCCCGTTCCTTCAAGCCTTCATACCGGGGCTCGAGCGCCCTTTCGGATAACCCTGGCCCCAGTAGGCTTCGACCCGGCTGGGCCCCTGCTGTTGCTGAAAACTCCTTGAGGCGCACGGGAACAGCGCGCGCCGTCGACGACCTGGGCTTGGTCCGGACAGTTACCGGACGGCCGGACAGCGAGCTACCCATTGCTCACTGTCCGCAAGCCCGCGCCTACGGTGGCTGGAAATCGGGATCGGAATCCCGGCGGCGGCGAGAGCGCCGTTGCCTGATGCGGTCGGCCTCCTCCTTAGCGAGCATTACTGCTTCGCAGAAGTCGGCGACCGCCTGCCACTCCTCCTCGCTCCGAAATAGAGCTGTGGTGTCCCAGTACTCATAAATTCTACGTCATATTTTCAAACTTAAGTAAGGACTTTAGTTTGAGTAATTATTGTCGTCACTACTTCTTTTATAACGTGGAAGAAAAACCATCGTAAGGAAACCGGAATATCTTAAATTAAAAATTTCAAGATATTTAACATCCACCAATCCACACCACTGCAGCTCATTCCCTGTCCTAGTAAGGAGGCCTGAAACCTAGCTGTAGGAATATTACAAGGCCCAACCAAATCATTCAACTCTCCTCTCGAAGAAATTTCATTTGAAATAAGCAGTACAATTACCGGCACGGATCTTGAGCGCTCGGCGTCACAGTGGGGATCGCTTTGCGCACTCCATACATTAGCGAGCCAATCGTCGTCGTTGTTAGATACATGCAAGAAGCGCAGGGAACGAATCACGAGTGACGTCTATGACACGACGGCGCGGCGAGCCAATCACTGACACTCCCCGTCCCCGCGTTTCACTTCGCACCACTAAAGAGACCGAATATTTAACTTCTGCGCAACTTGAAGCCAGCGCTCAAGATCCGTGCCGGTAATTGTACCTTTGTACTTTTCTATCTGACCTGTATTTCTTCTTTTCATTTTTAAGTGTTTGTGTGAACATAAATAAATAGATAATAATAAAAAAAAACAAAGAAAAGAAAAGAAAGAAAACCTGTTTATTTGGCACACCACTCACACAACTTAAATTTAACATACAAAGATAAAATGAAAACAACATGCACATTGACACATTGAAGCATGACACATTGCTTCAATGTGTCAAAGTCATCCAATAAGGGTTGCGTTTTTGCGGAATGAGGTTTGGAACCTTAAAAAGATCATAAACATAATTATACTACTGCCAGGTACATGTGCCTGATGTGGTCGCTTACATTATCATCATCAAACCATAGTTAAGCTAAATTGCTGCGTCATCTGACCCTCCTCATCCAAAGCCACAGTATAGTTAGTTGTCCAGCGCCAAACGACTGTTTGTGTTGACACGCTGCCTAACTACCCAAACCGTTGGCAAACACACAGACAATCAGATAATTTGGTCGATCAAACGGATTCCCAATCGATCGGTCATTAAGAAATTGAGTTACTTGTTTATTTTCTTTGTAGATAGGAAGTAGGTACAGTGAGCTATGGCGATGAAGCCAGAAAACTGGAAGGAAACCAACTCCTTCTGGACCGTTGAAAGGAGGTGTCAGGAAGGTATCAATCTTGAAGCTTAAATCGCCAATATCTTGCCTGCAATATTTAAAGCTCAAGCGGCCGGTGGGTGAGACATACCCAGCGAGCCTACAGAACAATAATGCGTTCAGGATGTTGTTGGGTCTGCCGTGGCGGTGCAGAGCCTCTGGAATGTTTGCTGAAGCGCTCTCTGATGGTTTCCAGGCCATCATGCGCAAAAAAGCAGCTTCCCTACTTGCTCGTATACAGGGTAGCAACAACAGCATCCTGAGCGCAATTGCTACACGTTTTGACTATCCCTTTCAAAATAAGTAATCACGTCCTGCATAGGTGTGGCCAGTCATGGCAAGTAAAATGTAATAAATAAAATTAATTTGTGCTAGGTTAAGATTTCTGTAGGTCTATGCCACCCGAAATAAAGTTATTATTATTTAATCCATTAAGCCCCAAGCAAACGCTGGTATTTGCTCTGTCATTATCTTTCTATTGTGTCTCTAATTATCGTATTCGAAAGGCTAAGGTTGACCCCAATCATATGGTTTCTCTCTGTCGTAGAGGTGTTGAGGAAACACCATCAAAGCCCGATCGGGCACCAGACCAAAATGAAGATGGATTGGTCACATGCTTATGTGGGATTCCGATCATATACCTGAACAGGAATTGGACTGGAATCTAGGAAAACCTGGCGATGTACCGTGTTGGCAAAACCGACAGCTATCGGACTGACATGAAATGAGGTGAAGCGCAAAGCTCTATACTGGTCACGATAGGCGACTATACTATCGACGGCCTCGGCCCCAGCTATGGAGCATAGGGTTTTAAGTCAAGTTGCGAAGATAGGGAGGATCGTTAGTCTATACATGTAACAAATATGTAGATTTTAGTTGTGCGCGCATCACGTGAAACGTACGAAATCGACGTAGATAACTTTTATACATTAAAATTGCGAGTAACTTGATATACCTACCTGCAGCTATTTCTGGTGCCCCGACTATAGGCAGCTTCAAAGTTCGTTTGAAAAAATGGCTTATCGAGCAAGCTTTTTATTCTTTTGACGAATTTATGATTTAATGTAATTTAATTTTGACGTAAATATTAATTTGGACTGATAATTGTTGTGACTGTTAATTGTATAATTTATTTTAATCAGTGATTTGACATTGACTTGTTTTTTTGTATTTTATTTTATTTGTTTGACATTTTATATTATTTGACATTGTAATGTAATTATTTGTATCATTTGTATTGTGTAATTTGAAGTATTTGTTTATGACTTGTAAGAATCCCTTACCAATAAACTACTATGACTACTATGACTATTACTTAGGCGACCCCAGCTATGGGAAATAGGGTTTTCAGTCAAGTTGCGAAGATTGGGAGGATCGTTAGTCCATACATATAACAAATATGTAGATTTTAGTTGTGCGTGCATCACGTAAAACGTACGAAATCGACTTAGATAACTTTTATAAATTAAAATTGCGAGTAACTTGATATATTACTTAAGCTTTGCTTCATCGCAATTGGTTGACTATATCAAAAAATATACTACATTCATTGACTGTTAGGCGGTACGAAGTTTGCCGGGTCAGCTAGTATTCAATCACCAAGCTAGTTTAAAAGTTTCCTTCCCAATTTTTCTTGTTAGGCGACACGTCAGCATTTATCCTTTAAAAACTCATCCATCTTTTCGAAGTCTCATTTTCTTTCTATCCATCAATCAACATTTATAATGATAATCATTCTGTGAGTCACATGTGTTTCAAGAGTAGTCGAACCTCAAAATTATTTTTTGCTCTCACTTACTTTAACACCAAATGTGTTGTAATTTCGTTGACAATGGAGACGGAAGTACTATTTTTATAGCCAAGAACTTCTTTAGCAATCGTATGTCTCTATCTATCTACATACTATGAGCATAATCATTAAAAGCTTTCATTTACTCTTAGTTTCTAGTCTTGCAAATTAAATTTGACCTACTTCCCGGTTACCGATTGGGCTGAAATTTTGCATGCATGTGTAAATCAGATGACAATGCAAAATCATTATAACGTAGAACTGATCTGATGATGCAACTGGAAGGTGGCTATAGGAACTTGGTATTTTAACGACACAACCCCATCGAGTTTGGGCTAGTATGAATCGTAGCTATAAAAGCTTGCTATGAAAAAATGATTTTATTTTAAAATCTTTTGATTTAAAATCTTGTTTTTATTTGTGGAATGTGTTTCCTTTTGACATCAGGACGGCCACCAGTCAGTATGCATTAAAGTGGCAGTTGCGGCTTTATTTTCTACACAAATAGCGGAGTAGTCTCAAAACTCCTTTCATTTTCCTTATATAAATAACATACATAATATATTTATATACAACATGTTTTTATTATTAGAGCTAGAAAGACGGAACTATTTCTACTTGGCCACCGGAGCTCTGTATGTAAATAAAAATTAACTGTCGTACTTATTTAACTAATTAAAAAGAAAAACAGTAATAGTCGATAGCAATTCAATTAAAAGTCCTCACGTATAGTGTCAGATATAAAATTGAGGAGAAAGCATTAACCCTTAACGCAATGAGTTAAACTTATGAAAAGTTTACGGTTACAAACACTAGTGTTAAACGAGTAGTTAACTCAAACTCTTTAATTTACATAATTGATGATTTATGAATCAATTAAGAACGGCTCGGACACGGCTGATTTTTTAACCATACAAATAATAATGATAATATTCCACAACTATCACACAACGCCGTTTTGTCCCATGCCAAGCTGAGCTTGTGTTATGAGTACTAGACTACTGATAAACGCACTTATATAATTCTAAATATTACAGAATTACATTCAGATTGTGTTTGCTGAACATTTTGTTCTGACCAACAGGCCAGTCAAATGACAGATCAAAGTTTGTATGAGAACAAAGTAAGTTTTTTTTTATAATTTCACCGTTTGTTTTTCAAACCGAAGCAAGTCGATGGTTTATAGAACTCTTGTCTTCCTTATGTAGTTGATAAGTCCGTCAATATTAGTGGTCTATTCTCATATTTGAATATATTAATTACTTGTAATAATCGATTACGATTTTATATAATAATAATAATCATTAATATTCAGATCAAATAGTATTTGATCTGAATATTAATGATTATTATTATTTTATAATGTAAAAGGTAATGGGTATATTATACCCATTACCTAACATAACCAGTAAGCATAATGAAATAACTTTTAACTTTTTATGCCATTGAATCAAGAAATATTATATTTATATACTTAGACAAAAAATATTGAAAATACAATGGAAAAAAAACAGTAAATCCTAGAAAATGACAGTATGAATCTTAACCAAGCATATTAAAATTTCAAGATATTAATAAAAGTTATTATATTTTTTTTAATGTGTTCTAGTTTTGATCCCTATTAAATTCCTTTGTTCTAATATGTTTCACGGTGTGTTTTCAAAGAAAATAATTATAAATTTTATTATAATATAAGTCATCATCATCATCATCATTTCAGCCGACAGACGTCCACTGTTGGACATAGGCCTCCCCCAAGTGTCGCCACAACGAATGGATCCTGTGCGTCCCGCAACCACTCCAGAACCTTTCGGCCCCAACCGGCCATTTGCTAATGTAGGTAACTAATTGTAATCATAACATTTAATAAATATTTTATAAGACATCATATTAATTTATTATTCATATTTTTTTGTCATTCATGTGTCGTTCTGTCATTTATATGCTAAACTGCTACGTGCGTGAGTTCATATTATTGCGTGTGGGTGGTATTTCCTACCGGGTTTATAACTGCATAGTACAAGCCTGATGGAGCTTTTATTCTGGCAATTTTACTTTCATTACAATTCCTGCAAGCAACTGTTTTACTGTACTTGTCTACTATCAGATTATCATCTTCCTGCCCTTGTTTCATCTTATTTGGGTTCGGTGCAACACGTTTTTCTTTTCCATTCTGCCCTGTCACTCGTCATGCTATCACTAACTTCCTTTTCTTTCATATCATTCTTCACACAATCCATCCATCTTTTTATTGGCGTCTACTGCCAGATATACCTTCAAAAATCTTCCATAGCAAAAGAATGGTCTTGTTTTTTTTTTATTATTTAACTAAATTATTTGAAGTGTCATTTTCCTATCCCATGTCAAACGTAATAAAAGTTTCCTTGACTCTATTTCGTGTCTTACACTTTGTCAAATACGGGCTGTAAAATCGATATTTTTTAGTATGGAATTAAAAGTACCATTTAACGAGTACTGAAACCAAACAAGCATTGCTGTTTATTAGCTTCAAATAAAATAATATTTATTTTAAATATCATAATTTTAAAAGCGTTCACTTTAGTTTTCAATTATATAATAAAATATTAAGAGCAAAAGGAAATGAATTAACGTTTTCAGGTATATAGAACAGCTATTTATTTAAGATCCTAATAAAACCGAAAAAATCAAAACCATTTCTGTATCATATTAACATTTTAATTAAACATACCATGGTCATAATTTAATACGACAAATTCTACTCGTATGAAACAGCAAAGTAATAATCTCACAGCGCCAATTTATTCAAGAAAAATATTTTTTATTATTCTACTAGGTAATTAAAATTAAAAATAAATCTACTTACTATGTCATCGTAAAAAGGCATCAGGATAGTTATTATGCGCTTGATATGATAATAACATAACGTCCAGTTCACTTCTGACCCTCCGCACAAAGGCTGCTCAGGCCGATAAACATTTTTTTCACCTATTTTGACTGATTAACGTATCACCGGCACCATTGAAAAAAACACTACACTTTACTTTGCAACACCCAAATATAATAACTACCAAAAATGTATTTTTTTTTAACTTTTATAAATTTAGGGATACCAAAAATGTCAAAAACTATTTTCGTAAAATAAGAAAAAAGTTAAATGTCAAATTTAAATCTGTTCGAAATTTGATTTGTCCAGCCGGAATTCGCGCCGGTATGGGGAAGTTTATTTAGTTAACACAAAGAAATGTCGTAGAGGTATTTAAAACTGAAAGTTTCGTAAGGACAGCGCGCTGAAAAGACGTGAGGTCGCGACGGCTGCTGAAATCAAACTGAAGCGGCGGAGCTAACCTGAATATTATCTGCGACAAAGTGAAATATGTTCACACAATGTTTAGAACAAATTCGGCTGTTGGAAATGCTCGTTTATTTATTCATTGTCATTACTTTGATTGATAAATACTTTCTTCTTTCCTATATTTTATTGATTGATATAAACAGTTGATTGTTTTCGAATTTGAATAATGTTGTTCCGCTTATGTTTTTGCTGTCGAGTACTTTTGAAATATTATTTTAATTAATATTGCTAGTTTTTTTTTAGTTTGTTCTTAAGGTTAACGTATAGAAAGGTGCTACACGAATATAATAAAGAGGTAAAGTTTGTTTTTATGTTTTTTTGTTTGTAGGAGTTACTCTCTGAAAGTACTTGTCCGATTGCTAAATTTTTTTCACCAATAGAAAGTTGCTTTATTCTTGCGTGACATAGGCTATATTTTACGTACGCGGGCGAAGCCGCGGGCAAAAGCTAGTTTTTAATATAATTAAAATAAGATTTTTTTTAACAACTATATATTTATGTATAAAAATTTGGTAATGAAATCTTATAAATTGAATTTGATCCGCCTCCGTTACCGATTGAGCCGAAATTGTGCATGCATGCGTAAATGCAAAATTAGGAACCGGAAGATAGACTTAGGAACTTGGATAACTTTATCGTGTTTGAGCATTTTGGAAAGGTCTTGATGAGTATTATATGAGTATACATATAGATATGTACTCATAATACCTTGCTATGAAAAAAGAAAATTCATTGAAAACTTATTATTTTACTTGTAGAATTTATTGGATAAGATAAACATATTTATCCTAATATTTTGTACTGATTGTTATTGTATCTGACCTTTAGCCTTGTTTTGTTTACTTTTATGTAACCTGCCCCCCTAGCCAAGTTACAATCGAATTCCGTTCTCTAATCGGTAACGCCTCGGTGACAGCAATTGTAGAAAACGATAAGTTGGTAGCCATGTTGACGCGCCTGAGTCGGCCGATCGTTCTACAATCTAGCTTTTGTATAACAAAGGATGTAGCGTTCAATATTGTAGAAACGATTTTGAACGATGTGAACTTGGCTACGAATTGTCTATTCGTTTGTTCTGACCATGCGGCTTTACGTTGAGATGACGTCATTCCCATACGTTTCATCACTTTTCGACAGCGTTAACGATTGCAGAACAATAACTTGGCTAAGCGTGCATACAGCACGCTTAGCCAAGTTATTATTCTGGAATGGTTTTATGATATGAAAAGATATCTTAGCAAGTTATAAAGAGCTTTGTTTCAACCTTTGTCTGTATCTTTTTATAGCATAAATGATTTATGTTTTCAATTTCTATTATAGTGGGTGTTTTATTTAATTTATGTTTCTAGGTGGAAAATCTCTTGAGTCGTCGACGGCGCGTTGTGTTCCCTACGCGCCTCAAGGAGTTGTCAGCAACCGTAGGGGCCCAGCAGGGTCGAAGCCTACTGGGGCCATGGGTGATGCGAAAGAGATCCCGGGGCCCTTTTTTTATTTGACTGCATTCATTTTGATTGGAAACCGACCCCAGCATATTTTGGTTAGTGGCTTGATTCCATTCCCATTTTCTCTTCGATTTTGTAATTTATAAAGGATACATAAATAAATAAATAAATAAATATTTTTTTCTCTACGTTTGTTTGTTATTTACCCTTACACGGCTTGACCGATTTAGATGTTGATTTTATATTAATCAAGAGTATTGTTAGAGTATTGGTGCTTATTAGATATTACTGTATTGTGTACAGTGCATCATGGTGGACCATGGTTTCAAAAAAAAAAAACTGGACCCTTAATCGAGTTTTCTATTTTTATTTTCTGACAAATAGCCAGGTTTCGGACTGGACAACACCTGTCGGGACCACTAGTCTTTATATATATATTTTTTCCGTACGTATGTGTGTCACCTAACTCTACGTAATAGTACATTATGATATAAGTGTGTAATGTTAGTGATTACCGACGAGGCGGTATTTAGACCCGAGCCGTGGCGAGGGTCTTAAGAGAGCCGAGAACGGTAATCATTAATTTGTATCATACGACGTTTTTCAATACACTTGTGAAGAAAATAACTATAAAATTAGTAAACTTTTGTGGCGGTAAAAATCTGTTTTTATATGCGCGCCCATATTTTCTTTAATTTAACTTTCAATACACTCACTGAAATGAATAAACGGGGGTTGACCGGCGACTCGTGGGGGACGACCTACGCCCGCCCTGATACGGTTAATGTAATATAATTATGGCAGGGGAGAGGTTGAACAATAAGGTTTTAACTACATTATAGCACTAGTGCGTAATAGTAATCAAAATATCACAGTTTGGTAACAAGGGCCATTTTGTACCTAAGTGCAGTGCAATAAGAGGCACTTTCTGAGCTAGTGTATAGAAAAAGTCTTAACCGATTCGGTTTAAGCTTTGTTTATTTGAGCGAGACCGTGGATGGTTTTCAAATGTAATCAGAATCGAAAATCGGAAGTAGGCGTTTCAATCGGGATATCAGTTTTTTATCTAACGAAAAGCCTACTTTTAAACAGGAGAACATCTGTCGACACGGCTATCGATACTTCTAGACTAATATTATACGGAGATAAAAGTTTTTTTTTTGGTTTTATGTTTATTTTGTTTGTAGGAGGTAATTTCTGAAAGTAGGTACTGGTCTGATTACAAAATATTTTAACGTATAGAAAGGTGCTACAAGAATATAATAAAGAGGTAAAGTCTGTGTCTATATTTTTTTTTGTAGGAGTTGCTCTCTGAAAGTACTGGTCCGATTGCTAAAATTTTTTCACCAACAGTAAGCTGCTTTATTCCTGAGTGACATTTTATGTACACGAGCGAAGCCGCGGACAAAAGCTAGTACGCTTTTTCTTATGTATGCTGGCGAAGCCGCGGGCAAAACCGAGTTTTGTTAAAATTTTACGGTCCACACAATTGACACCTTTTGTCCACACAATGGCTAATCCCAGTCACACTTCGCCATCCATTAATGTGTGACTTCCTACTTGGCTGCGCAGATAAGGCAATGAATGTCGCACAGCTATTGTGTGCAGTGTTTGTGCTATTGATTAATTTATTTTTATTTATTTAATAGAAAAAAAAAAAACAAATGCAGATAAAAGAGCACAAAAGTACTGCTTGCTTGTATTTATTCCATTCGCAACTTGATTAGAATTTAAACAAAGTTTTTCACCGTCCTTTTAACCGATTTTAGCTTTTATTACGTTGGTGGCATGACAAATGGCGGCTGTAGTAAATAATTGGTATTTTAACCACCTTTTTTGCTTTTAATGCCATCCTTTATGCCTACAGAATAGAAGTCAAAATCGATTGAAAGGACAGAAAAATAAATTTGTTTAAATTTTAAATCTTGTTGCAAATAAAGAAAGAAAGAAAATACGTTTATTTGGCACACAGGTACACACAATGAGATAACAATTATTATAGTATAGAAACTTAAACTTAAATATATCTACATTGTATGTCTCACGGCTGCGCCAAATAGGTAAAGTTCAGCATGATGCCAGGCCACTACGTAGCAGTTGCCTGACGCTGGTTTTCAACTGAACCTTGCTATGAGTCTACGGATGTTAATCAGTTATTAGGTGTGAGGTAAATAAATATATGTATATTATTATATGTAGGTATAAATTAATATGTAGTAAATGATAAATAATAGGAAGGTGGTTAGTGATAGCTATACATATATGAAACAGGAAAAAAAACATACTAAGAATAAATAAGTCATCATAAAAACTATGCGTAAATTCAATCGCACAGTCCTTACGGCTAACAAAGAAACCGGTCCTAAGCGATTCAATTGACGAATGGAGTTAAGGTACCAATATAAAGCTATAAACGTTCTTTATTTAAACAGCTTTTGATTACATTGTTTCATTCGATCCTTCATGCCATCTGTATATGACTACCCTGCCACAACGCAGTTGACGCAGTCTTAATACATGAATGACAGATAAAGTGATTAAAAAAGGCATGAGGAGCCTTACCATGACATTTCTAAATGTCAAGCGTGCAAGCGAGATATAGGGATGGAGCTGTACCCCTAGCCAAGTTGCTAATCTGCAATCGTTAACGCTAGCAGAAAGCTTCAAATGTACGGGAATGACGTCATCTCAACGCTCAGTCACGTGATCAAAAAGAATTGGCGGCGCGGTCAACTCGAAGCGTTCGGCGCAAGCGAAACGATTGTAACTTGGCTAGGGGGCCTGTACTGTATAGTTATCAGCACGGATCTTGAGCGCTGGCTTCAAGTTGCGCAGAGTTCGGTCTCTTTGGTGGTGCGACGTGAGACGCGGGGGCGGGGAATGTCAGTGATTGGCTAGCCGCGCCATCGTGTCATCGACGTCACTCGTGATTCGTTCCCTGCGCTTGCCGCATGTACCTAACAACGACGACGATTGGCTCGCCAATGTATAGAATGCGCAAAGCGATCTCCACTCTGGCGCCGAGCGCTCAAGATCCGTGCCGATAACTATATACACCATAGAAAAGATGAAAGAGGTTAGAAAGAAAATACTTTCCGACTTGTACTACAACGAGTGTCGCCGCTTGTCTCTCACCACACTTTAACTCCTTTACAGGCAATAAACCAATACGAACGCGCATTACGCAACAAACAGACTACGCACACTAAGATCGCAAGTTCGCTATTGGCGGTTGAACTATGAGCATTGCTTTCATCTGTTCTGTGGTATACACCTTACATAGCTCACCTCTTTTACAGTTCAGGTTGGTTGTCAAATGCATCGCGTTAAGAGCTCGTGGTAGGGCTTTTGGATGAATTTCTTCTTTTTAGGCTTCCGTAGTCAACTAGGAACCCTTATAGTTTCGCCAAGTCTTTCTGCCCGTCCGTCCGTGGATAATCTCAGTGACCGTTAGCACTAGAAAGATGAAATTTGGTAAATATATATTTTGTACGCTGAACACATATTTATTTATTATTTACCACACATTAACATATATAATATGTAAATTATTTACCTTACACCTAACACCAGCCAGTGATGACATATGGATCCGAAACGTGGTCGCTCACAATGGGCCTCATCAAAAGGCTTAAAGTCACCCAAAGAGCAATGGAAAGGGCTATGCTCGGAGTTTCCTTGCGTGATCGAATCAGAAATGAAGATATCCGCAGGAGAACCAAGGTTGCCGACATAGCACAAAGAATCGCCAAACTTAAGTGGCAATGGGCAGGGCACATTGCTCGCAGAACAGATGGCCGTTGGGGCCGAAAGGTTTTGGAGTGGCGACCGCGTACCGGAAAGCGCAGCGTTGGAAGGCCTCCCACAAGGTGGACTGACGACCTGGTGAAGGTAGCGGGAAATCGATGGATGCGGGACGCACATGATCGTTCGTTGTGGCGACGCTTGGGGGAGGCCTATGTCCAGCAGTGGACGTCTGTCGGCTGAAATGATGATGATGATACCACCTACCACTAATAACTGAGTACTTCAATATAAACCAATTTTCAACCATACACTCGAAATAAGGTTCAGTTAAAAACCAGCGTCAGGCAACTACCATGTAGTTTTCTGGCATTGTTGCTGAACCGGACCTATTTGGCACCGCCGTGAGACATACATTGTTAGTTGTCTCTTTTTTTTATCTAATAATCTATTAGTGTCTACATGTTATTACTACATTGTGTGTATCTACGAGTGTGTAAGTCAAATAAAATCGTTTTCATTCTTTCTTTCTGTCTTTACCAATATGTATTTCAATCACGCCGACAAAGTGGTAAAACATAAAATGGTAAAAAAATTATTGTTAGGGTATCTCCCTTTTTTTCATTTCAACATATATTGTTGGATAGGTATTTAAAAATGAATAGGGGGTTACTAAAAACATTTTTGATAATGTTAATATTTTCGGAAATAATCACTCCAAAAGTTAAAAAAAATATTTTGACTTGATGAATTGAACAGTTTTTGAAAAGTTGTACAAAGTGATTTCTGAACTAAGTTTTTAATTTAACCGTATATGCAAGTATTTATTAACTTAATTGACATATTTTATTATTGTGAACGTATGTTCTTTCAAATAAAAAAAGAATTATTAAAATCGCTTCACTTCTTCTCCTTCCTGCCCTTATCCCATATTACTTGGGGTCGGTGCAACACGTTTTTTTCTTCCATTCTGTCCTGTCACCCATCAAACTATCACTAACTCCCTTTCTTTCATATCACTTCTCACACAATCCATCCATATATTAAAATCGCTTCACGCAATCAAAAATTACCACCGAAAACCCAAAATAGATACATAACCCGTCTAATTTGTATAAATTAGTAACCCAATTTCGCGAGAGATGGCGCTTTGGGCTACTTCGCTTTGCGCTATTAAGATTTTTCCTGAGTTGATGGGTTCAGGACGGGTATGAGCTTTTATATTGTCGAATAACTTTCCGTGTGTAATTGTAATCTATAGCTCTTTCCTTAGTTATCACCGTCATCCGTGGTCCCGATTTTAGGGTTCCGTACTTAATATGTCAATTCAATGTAACTTATTGTGACGGACGGGAAACTACGGAACTGAACGTAACCCGACACGCTCTTGGCCGGTTTTTTATATCTGTCAATGTACCATTTGGTACTTGTTTTACGTGGTTCTGGTAAAGGTTTCGGACTAATGAAATCTAGCTTAGGCACGAGTATGGAATTGACCTTTTTTTTTTTTTTAACCCCTGCTCTTGGGCGGAGCAGGAGATAGTGTCAGACTCTTACTGACTAAAAAACCCATCCCGTTCCTTCAAGCCTTCATACCGGGGCTCGAGCGCCCTTTCGGATAACCCTGGCCCCAGTAGGCTTCGACCCGGCTGGGCCCCTGCTGTTGCTGACAACCCCTTGAGGCGCGCGAATTGACCAGTCGTATGGAACGATAGGTCATAATGACTCATCTCTTAAAGGAAGGTTTGCAAAATACCTGGTTAGTCTTATCCCCCTGGTAACTGAAAACTGAATATTGTGTCTACTAACTACTCCACCTTTGTTTTAATCTTAATATATATAAATCTCGTGTCACAATGTTTGTCCTCAATGGACTCCTAAACCACTTAACCGATTATAATAAAATTCGCACACCATGTGCAGTTCGATCCAACTTGAGAGATAGGATAGTTTAAATCTCAAATTATAGTCACAATTTTAATTTATTGCTAATTATTTGTCTGTTATTATTTGACAGTCACAAACTTCTTTTATTTATTCGAAGATTTGACACTTTATCTTTTTACGATATGACGTTTGTGACACAACGAAGTGTGTTGGGTCAGCTAGTATACATATATATTAAGACTTTAACTGCCTTAAATTTGTTAGTAACTTATTTTGTTAACTTTTTATTGATAGTTGTAATTATTTATATTTTTTCCTGTATTTTTTTTGTAATATGTACAATCTTTTTTCTAACACATTGCTTTTGCAATTTTTTTTTTTTATTATTTAGACCGCTTCAACTGCCTTAACCCGTTGTATGCCGGAACGCAGATCTACGCGAGACACAATGGCTTTTTAATTGTGTCTCTAATTACGGCATACGAGAGGTTAAAGTTAGTAATTTATTTTATTAACTTTCTATTTATAGTTGTAATTATTTATAATTTTTCTGCTATTTTTTTTGTAAAAAGGCTATCTCTTTTTTGTAATGTGAATGTGAGAACGCTGTATACTCCACGAATTCTTAGATTTCTTCCTATTACGACTTACTTTTTTTTTATTATGGTTATTTTTATTGTTTTACCTTGTCAATATATTTACCTTGTCAATATATCTATGAAAACATCATGTATGTTAGAAAAAATCTTCATCTTTTTAGCAAAAGAGGCGATAGACATAATTATGTTACAAGAAATAGGGATCAATTAGTTCAACCAGGTTTCAGACTGGCTAAAGTGGCCTCTTCTTTCATGGGGTACTGTTTGAAATGTTATAATAAAATACCACCCCAAATATTAGAACTCAATGAAACGAAATTTAAATCTTGTATTAAACGCACACTATGCAGGCAAGCATATTATAAGTTGGAGGATTATATTCAAGATAAAAATGCTTGGCTCAATGCTGGTCCAGCTCCACTACCACTAGGGCGTACTAATTAGTTGATTAGTTGGAAACTAATATTATTATTTTTAATTTGAAAGACACAATTGCATTGTATAATGTAGAAGCACTTTTTCCAAGTTTGTGAATGTGAAGCACCATGGAGCATTTTTATTAGGTTACAACTTCTTTTTTGACATTACGAGCATGGCAGTTGAGAGTTTGTCATGCTCACTCAAATGTCTCGCTGTTGGTGGCACGTGTTATTGGGTCGTTCAGTTCCCTTCAAAATGGTTGAGCTGAGTGGGGCTGATGCACGCGTCATGCTCGTGAACGGGTGCCGTCAGATGGGACTGGTCATCTCTTAGCTGCCAGTGGCTTAATTCAGTTTCTATCTTTTAATTATTTTACATTTTTTATTTCATTATCGACATTGTGCTCACATGATAGAAGCAACAAGTAATATGTAACCAAGCATTATATGTAACACATAATATGATTTAAAAGAGTGTCCATGGAGTTTCTTGCACGTTCTTCTCCATAGAGACCTACTCTTTGGAACGTGCAATTTAGCTTCACTTTTCTTGGACTGACCGACATTTGACTATTCAAAAGTGCCTGTAAATGGTCTATTTGAAATAAATGTTTTGATTTGATTTGATTTGATTTGTGCTTTTGTATACAATATTGACTGGTCTACACTGTTGTTACATAATGTTTACCAATATTGTAAAAAAACCACTTTTTTCAAGAGTAACCATGGAGTTTATTGCCGGTTCTTCTTTTTCTGTCGCGCGCTTCAGCTTTTTTTTGTGGCCACTTCTAGCTTTTTTTGTGTCGGTGTTATTTTGTGGCGGCTTTTTTTTTATGGCCCGTATGCGGGGTCACTAAGAATTACATAGTTGTTTATTCTTAACGTAATTAATAAAACTGAGTGAAAAGTTTGAGTTTATTTTTATACAGTCCTCCCATTTGAAATAGCTTCCACTCAAGAATTATGACCGATAAGACAACGAGTCTTATACTTTTATACACAAATTTAAAAATTCACATTGTTATTTACACAGTTTCAAAGTCGTAGACTTGTGAACGAGAGAGAGAGGTTTCTTAACCATTTGGCCATCACGATACTAACAGATACAGACTGACCCAGTACCGATAGTACGCTGACGATTCCTAGTTTGCAAACCATGCGTAAACGCGCGCTCATGCGAACGCAGCGGCGACGTTATGATTGACACAAGGCTTCAGAAGTCAATTTGTGCTGTATTGGAAACTAGGCTTGGTCTTGGTCATTCTTTAGTATAAATGTTCTGTAATCTCAAATTGTGTTTTTATTAAAGTGTCTATGTTTTTATTATAGAGAAATTAGCTTACCCGGCTAGCGAATTGTTCTATTATACAAAATTATTTTTAGTACACCTGAATATACGTTGCACAGAATCAGTGACTAAATTGATTCCAATAGGTGTATTTTTTTTCCCAAAAATATATAAAAAAAGTCACAAGTTGGGCACCACCGACACTAAGTACAACACCGATCAGTTGTACGAAAGCATCGCGGCATCTCATCACGCTGGTATTTCAGGTTTGTTCTTGCAGCCATCGCAAGGACATTTGATCTCTACAGAAACCTTCAGTAAGGCCAAGTAAGGTCTCTTTTTTATCTTTATAATATGGATGACATTTTAGCCACCCAACAATAACTAATCGAAGCCGTAGATAAGCTTTTCACCAACTTCAAGAAGGATGGTGCCGAGCGCAAGACCCCTGACTACTTACGTCGTCGATTAGCTACCTTGGAACAATACTTTACAGAGTTCCATAATAACCATATGACTTTACTCTCTTTTTGTGCTCAATCTCACGCATATTTCAGTACTAAGCAATACGATCAAATGAATGAAAAATATATCCATATTAAAACTACTATTCAAAACTATAATCCCGTAGAAAACGTACCGCAAATCCCTGAACTGAAATCTCCTACGTTTCAACCTACTGCGGAATCTCAAACCTCGAACCTCGCATCTCACTCTGCTTCTAAAACCCCTACACCGGAAGGGAGTAATGCCGAAGCTCTCTTCAAAAAGCAAGCTATCAACTTTAAAGCTTTCTAGAGAACAACTTCCAATATCGACCTTGATCTCGTCACGGAAAAATGGGAGTTTGAAGATATCTTGAAGACGATACAATCGCGTTGGGCGGCCATTGACTCACTTCATTGGGAGTTGGACAACGAGTATGGCGGATTGAACTCTGAGTACGAAGAGCAATTTACTCATTATGAGAAATATTATAACAAAATTAAGAAAGACATCAATAAGACAATGTGGTCCGTTGCACATGTTGAAAAATCTACCCCTAAAATGGAGTTAGTCACCTTTGATGGACACTATAACAAGTGGATTTCATTCAAAGATCTTTTCACCGAAGCTGTGCATAACAACCCATCTTTATCGAATGCACAAAAGATGCAGTTTCTGAAGAGCAAGATCAAAGGTGAGCCCGAAAAATTGATCCAACATCTCCAAATGCTCTGACAATTATCCCGTATGCTGGAATATCCTCAATCATCGTTATAATAACAAGCGACTGATTTTCACCTCTTACCTTAATAATCTCATGAATATCCCTACAAACCAGCAACAATCGTCAAATCATTTATAAAACGCATTCACGCAGTTATGAAATTATGTGCATACATTCATTACATAAAAATACATTAAAAAAAATGATGTTGTATAAATACTAAAAATAATGTTGTATAAATTATATGAAAAGGACATTTCTTATGGGATTGACCAAAGGTACGGCCACAGGAAAACACTAATTACTTAAACAAGATAATTGGCCAAATGGCTGCCCAACTGAAATGGGACTGGGCGCATACCTGGTAAACTGTGGACCAAAAAGTAGTACAAAATTCGTACCCTGAAACAGTGCAACGAGGTCGCGGCAGACCACGAATGAGATTGCGGGACGAAGCAGACAAATTTCGCCAATACTGAAAAGAGGAAACGTGGGCCCGCAAAAGACGGAAGGAGTAAGTGCCACAAAAAAAAACGAGAAGCGGCCACAAAAAAAGCTAGAAGCGGCCACAAAAAAAGCTAAAGCGCGCGACAGCTTGTGACCGGGTAAGCCAGAAGCGGCTTTTTTTGTGGCCCGTGTGCGGGAACACTAAGGGCTATATTTCACCGAGACACCATGGCAGCGTGACCAGTCGCCGCTACCAACAAAAAGTATACAACACTATAGAGAGTTAATCACCTGGTGTTCGTTTGGTTGCGCAACCAATTTGGTGGCGCGATCAGCTCGGACGTGTGGTGACGCTGGTGTCTGTATGGTGTCTAGCGGGAGCGCGGCGCTATGAGCGGCATCTCGTGGCGTGCATTATGATACAATTACCGGCACGGATCTTGAGCGCTGGCTTCAAGTTGCGCAAAAGTCAAATATTCGGTCTTTTTAGTGCTGCGAAGTGAGACGCGGGGTCGGGGAGTGTCAGTTATTGGCTCGCCACGCCATAGTGTCATTATTATTATTTAGAAGCTATGCATCACCCATAGTGTAGGGGATGTAGTCACTACGACCTAAAAGATCTATTGTGATTCGCCACCTTGTTAGAGTAACTCTTTTAGCCCGGAGGCTTCCAAGAAATTTAGAATACTCCTAGCTTTTAGAGTTTTAATCTCCTCCGGGCGAATAATGTGTCGGCCCAGATGGACACTGCGTTTGTGGATAAGGGGCCCGCATTCACACAAAAGGTGCTTAGGCGTCTCACTCTCCTGATTGCAGTACCGGCAAACATCAGTGTCACTCAGTTTCATGTGAAATTGGTGCCTGTTTAGTTTGCAGTGGCCGGTTAAGGCGCGGGCTATCGCACAGATGTTCGTCCTGCTAAGCTCAAGAAGCTCGGCAGTTCGTTTTTGTGAGTAGCCTTCTATGAGAGATTTGGCGTGTAGCAGACCTGGTTGTACCAACCAGTGCTTTTGCCATAGTGTCATAGACGTCACTCGTGATTCGTTCCCTGCGTTGAAGCGTGTATCTAACAATGAAGATGTACAATAAAGAGTTTATAAATAAATAAATAATAAATAAGACGATTGTCTCGCCAATGTATGGAATGCGCAAAGCGATCCCCACTCTGACGCCGCCCGAGCGCTCAAGATGCGTTTCGGTAATTGTACTTTTGATCCTACCGCTCACCGCCCCGCGCTTAGCATCCCGCTCACAGCGGCAAGGTCGTCTTTGAATATGCTTGTGCTTATGCTAGGGTGTATAGCTCTATCTTTCTTTCTCGCTCGCACGACTGACATTTTAACATGTCATGGTTATGTTCCTGGCTGCAACTATACATTACTAACACAGTAAACACAATGCGTTAGTACGTGTTTTAATGCCTAAAAGCTTATGATCTGTGATTGACTGGAAAACAAACAATGGGTAACGTTAGTTCAGTAAAGCAGTTGGCTTTTATCTGATACTTGCTACTTCCAGGGGCGTCACCTGTGTGAAAGTAGAATGTCGTCTCAATAGAACGTACTTCCGGGATAAAAAGTACCCTTTGTAATACTATAGGACATAGTCTATTTGTTGGGGCCGAAAGGTTCTGGAATGGCGACCACGTACCGGAAGACGTAGCGTTGGAAGGCTTCCTACAAGGTGGACCGATGACCTGGTGAGGGTTGCGGGAATCCGATGGATGCAAGACGCACGGGACCGCTCATTGTGGCGACGCTTGGGGGAGGTCTATGTCCAACAGTGGACGTCTTTCTGCTGAAATGATGATGATACTCTATTCGTTTGCCAAGTTTTATCGAAAAAAGTTTAGCCGTTTGAGTGTAAAGAAGTAACAAACATACATACATACATACACAGGCACACACAGAGAATTTCTCCTTTATAATATTTATGTGATTATGTCGGTTATAGGAGGTGGCATTCCGTAGCCTTTGAGTAGTTTGTGCGTGGTAGTTCCAACTTTGACTACTTTAAAGGTAACAACTCCAGCCTTGAATAGTTTATAAGTAGTAATTCCGGCTTTGAGTAGTTTAAGAGTAGTAGTTCCGGCTTTGAGTAGTTTAAGCGTAATAAATTCCAGCCTATGTCCAATGGTGGACGTCTTCCAGCTAAAATGGTGATGGTGATTGTAAATCACTACCGCGCGTCTATCATAGCGTTGAAATTTTCGTTTCTTTCCAATTCCGTTGTTTTATTCAATGTTTAATTCAAAAGTTTCGAGAAAATATTCCAGTACATAATGTTTTTTTTTCTTCAAAAAAAAAAAACAGTATGATATATTATAAAAAAAAGGAAAACTTCATATTTTCTTTTTTTAAATACGCACTTGCCCCAACTTTTTCCATAATAATACGTATTAATAAAAGAAGGGTTAGTATGAGAAAAAAAATTGAGATTAGGCTGTGGCGGAGGAGAGCTAGATGGATCCCAGTATTTTTACCTCTTTGTATTATGCTCCCGTATGATTTCTTTTTTTTGTACTTCGCTTATTAAAATACACTTGCGTGCAAAAAATCGGCCCACCCCTAACGTTTTGGTTTAAAACACGATACTTAGATGAAAAACTAAAATTAATTGAATAGAGTTTTTAGAATAAAATTTATATGTAGATGAAGAAGGAAAATTTTTTTGCACTCGGCTTAAAAGTTATAGATTTCTTAAATTAATTTTACAGACTTATTTATACCACGAGCAAACCACGCTTGGCGAGGCGCAGGAGATAATTTGGGAACATTGGCAGGCTTGTGTGGATGTAATCTCCTTTCTGCAAGTCTTGGCTGTACAAACCGCTCACTTACTGAGACTACACGGACATAGCGAAGTCTTTGCTGATATCGATTACGCAAAGACATTGAGACTGAAAATGTCTAGCCACGACGCGCTGACTCAAGTCAGCCAGAATTAGTGCCACTACTTGAACGGCCGCAGTTGGACTTGTATCCATTTTTATGTTAATTAAACACGCTTAAAATCAAGTTAGGTGATCAAGAAACCAACAAAGTTAGGCAAATTCTAAGTAAAAAAAGATTTGATTAAATTTAAATACGGAGTAAAATCAGAAAAATAATGTTTTAAAAAGTGTAAAATGAACGCCCTTCGACGATTTCAGTCGATAACGTGAACAAATCTACCAATATGAAGAATATGTGTAAAAAAATGTTTCTACTTAATTCAACCTATTTTCAACAATACTAAATGAAATTTTTAAATTATTAAATTTTTTGGTTAATTATTGGGCTCCAAAGCGCTGCCTATGGTATGGGTCGATTATTTTTCACGCAATTGTATTTTTTAATTTGAATAAATTAAACTATTTTTTTATCGTGGAAAAAACAACTTGTCATTTTCGCGATTTCCGACGCTAGTCTATCACAAACCGAGCTATATAAAGTGCTACTCGTAGCTAGCCGTCGAGTTTGTTCAACATTCATTGCGTAGTGTGCCGCCACACAACATCGTTACATAACAGCTGCGTCTTATCATCACACTCACAGAACCAATGATTCACAGACCAATAACATTCCGATTATTGTACAGTATCCACTTTTCATCACAAGTAATGATACGATTTAAAATCCCTTCAGTGTCGGTTGAGCAAAATAACACAGCAGTCGACGCGTGTTTACAAGTACCATTCACTCAATTCATGAGGTACCCATCGTTCAAGTTTTTACTTTCCCGATTTGCTTCAAGTGGATTAATACAGTTTTATCACTTACTCCGAAGCCTGCAGCTATCTCTGACGTGCTTTGTGATGGATTCGCTTCCACAATAGCTTTTAATTTTTCATTGTCCACTTTGGTCTCCGGCCGTCCACGGGGTTAAATCTGAAGGTCGAAATTTCCAGAACAAAAACGTTGAAACAAAAAACGTACCGTGCTTTCTTTTGCGACACCAGCGCCTATACATCAATAATCCCTCGAGCTGTTTTTACAGCACTGGTGCCACGGTAGAACTCGTACCTACTCGTAAATATACCGACATTTCATGTTTTCCGTTGTGCGGTAATAAGCGACGCCAAAGAAAAAAATAATGAGGAAAAAACAAATAAATGACTGTTTTTAAAATTCATGTACCAGCTAAATTAATTTATAAATTTGAATTTGGAATTCTTAACCAAAGAGGAGATATTTCAGATCAAAGTGGTCAGTACGACAAAACGCTAATTTCATATGTAAGGACCTAATATTTACATTTAAGGTGTTCACGTGTTGGACGACACGATTAACTGTTGTCAACGGCTTTTTTTGCGATGACAACAGATTGTCATGATAGTGGGAACGGCAAGCACGATAGCCGTATAACGATAAAAATGTGTCTAGTCTAAACCGTGACGGTAAATCATGTACCTATCGTTGTTGCGACTATCTGTCGAGGCCACGACAAACAGTTGTCATAATGAGAACAGTTAGAGACGATAGCCGTTCGACGTTAAATTAACCGTTACGACATAGTAGAAACGCGGCTTTATTCAGCGATCTGAATTCCGAATTTGTAAACGGATGACGGTGTTTCCGTGAACCTCGGTTTGCTTCATATTCCACGAAACATTTTGTAAGAATCGGAGGTAGTAAAAAGAGGTTATATGCGTATGGATGTATGATTTAGTCCTATGAGCAGCCCACGCTTCCTCTTTCTAGTTCTGGCAAAAAATTTCCAGTTCCTCCAATCATCTAGTTTTTGATCTGCCACGTTGGCTACGTTTAATTAACATGTATTCAACTGTTCGAGTGTGACGAAGTAGCAAGCATACACATATTTAAACTTTGGCCTTTGTTATATTAGCGTGATATTCAAAAGTCAGTGCCGAAAAAAATGACGTCATGAATGATAGGGGTCACGTCAAAGATGGCGGATGTTGTCAAGTTGAAAAAAATCATTGAATAAATTATTTATTTAATTAATGTTATAAATTATTATAATTAGTTAGTTTAGAATATTGTCGACTGTACAGTACAATAATAAATAAATCTAATATAAAATTCTCGTGTCACAAAGTCTGTAACAGAACTCCTTCAAAATGACTTGACCGATTGCTAGTAATCTATTCACTCTTGACTTAAAGAGCGCTAAATAGTAGCTATCAGGAAACACAGACTCTGGCAGAGAATTCCACTTCTTGGCTGTACGCAAAATAAATGTGTCCCAAAATGCTTTGTACGTGTGGTTGGGATGTCCACCACGTACCGACGGCGCAACGCCGTATGTCTAGCGGTCCGTGAATTAGATTGTGCAATTCCAGGGCACACTGTCCGAAATGTAAACAACAGAAAACCGACAGGCTAGCAACTCGGAGGCGTACTCGGTGTTTAGTAGGTCTGAGAATAGGACGTAAACTATTTTTCTTACCTTTAGGTAAAATATCATAATAAATATATCTCACCTGTTCTATAGTATAGTAAAACTATAGAAAAGGCGAAGTCGCTGACTTCAGCTAGTAACATATAAAATTAAAAACCTTCTAGGTGTAAATCTGTTTTAACCTAATTGTAAATTAATAATAGTTATATTCCATAACTATCACACTACGCCGTATAGACAGTCTCAAGCTAAGCAGAGCTTGTGTTATGTGTACTAAACAACCAATAAATATACTTATATATTTCTAAATACATAGATTTTAGATAGGTAAAACACACCCAGACACAGAACAAATGATAGTGCTCATTACACAAAAAAATATTTATCCTTGGTGGGAATCAAAACTCAAGACCGCATATCAGTCAGGGCCAGTAACTACTAGACTGGCACATTTTGAATATCGTTAATTAGAGACACTATAGAAAGACAATGACAGTGCGAACGGGTTCACTTGGGGCTAATGAATTAACCTTTCAAATACCGTAATTAGACACACAATAGAAATACAATGACAGAGCGAACGCCAACGTTCGCTTGGAGTTTATTGAATTCTGTAACTGTGCCAGGTCCGAAAATTTACTTGTTAGGTTATGTTAGAAATTACCGTATAATATAGCCGTAAAGCTGGACTTAGACCTCTACTAAGCGACGTCACATCTGTCGGTCTAAGCGTTCTTCCTTCATCAGGTCATTGATCTAAAACAAAGTCTAATAAAACACCCATAGAACAAAATACCCATTAAAGATAGTCCTACTTACAAAAGAATGATTTTATCACTCAGATGTCAATATCATCTATCAGTTTCACGATATCTAGTTAAGTTAGTAGATATACAGATAAATTAGATCGTAACCTAGGTCAATGACTTCTAGCCCATATTTCACTATGTCATATTCCATTAGTGAGATGGAATGTGACATGCTAAAAATATAGGTCAGGTAAAATGTTAAGAGCGACTGTGGAGGCGGGATTCAAAGAACATATATTTTAATAAGACATTTACCGAAGATTTTAATATCTTCGGCAAATGTGCGACTGGTGCATTTTTTATTAGAAATAGACTCAAAGAATTTTTTTAAAGAAATTATACAAAGTGTTTATTCAAAGGAGAAATTCAAAGAAAAAATTCAAAGAAGATTTTCAAAAAAGATATTCATTGATTATTTCTGTCGACTGGAAGTGTGCCCAAAAGGCTGGCGGCATTGCCACGTTGTATGGCAATGCTTATTCTCTGACCGAGGTAGAAGCCAGCCCTTGGGTCACGCGAAGCGTCAATTAAGCGTTTCGCCAATTCTTTAAAAAGCATATGAGCACTCGGACCCCACGGCCCGAGAGTTTCAACCCCAAACGGCTCAAAAATATAACTGCCGACGAGGCTGTTATATTTCCGCCGCTTGAGGTTCTCTGCAGCCGTCGCGGCAGCACCAGCACAGCACGAAGAGCTAGGAAGATGGGATGGCGCAAGAGTATCGACACAGGTAGCGTCCCACACTAAAGGCCTACCCATCTTCCAAGGAAATAAAGACATACCATCTGGTCTCTTACCATCGTCGCGTGCCAGGCCACGAGGTTCCAAAACAGCCGGAACGCCGACGGTGACAAGGGCTCGTCGGATGATGTCGTTAATATTCGCGTGCCGCGCTATGCGTCCCGCACCACGACTGCATGACAGGCCGTGGTGACCGAGGCTGTTGACAACTTCGCCACAGTGGCAGCGATGAGGAGAACAACAGGGAGCACCTAGACGTAGGGCAACAGCTAAGCGGAAAGTAGTATCGTCGAACAAGGTGCCAATATTCGACGACGGCAGTGCGTGAAGCCAAAGACCTGACTCCCAATTTCCCACAGCCAGCAGGCGCGCACGCTCCGCAGCAGTAGCAGATGTTACGATTAGGTTTTCCTGAACTACTTTGCAGAGCGGCTCATCCCACCGTCTCTGGGAAGCCGGGTTGTTAGGTGGATTTGTATTCGGGCAAGCGATTCTCCAGGCATCCAAAGCCTCGGCGAAACACGGCACTTCTAAAGGAATCAGTGTAGAAGTTAGGATGTTCCTGATTAATTTATCAGTGCCGTGGACCGAAGATATGAATGCCGGTAAACTAATACTGGTAATTTTGCGGACGCCGAGGCCTCCCATACGGATGGGAAGAGTAACTTGAGCCCAAGCTCGATCGTCCAAGGTCATATTTAAAATTAAAGTTAGGGTGTGCCGGATAATTTGGTCCATTTTTTCCAAAAGGTGAGGGTGCTTCCATAAGTGGGAAGCACGAAGGAAATATATTAATTTAGGACCGAAACAACAATAACGGATTAGGGTAATGGCCGAATGCATATTAATTTCGAGCAATCTTTCCGAAACATCATTGAAATTTTTAATTTTTTCCTCCACAAAACTGGGAAAGGAATCCTCAAAAATTGGAGACCCAAGGAGGCGAAGAGAACTTTTGTCCTCGCGATGCGGAGGAGTTTTATGACGTCATATTTAACTAGGCATTTAGTGTATATATTATTTTTAATTATTTAAGTTATTGTTTAATTTGTTTATTATTTCCTAGCAATTAATTTTAATTAATAGATTAAAAAAAAAAACGAATTGTTGATTATTTTCAAAGAAGATATTCGAAGAAAATATTAGATCATATTCAAATACTATATTCAAATAACATATTCAACGAAGATTATTATTTTACTCAGAATTAAAAGCCCTCTCCATTGGCTTATGAGTACGGTGAAGCAAACGGTTGAGGTGTGCCCCGCTTGGGTAGAGCACTGCCGTGTTCTCATGCTCGCCATGGTCCAAGGAGGACTGGCAGGTGGTCGCCTGCTTCTGCGAAGGAGTGATGCTAGCAAAGTAGGAGGCCGCATGCGTGAGGCAACGGCACTCACGCCACAGCCGCCGCCGAGACTCTGATCCCGATTTCCGGCCACCGTAGGTGCGAGCTTGCGGACGGTGAGCAATGCGTAGCTTGCCGTCCGACCGTCCAGTAAGCGCCCGGACTAAGCCCAAGACTTTGACAGCGCGTCCACACGCGCCTCAAAGAGTTGTCAGCAAATCGTAGGGGCCCAGCAGGGTCGAAGCCTACTGGGGCCAAGAATTTCTTCCTGAAAGGAAAATTCGGCCCCGATACGAAAATCAATGAAAGAACAGGAGTGGGTTTTTAGTCAATAAAAGTCTGACACTATCTCCCGCTCCGCCCAAGAGCGAGGGATGTGAGTGGATGATTTTCCCACCTAAAAATAAAATTCATTCATGAGTGCATTTCAGAGCCATCTGTAAAAAAAAACAAAAACAAGAAAGATTTGTTTGAAAATCACTCCAAGAGGATGGAACGGGGTTTAGCAATTTGTATGGAGAAACCTACTTTTTGTGTGGGTGACGCCGCTGGCAGATGCTAGTAATATACCTAGTCAGGTCATAAGTATTGTCACACAGTTAAAACTTTTTTTTTAGAATGCTGGCCGCAAAAAAGTTTATTGAATTCGAATTTCGAATTTATCATAAAAATAAAAATGTGTACTTTTTAGAATTTTACTAATTTTTTAAGCTATTGCATAGCTTCTATCGCGGGCCTTGAGCGTGGAGACCGAATCCAGAAATTCCGTAATGAAAATAACCTAACACCCCCCACTCATTTGTTTTTTGAGCGTGGTGACCGATAAGAAAACAAATGAGTGAACAATCAATCAAAATTCAATTCAATGTGAGTTTAACTTCAATTAATATCAAAGAAAAAAAAACAAAGAAAAAAAAATACTGCATAAATAAAATAAATAAATAATTGTAATTGCATAAGTTGATAAAAATGCTATGCAATAGCTTTACCGCGGCAGTCCCCGAGTACCACACGTCTTTTTTTTATATAGGTATGGAGTGGACGCTCAAAGAAGACCGTGTTGCAGTTAGTGCGTTGCATCGTTGCGGTTACGCGCCAATTCAAATTTTTGATATACTGAAAAATTTGAATATAACCAAAAGATTCGTTTATCGTACTCAAACGATGCAATGAAGACTCTACTGTAAATGACAGGTCAAGAAGTGGTCGCTCTCGCTCTGTTAGGACTCCAGCAGTGATAAAAGCTGTGAAGGTGCGAATTCAAAGAAATCCCAAACGCAAACAGAAACTGTTGGCCCTTCAGATGGGGTTAAGCAGAACCACGGTGAAAAGGGTGTTAAATGAAGACTTAGGGCTTCGGGCATATCGGAGAAAAACAGGACATCGTTTGAACGCTCGTTTAATGGACCTGAGACTGAAGAGATGCCACGCTTTGTTGAAGCGGTACGCGGGAAAAAAATATTCGGAAATTCTTTTTTCGGATGAAAAAATTTTTACCGTAGAAGAGAGCTACAACAAACAAAATTATAAGGTGTACGCACACAGTAGGGCAGAAGCGAGTAACCATATTTCGCGTGTCCAACGAGGTTATTTTTCATCCTTGCTCATGGTATGGTTGGGAGTTTCTTATTGGGGCTTAACTGAGATAGATTTTTGTGAGAAAGGTGTAAAAACGAATGCAGTTTCAATGAAAATTAGTAAATACTCCAAATTTCTCACCCATAGATAGCGTCTCCCTTTAATTCACATATTATTTTAGATACATACACATACAGACTCACACACAGACAAACACTCCTTCACACCTATACACACACCATCACACGTACAGTACACTCTCGAATAAACTAGTTGATTCTTAGCCTCGGCTATTTTCGGATGTTGGTAGTCGAGTACTTATATTGCATAGCGGACATAACGCCCTGTTTTTTTATTAATTTTTGTTTTCGAACTTTTTTATTTGTATTCATCTCTTCTCCTCTCAACACATAAACTCCATAATTGTCAATAGTCTGTTAAGTGCAATTAGAATTTGTAATTTTAAAGATGTGAGCCTGGAGTTCTGTTACACAGGTCTTTTACCCAGTATAGACTCCAGCTCTCACAAAGGATAAACTGTTAAAAATATTTTGATTTATTGTCAACATTTGTACCTTTATGAGAGAAACAATAAATATTATTATTATTATTAGTTGTTTATCAAAATACAGTCTTGACGAACCTTGCGGAACCTGTTTCTCATACCGTGTTCAATAACAGGCACTGGGTATTCCAGCAAGATTCGGCACCAGCTCATAGAGCGAAGAGCACACAAGACTGGCTGGCGGCGCGTGAAATCGACTTCATCCGGCACGAAGACTGGCCCTCCTCCAGTCCAGATTTGAGTCCGTTAGATTACAAGATATGACAACACTTGGAGGAAAAGGCCTGCTCAAAGCCTCATCCTGATTTGGAGTCACTTTCGGCATCCTTGATTAAGGCAGCCGCCGATATTGACACGGACCTCGTTCGTGCTGCGATAGACGACTGGTCGCGCAGATTGAAGGCCTGTATTCAAAATCGCGGAGGTCATTTTGAATAAACTTTATTAAGAATAAAGAAATAATAGAATATATTTATTATTTTTTCATAAGAATCTATGTTTTGTTAAGTTCATTTTGGTATATAAATGGTTTCATAATGAATAAACTTGTCTCAATTATTTCGTATTAAACATGTGACAGAATTTATGACCTGACTAGGTATGTATAAGGAAGAATAAAGAGAACTTATTTTACTTTTCAATACACTTGCTTATAAAGTGAGTCTTATTGCACTGCTCTTATCAAACTGTGACATTTGATTACCATTACGCATTAGTGCTATAATGTAGTTAAAACCTTTTTGTCCAACATCTCCCCCGCCATATCAGGATCAGGCGCGTCGTCCCCCACGAGGAAAAAAACAATGGGCGCGCATATGAAAACAGATTTTTACCGCCTCAAAAGTTTACTAGTATTACAGTTATTTTCTTCACAAGTGTATCGAAAAACGTCGTATGATACACGTGAGTAATTAAGGATTACCGTTCTCGGCTCACTTAACCCTTAATTACTCGCACAAAGAATAATACACAACTGTTCGCATGGGGTCACAGATGACCCCAAATAGTATGAGTAGTTTTTTAAATATAGTGAAATAGATAAGTAAATGAAACTATTTTACTATTAAAGTGCTTTATTTATTCTGTAAAATCTATATGTAATAACATGAATGACAAACGAATTAGACAAAAACAAGTTAAACTAAAATTATTACCAATAAAATTAACAATTTGTACTTAGGTATACTGAGATCATAGTTAAGACCCTCGCCATGGCTCCGGTCTAAATACCGCCTCGACGGTAATCACTAACATTACACACTTACATCATAATGTACTATTTTAAATCTACACAATCTTATTAGCTCTCAAAATTTTTATAAATAAACCCGAGCGACAGCGAGTACACAGAAAACTCAAATAAATATGGTCAGAATAAAGCTGCAGTGTTCATAGTAATACGTCTTATAACAAACTTATTAAAAGCTCACTACCAACTGTACAAGAAAAAATAAAATGGTGGAAAAGTGCATCAGCTGCTCGTAATGAAGAAAGAAGATTTATATTGTTATCTTGGAAACCCTGCTATTTATAATGAAGTCAAAAACGTCTCTTTGTTTATTGTTTCCTGCACAGATTATTCTGTAACATTTTTTACCTGTGGTTGTCTTTGTAACATTTTTTTTTTTGTTAATGCTTTTGGCTTCGATAATAAGTCCTTTAAGTTTGTCTTTGCATGAATAGTTAATTTGTTTACCATCAGAAAATGGATATAGGTACATATTCTAATATTTTTGTAGTATTTGCCAGCAAATGTATGAAGTCAACATTCTCGGTAAACTTTGCTGAAGTAGTCAACACTACAATAAAGTTATTCCATTTTACCAAAATCGCGCCAGTTTTAATAATTCCATAATTAAAACAGCCACCGTAATCCACTCAAACCCAGCAAAAACTTTTTATATAAGGTTTTACGCAGAAGCGCTACAGTCGAAGCGAAAATAATGTAGAAGTGGGCGAACACAGAATGGTTTAAAATACATCATCATCATCATTTCAGCCGATACACGTCCACTGTTGGACATAGGCCTCCCCCAAGAGTCTCCACATCGAACATTCCTGTGCGTCCCGCATCCATCGGTTTCCTGCTACCTTCACCAGAAAAAAAAAATACATAAACATAATATTTTAAACAGTTACAAAAATAGGCGGTGTCTTAGGTGTGATAATGTTTGTTACCTTACACCGAAATTTATTTTGTACAATACACTTGCAAATGTAACTATTTTTCATACAAAAAATGTGTTACCAATGTGTTCAGCAATCATTCATGTGGAATTGAGAGAAATTCTCAAATACTATCATAATGATTTTAGTTTCTTCTACATATATTCAAGCAGTTGCGTTTAGAAAGGCATCATCATCATCATTAGCCTTTTTAATGTTCCCACTGCTGGGACTCAGACCTCCTCTCTAGAAGAGCGAATGGGCCGTAATCCACCACGCGGGCTCATTGTGGGTTGGTAAATGTCACATGTCTTCGAATTTTTGGTTCTAAAACATGCCGGTTTCCTCACGATGTTTTCTTTCACCGTTTTGAGACCAGCGATGAAATAAATTACACAAAGTAATGTGCCTCGCTGGGTTCGAACCCGCAACCTATGAATTCGTAAGTCGGGGCTATTTACCACTCGACCACCACTGCTCTAGAAAGTACTCATCAATAGAGTTGAAACTGATGAAGGAGACCACAGACGATAAGCTAAACTTCACAAACACAGATTTCTCGTTAAAAAGATTTATTCCGTTTTAATACCACTCATCTAATACCGCTGGTATTTGTTTGAGCCCGTGTTAATTGTCTATTCCAAATGGATACCATTGTTCCAACTAATACTAAAAAAAAATCAAGGACCTAAAGTACAGTCAGCCAAAATGTTTTGTTTAGGATCTTTAATTGAAATAAAATTCAGTTAAATCCAAAAAAAGTATTTATTACAAATGTCTAGTTTAATGATAAATTGTGTACCTACTGCAAACCTGCTCTAAATAACAACAAGCCAACATTTTTTTATGCAAGTCAAGCTTTCTGTTTTTCCCCATGATTTTGAGGGTTAATTAAAGCTTCCACAGACATAATGTAATTAATAGAGTGATTAGTTAGTGAAAGTTTTTGTATATTACGATCGTATAAAAATATTAAGAAACCAAAATTTTATTATGTCACTAATAAAATTAATCACTGGTATGGGTTCGTATATTAAATTAAATTATTGAAAGAGTGGTCTCCGTTCAGTATAGTTAATAAAATTGCGTTCAAACAAATACCAGTGTTATTAGATGAGTGGTATTAAAATGTAATAAATCTTTAAAAAAGTTTTACGATTATTATGTAACTTTTAATAAATTGTTCTGATAAAAAGGTACTATCGAAATGATCTGAAGATGAAGGCGCTCTCTGGACCGGGACTGCGGTATAATAATTTTATTGAGTAGTATTTTCGAAACACAAGGCAAAAGGCATTAAAGTACAGTTACCAAAAAAAAACTGTATTTATTTATTTGTGTTTTTTTTTTTATAAATGGAAGTAGCGACATCTATGGCGCCACATAAGAACTAATTCTGCATCGCGCAATCAAAGTTCTCCGCGCGATTTGAATATATACGACAGCCCGAAATCATCTATCGGGCAGTTGCCCATCAGACCATAACACCTGTCTGGTCGGAGGATCCTCCCTTTTCATCGGAGGTATGTGGGACTTTACTCTCTGCTCCGCATACCTCCAAAGATCGTGGTCTCGGTCAACGAGCCCCACGGCCCAAGATGAAGCCGGACGGAAGGTAGACACGGAAACTTTGTAATTAAAAAATGTATTTCAGACTTCTAGCCGTATTTGGGTTTATTAAAATTATCATATGAAATACTCTGGCTAAAAGGTAGCATGGAAATGATTTGATGATAAATTTAAAATGTAAATACGGGAACTCTGGAATTAGACAGTCTATCGTGGCTCTTTTTTGACTTATTAGAATGTGATGAGGTCCACTCTAGCTATAAATGGTTTAATAGTTTATATTCTTTTATATTGTTTAGAACTAGTACATTTGGGGCTATGTATCTATTATATAATCTTTATATAGTTCTTCTATACTTGTGTTTGTGACCTTACTCCTCTTAAACGGCTTGTCCGATTTGGATAAAATTTTGTGTATTTGTTTGAGTGGGTCCCGGAATGGTTTAAAAATACAAGGTACAAGCTGTAATCGAGTGCAGATATTTTTTTTTGACGAAAAACCGCTTTTCACACGAGAACACAACACCTGTCAGATCCACAAGTCTATTACATAATTAATTTTACAACAATTAAATAATCCAGACACAGAGAATAAATCGAAATGACACATTTATAAATATAAAAACTGGGCAAGTGCGAGTCAGACTCGTACACTGAGGGTCCCGTGCAAACTACAATTCCCGAATGAAGTCTGGAAGATTTTTCCGAATTGCAAACATTTTTTTTTTTGTAACGTAGTTAACAACATATTTACTGTTTTCAGATTTATTCCTATACCTGTGCTTAAAGACCTTGCTTTGTTCTTTTCAGGATTCTGGGTCAACGGGAAGTAACCTATAAATTTCGATCTTTGAAAGTATCAAAATATAAGTTTTTTTGTGACATAAACGGTCGAAAGTATCTTTTTTATTCGTTAACTTAGTAGTTTGATTTTTTTACAGCTGAAAGGGTCCGCAGATTTGGGTATATGGTTTTAATTTCAACTCGATACCTGGAGTCCTCGACGCGTTCTCGAGATAAAGGTTCTAGACAGGCAGACAGACAGACATGGACGGACCCGAAGACAGACATGGACGGACGAACCCTTAGAGGATCAAAGTGATCCTCTAAGGGTTCTGTTTTTTTCCTTTTGAGGCACGGAACCCTAAAAATGAATCGCTAAATGTGTTGCTAAGCGCAAATCTCGAGAACAGCTGAACTGATTCCGCAAATTTTTGTTTTGTTGTGTTTGTTATTATGAGGTGAAAAAAAAATTAACTACTCTAATTTTCACTTTTTTATCCATATAAACCTAGGGTTAGGTAGGATGGTGTAGGGTAGAGTAGGGTAGAGTTGGGTTGGGTAGAGTAGAGTAGAGTAGGGTAGAGTAGGGTAGAGTAGGGTAAAG
The DNA here is from genome assembly GCA_910589285.2 of Mythimna ferrago. NCBI lineage: Eukaryota > Metazoa > Arthropoda > Insecta > Lepidoptera > Noctuidae > Mythimna > Mythimna ferrago. Next base: position 17,427,625 of record OU342694.1, on the reverse strand, counting down.
TAGGGTAGAGTAGGTAGAGTAGGGTAGAGTAGGGTGGAGTAGGGGAGTAGGGTAGAGTTTGGTAGAATAAGGTAAAGTAAGGTGTAGTAGGGTGGAGCGGGATCGAAGCCGCGGGCAACAGCTAGTTTTAAAAAAAATTAAATCTACGTGCCACACTTACACCAAAAAGGTATATAACCAAATTATTTTACTTACAAAAACCCAAATCTAAAATGGAATGTTTGAATTCAGAATATTTCAAGCTCTTTTAATATAAAATGAACGTTGCTTTTCCAACATGAATAGAAACTGTCTGGCTGGTAATGAAGGCCAGGTAAATGAAAACAAAAAAGAATTAGTAGCTCATGAGTTCTTTCATAGTTTGGGCCGTTTTAAATATGGAAGGTAATTTTAAAATGTGTTCGAAAATGTTTTATTTATTTATTTAAACTTCTTGCACAGTTTAAATAGCATGCATAGTATTTTCTTTCTATGTAAGAAATCATCTAATGACATATTTCGCCCTTGGGCGAAGCGAAAGGGCGTGTCGGACTTTTACTGTCTAAAACCCACCCCTGCTCCTTTTTTGCTTTCGTTCCAGGGCCCTGGGGTTCACTTTCACACAACCCATGGCCTCAGTAGGCTTCGATCCTGCTGGGGCGTATGGAACACTACGAAGCGTCGATGACTTGGGCTTGGTCTGGACGGTCCGACGGCGAGCCACTGATTGCTTGCTGTTCGCAAACCCGCGCCTTCGGTGGCTGGAAATCGGCTGGAAACTGGCTGGGGCTTAAGGGACGTTCCCTCACGCGTGCGGCTGCCTCCCTTACTAGCATTACTACTTTGCAGAAAGAGACGACCGCCTGCCACTCCTCCTCACTCCAAATCATGGCGAAGGTCATATGGATCGCTGCCACCGATCGCCCCCACAAGGACACGGTGGTGCTCCGCCCAAGTGGGGCCCTCTACCGTATGCTCCACTGTGTCCTCCGGGCGGTTCACACAAAGGTGACACCCGGGCGTTTTTTCCGCACAAATCAGGTGCAGGAACTTCCCGAATATACCATGCCCGGTGAAACTAAGGACGCTGCGCCATGGGTCTTTCTAGCCGCTCCTTAAAGAGGGGACCATAATTGTGGTGTGCAAACAACAAACTGAGAAGCAAACGGAGCAGTGGTGGCCGAGTGGTAACGCCCCCGAATTATGAGTTGCACTGCTCTCAAGACGGTGAAGGAAAACATCGTGAGGAAACCGGCATGTCCTAGAACCAAAAACTTCGAAGACATATGACATTCACCAATCCGCACTGGGCTTGCGTGGTGGATTACGGTCCATTCCCTTTCCTTTAGAGGAGACCTGAGTCTGAGCAGTGGAAACATTAAAAGGCTGATTATGCTATGCTGTGATAGGCCTACAACAAATAAATAATATTTAAAGGACGATTAAGTTTCATTGAGATCTTCCCAATCCGTCTACCGTCAACGTGAGCGTGGTTTAAAAGCTTGTTTCATCCGTCGCAGTCTGATAATAAGGCAACGCGCAAAAAGAGAGAACGCTGAATACTCTGTTGGCATAAAGAAATTTCGTCACACACTGGAATATTTCACAAAACTTGTTCCACGAAACATATTTTATTAAATTCCGTTATTCAGAATTTAGATTAATTAATGTACAAAATTTCTGTAAATGTATTTTCTTTAATTTTTAAATTCATGAGTACTTTATGTAGGGCCAAAATTCACGCAAAATTGCAGATTTTCAAAGACCTTCAATAGATTAGTCTGAGATCGTGTTCCCAGTTTGTCGTGACGACAGATAATCGTGTAGTTTTAAGTGTCCTGGCTTGCGCAGGCTTGCGGACAATGAGCAATGGGTAGCTCGCCGTCTGACCGTCCGGTAACCGTCCGGACCGTGCAGTGGGTGACGGCGCGTAGTTTTCCAAGCGCGCCTCAATGAGATATCAGCAACCGTAGGGGCCCAGCAGGGTCGAAGCCTACTGCACAAAGGTTGTCTGTAAGAAAATTACAAATGAAAACTGTAACAATTAAGATCAAAAGTAGTAGCAACTTGATATCAAAAAAATTACTTTTTTTCAAAACTTCTTTCACAATCCGGAGGCAATAAATCTTAAAATAATTTGATAAAACTTTACGTATGAATTAACTACACCATTTGGCACCTTTTTATCGCTAAGCCTATTAAAAAAACGAAAAATAAAAATTTTGACCCACCGTAATGTACATTTTATACATTCACACAGGCTCTGACTTATTTCATACAAAATAACGCACTACGGAACTCAGTGTGGCATACCTTGAGTGTCGTCCCGCATCCACGCGCACGAGCACATGTTTTTCCGCATGTAGGCGCGTGATATGCATGAACACACGTGGATGCATTTTCGATGTGTTGGACTGTGCGTGTTTTCTATGCAAATGGAGATACTTACAAGCAACGTTAAAATACGCATTCACGCGCTACGCTGCGTGGTGCGTGGCAGTGTGATAATCGTCTAAGTAGTAGACATACGTGACTAAAATATTTCGAACAGCTACATTTCACTTCCTGCAACGGCAGCTTGCTCGCAAATATAGACATGGGTGCACCTTCTGGAGTTTCTGAAGTCTTTTAAAAAGCGGGGTCATTGACAGTATAATATTTTTTCACCTAGCTACGTACTACAGGCAAGATTCCAAGTAAATTAAATTGGTAAAATTCCAATTTTTGTTTATTCCACGTAAATAAATCCTAGTGATTAAATATCCACAAGACCTATCCACCATTTATAAAAATATTCATTTCTTGGAATCTATCAAATTTTAAAAGCTATGTGTAAAAAGGTAGTTATTTTGAATGATTTATGAAAAATGGTTTAACGATAGTTAGACGTCAAATAACCAAGCTATGATTAATAGTATCTATTTTTTTATTACCAGAAAAGATATTTATAAAATAAACAAATATCAAATAAAATAATTGTTAAAATATTTTCAGTGCCAGTATGTGAGTTTATAAAACACGATGTATGAATAATTCCTAGTGTGAGTGTTTTTTTTTTCAAGTGTTGTGATTCTAATTGATGCCATCAGTGGCTGGTAAATTGTCCCATTGACCAAATAAACGGGAGATCAAGTACCGAGGACTCTCAGCTGCCGCCGGAATTCCTATCTCGTTCTCCAGCCACCCCGTAGGCGCGGGCTTGCCGACGGCGAGCAATGGGTGGCTCACCGTTCAACCATCCGATAATCACGTGTGCCTCAAGGAGTTGTCAGCAATTATAGTAGGGTCGAAGCCTACTGGGGCCAAAGATCTGTTTCTGAAAGGAAGATTCGGCCCCAGTACTAAAGGCAACAAAGGGACGGGATAGCGATTTTCAGAAAAAGTCTGTCACTATCTTCCGCTCCGCCCAAGAGCGGGGGATGTCATTGGCTGTTTTTTCCACCTAAAAAAAATCGAGGATCGAAGAAAAAGTAGAACAGAGTAGACAGTATTAAAAGAAACGGCGTTGGAAGGCGGCAAATAGGTAGACCTATGACTTGGTGAGAGTCGCGGGAATCTGATAGATGCGAGACATACAGGACCGGTCGTTATGATATCTTTGAGGCCTATGTCCAGCTGTATGATGATGATAATGATGATGATGAAATAACTGAAATCTAGACGCTATTTTTCTCATCAATATGTACAAATAGTGTAAGATTATTCCCTGCAGAACAGATGATCGATGGGGACGGAAGATTCTGGAATTGCGACTACGTATCGGAAGACGCAGCGTTAGAAGGCCTCCAACAAGGTGGAACGATGACCTGGTTAGGGTAGCGGGAATCCGATGGATGCGTGACGCACAGGACCGCTGTGGCGACGCTTGGGGGAGGCCTATGTCCAACAGTGGACGTCTTTTGGCTGATATGATGATGATGATTATTCCTACGCTAAAATATCTATACGTGAGAGCAATGATGAGTGGTTCAGATTAAAATGTCCGATAGTCTTACAAATTCACAATTTTCTATTTTTATCACCATTAGAAAAGAAACATTTTTTTATGGAACATTGCTAGAAATTCTAGGAATTTCTAATGTATCCTGGGAGCATTCACAAATATTTAAACTGAAATACTCAAACAGTCAGACCTGAAAAAAGTTATCTCTATAAGCAGAGGCTGGCTTTTAGAGAATCCCGTGGGTGCTCAGCTCATGCTAATTTGATGAATCGTTTCTCATGATTTATAACTTACGAGAAAATAACTACACTTACCTTGAAATATTTACTGGCCAGGGACAAAAAATAAAATAAAATAAAAAACTAAGAAGATAGTCGGTTATTTGCTTAAGCTCAAACGTAGACATAACAAGAGAAATAAAAACACTTAACTAATTAAAACTACAAATAATAAACAACAACTATTACCTAAAATATGTCCCCGCATCGCTGTCGGAAGTGTGCCCAAAAGACTGGCAGCATTGCCACGTTGTTTGGCAATGCTTAATCTCTAACTGAGGTAAAAGCCAGCCTTTGGGTCACGCGAAATATCAACTAGGCGTTTGGTTAATTCTTTAAAAAGCACTTGGACCTCACGGCCTAAAAGTGTCAACCCCAAACGGCTCAAAAATGAGTACAATACATTCATCACAAATTGTCAGCATGTAAGAAACACAAGTTCTGCTTAGCTTGAGATAAGTCGGCGTTGTGTGATAGTTGTGAAATATTACATTATTGTTAAAATGAAAACAGGTCGTATTGAGCTTTGAATGATGGCATGCAAATATTTATAAAATAATACAAATTCATTCTAGTATTTCATTAAGTCGAAAAAAAAAAACATTCACAATAATATTATATCTTGTTGGGTCATTTTTCCTGACATCAAAAAATAATAAAATAATTATGACAAATTCAAATTGTCTCATTAAAAATCTCATTTAATAACGTAATATAATTTATCTGACAGTCTAGGAATTTTTAACTTTCTTTTTAAAAGCTATACAGTCGGCTGCTTCTTGCTTTTAGGATTTTTATGATACACTTTTGTAGCCATGAAAAATACACTTTTACGAATATGTGCCATTTTGTACTGATGTTTGCAGACAGTACTGTAGCATATATTACAAAGAAATCTACACTAATATAATAAAGAGGTAAAGTTTGTTTTTTTTGTTTGTAGGAGGTAATCTCTGAAAGTACTGGTGCGATTGCTAAAATTTTTCACCGAGAGAAAGCTGCTTTATTGTTGAGTGACATAGGCTATATTTTATGTACGGGGGATCAGCCGCGGAAAAAAACTAGTTATTAATAAACTAGAACCGGCAAACGCTGTTGTACCACATAAATAACCCCAACTCCGAAGGTGTTTTCTCTTTACTAATTATACTAGATATAGTAATCTTAGTTGCGTATGAATATGAAAAAAATCTCAATAAATCAATATTCTACAGTGAGCAAACCAGACGAACGCCCTATGTTCAACAGTGGACGTCTTCTGGCTGAAATGGTGAAGATAATGATGAGCGAACGGTAAGTTACAGTTTCATTTTGATTGGCCTGTTGATCTAGTGGTTAGAGGCCCTGACTGCTATGCTGGAGGTCGTGGGTTCAATTCTCACCTAGGATAATTTTTTATGTGATGAGCATGATCATTTGTTCTGTGTCTGGGTGTAATTTATCTATAATAATGTATGTATTTAGAAATATATGTAAGTATGTTTATCAGTTGTCTAGTACTCATAGAACAAGCTCTGCTTAGCTTGGAACTAGACGGCGTTGTGTGATAGAGTCTGTCTAATAAGTTAAACGACTTGGGGAATTATTAGGATTTAATGAAATCTGATGTAGTCAACACGGGTTCAATAATCAAGGTTGATTAAGAGATAGAGATCATTGTTTACTAACAGAAGAAACTTATATAAAGTACCGAATATTTGTATTTTTTAAATTATTAAATATTATACAAAATTCTCAAGTCGGTTGACTTATTAGACAGACTATAGTTGTGGAATATTATTATTATTATTATTTCTCGTTTCAGATAAGTAACGGAGCAGCAAATAAGAGTATCATTTATCCGAAAAAGGCGACTGTGTCTGTGCCAAACAAATATTTTTGTGCGGGAATCAAACTCACGACGCGCAGCGCATCAGCCAATCGGCCAACCACTGCACCAACCGTGCCATCAAAACAAAAAGTTACACAGTGCTGCAGTGTGGTAACTCTCAGCACAATTATGAATATTAATTTACTCGTACAATTTTTTTTTTAAGCTATTGCATAGCTTCTATCGCGGGCCTTGAGCGTGGAGACCGAATCCAGAAATTCCGTAACGAAAATAACCTAACACCCCTCACTCATTTGTTTTTTGAGCGTGGTGACCGATAAGAAAACAAATGAGTGAACAATCAATAGCAGCTGTTGGTGAGGTCTGGTTTTGAATGGGTGGGGTTAAGCAGCTGTTGGCGAGGTCTGGTTTTGGATAGGTGGGGTTAAGCAGCTGTTGGCGTGGTCTGTGTTTGGATGGGTGGGGTTAAGCAGCTGTTGGCGAGGTCTCGTTTTGGATGGGTGGGATTAAGCAGCTGTTAGCGAGGTCTGGTTTTGGATGGAAGGGGTTAAGCAGCTGTTGGCGAGGTCTGTGTTTGGATGGGTGGGGTTAAACAGCTGTTGGCGAGGTCTCATTTTGGATGGGTGGGGTTAAGCAGCTGTTGGCGAGGTCTTGTTTTGGGTGGGTGGGGTTAAGCAGCTGTTGGCGAGGTCTGGTTTTAAATGGGTGGGGTTAAGCAGCTGTTGGCGAGGTCTCGTTTTGGATGGGTGGGGTTAAGCAGCTGTTAGCGAGGTCTGGTTTTGGATGGTAGGGGTTAAGCAGCTGTTGGCGAGGTCTGTGTTTGGACGGGTGGGGTTAAGCAGCTGTTGGCGAGGTCTCATTTTGGATGGGTGGGGTTAAGCAGCTGTTGGCGAGGTCTAGTTTTGGATGGGTGGGGTTAAGCAGCTGTTGGCGAGGTCTGGTTTTTGATGGATAAGGTTAAGCAGCTGTTGGCGAGGTGTGGTTTTGGATGGAAGAGGTTAAGCAGCTGTTGGCGAGGTCTGGTATTGGATGGGTGGGGATAAGTAGCTGTTGGCAAGGTCTCAGTTTGGATGGGTGGGGTTAAGCAGCTGTTAGCGAGGTCTGGTTTTGGATGAGTGTGGCTAAGCGGCTGATGGCGAGGTCTAGTTTTGGATGGGTGGGGTTAAGGAGCTGTTGGCGAGGTCTGGTTTTGGATGGGTGGGGTTAAGCAGCTGTTGGCGAGGTCTATTGCATAAGTTGATAAAAAATGCTATGCAATAGCTTTACCGCGGCAGTCCCCGAGTGCCACACGTCTTTTTTATCTGTTATAATCTAGTAGATACTTGACTGCGATCCTGCCTGATGGTAAGCAGTGGTGCAATCGTTGATGGTGAGGCGCGCACGCACTAGTTTATTAAGGGCCTATTCACTGTAGCCTTGAAGACAACTAAATTATAATCAGACGGGAAGACCGCAGCAGGCAAATTGTTCCAGTCCTTCGATGGATGCGGTATAAATGACGAGGCAAAACGCTTAGTCCGGACCGTAGATGTTTCAACAACGTAAGGGTGGATACTTGCCATGCCTCGGTTTGCCCGATGGTAGAAAAGAGATGGCGGAATCAAGTCATGTAATTCCTGCGCACACTCTCTCTCAAAAGTATAGCCATAGAGTTTTATTTCCCGGAATAATATGTTTCGGATTTGAGACTGACTGAATGACGTCATCTCAACGTCACGTGGTTAGGACAAAGGAATCGGAGGCATTACCGACTCGAGGCGATCGACGAAAGAGAATCGAAACGAAACGACCTAACTTGGCTAGGCTTGCAAGTCATAGGTGCACCTTGGGAGGCTTTCCACCTCTGCGTTTTCCGGTACGTATTTTCGGCCCCATTGACCATCTGTTTTGCGAGCAATATGCGCTGCCCGTTTGGCGATTTCATCAAATAGAACTAAATATATCTGAGTAACTTTTCTGTGTGTTCAATATCACTGTTATTGTTATATTAAACTGTATTGTTAAATATTCAAGGTTGGTTTACTATTGAATGTTTACCTAAAGTTTAACTGTCAAATTTAGTTTAAAATATAATTGTGTTATTATTTTAATGGAAATAGGGCTTTTGTGAACTTTAACCCGAAACCCCTCAAGGAGGAGCTTGTCTTTGATTTAACAAATTTATAGTTTGAAAACAGTGATGGAGGAGAGGTAAATTATTCATTGTTATATCAGTCATGTTAATTGTTTACCACTTTTGACAATAATTTTCGAGTACAATATAATTTTCTACAAGGTTGAAACCCTCACTTACCCGAAACACGTGTATTATTTTTTAAATGTATGCTATTTCAAAACTATATCATAGAAAATCACAAAATAATAATCTTGTTATGTTACTTGGTTGTCTGCATAAATACATGGTCACTGGGTCATCCGGGTGGCTGAGCGGTTGTTTTACTCCTACACCTAGCTTTGCGCTTTTTCCTAATGCCCGCTATGACTTGCTGTGACTTGTGTTGTACTTTGTGTCGATGATGTCCAACTTATAACCTTTTCTTAATATTTTTGGGAAAAAATCTAACATTAAGTAAAAATTAGTTGGGATCGATTCAATTAATGTTTCCGAATAAACTATAATCAGGTTTCATATATACTAAAAACCACCAATTTAATAAGTACAACAATTTAAAGATTAAAACTTAAAACATACAAATGGCGGCCTTATCACATTCTGCAATCTCTTCCAGGGAACCTGGAAAGGACAGAAATTACCTGGACATAAAATGAGGTTGCACTTGGTACATTTCAAAACTATGTAGGTAGTTTAACAATTTAAAAAATAAAATACGTACTTAGTACTAAAGTAGGAAACATGATCATATTAGCGTAAACCAAGAGTCGAGAGTGAATAGGTTACTTCTAAGAAAGCGTGCTCTTTCGACAACCACATCATTGCTTACCATCAGGTGAGATGGTGGTCAAACGCAAGCCAATCAATATTGTAAAAAAATTAAAAAACTAAATATGAACCTCTCGCTGTCCGCAAGCCCACGATTAAACGAGCGAAAGATAATATTTACTAGCTCCATTTGTATACCTTACCCATGTTAAAGAGTGTATTAGAGGAAAAATGGACAACATGTATGTTCGTACATACATGTTGATGGCTGGAAAGGGAGAGGGAGGCCGTAGAAAAGATGGATGTGTCGTGGTTAGATCTTAGAATTGATAACTTCATGATATGGCCAACAAAAACTCATTTAAACGTTAACGTTTGATAGTCGTACTATTGATGTAGGATTTCTAGCGAGCTTGCGGACAGTGAGCAATAGGTAGCTCGCTGTCCGGCCGTCCGGTAACTGTCCGGACCAAGCCCAAGTCGTCGAATGCGCGCGCTGTTCCCGCGCGCCTCAAGGAGTTGTCAGCAACAGCAGGGGCCCAGTCGGGTCGAAGCCTACTGGGGCCAGGGTTATCCGAAAGGGCGCTCGAGCCTCGGTATGAAGGTTTGAAGGAACGGGATGGGTTTTTTAGTCAGTAAGAGTCTGACACTATCTCCCGCTCCGCCCAATGGTTGTCATTGGATGATTTTTCCCATCGAAAAAAAAAAATGTGGGATTTTATGACAATGAAAGGTCTAAAGAAAGTAAGCCAAACCAAGATTGGCAGATTATCAAACTTTAACGTTACAATGATCGGGCCAGTTTTACTTAGCCATATCATGAAATGATCAATTTTTAACATCTGGCCACGACAGATAGATTGTGTGAGGACTGAATTAAAAGAGAAGGGACTCAGTGATAGCGTGAAGGCTGATAGTATAGAATGGAAGAAATACACGTGATACCTGTAACCCGATTAATATAGAACAAGGGCAGGAAGATAATGATTACAGTAGAAGAATGGTTAACACAGAACAAATGCGTATTTATAAAGTTTAATTAACAATATGCCGTACTGTTTTAATGAAGATATGTGGGCTCTTTTAGGATAAACAAACAACACAACCACAAAAGTTTATTTTTTTAGAATAAACTGTAACGTATTGATTTTAAAGTATTTTTTTTACATTTTTTACCATAAACGTGTTGTTATTTATTTGTCAGTTGTCTAAAATATACAAGAGAAAAAAGATAATAATAATATAATAATATTCCACAACTATCACACAACGCCGTCTAGTCCCAAGCTAAGCAGAGTTTGTGTTATGGGTACTAGACAACTGATAAACATACTTATATATTTCTAAATATATACATATTATAAATAAATTACACCCAGACACAGAACAAATGATCGTGCTCATCACACAAACATTTGTCCTGGGTGGGAATCGAACCCACGACCTCCGGCATAGCAGTCAGGGTCACTAACCACTACACCAACAGGCCTGAAAAGAAAAGATGAATTATAAGAAACTTTTTTAGAAGTGTACCAGATTTTTGGCGGCCTAGTGTACTTGATTGTTTGATTATTAAGACCTTGACGTAAAAGTGATTTACAATCATATGACAATAGAATATAATTTTCCTGAATGTTATCAGCAAAATCGATTATATATTATCTATAATCTTGGCCCAAAAGTAACTGCCATTTACGAGAAATTCAAACCTTTTATAAAGATAAATATATTAATAAAATAAAGCTCTTCTGGCACCGGAAATAAGATTTCCTTATTTAAGTTCTTTCTCTTTTTATCTTTAAAAAGGGTCTACGTACTTATAATTTCCTGGTTTAAAAAGCAGAAATTTGGTGAGAAAGTTTTATTTGTATTCTATGAAAAGCCAAAGTGATTTATAATGGATCCGAACAGGAAGTTAGCAACACATTAATATTATAAAATTCAGTTTGTGTTTATGTGTGTTTTAGTTACTCTTTGACGCTCTAACGGTTGAATGGATAAAGACGAAATTTGGCACACATGTAGACCATATTCTGGAAAAACACATAAGATATTTTTTATCCTGGGTGTGGTATGTTCTCTTGAGATAATGTCTTACTATCGCGTAGACGAAGCCGATGATAGCAGTTAGTTTAACCATAGGTGTCGCCACTGTGCGGAACGCCCGGAGGATACGGTGGAACACACAGTAGAGGTGTGCCCCGCTTGGGCAGAGCATCGCCGTACCCTCGTGAGGAGGCGATCTCGGCCATGGTCCGGAGTGAAGAGAAGTGGCAAGCGGCCGCCTCCTTCTGCGAAGCAGTAATGCTAGCAAAGGAAGAGGCCGACCGCATCGCAACGGCGGCACTCACAGCGCCCCAGCCGCCGCCGGGATTCCGTTCCCGATTTCCGGCCACCGTAGGCACAGGCTTGCGGACGGCGAGCAATGGGTACCTTGCTGTCCGACCGTCCGGCAACTGTCCGGACCGAGCCCGAGTCGTCGACGGCACGCACTGTTCCCGCGCGCCTCAAGGAGCTGTCAGCAACAGCAGGAGCTCTGCTGGATCAAAGCCTACTGGGGCCAGGGTTAATTCGAAAGGTAGCTCAAGCCCCGGTACGAAAGGCACGAAGGAACGGGGTGAACTTTAGTCAGTAAAAGTCTGACACTATCTCCCGCTCCGCCCAAGAGCGGGGGTTATCATTGAATGATTTTTCCCACCATAAAAAAGCATAATGAAAGAAAAAGAAAAGAAAGAAAACGTGTTCATTCTGCCCGAATAGCCGCTTAACAAATTGAGCTAAACCCTTATGAATTAAATATCATCATCAACATTTCAGCCGAATGACGTCCAGCTTCCAGACTAGAGATGTGCCGTTGTCAGCAATATTGCTGTGAAGTGGGAATATTGTCAGCAATATTCCCTCTTCGGACAATGTTGCCGCGGCAATATTGCCCAAAGTATGAATATTGGTGGCAATATTGCCAGCAATTTCCCACTTCGAGCAATATTGCCGGCATCGGCACATCTCTAGTCCAGACAAAGGGGTGCTCCCAGTATCACTATAACAATCAGTCTTTTTGCAAAACACGCATCCATCACATTCCTGCGGCCCTCACTAGGTCTTCGGTTCTGCATTTAGAACATTCCGGCTTCATCAACCATCTGTCCTGCAAGCAATGTGCCCCCCCTACAACCATTTAAGATTGGTGAATCTTCATGTTATGCTATATTTTTACAACCATTTGAGAAAAGAAAAGCTTTGTATTAATAATAAAATGAAATTGGAAGTATAAAACACTGAAATATTCGACCCGTGAGCAGCCACCTAGTTCTATGTCTATATATTTTTAACTCTAATTTTACATTGTGATAATGTAATTTATTTTTTATTTTATAATAATATAACTGAATATTAATAATAAAATTTAATTAAACAATATTGTTATTTTAATTTATTCTTAGTAAGTATTTACATTTTAATTTTATATTGTAACGTAAATTTTCAGTTTGAAACCTAATAAAATTAATTTATTAATTAATATGATTTACTGTAAATGTCGTGCATACCTTTATTGACTTTTTATACCAGATGGCTTCGTAAGTGATTTAATAATTGTAGTCAATTTTTATATTTTATTTATTTAAACTTTATGTACTGTTAAATAGTAGTATATAGGAGAACTTAATGTAATTATAATAGGCGTGCACAATAAATTAATAATAGATAATATTTATTTGTTTTGTTGTATTTTCTATTGTTTTATTTTGTTAATAAGTCGTTGTTATGCTTACATAAATAAATAATATTTCAGCTGTTTACACACATGACTTTCCAACATAATTCCACCTTTTCTCCCAATATATCACATTAGTCCCTTCTCATCCTATAGAGGAAATAGAGCGTGAAGATAAATAGAAACACAATGCGTACCTACTAAGGTGTCAAATTAATGTAGCCATTACACTCACAATAGAATCCCATTGACGTAAATATATTGACATGATGTTTGAGGTCGGACGGAGGGCATTCACGTATTAGAATTTGGGTCGTTAGTAGCTAGTATATATATAAGTAAACTTAATAACTTATAGTGATAAAAATTATATGGTAGATATATGGTGTCTGGGTGTATTCAGAAATATATTTAGTATACTTATCAGTTTTCTGGTACTTATAGCACAACCTCTGCTTTATTTGGGACTACACGGCGTTGTGTGAAAGTTGTTGAATAATATTTTTTTTAAACACTTTTATTTTGGTGATTTAAATAACTACATATCAAACTTAAATATTAACTGTAAATACTTTCATACTAAACCTAGCTTGTACATATAATACAAATCTAGTGGTTAGAGACCCTGACTGCTATGCCGGAGAACATGGGCAGAAGGCTGACAGCATTGCCATGTTGCATGGCAGTGTCGATCAGTTAGTGTGAAAATTCCTTAAAAAAAAAAACCCTACTCTACCCTACTCTACCCTACTCTACCCTACTCTACCCTACTCTACCCTACTCTACCCTACTCTACCCTACTCTACCCTACCCTACTCTACTCTACCCTACTCTACCCTACTCTGCCCTACTCTACCCTACCCTACTCTACTCTACCCTACTCTACCCTCCTCTACCCTCCTCTACCTTACTCTACCCTACTCTACCCTACTCTACCCTACTCTACCCTACTCTACCCTACTCTACTCTACCCTACACTACCCTACTCTACCCTACTCTACCCTACTCTACCCTATTCTACCCTACTCTACCCTACCCTACTCTACCCTACTATACCCTACTCTACCCTACTCTACCCTACCCTACTCTACTCTACTCTACCCTACCCTACTCTACTCTACCCTACTCTACCCTACCCTACTCTACTCTACCCTACTCTACTCTACCCTACACTACCCTACTCTACCCTACACTACCCTAATTTTCATTTTTTTTCCATAAGAACCTTCTCCTCATAATAACGAACACAACAAAAAAAAAATTAGCGAAATCGGTCCAGGCGTTGTTGATTTACGCGCTTACCAACACATTTTGCGATTCATTTTTATATTAAGAAGATTTAGGTCCACGAGAGCAATGGTAGCCCAATAATAACTGCCCCGACTTACAAGTTCGCGGGTTCAATTCTAGCCAGGGGCATTGATTTGTGTAATTTATTTTATCACCACGGCCCTCAAAACGGTATACGAAAACATCTTGAGGAAAGTGACATCTCAAGATAGGTGACATCCACTAATCCACACTGGGACCGTGTGATGAATTACGGCCCATTTCTTCTCCTAAAAAGAAGGCCCAAGTCCCAGCAGTGAAAGCATTACATGGCCTGGTTTCATCATCAGCCTTTTTAATGTTCCCACTGTTGGGACTCAAGCCTCCTCTCTAGGAGAGGGAATGGGCCGTAATCCACCACGCGGGCTCAGTGCGCGTTGGTGAATGTCACATGTCTTCGAATTTTTGGTTCTAGGACATGCCGTTTTTGTTTGTCATATTGAAATAATCGCTTTTTACTACATGCATATGAATATATACACGGTAAGTACATACTTACACCAAAATATTTTTTTTTTACAATTTTTTTTAAAACATTTTATGTAATTAATTAGTATTTTATTGTTTCTTTCAGTTTCGTTCCAAATTACATTCTTAGGTATGTCAAAACAGGTATTTTATTTTTTAACGAGTTTAGCACTATTGGTTAGCTTTTGAAATACCACAATGCATCTAGTTAGCCTAAATATTTTATTTCTGATCCAATTACTTTACACGCTGCTTCAGAAGTATTTTAATTTAATGAACCACTTAAACCAGCCTATAAAATTAAGTACCGAAAATAAAACTTGTAGCCACAATGAAATCTGGCACGTTAGCCGCAAAATTGAAAAGTTGCAGCCGCGACCATTAAAATATTTTCTACTTAATATTTCAACAATGTTGAGCTTATAAATGCAATTAAAATCTTTCAGTCGTTGATTGTTAACTGAGGCGTTGCTAAGAATATTTTAATATTTATGTGGCAAAAATTTTATGCCACAACAAAATAGATTTTAATTTTCAAAAAATTTGATTAAATTTCCATCTCATTTTTTTTTCGTAATTCTTCAGACTTGAGAGTAACAGTGAGATGGTAATGTAATCACATTTTAGGTGACTTTTGCGTGGACACAGTCGCTAGCAGTCTAGCGACTGTGTCCATGCAAAAGTTAAAAAATGTCAACAAAATGCCAAGGAAATGTCAACAAACCGTAGGGGTTCAACAGGTTCGAAGCCTACTGGGACTATGGGTGATGCAAAAGAGAACCCCGGGGGCCCTGGAAGAAGGCAAAGAAGGAACAGGAGTGGATTTTAGTTAATCAGTGTGTGAGCTTCGCTTTTTCCTGCGGCGTGTATACAAAGAGCACGATGCGCTCTCTGCGTACGTCATACGATGGCAACACGCGACGTTTACGCAGCACGCTCGCGTCGTGCACGCAGCTCCCACGTTGCTCACACGCCCGAGAAACGCGCACGCTTAAAGTGGGGTCAGCCTCAGGGTATTGTTTTTGTGAACATTATATAATTTAAAACAGTTGCCAGGTAGGTATTTAATTTCACACACACAAAAATCACACAAAAGTGGTGAGTGTTTGGTGAGTGAGAGTATGTGGTGGGTGAGTGAGTGTTCGTGTGATTTCATTAAATCGCACGAAAGTGAGCAGATGTGTGTCTGCTCACTGTCGAGTGATTTTAGAAAAGTGACATCGTTCTCTTAAAAAAACTAAAAAAATATATAGTGCTGACGTAATCATCATCCAGACCCCCACCGTCCCCCATGTCATCAAAAATAAGCAAAGCAAATACCCCTACCTCCCTGTAGTGCTTACGTAATACTTGAATAGCCCCAAATAGTACATAAGGGTGTGCATTATTCTTGTTACCATTTTTTAATAATACACATATACTTTATTTCCATTCTAGTGTAAGCGATTGCGGCTAACATAAAAGTTACAAACAGTTGACTAAGCTAATAAAGCTGGTGATAATAACGTCAAAGTAAGTTAGCTTATGTATGCTCGCAAAGTAATATCCGGCCTCTTGAAAATCGCTTTTATACCCGGACTCACCAAAATTAGTTCCTAGCGTACCATTAAAACTAAAATGCTCGCAAAAACTGGCAAAACTGTTGCGAGAGTAAATGGACGGACAGGAAACTCTATACCTATGTATATTGTATGTACAACTTTTAACAAAAATAAACTTTTAAATACAAATTAACCTGTCTCTCAAGCCGAGTCCAGCAACATCATGCGTAGTAAAAAAACGGAAACATATGTTTGGATGTTTTATAGCGTTCTCGGAAACAAGGAGAAAAACGAAGGAAAAAACACGTTAGTTTGTTATTTTAAAAGTAATTGAACTTTGACTCTTCTAACAAGGTTTGCAGTTTGTTTGGTTTGATGGAAACATTCAACTCAAGGTGAGCATACGGATGCGTTTGTATCGGTTATTGGCAATTTTTTTTTCAGTTCCTATCTGCAATATGGCGATCTATGTTCACCGCAATAAGCCGAGTGGCTTATTGCGGTGAACATATTGACTGTATTATAGTACTGGAATTACGGAAGGTAGAAAGAGACTACAATGAGTGTTCTTTCTATTATTGGGTCTTCGATTTAGTTGAATCTGATGATTAGGAGACGGAGAAGGAGAATTATATTTACAACTAGCTTTTGGCCGTGACTTCGCCTGCGTACATAAGATAAAGCCTATGTCACTTAGGAATAAAGCGACTTTCTATCGGTGAAAAATTTTTTGTAATAGGACCATTACTTCCAGAGATTAGCTCCTATAAACAAAAAAAAACAAACTTTACCTCTTTATAATATTACTGTAGATGACCATCCATTAAATTCCGTAAATTGCTACTTAGGCCTCTCCCTCTCCCCTAATTTTTGCTGTGCCCGACAGAGTCCATATTGATCTATAACAATTTTCAATTCCATCTGTGTACACATATGAATCGCAATAAAGTATTGAATATTGACATTGGCACTTTAAATTAAATTTTTCCGTAGTTACTATTATTTTTGGATCGATTTACTGTAAAACAAATAAATCTCTCACAACTTCGATCTATCATCATCTTTCTGCCTTTGTCCCGTGTTACTTGGGGTCAGCACAACTTGTTTTTTCCTTCATTTCTATCCTGTCAGTATCACTACTGACAAGATATCACTATCTATCACTATCACTGACTCCCTTTTCTTTCATATCACTCCTCACTCAACTAATCCATCTTTTCTTTGGTCTCCCTATTCCTCACCATCCATACATATAACTACATAACTTACACGAACTTAACTTTTTAGTAACATGCATTCCATGCGGTCGTTCTGTAAATAGGAGCCCTATAATCATAAGAAGATAAACGATTCCGTTACAACTTTGCAGTCACTGGCACTTACCTCTAACGTACTCATTTCTCATTTTATCCATTCTGCATGTTAGAAATATAAATAAGCTTATTTTAATTGAGTGTTTATAAAATCATCAAGAAAGTAAATAATCGTTCTTAGTGATTTTTTCCAGAGCAGAGACCAATACGAGGTATGCTAGGGTTTGGGTGTATGTAAATAAAGTAGATTAAGCTATATCTTATAAGTGCACTGATATAATGCGGACCGACGGACGAGGACCCATGATCATGGGATGCAAATCGCAATTGAAAGAACATAAGGTGTGGTTTGAATTTCCTTATAAAAAACCCAACTGTCTTAGAAAAAAAACATTCTTCTAGTATAGGTACATATCATGCATTTGACTGCAGAAAATGACCCAAATATCCGAATGACTTTTTATTAAAAACTTCACAAGGAGAATCATTCGTTAAACTCATCGTCTGTTTTTCTTCATCTCTCGACTCAGAACATTTAATTGCTATCAAAATGATCTGGAAACTATTTTCAATTTTACTACAGTACGATATTGCTATGTCTGTTCTTGAATTGGACGATGAACTCCAAAATAATCTTTTCCAGGTACTGTACGATATAAAAATGGCATCGTCTATGAAATCAGATATTTCTTTAGCGGTTTTTTCCAAGAAAACAGTCATATCTGATATCACACTGAAAACCAGTGCTCTGGACTCGTCGCATTACGCTTAGAACCATGGCTTTATGCTGAGGTTTAGGGCGATTTTTTTTTTATTTGAATTAAACTAATGTATAACTGCGATCCCACCCGTGCCACCGGTATGCAATAACGCAATCGTTGATGTTAGTGGAGCGCTGCAGTTTATGCTCAAGCTTTGAAGACACCTAAAATATAATCGTACGGAAAGGTCGCAGCAGGCAAATTATTCCAGTTCTTCTTCACGAGGACACGGCAGTGCTCTGCGGGGCACACCACTACCGTATGCTCCACCGTGTCCTCCGGGTGGTCTACACAATGGTGAAACCTGGGCGTCACTACCCCACGGATTCGGTGCAGGAACTTGCCGAACTGACCATGTCCGGTGAGAACCTCGATCATGCGGAAGGTGAGGACGCTGTAAGGTCTTGCCAGCCATGCCTCATAGAGGGAACCTACCTCCACAATTACGTTGGAGGCTGCAGGTCGAATGTGACTTTTGCTGCCCCGGACTAGAGCTGGCTCGTCACTCATAAGCTTTGTCCCGAAGTGACTCTTCTGTATGTATAAAAAATATGTGCGTGGGGCACTATGCGCAATTATCTTGAGTCCAAATTGATAAAGCGACTCCCGTTTACCAGCCACTGTAGACACGGCGTTATGGATGACGAGCAATGGGTAGTTCGCCGTCTTTCCGTCCGATAATCAACTGAACCAATCCCAAGTCAGCTCCTCAAAGAGATGTTAGCAAACCATTGGGGCCCAGTAGGACTGACGCCCGCTAAGGCCACGGGGATTTTCTGAACAAGAAGCCCGTGGTTTTAAAACTCAGAGAGCAACTGAAAAACACAGGTGTGGTTTTAGTCAGTAAAAGTCTGACAAGCCCTCTCGTTCCATTCAGAGCGAGAGAAGTCATTTGATGATTTCCCAACTTAAGAAAAAAGTCTGATATTAGATTCTGTTTTTATTGTTATAAACTAGTGCTTGACTGCGATCCCATTTGATGGTAAGCAGTGATGCAATCGTTGATGGAGAGGCGCACTAGTTTATTACGTCATTCGAAGTCTATTACCAAGAAATCAAATTCATAGTTCTTCAAATAACAACCTTTGAGATTTACTCATAACACTTCAGTGCTAAATTATACTTCCATGCCTAAGATCAGTGTGGTAACAGCCATCTTCGTGTTCAATTTGTGAAGAATACTAAACAGATTCGAGTGACGTGTGCACGTAAATATAGTATATATAGACTTTTGATGTTGTACTACAAAATTATGGATATGATGCGAATGGTCTTTCTTTGAAGTTGGTACGGTTGATATTAAAGATGATTGCTTAGAGGTTGCAAATAATGTAATTCAATTAATAAGGGCAGAGAGAGCGGTAAGCCCCTGACTTATAAGGAGTAGGTCTCGGGTTCAAACCCAGCCAGGCGCATTACTTTGTGTAATTTATTTCATACCCACTGCTCTCAAAACGGTGAAGAAAAACATCGTGAGGAAACCGGCGTGTCCTAGAACCAAAAAATCGAAGACATGTGACATCCACCAACCCGCACTGGGCCCACGTGTTGGATTACAGCCTATTCTCTCTCCTAGAGAGGAGGCCTGAGTCCCAGCAGTGGGAACATTAAAAAGGCTGTGATAATGATGATGATTAATCAATAAGGGACAGTTGTGACAAAGTGGTAACTGCCCCGATTTATAAGTTGTAGGTCGCGGTTTCAAACCCTGCAATAAATTACACATAATAATTACTGATAATATTCCACAACTCTCACATATCACCATCTAGATCCAAACTAAGCAGAGCTTGTGCTATAAATACTAGACAACTGATAAACATATTTATATATTTCTTAATCTATGTGTATTATTGATTATGTGTTGATTGTGGCCTTCTACAAGGTGGACCGATGACCTGGTGAAGGTTGCGGGAATCTGATGGATGCGAGACGCAGAGTATCGTGCATTATGGTGACACTTGGGGGAGGCCTATGTCCAACAGTGGACGTCTATCAGCTGAAATGATGATTATTGATAAATTACATCCAGATACAGAACAAATTAATGATCGTACATGCCACACTAACATTTGTCATGGATAGAAATTGAACCTTTTGAACCTGAAAATTTTTTGGTGGGAAAATCAGTCAATGGGAACACTTGTCACTTTTCGCTGCTCTTCTCCACTTCAGTGGATTTCTACCATTTGCTCAACTAAGTTTTTTTTCTTGATGCTAAAAATCATCCAATGATTTCTGTCATGTCAAACTTTTTGTGCCTGAAACCACACGCCATAATAATCAACCTTTTTTACTCCATCATCATCAGCCTTTTTTTAATGTTCCCACAGCTAGGACTCAGACCTCCTCTCTAGGAGAGGGAATGGGCCGTAACCCACCACGCGGGCCCATTGCAGGTTGGTGAATGTCACATGTTTTGGAATTTTTGGTTCTAGGACATGCCGGTTTCCTCACGATGTTTTCCTTCACCGTTTTGAGAGCAGTAGTGATGCAATAAATTACATAAAGTAATGCGCCTGGCGGGGTTTGAACCAGCGACCTATAACTAAGTAAGTCGGAGCCATTACCACTCGGCCACCACGGCTCTCAATGTATTTACCAAAATCCTGCCAACTGTAACAACATGGCAGATTCTGCAGCATGGACGCCGACTAACTTGTTATATGTCAAGTTTTTGACGTAAGCTCATTAATTAAAATGTAATGTAAACAGATTTTATCGCATATTTCAAATATATTAAGTAGTTGATTTCATCATCGTAAGGGTATTATGGTTTTATTTTTCATTAAAAACTGAAACTATAGAATATAATCCTTGAAACCGACTGTAAATGCCTTTTCTTATGTGCAGAGACGCTATGTCAAAAGAAAAGAGTCTAATAGAGACAGTAGAGAGAGTAAAGTATATTCTAATATTAGATAGAGAAATTTCAGGATTCTGGGTCAAAGGGTGGTACTAATAATTCACTTGAAAGTTTCGAAATAAACAATTGTATAATTTTTTTTCGTTAACATAGAAGTTTGTGGGTGCGTAAAAACCCGAACGATGATGCAGATCTGCACTCCCGCAAGTACGTGCGTAGGTGCGTTTTCACGCGCTACGCTGGGTGGTACGTGGCAGTGTGTTAATCGCCTAAATTAAATTATTTGAAGTGTGGTCTCCATTTAGAATAGGCAATAAAAACGCGTTCAAAGAAATACTGGTAGTATTAGATGTTTGGTATTATAAAAAACTTTTTACAAAAAAAAAACCGACTTCTATGTAAAAAAACACTGAAAAGTACAAAATAACTTTATTTTCGGAAGTCGATAGATTTTACTCTTCGTTATTTAACACAGTCTTCCGAAATTAAAGTTATTTTGTACTTTTCAGTGTTACCCCTCAGTCAAACTTAAATACCTTATAGCCAGAGTGCATCTCATAACGATTCTAATAATCCCAAACACGGTTAGGTTACATTAATTTACCTTCCAGCTTCATCACCAGATCGGTTCGATGCATTTTCTTTCAGTCAGTAATCGCCTACACGTATAAACCGAGCAATTTTACTTGTTACGTCAATTCTGCTGTGATCTGAGGAGTTTTGTTCCATATCTTCAAAGTTCATGATCAGATCATAACAATATTTCTATGGAACCAACATGGAAGCATAACCTGTCATCCAAATAAAATTGTTTTCAAAATCGGTCCACAATTGACTGAGATATCGGTGAACATACATACAACAAAATCATAACCCTCCTTTGGCTTTGCCGTAGTCGGGTAAAAAAAAACTACATTCAGCCGAATATAGAACCTCCTCCTTTTCGGAGTCTGTTAAAAAAGGAATAAACCTCGTACAAAACTTTTAACACGAACAAAATGTGTTAAAATTTCGAAGATTTTGTATCCTTATATGGTGTAGACATACGCTAAGAACGGATTTTCCGAAATTTACCCCGTAAGTGGATGAAACGGTGGTCTAAAGTTTTTATGGAGAAACCGACTTTTACGCGGGCGAAGCCACTGGCAAAAGCTAGTAGTTCAATAAAATTAAACAAAACTTTAGCAAACTAGCAAACAAAATAGAAATCTGGAGACCAATTACAGTGCATACCCACGCGAGTCAATGACTTGATCAACAACGCAAACAAAATAATTATCTACACTTGAAACGTTTCTCAATGATAGTCTTGTCTTTATTTATAAACCTTAAAAATATAATTGGGGAATAATTAAATGTTAAGATCGATTAAAGTTGAGATCGTTCGTTGCACTTTAGAAGACAGACCGTACTGACCTTGAAACCAGAAGGACGGCAATGTCAAGCAAGAACTAATCTGATATTTGGATGAAAAAAGAGTAAATGATGGCGCCACAGTTGGTAGGGGAGAATGAAAAACGAAATTGTTATTTTTTTAGGGTTCCATTTTTCATTACATACGGAACCCTAAGCGCACACTAGGCGACACGCGACAGCGACAGCTCGGCGACTAGACGCGACAACAGGCTGCGGCCGACAATTTCATAAATGTTGTTCAAAGCTTCGCATACTTTAGGGACCTATTACACTGCGCTGAATATCGCGTGCGATCGTACTATTTTTCATTCATAGAAAGACAGTCTAGTCGGTTCGACGTATCGCGTAGTGTAATAAGGGCTAGACTGTCTTTCTATGAATGAAAAATAGTACGAGTCGGAATATCGCACGCGATATTCAGCGCAGTGTAATAGGTCCTTTAGCGTCAGAGTCGTGGAGTCGCGACGACAAGCTAGGAGCATCGCGCGCGCTCGCTACTTGTCGCCGCGTCTAGTGACGCCGTGCACGCGCACACACGACGACAGTTACGCGACAGCTCTGCGTTGCATTGCTTCCTGAACGACGTCTGTCTTACGACTAGTCGCCAACGCTAGCGACAACTCCGCGTATAGTCGCGGTGACAAGACGCCAAATTCAAACGACAACGCCTTGACAAGACGTGGCGACTAGACGTGGCGACAGTTCGCGATGGCCTTTATAGATTTACTTTGTCGTCCATCTGTCTATTTGTCTCATTGACTTATATTCTAGTGATAGACAAGCCCTTTCATGGAAACTATTTGTCAAAATATTGAAAAGTTAAAACAAAAATCCACTGCAGCGCTATATTGTCTATTTTAGTTATATATATACATTTGCACCCTTATTTTTCTTAATAATCCATTTTTTGTTGTTTTTTTTTTTTTTGTGCGCCTGCCATGTTTTTCTCTTCACCACCCTAGGTTGACTGGTAGAGAATGCCTAAGGCATTAAGTCCGCCTTTGTACCTGTGCGTTGCATAAAGTTCTAATAAATAAATAAATAAATAAATTGGCATTATGTCTAGACGGACAGATGGCCAACAAAATGATATAAGGGTGCCGTTTTGCCAACATAAGTAAGGATCCCTAAAAAAGAAAAAAATCCGTATCTTTTGCTGACTGACAAAGATTTTTCTCGCCTTCATAATTTGCACAATGTCACATCTGATCTTTCCATGGTCTAAAAGCTACTTCCGAACCCTGTCACTTTTGTAGACACAGTGACTCTAGCCTGACAATCTAAATTAACGCAATATATTAGGTACTAAACTGCTGGATAATATAAAACAGGACAAGAAGGTCAAGTGTCTGATGAGGTCATCTAGACAAGTATAGTCTTGGCACGATCTTATTCTCTTCCATACATCTACACTAATAAATAAAATAGAAGGCCGTCTGTTTGTCATTTCAAAATAACTTATTTTTTACTCAATACATACAGAAAGTAAAATCTATACCGATATCAAGGGCTACCCGTTGCTCGCCGTCCGACCGTCCGGTAATCGTCCGGACAGAGCCTAAGTCGTCGACGGCGCAGCCACGTCCGCCTCAAGGAGATCTCAGCAAACCACAGGGGACCAGCAGGGTCGAAACCTACTAGGGCCAAAGGCTTGCTTCTGAAAGGAATACTAGGCCCTATTATGAAAAGCAACGAAGGAACGGGTGTTGACGACTGACTGGGACCTGGTTATTAAACCTTTTTTAATTTTATACTATGGTTTGTTTTTATATACTCTTTGTTTTAGAATGACAGTTTGATTGTCTTGTGTTTCGTTCGTGTTTGTCTATCAAAAATTGTACGTAATATTTTAATTGCAATATTTAATAATTTGCGTAATTAAATATTATTTTAACCACCATCGTCATTTTCATTTCATAGTTAGTAATACAGTCCACACGCTCACCAACATTTTTGGTCCATTCATCGCCTAAATTTTACCATCCCTATTCCATATAGCATACAATCAAATTCATTAAATATATCTCTTTGCATACAATCATTACGATGGTGGTGGTTACACGTAGTCAAACTAGGTCAGTTGTGAACCCTACGGAACAAGACCCTGCTGAAACCAGGCGCGAAGCAAGTACTCCGATCTCTCTGCGCGACTGTGATCAGCCAACACCGTGTGGGAGCGGCACAAATCGAGCGGCTACCGTGACTGAGGACTCGCAACCTGAGGGAAGTATCAAAACCGTTGCTCATCAGCAAGAAACAAGAGTATTCCCTACGAGTTCCGGTGTCGAAACCAAGCCACTCAACAAAGGCCAGTCTAGACATAGTACTACGCACTCGCGCACTTCTTCTGTACTTGCACAAAAACTGGCTATGGAGGCCGAACTTCAGCGACGGCGCGTAGAGCGTGAACGTGAGTTGGTAGAACGTGAGCGTGAACGTGAGCGTGAACGTGAACAGCGAGAGCGTGAACGTGAACAGCGAGAGCGTGAACGAGAGCGTGAACTTGCGCTTTTACAACAAGAAGCCGACGAGTTAGAGCTGCGTGCGAAACTTGCCTCCCTGGAGGGACATTCGGAGAAGTCGGGTAGTGTCTCTTCTCGCAGTTCTAATAAAGAACGTGTCAAAACATGGGTGGGAAATCCAAACGTATCTAACTCTCAACTTGATCCACGCCCACAGGCACCGACATACAACGTTCACGCACCGAATGTGAATGTTCCGACTGCAACGCCAGCTGATATTCCACCTAACTCTATTTTACAACTAGCGAAGGCCATTTCCTCACTGCCCGACCGTCAGAAAGGGCTTCAGCTGGTTCCTTTTTCAGGCAAAATTAATGAATGGCTAGCTTTTAAGTGTTCTTACGAGCGATCTAAAACCTTTTTTTCCCCCGCAGAGAATTTAGCCCGCCTTACTTCCAGTGTCCGCGGTGCCGCCCAGGTAGCTATTTCTTCTGTTTTGTGGGAAGCACAGGAACCTGAGGAGGTGATGTCTGCTTTAGAGCAGAACTACGCGCGGCCAGAGCTTTTGATCGCCCAAGAGATTGCCGGTCTTCGGAGTTTAAAGATAAGTAGCCCAGAACATTTAAACACTTTGGCTAACAAGCTAAGAAACTGTGTTGCTACTATAAAGTGGCTTAAGCAAACCGAGTATCTGTCCTCAATCGAACTGCTTCGCACGGTGCTTTTAAAGCTTAGCGAGCACACCAGAGGTCGCTTTACTGACTATGCTGCCACACACAAACCTTTCGAGCCCACAGTTACTAAACTAGAGCTACTTTCTAGGTTTTTGATCGTTGAAGCGGAGCGACAACTCAATTATAACTATTTGGTTGATGTGTCACCAAGTTCATCACATAGTAAGGTTTTAGTCTCTTCATATAGTAAGACCCCAAATTCTTTGAATGTCCACGCCACTGATTCCAAGGATAAAACCACAGAGTGTACGTATTGTAAACAAGGTACACACACAGTAAAAATTTGTAAGGCATTTTCACATCTAACTGTTGAAAACAGATGGCGTTGGGTGCGGGAAACCAAAACATGTTATAGGTGCTTGAAATCTAACCCGCATAAATGGAACGATTGCCGAGCAAAGCGTTGCGGCGTCAATAACTGTACCAGGCGTCATCACGCTCTTCTACATGGTGATACGAGTACGTCAATGCAAAACGATAAAAATTAAACCTCCACTAATATTCCCAATTCATCGCAGGAAACAATACATAATATTGTTGCACCTCATCATGCTGTCGATTCTCATCAAACTGGCGACGTCGTGACTAATACATGCGGTATACCTGCAACGGGCGTCCGAGGACTACTCAAGATCCTACCAGTCATCTTAAAGGGACCGTGTGGTTCCATCGACACCTTCGCACTTCTTGATGAGGGCAGTACCGCCACACTTATTGACGGCGACATAGCAGCACGTATCGGGGCAGAGATCACCGGCCGACAACAACTCACTGTCACAGGCGTAGGTGGTATGTTCCTGGATACTGAGGTATGTTACGTAAACTTTCACATACGGGGGCGCGACTTACCTGAACATCACTTTATCCAAGGCGCACGCAGCATCACCCCTCTTCGCCTTAGTCCTCAATCTATAGATATAGACGAAATTTCGAAATACAACCATTTATTAGACCTGTCTCATATGCTGACATACCAAAACGCCGTGCCGACCGTGCTCATAGGAGCCGCAGATTGGTATTTATCTTTGAGCCGTGAGATGCGCGTAGGTAAGAAAAACGAACCTGTCGCTTCAAGAACGCTTTTGGGCTGGGTTCTTCACGGTGCCGTTTCCTCAGTTTCTAGGCCTATAGACTTTATTCATACTTATGCCGAACATACATTACAAACCGAAAATTCTATTGAAACCCTGATAAAGAGACAATACGAAATAGATTCTTTAGGCATTCATAAGCATGTGACCAGACAAAACAGTGATGACGCACGAGCAATAAGTTTAGTAGAATCATCAGCTCGGAGATTAAGTACGGGGCGTTTCGAAGTAGGCTTGCCTTGGAAAAAAGAAGCGACATATAACGTGCCTAACAGTTACCCGCAAGCTTTATCTCGCCTTAAGTCTCTCGAAAAGCAGATGGCTAAATATGAAACATTTGCGTTAGCATATAAAGGTTTTATAGACGGTATTATTCAAAAAGGATACGCTGAAGAATGTGAGTTATCATCATATCACGATAAGTATGTAAAATCCTCAACTAGCGATTTTGTACGGTGGTACTTACCACATTTTGGTGTATTCCATCCGCAGAAACGCACGTTAAGGGTCGTGCATAATGCTGCAGCTGCTACTAGAGGTGTCAGTTTAAACAATATGCTGCTCCAGGGCCCGGACTTATTGCAATCCTTATTGGATATTTTATTTCGTTTTAGAGAGGGGCCTATTGCTTTTAATGCCGATATTAAGGAAATGTTTCCTCAAATAAAAATAAAAGAAGGTGATCGTGATGCACTTAGGTTTTTATGGCGCAACGGCAATTCTAAAGATACCGTAAAAGAGTATAGGATGACATCTTTAATTTTTGGTGCGGTCTCTAGCCCTTTTGTAGCCGTATTTATTAAAAATAAGAACGCCAAAGACTTTGAGGATAAGTATCCCGCGCCCACTCATGCGATTATTCACGATCATTATATGGACGACTATATCGGAAGTGAGTTTAACCTTGAAAATGCCAGTCGTTTGGCTTCCGAAATAGTCACAGTCCACAAGTCGGGTGGTTTCGAAATGCGTTCGTGGGTATCAAATGAGCCCAAAGCACTTGCACAGGTTCCAAAAGACCTCCATAGCGATTTAGGATCCGATATTGACTTACCTCCTGATCATGACGTGGGCACATTGGGTATAAAGTGGAATCCTTTTAATGATACCTTAGGTTTTCGAACGGGCCACGAATATGCAGGCGCGCGGCCGCAACTGACTAAACGGAGTTTACTCTCTAGCGTAATGAGTATTTACGACCCTTTAGGCTTGCTCATGCCAGTAATAATTCCGGGCAGGATTTTAATCCAAAAACTTTGGCGGGAGGGTACGGATTGGGACTCACCAATTCCCACAAAGTACTAGTCCGAATGTAAGTCCTGGTTGGAACAGCTGGCATCAGCAGCCAGTCTGCGTATACCACGGTGGTACAGGGGCAGACCAGACCAGTGCGACACCCAACTTCATGTCATAGCTGACGGGGGAGAACAAGCCTATGCTTGTGTTGCATATTGGCGTTATACCTTCACCGATGGCTCTGTCAGCCTCGCTTTAATTGGCAGCAAAGCACGGGTTGCCCCCTTGAAGCCGCTTTCCATTCCACGTCTCGAATTACAAGCTGCTCTTATCGCGACGCGCTTTGCACAGAGTATTTTAAGTGCGCACCGGTCACAACCTTCAGCCGTATGTTACTGGACCGATTCCACAACAGTCCTAAAATGGATCCGCAGCGATGCGCGTAGGTTTAAAGCGTTCGTTGCCTACAGATTAGGCGAAATTTTGGAAGCCACAAATCCATCTAACTGGAGATGGCTTC
The DNA here is from genome assembly GCA_910589285.2 of Mythimna ferrago. Taxonomy (NCBI): domain Eukaryota; kingdom Metazoa; phylum Arthropoda; class Insecta; order Lepidoptera; family Noctuidae; genus Mythimna; species Mythimna ferrago. Next base: position 17,399,261 of record OU342694.1, on the reverse strand, counting down.
CAAGCAAATATAATATTGCTGACGACGCTACAAAACCAAAACATATAGTCCTCACTTCATCACACAGATGGTTCACGGGGCCTTCATTCTTGCTTAACGATTCCACAAAATGGCCACGTGAACCAGACTGTACTTTCTACGAAGATTCGCAGGCTTCTGAGTTAAAACCAGAGTTTTTGGGGCTTCTAACCGAAACTCCTTTATTTGCACCACCGGTACCAGATCCATCTCGATTCAGCAGTTGGCCACGATTGTTAAGGGCATCTGCTCGCGTTGTTCAGGCCATTCAAATATTTCTATCTAAATCTCGTTCACCGCGTTTGCTAGCCAGGTTTGCTAATAATACTGCGTCCCCTTCGCAACTTTCCACCGAAGACATATTTCGTGCAGAGAAGATGCTGTTTCTAAGAATTCAGATGGACAGCTTTGCAGAGGAATTAAAGATGCTGAGAGCCTCACAACCAGTACCTAAAAGCAGCAGAATAGCCTCACTTGCCCCGATTCTTGACGAGGACGGTTTAATAAGATTAGACTCACGTATAGGATCCGTACCTGAAGTGAGAGAGAGCATAAAGTCACCAATTATTTTAGATGGCCATCATCGAATTGTGCATCTTATTATTCTGCACAAACACTACGAAGTTGGTCATGGTAATCACGAAACGGTGTTAAATGAAATGCGACAACAATTTTGGATATTACGAGCACGAGCAACCATTCGGAGCGTTGTCAAGGAATGTTTACCTTGCAGAAGGCAGAAGGGCCGCCTGTTGTCACCAACCACAGGAGATTTACCTCTAGAACGCCTCGACCATCACAAGCGACCTTTTACACATGTGGGCCTAGATTACTTCGGCCCCGTTGAAGTGGCAGTGGGTCGGCGACGGGAAAAAAGGTACGTGGCTCTATACACCTGCCTGGTCACAAGGGCCATACATCTGGAGATAGCTGCATCACTGTCGTCAGATTCAGCGATTATGAGCCTTAGACGCTTGATAGCTCGGCGAGGAACTCCATCGACGATATTTTCTGATAATGGAACAAACTTCATCGGCGCCAATCGGGAGCTTGCATCGCTTTTTAATGAAGACGTTGAAAACTTCGCGACCAGCCGCAAAATAACATGGCGGTTCATACCGCCTGCCTCTCCGTTTATGGGAGGCGCGTGGGAACGTATGGTTCGATCTGTTAAGACAGCTCTTCGCGCAACGTTAAAAGACAGAGCTCCACGCGAGGAAGTCTTTAACACATTGTTGATCGAGGCGGAGTCAATAATAAATTCCAGACCGCTCACATATATTACAAACTCACCAGACGCACCAGAAGCTTTAACACCTTTTCATTTTATCCTCGGCTCTGCATCGGTGGCTCCATGGCCAGTCAAGCTCTCAGACCAAGACCTGCTACGCAGATGTGATTGGAGGCACGCTCTTAGGCTAGCGGATCATTTTTGGAAGAGGTGGCTCAGAGAGTACCTGCCAACGTTAATTCCACGTGGACGAAAAAAGAGTGATATTAATGTTGGCGAAGGTGACGTAGTCCTGATCGCGGATAACTCGTTGCCAAGGGGCCTTTGGCTTCTCGGCAGAGTCGTCAAAACGTATAGGGGTCCTGACGGGCTGGTACGCGTCGCAGACGTAGCCACTAAAGGTGGCACCTTGCGCCGACCAGTCCGCAAGCTCCTACCACTGGTAGCCGAACCCCAGCCAGTTGCCACTAGGGTTTAGTGTTCCACTAGGGGCCCGGAATGTTGGCGACTGACTGGGACCTGGTTATTAAACCTTTTTTAATTTTATACTATGGTTTGTTTTTATATACTCTTTGTTTTAGAATGACAGTTTGATTGTCTTGTGTTTCGTTCGTGTTTGTCTATCAAAAATTGTACGTAATATTTTAATTGCAATATTTAATAATTTGCGTAATTAAATATTATTTTAACCACCATCGTCATTTTCATTTCATAGTTAGTAATACAGTCCACACGCTCACCAACAACGGGAGTGGGTTTTTAGTCAATAAAAGTCTGATACACCCTCCCGCTTTGCCCAAGAGCGGGAGATGTTAATGGATGATTTTCCAACCGAAAAAAATACCTATATCAAAATACGTTTTTTTGTCTATCTGTTTGTTCTAACTAATCTTCGAAATAGTAGGACCGATTTTAGTAGGACTTTATTTGACAGATAGGTTTTAGAAGAAATATTTTGGGCTAACTCTTTGAGGAGTAGACTCTCCGCCGTGACGCCTCTCCAGCCGGAACAGAGGCGTCCTCCCCTCTCTTATAACGCAGGTCCTCACTAGATATGGTAGGTTCGTTTCTGCATCGGATCCAAGTGGAAGAAAAGCCCAGATGTCACTGTTGTGTGATCCGCCCGGAGGATACTGTGGAGCATACGGTGGCGATGTGCCACCCTTGGGTGGAGTACTGCCATGTCCTTGTGGAGGTGATCAGTGGTAGCAACCTGTCGCGCCAGACCCTAGTTACTTCGATAAACTATACTTACGTAGACTTGTATGCGAGCAAAGCCGATGGCAAATACTAGTCACACTAAAGTCGGAAGTTTTGGATTGTATTACTTTTTCACACTGAAACTGCTGAAGAGATTTAGATGCAATATGGCATACTTTTTGTGACGCTTTTAGAGCACGTTCTACCAGTATACCGAGGTTCATTGAAATCTGTTCAGCCATTTGAGCATGAAGAAGCAACAAATATACATCATCATCATCATCATCATTTCAGCCGATATACGTCCACTGTTGGACATATGCCTCCTCCAAGCGTCGCCACAACGAACGTTCCTGTCCGTCTCGCATCCCTCGGTATCCCGCAGCCTTCACCAGGTTATCAGTCCACCTTGTAGGAGGCCTTCCAACGCTGCGTCTTTCGGTATGCGGCTATCTGTTCTGCGAGCAATGTGCCCTGCCCATTGCCACTTGAGTTTGGCAATTCTTTGTGCTATGTCGGCAACCTTTGTTCTCTTGCGGATATCTTCATTTTTGAATAAAGGAAAGGGCTACGCTCGGGATTTCCGAGCATAGCCCTTTCCATTGCTCTCACAAATGTTCACCTTTATAATATGAGTATTTAGATCTAAATACGTAATTCCCCTTACCTGTTACAAGGGTCGACAAAATGGAGAAATGATTATCTTTTTAGGGTCCTCCTTTACAAAACATGGCTCAAACTGTACACCTTCGTACCTTTGGCCTTGCTGGCTAACCTTGACTTGACCGTTGTATTATTTTTAGCTATTGTTCACGTTTAATCTTTCAATCCCGATAAAATGCGTGATAAGCCAGAAATATTCCCATATAAAGCTGTTTTAACAATAATATAACAAAATATTATACCCGTGTTTTCCGAAGGGAATTACAGGGATGTATTACGTGAGATTAAAATACAGTCAAGAACAATAAGAGGGCAAGAGCTCAAAAGGAAAGGAACTATATGATTGTATTTTTTATTGAACTATGTTGAAACAGAACAATTACTTATTGTACCTCGTAGAGTCTTCAACTTCCTACACACATAGATACACACACTGTCACATTACTCACAAGGGGGCTTATCTAGACATTATTTATCTAAAAAAAATTCAACAAAAAAAAACAATAAAAAAAAAAATTAAAACTTTTTTATTTCACATAAGCCTACATCGGCACTTATAAAACGTCAGAAGCTAGTGCACGGTTCCAAATTGGTCGTTTCCTATGGACAAGAACCGGCAAAAAACTCCATGGTTATTCTTTTAAAAAAATGGTTGTTCTTATAATATTTCAATATTACAGTATTAATAGATATTATTTAAGAACAGTGCAGACCGGTCTATATTGTAATCAAAAGCACAATCTATTTATTTAAACTTTATTAACAGTATCTATGGACTTAATGCAACAAGGCATTCTCTATCAGTCAACCTTTGGGTTAAAAAAGACAACACTGTGGTAGGTTGGCACAATAAAAAAATACCAGTTACTTCAAACAGAAAAAAATAAAATAAGTTACTTACATACAAATCTAGATTCTCTATACCCTCTAAATTGAATACTGTACCCCTAGCCAAGTTGCTAATCTGCAATAGTTAACGCTTGTAGAAAGCTTCAAATGTACGGGAATGACGTCGTCTTAACGCTCAGTCACGTGATCAGAACAAAAGAATTAGCGGCAAGGTCAACTCGAAGCGTTCGGCGCAAGCGAAACGGTTGTAACTTGGCTAGGGGGGCTGGTCTGTCTTGTTTGCGTGAAGAATTCCAAACACATATTTACAAATATTCTCACCTTTGTAATATTGTTGTGTGTGATAAACCTCTAAGATTTATAAATAAAACTTGTAGGTACCAACCCGGAAATTCAATCTAGGAGTGTAGGCTCAATATCAGAATATCTAGGCTTACCTAGATAATAAAGTTACAGGTACCAAAGTGCTGACAGGTACCAAATAATCTGAGCCTGAAAAAAGAAACAAGCTTTTTCAAGCAAAAGGAGAATGACTACCAATGGGCCCCTTATTTAAGGTGCTGGGCGAAGACTATTCACTTTTTTTAAATTAAGTAGTAATTTTATTTTAACTTTTTAATTAATTTAGTTTTTTTTTAAGTACTTACAATTTTATTTTAACTCTAGCTGAAGGTTTTAACCGTTCGTTAATAAGTGGTGTGGGTACAACCCATTATACTTAATGCTGACTGCCGGGTAGTCAGTCTAACTATATATATATACGAGTATATAGATATTATATCTAGCAACAGAGCAACAGAAGTGCTTTAATGTTTTTATTTAATTCTGGAATCAATATTAATACTTAAATAATACTTTAATTTAAAATTAAAAAAAAAATGTTTTATTACCTCTATTTCATCATAATATATATAAAAAATAAAACTTTTCTGAAACTATGGTGAAAAACTGACAATTGCTTTTAGGATCTGAAAATGTAATTGTTGTTCTGCAAAATCAAGTTAAAACTACCGTTACACGCGTTTTTTTTTTTAGGGGCCCATAATATCTCTTAACAAAATGGCAATCTCCTTTAATTTTCTATACAAATACCATTTTCTTCGGAAATAAAATTAAGTGTTTTCAATCATTCTTTTAGGAAATTGAATAAACACTGCGCAAGTTTTCCATTTACTTTATCGTTTTCTGCGAAAATAATTTATCTATAAGCTACAAATGTAAAAGTTTCAGGTTTTTCTAGTGATAAACATCATTGGAAGTGTTGGAAGGCCTCCTACAAGGTGGACCGATGACCTGGTGAAGGTAGCGGGAAACCGATGGATGCGGGACGCACAGGAACGTTCGATGTGGCGACGCTTGGGGGAGGCCTATGTCCAACAGTGGACGTGTATCGGCTGAAATGATGATGATGATGAAACATCATTAGGGTTTACAAGGAATAGCAAAATATATGAACAGGTTGTTTTTCGCTGTAAAATGTTTGATTAGTTTGAGGTCGAAATAACATTAAATGAGATACTAACAACTTCTTGTGAAGCTTGTTCCGAGAATTGGGTACTTATTTGACTCAATTTTTTTATTGTCATATCACTACAAATCTAAGAAGTACCGTTTGACGTTGCACATTTTTCTATAAAATGGCTTAACTCACACTATTTTTAATCTAGTATTGAATCGCAACATTATACAATTTTTAATCAACAAATTAAACTGTAGAACTGTCAAACGGTACTTTTTACATTTGCCGGGCGGGAAACCGTGGATGTACATATAGTGCGTTTCACGTAAGAGTTCTCTTCGTTGTAATGTTGGCTCCACTATCTGTTTACAGAAAAAAGAAAAGAGTTGGCTACTCTAGCAAAATTATTGCACGAAATGCTAAACGGAATCGATTTTAACTATAGTCGCACCACTTTATGGAGAATTATGAGAGGATTGGGATATTATTTAAAAAAGAAGCAGGTCTTAAAGGAAGGTCTTAATTTGAAAGAATTGCAGGACAATCGAAATGGAGCCCAGCATTTTATGCTTTGTTCAAAAATAGTTTTTACAGTTTCCAAAAGAAAAAAAAAAACAAAATTATAAGGCAATTGTTAAAAGTAACGAAATATCAGTTAATCTGTAATTTTATTGCTAAAAATATAGCAACACTGTTTTTTCGTAATGCGAACATTACGGCGAAGAAAATTCTTAAGTGAAACGCACTATACTGAAATGTGACGTTACTGCATTTAGGTTACATGTGTTCAAGATAGGGAGATATGCCCCCCAGTGCAGCCACTACTTCGTGAAGTCATCATCACTTCCTCAAGTTTTCTACTAGCGAGCCATACAGCCAGCACCTACGGCTATAAAGGGTATCCAGACAACCTGGTCATACCTGGTCATCACCCTCAGATGCTCACGCTTACCTCCAAAGATGTAAGAGGTTCCCGCCGCAAATTGACTATTCGTAACGACTGTCAAAGATCTACAAATAATAGCTAGAACCGACAATTAACGTATATTCTGAGACTCTGAGAAATCTTGGTACGTTGATAATCAGGATGTCAGTAAGACGGCCACCAGTCAGTATGCATTTAAGTGGAAGTATCGGAATTATTTTCTAGACAATGACGACCTATTTAAATTAATACATATTATTTTTTATTAATATGTAGATTTCTATTATATTCTTATAGGATTCGACAGCTGAGAAGGCGGTGACATCACGCGACAGGGATGACGCTGTCAAGTATAGGGGCATCACATCATTAGTGGTGTGCAGACTTGCCTCTATCACTTTTGCTTAGTGTTGCCCAAATGCAAGAACAAGACGAGACTTAGCCAGTCTTGGTCTTGGTCTTGCGCCAATACACCTGGTCTTGGTCTTGGTCTTGGTCTTGCGCTCCCAGTCTTGGTCTTGGTCTTGGTCTTGCAGCAAGAGTCTTGCAAGTCTTGCAATTACCTATTAGTCTATTACTATTTATTAAAGTTTACTTTAAATCTTAGAAAAACGTATTAGAATTGGAACATTGTGAGCTTGAATTAACATAGCCATAGTAAAGATCAAGCAGATTAATAAATAACTGAAGATTTGATAAGAAATTCGAAAAATCAACTGACCTATATGTCGTTTTCCATGGAAGTAACTGTTTCTTAATAAACATTTATGATTTATAAGCTTACATTTGCTAAAACATGTAAAAAAACAAATTAATTACAATAACTTGACTGTATTTTAAAGAACAATACTTATCTGTCTAGAAAGAGATTGAACCCTCAACTTATAAGAAATTTAATAAAAGAGTTTTACGATTTATCATTTATTTGAATAAAAAATAAAATACAACACAAATCAACAGCTTTATCATTAGGTTATGATACTTTATATCAATTTTTTTGACCAAGAATTAATACAAAGTAACCATCTGGCTGACTCATCACTTAACCTATTTCTATGTTTTCTAATTACTAATGATGCTTTAGAAAATAACCTCTCAGCAGGTACTGAAGTTGCAGGTATTGAGAGAAAATCACGGGCCATTTTCGATAAAATCGGATACTCTGTCTCATGCGTCCTCCACCAATCTAAAATGTCTTCCGAGCTGGCAGTTCTTGGTTTTCTCAGGTACTCCTCCAACTCGTCTATCACTAAGCCTTGAAGACAAGATCCAGATGACGTCGAGGGACATTCATAGAGTTTATCAAAGTCTATTACGTCTTCATCTTCATCACATACTTTATTTTCTTTTTCTGGTAATTCCAGAGATTTGTTCAGTGAGTGTAGACTTTTATATTCTTCATAAAGTTCATTGAACTTGCGCAGACTTTCTGTTTTAAGTTGCTTCCCCCACATTGTCAGGTCAAAAGTCTGAGCCTTATGCCTTGGGTCTAAAATTAAAGAAGTACAATAAATCCAGTTGCTCTTCTTGTAATGTTTAAGCATTTTGTCTCGAGCTGCTTGGAAAGCTAGAATGAGCCTTTCATCCACTTCAGATCGATTAGGTTTCTCATCTAACTGTTTTACCATGGATTCAATTTTATCTAGCAAGAGATTGAATGATACAATGACTAGCGGTAATGTAACATATTTGTCTCCACCAAGTTTTGTACTTAAAAGTTTAAAGTTTATTAGAAATTTATGTAATTTTTCGAGTACCTGCCATTCATTAGCTGTGATTTGAAAATCATTTAATTCGGTGACAGAACTGCACAATATGTCAATGCCCGCTCTCACTTTTAAACCAAATCCAATCATATCATGTGTGGAATTCCATCTCGTTGGACAGTCAAGAATGGCATTTAGATTTGATGGCACGCTAGCTGCTTCACAAGCAGACTGAAACTTCTTCTTCACTATCTCACTTCTTTTTATTTTACTGGAAATACTGCGTAACTTTGTTACAGATGTACGCGAGTCAGCAATATTTGGTGCAGATTCTTCATCTTCCTCATCCTCAGTTTCGTCTGCATAGTCTTCGTACTGCTGATCTTGCGCGTTAGTGTCAGACTCACAGTGTAATGCTAAGGTCTTTAATAAATCTTGTACACCAAGGTTTAAAATGTGAGCAAAGCACCGGAAATGTTGATTGTCTGAATCAAAGTGTGGCGGCAGCTGTTTGCCCAGTTCATACATAAATTTGGTATTTGCAGTTGCGTTGTCGACCGTGATACCTTGTATTTTATCAATTATGCCATATTCCAATAAACATTCATGGAAAATCGTTGCAATATCTTCCCCAGTATGTCGACCGCGTGATGGTATAAAATCAAGAACTACAGATTGATACTTCCATTCGTTGTCTATATAATGAATAGTAACCCCGTAGTAACTCCTACCAGCAATTGACGTCCACCCATCAATGGTAAAAGACATTTTAGATGATAATTGTTGAAGTCGTTCCTTGAGATTCAATTGGAGCTCTTCAAATCGCTCTTTGACTTTCCTTCTAAGTGTAGACCTTTTAGGAAACACCATATTAGGGCAAATACGTCGAAAATATACTTGTGTAGCTTCGTCATCGAAAAATGAGAAGGGAAGATATTTTTTCACCACCCAATCAACTGTAGCTGTCGTGATGTTGTCACTGCTGTTTTCCGACTGAAACAAAACAATAAATCTTGTGTTATTATTTAAAACATACTAGGTTTGAGCGTATAAGAGGAGGAGGTTTGTTGTTGTTAAATCGAGAAAATCGTTAAATTGATATTTGTTATATTAAGGTTGCACTGTACTGTAATTTACCAAAATAAAGTACTTAGTTGTTACTGGCCGATTAAATGAAAATATGGGTGTTTATAAAAAATATTTAAGACGATAATTACATACTTAATATGTCGCACCCCTAGATGAAAACACCACTAACTCAAAAATACTTACGTAAGTTAATGGCGTTTTTGAAAGTATCGCATGAATAGCTACGCGGAGTTAAAATTCTTTTAACTGTTAAAAAAATATTCTTACCTGTCCACTTCTTCCAGCGGTTACTAAAAAGCTTGTGATATCTCCACTTAATTTTGGTTTAACAGGAAGAAATATTTCTGATTCCTTTTTGTGGAAAGATATTAGATGTTTCCTTAAGCCTGAAGTGTTTCTGTTTTTCATTTTTATTTCAATCTTTTTATGTTGGCACAATTTACAGAAGGCAGTTTGGGATGCATGAATTATTTCGAAAAACTCCTCAAATTTGCTTTTGGGTCTCTTAGATCTGTGACTCAAACTCTCGTTACTCGGACTAGAATAATTTGAATCTTCGTCACTCATATTAAATTGTACACGTGATACGTTTTTAGAAAACAACGAGAATTAGTAAAAACAATTATTAAGTTAGACTCGAAGCACAGCTCAATTGGAAATGACTGGAATTAAAATAATTCCTTTATTTATAGTACGTTTCCTTGCTTTCTACCGCGCCGCCTCGCCACGTGCCGGCTCTATGAAAAGGATGCCGCCGCAAATCAAACAATGCCGCGTGCGGCGTACAAACACACACTAAATATTACCTACTTGTACAGACGCGACGCGTGAATAAAATAGAATTAGTGCCAATCACTATTCTTTACATATAAGTGAATGTTTTGGCGTACATCTATACTAATATTATAAAGCTGAAGAGTTCGTTTGTATGTTTGATGACAGAAGTTTTAAAATAAATAAATAAGTCCTGAACGTCACTATACCTCCAAAGTTACTATTCCTCGTGGACGAAGTCGCGGGCACAGCTAGTAAATACTTACTCTCATCATCTCTCTCAGAGATATTCGGGCTGGTAAGTAATACAAAACTCTTATCGCAGGCTTTTTATTTTATTAGTAGGTAAGTACCTACGCTTTTTATATTATTTTATTAGTTTTGTAGAATTTTTTTACACGTTTCAAGTATATTTAAAAGTGGCTACAATATTTATTAAACGGGTGATATTTGAACACTTTTTTGCTATTTTTTCTTGTAAAAACTTAAGAAATATAATGACTAAATGTACAATAATAGTACCTAAGTAATTAGTTTAAAACCATATAAGTAATCAATATTATAATATATACTTACTAGAATGAATTAATATGACATCTACTACCTATCCTTACCATTTTATCCTAATCATAATACTACTTGCGTGATCAGTATAATGTATTCATTTTCATTCTAAGCACTCTGAAACTTATTTATTCTTTGGAACAACTGTAGGTACTCTTAAAAAAATTCGAAATTATTTTGCATGAGTATACCTACGCCCTATGGCGGCAATCAAATAGTGTCACAAATGTTATGATTTCGGCGTGGCGGCAACGATTGTTTTAGATTTCAAAAGAAGCCGCCGGCGCGTGTATCATAACCATGTACTTCCGAAAAGCGGCAAATTTATTTGAGAAGTAAGTACAAAACCTTTGATGCCGCATTATCAAAGTGCCGATGGTTAAAACATAACTATGCATGCACTCAGTTTGATTTTAATAGATATTTTTTTATTCGCTATGTTTATGGTATTAGTCGTAATGCGCATAGGTCCAGTTTTTCATATTCTTTGATACAGTTTTTTGCGTCTCATAGAATTCCTAAGCGTACCTACCTATACACCGAACTGTTACACCTAACTACTCAGTGAAATAGCGCTAAGTCCTAGCTGCAAGACGCAAGAGTCTTGCAGGCTATGTCTTGTTCTTGCTCAAGTCTTGCACGGTCAGTCTTGGTCTTGGTCTTGCTAAAAATACGCGGTCTTGTTCTTGGTCTTGGTCTTGCAAAAACGCAAGAACAAGACCAAGACTGCAAGACCAAGACTGAATTTGGGCAACACTACTTTTGCTCGGGAGCTCGGATGTAACGGACTTGTTTTAGGCATCATAATTTTGATTTATATCATTGTAAAGGTTTTTGATTGTTTGTCATTTTAAATTAATAAAATACATATAGGTTATTGTTAGTTTTCTTTTTAAATTAAAATACAGTACAATATAATTCTTTTATAAATTCATCGCATAACGAAGCGAAATCCATATCATCATGGTCTGTGTACTATAGGGGGGGTGTTGAATAAAAACGACGGTTACGCGATATACTTGGGTTTTAATTACACACTAGGTTTACAGTTAACACTATTAGAACAGGATCAAAACGACAGGATCGAGATATAAAAGTAGGTAGATAGGCCTCCGACGCCCGCCGTGCGGAGCACGTACACGCGCGCTATCAAAGTGGTGGCTCACAGCGGACTGGCGCTAGCGCTCTGCGCATTACAACAGCGCGCGAGCAGGCGCGCCGACCGGCGAGGTGGCGTGATTTGAGGGGCGTGCGAGGTACGAGGGGGGGCACGAGCTGGCAACGTGGCCCGTTTATTACGGCGCGCTATAACCTCCCCCTCCAAGTCACAAGAACGACCCGGCTGTGACTTGGCTGGTCTGCCACGACGGCGCTGATGAACGATGACCGAGGTCGAACCTAAATAAGGTGTCAGAGCGCTGGCATGGTATTTCCCTTTGATCATCCCCTCACTATCAACAACTACAAATGACGTTGGACTAATAACTTGTGAGACACGATACGGGCCTTCCCGTCTTGGTGCAAATTTGCTCGTGAAGCCTTTGGCTGCACTACTCGCCAAGTGGGTCTCCACAAGAACCAGATCTCCCTCCTTATAAGGAGCAACGTCCCTTCGAGACTGATCACCCGTTAACTTCCTGATATCCTGCTGTTCTTCTACTCGGTGCTTCACATCCTGAAGAACGCGCGCGAAATCTTTCAAATACGGCGTGATTTGGGGCACATAATTCTGCTGCGAGACAATTTCTCGGAGATCCGTCTGTACGGTCAGAGGAGAACGCAATTCTCGAGCATACGTAAGGTAAGCGGCGGTGTGTCCTGTACCTTGGTTGTGTGCAGTATTGAGCGCGAATCGCACCATCGGTAAAACGAACGGCCAGCGGCGATGCTCTGATCCAATTAGAATAGCAAGATGCTTCTTAAGCTCGCGATTTTTGCGCTCTGCCGGATTCGCCTCCGGGTGGTACACAGGAATTAATGATTGCTTCACTCCAAGTACAAACATCGCCTTTTGCATAACTGATGCGACAAACTGACTACCGTTGTCAGAAATTACGCGACGAGGCAACCCATACCGGAGGAATACCTCCTCGATGAGGGTTTTCGCACATGCCTCGGCAGTTGCATCACAAAGGGCAAACAGCTCCACCCATCGACTAGCTGTGTCCTCTACTAGAAAAATCCATTTTTCACCCTTTTCCCCTTCGGGTAATGGTCCAAACAGGTCCATTGCAAGAACCTCAAACCTTTGCTGGAGCACTGGGGTCTGAAGCAGACCTGCAGGTTTCAGATTAGTAGCTTTATATTTCTGACAAAGGTCACATGACTTTAAGTATTGGGCTACATAGGTCTTCATGTTCTTAAAATAATATCTTTCTTTGATCTTCCTCAAGGTCCGCTCCAAACCCAAGTGTCCAGCAGTAGGCGCGTCATGAAATTCTTTAAGAAGTTCCGCCTGTAAAGACTGTGGAACCACTAACTGAGGTTCTTCGGAATCTCCATCCGGATCACAGCGGTATAAGACACCTTGCGAAAGATAATACCCTCTATCAGTCCAGCGCATGGCTGCTTCTGGATTATTTGTATCTTCAAAGTCCTTTATGATTTTACTGACGTCAGAATCATTCAATTGGGCTTCACGAATATCTTCGGCTTTTCGATGAGGTAAATCAACGACTACCGGGCAAAGACTGCAAGGACTTGAATCAAGTTCCTCGGGTTCGGTGGTCACTGGGCGACTGAGAGTATCAGCAATGACATTGACCTTACCCGGTGTATATTCGATGACCAAATTATACGATTGAATTTTCATTGCCCAGCGGGCTAATCTGCCACTAGGAGTCTTTAGGGATAAGAGCCATTTCAAAGGTTGGTGATCAGTAGCAACACGAACCTCAGCTCCCTCAATATATCCTCTAAATTTCTCCAAGGCCCAAACAACAGCCAGAGCTTCCCGCTCAGTTGTATGGTAGTTACGCTCAGCAGGGGTCAGTAACCTGCTGGCATACTCTATCGGTCTCTCTTCATTGTGTGTCGCACCTTGCATCAATACTGCTCCAAGAGCATAGGCGCTAGCATCAGTGCGCAATACATATGTTTCTTCAAAGTTGGGCTGACGAAGAATAGGGCTACTTGCAAGACGTGACTTGAGCTCTTCAAATGCTCCTTGCTCACTCTCCCCCCATTGCCAGCGTCGGTCCTTTTTTGTCAGATTTGTGAGAGGACGCGCAACATCTGAAAAATTTGGAATAAATTTCCTAAACCAGGAACAGGTTTGTAAAAATGTTTTGAGTTCCTTTAGGTTCGTTGGCGGCTTCATATTCAGAACCGATTCGACCTTGGTGGGGTCCGGTTCAATATCCCTAGGTGAAACAACGTGTCCCAGGGACGTAACTCTATAGGGTGGACTTGCAATCGGTGCGGCATCTCCAGTAACAATGCGGTGGATGGCGAACTGGGTAGGTTCTCCCCCTGGAGCAAAAATGTCCTGGTGAACATTCAGGAGGTCGGACAGTCGTTCTCGTTCCTCCGAAACTAGATGGGATCCCTCGTCCTCACGAAGACCCACAGACGAACAAGCAAGTGAGGTCAATGACCTCGCTTCGAAAACAATTGGTTGAGGCGTCTTATCATGTCTCACAAACCATACCCCACTGTCAAAGTCCAACACCATGCCAACGTCCTGAATGAAATTCATCCCTAATAAGCTTTCAGTTGCATTCGGCAACATAATAAAACTAACAACTAGTGCCCTCCCTCGCACAGTTACGTAAACGTGCGCCATTTCAACAATTTGCGCACAAACGCGGCCATCCGCATATTTTAAATTAGTGAAAACATTATCGAAAGAATGACCATTATTAACTAAATGAGATCTTAACGATACACTACCAATACAATGTTTGGCACCTGTGTCTAACAACAAGCTACCAGTTACCCCATAAATGCCTACATTAATTACAGGACGCACACGCGAATCGATTTTGTCATCACTCGCGGACACTGATTGAAACACGGTAGACACTTCACTTTTCTTCTCTTTACACGTCGGACAATTGGAGCGAATTACCCCGGGCGCTCCGCACCCGAAGCACGTGACCGCAGACGCAAGCGGCTCTGCCCCTTTCGAGTTGTCCTTTGCGATCTTTTGTTTTGCGAGGCGCTCACAGGCCTCTTTTAGGTGACCATACTGTTTACAATAATTGCAACGGGGCCGCGACTTATTTACACTAAGCGTAGCCGGCGACTGCGTAATCGGCGAAGTAGAAGACGTCGACGGTTTGACATCAGCCGTGGACCGTGGACGACTCTCATCCAGGATCTCTTCGACACGGCGCGCTTGAGTCAAAAGGTCCGTGAAGGTGGCGAAAGTGGAGCGCGGTACCTTCTCACGGATACGTCGATGCAATAACCCATAAGTCATATCTAACTGAACCGCCTCCGTAAGAGAAAAAGGCGGGAGCTGCGCGATTATCGCTCTAATGTGACATACAAATAAATCAGTAGGTTCATCAACTCGTTGCTCTCGTTCGAATATCTTCCTATATATTTGAGGCGGTGATAATCGTGGTCCGAAAGTCTGCCTCAGCGACTCTACAGCAGCTTGCCAGGTCAAAGTACTATCCTTTACACCCTGCCACCATGTGGCAGCAAGCCCCGTCAAAAGCATAGGTAATCCACGAAGCGCATTATTATCGTCGACTCGAACACATTCCTTGTACGTTTCTATGGCGTCAATAAAAGCCAGGACGTTACTTGACTTTTCACCGTCAAAACGGGCCGTACACTTCGCAAAGTGGCCAGAAAAAGATGGTACTGGTGTACTTACAGGATCGCTGCGACTTAACCTATTTATCAGCAACATTAGCTGGTCGGTCGACATGGTGACCGAAGCAGGCGAGACACCAGCAGCAGGCTGCGGATCCACCACAGCCGCGGGAGCAACGGTGTCGGCGCCACGCGGAGCGGCGTCCGGCGCGGGCGCGGGCACCTGATTTGGCGCCAAGTCTGCAGACGGAGCGCTGAGAGATGTCGGACTCGCGGCACGCGATCTTGTTAGCACCATCGTAAAATTGTCCACAATTCGCAACAACAACAACAACAGCGTTGTTAGGTATTTAGGTATCCTAGGCTAGGTTTTACCTAAACACTAAAAATGTCCACCGTATCACACAATCACGCGGGAACGAACAGTCTAGTCTAATATTCACGTAATTCACGTACGCGATCAAAACCATCACTATAATTTATTACGTAATTTGTACCTACTTTTGTCTTTAAATTGCGGAAAAAAAAACCGTCACAGTCACAAGAAATTTGCACTTATTTTACATAGTTCTGCACCACGTTAGGCTGCCAGTTATAGGGGGGGTGTTGAATAAAAACGACGGTTACGCGATATACTTGGGTTTTAATTACACACTAGGTTTACAGTTAACACTATTAGAACAGGATCAAAACGACAGGATCGAGATATAAAAGTAGGTAGATAGGCCTCCGACGCCCGCCGTGCGGAGCACGTACACGCGCGCTATCAAAGTGGTGGCTCACAGCGGACTGGCGCTAGCGCTCTGCGCATTACAACAGCGCGCGAGCAGGCGCGCCGACCGGCGAGGTGGCGTGATTTGAGGGGCGTGCGAGGTACGAGGGGGGGCACGAGCTGGCAACGTGGCCCGTTTATTACGGCGCGCTATAGTACCTATAAAAATTTCGGGCTGCTCCTTGAAGATATGCGCCAAAATTAAGTGCATAATCGCTCTCCAGCCACTCGTTAGACCTGGCGCATATTCAATTTTTTAATGATGATAGAAACTTGCACAGTTCTGTCTTTTTCTTCTCTGACACGATTAGCATCCGATGAGGTTAAAATAACCGTAAGAGTTGTAGTTGATTATAAGTTAGATTCCTTATGGGTAGATGTCAATTATCACAAAGGTGCTGTGGCTTTTTTGGAGGTTTTGCCATAGTGGGGTTTAAGCATGACATCATTGAATAAATAAATGATCACCCATACGCAGGTCAACCTCAGCAACCGTTGTTTAATCTTAATCTATATTTTCCGATGGCTACAACCCGATAATCTTTAAGTCAAGAGTCAATAAATTACTTCTAGGTAAGCGCGTTCTATCGTCGACCGCAGAGTCGCTTTCCAACAGGTGAGATAGCGGTCAAGCGCGAACCAATCAACAATAAAAAAAATCGGTCCATATAGCTGTTATTATTCAAGTCAGCAACTCTCCTGAATATAAATGATGATGAATTAAAAAAACAAAATGTAGGCACTCGGCACGCGCCTATTCATTTTCATAGTCATTTCATTTTCTGACACTCTGACAAGCGACTGCCTCGTGTTAACGCTTTTATGTCTATTTTTTTACAGTTTTCAGACGAACGCCAAAACTTATTTATTTTCCAACCGATGTTCAGTTTTATGCCCCTCCATCCAGCGTACGTCAATCTCATGAGAATACTAATGGTATTACTCACGTTACGTAGTTTACAGTTTGTAGGTAACTGTGTTTATTTGTGAAACGAAAACCGTGGTTTGAAAACGAACTTAACGTTTTGACCGAGGATGGTTTTTCAACGTTTTATGTTTGAAGCAAATTGTATGGTGCTTTTACGCTTTTATTGCCATCCTTATATCTATGGAATAGAAGTCAAAATCGATTGAACGGGCAGTAAAAAAGGTTTGTTTTAATGTCTAATCTTATTGCGAATTGAGTATAGAACATTTTGAAACTGGTGGTCATTAGAAACTGCATCAGAAGGCTTAAATGACAAATGATCTTTATTTTGCAAATGGGTTTTATAAAAACACTTTTACTCGTCAATTTTTTTTGGTCAATTAATGCTAGATGAGGCCGGTGTTTCCTAGCTGACTACCCTGAGAAGAAACACCGAAACAAACTCAGGGGTCAAAGTTTCTTTTAAAGTCCATACTGCAAAACATGTAATGGTCTTTTGGAGAAAGAACCACACAGTTCTAAGTGAACCTGTCCAGTCAGTGCAAGCATTTGTCAGTATGCGTGTAGCTTAACTCAGGACTACTAAGGAGCTCAACGACTTGACGGAAAATACCAAAGAAAGGACATTTGGGTAGGCCGCATCAAATACTCAAAACTGCCAGACATCGTTTGAACATAAAAGAAAAAGGAAAGAGTAATCCACATAGTTCCCACATTCACAATAATAAAATTTACAAAAATGTAAAAGTCATTCATAGGGGAGGCTATATTCGTTTCCTCGCGATAGAAGATACACGAAGGAGAATCAGGGTTACCATAACCCAAAGAAACGTATATGTTTACAGAAACCAAACAGACTCGGGCTTCGAAGTATCTCTCCACATCGCTATCATCCCAAAACATGCCCAGACTGTCAGCGTTGCCACGTTGTATCGTAATCGTCTCAAAAGTAATAACCAGTTGACATTTCACAGACATTCACTTTTAATAGCGTTGTCAGAATTCCCTAATCTGTGTGGAAGAAAATAACTCCAAGACACGTTCTTATTACGTTGTATTACAACTTAAACGTGATTCGCGCATACCTAAGTCCTTATGTCCTTGTAAACGTTTCTACATATAATCAGTTTTTACAGCGTCGTTTCTTGTCTTGTGTTGTGTTTTAAATGTTAATTCTAATGACTCTTTGTATGTTCTGATTTTTTTGCTGATTTTTTTTTTGAAAGGAGTTTTCCTCGTTATTTAGAGGTTCTTTTTTATGCAGGAAGACATCCGATGAGTTCTCGCTCTAGAGTGGAACCAGAGGGCGTGTCAAACTTTTACAGTACCAACTCCTACGTTCCTTCTTTGAAGTAAACCCACGGCCCCAGTAGATTTCGACCCTGCCGGCCCTCTGCGATTTTGCTTGAGGCACGCGTGGAATACTGCGCGCCATCGTCGACTTGGGCTCAGTCCTATCGGTTGCCGGTCGGCGATCTATCCATTACTCGCCATCCGTAGGTGCACGCCTACGGTGGCTGGAAAATCGGGTTCGGGATTCTGGCGGCTGGGGTGTGAGGAATATGCGGCCGCCTACTTCGCTATCTTTACTGTTTCACAAAAGGGATTGGAATCCCGGTAGCGGCTGGGGCGTGAGCGCCATTGCCTCATGCGGTCAGCCTCCTCCTTTACAAGCACAACATAACTGTCTTCCGTGTTTCGCAGAAAGAGGCGACTGCCTGCTATTCCTCCTCACTCCGGACCAAGGCCCGTCGCGAGAGGTCGTTACTTCCGATCGCCCAAACAAAGATAATGTGATTATTCTATTTTACCGATTTTAAAATATCACAGGTCTTAGACTCGACGCATTATAGGGGGTGTAATAATGCAACAATTCTACAATGCTAGTTTTCGGCATGGGCTAGTACCGAAATCGACACAATGACATCGAAACGTAATAACGAAGACGAACGAGCCAAAAAAAAACCGGTTCACTTTTATTTGGAAGACTGAAGTTACTCTTCAAGATAATAGACTAAACAATAAAACGGGTGGAGTTGTGCAGTAATAACAAATGTTACTGTAACACATAAAAATGACAGACTAACGTTTCATCACTTGTGTTTATTTTCGTAATCATAGTAAATGCCTGCTACAGATTGCGCCTAAGTTGTGAGACGGTTATGTTGTGCACATTCCTTACACGTCTTCAGATTATAAGCGAAACAGTTGTATCATGCGTGCAAACAGTAATTTCAATGACATATGTAAAGAATGTGATTTGGATCCATTCATAATTAGTGCGAACTCGGCTAGAAGGCGCTAAAGCCTCACATTCAAGTAGCATTAGGTTTGATAGATTGATTAGTTATTTAAGTTCAAACCAAAAGCTTATGCTGTATCCCACTTGACTAAAAAGTGAAGTTTATTTTGTTTTTGTACACACAACATTTTTAATATTATGCTTACAAGATTTATACGTGAAGACTTGTAATTTTCTTTTTAATGATTATAGTTTCTTTCTTTTGTCTGGTTTTATTAGCTGTAAGTCTGTACTAAATAAATAAATATTGAGATTTTACAACCATAACTCGGTGAAACAACGTTTGGATAACTGCACGGTATTTTCTTGTTCAATATACCACAGTGTCTTAAAACGAAAGTCTAAGACTAGTGTGTGTTGCCAGTGATGATTTGATGAAATGTAATTTCGAAACACGTGCAGCTAAGAAGTGAGAATTCTTGTTGGAGCCTGTGTTTTCCCATAACTCGGTGAAACAACTGCACGGTATTTTCTTATTCAACATAGGTACCACAGTGTCTTAAAACGAAAGTGTATGACTAGTGTGTGTTGCGAGTGATGATTTCATGAAATATAGCTCCGAAATACGTGCAGCTAAGAAGTGGGATTTCTTTTTGGAGCCTGTTATTTCTAATAGTTATGAATCCAAACTTTGTTCTAAAGCATAATCCTTTAAAATGACATTCATATTATGCACAGGTATTTCTTATAAAAGTCGTTTTCAACCTAGTGTGTTGATAATAGTAGATTATGTGACTAGGGGATAAAGCAGTGTCTTTAAGTCGCGAGCGGCATGTTGAATTCCGAACGAAACGAAGGTTGCTAATATTATTCCCGAACGCTAAAGAGGGATATATAATTAACTCCCGAGCATCGCGAGGGAGTTAATAAAAAAACTGAGTGAAGTGAGGAATTCAAGCCGCCCAAGACAAAGACAGCTTTATCCCCGTGTTGGATGCTTTACGTTTTACACCATCTGTGAGATAATTAAAAGACAATTTAGTAAAACAAATCATAAGATAGAGAAATGTGAGTATTACTTGCAAGTTAAACTTTACTATCACTCGACATGTTTTGACATTTGAAAATATTAAAATTCACTACTCTACATTCTATAGTTTCTGTTTTCTATATCGCGCCCGCTCTTTTGTTACTTAAAACTCCTCAGTAACCACGGCCATGTTTTATTCTGTTTTTTTTTTTTTTGTTAGTTTTCAGTTTGAATTTTAAATTAACTTCTTTGATGCACGTACATTTTAGTTAACTTATTCCAAATTCAAATATCATTATTCCCTAGGGATGGCCCATACTGCGTATTATCTCCCCATGGACAGAATGGCTTGCTTTAAGTGATGGTTGTATGACATATAAGAGGGCATTATCGAGGAGATGGTGTTAAAAGATCATAATAATGATCTTTTTACGCACGAATCGCGTTAACAGTATTTTTAATCCGAAAAATATAAAGCAATATTATAGCTAAACTTATCGTCGTGAAATACATTTATATGTTTGTCCTTAAGTTAGTAACAACTATATTACATTGTATTTCATGCGATCTCCTTCAATATCACTCTGTACAAAATGTAACGTTAATGCGCAAAACCTGAAAAAAGTCTGATTAGAATAACAAGCAATTTCTATTGAACCACTTTTAATATCTAAGGTTACATATTTCAAAAAAATCATCATTAAAAATGTTGCCTTGCCTATTTGTTAATAGGTCAAATTATCACGTGCCTGCGCACGTGCTGAGTGCAAACACCCGCCCAAATAGGTAAACAAATACAAATGGTTGTAGTCCAATCAAATTTTTTTATACCCGGAATAATAAAAGTTCTTATTTCAATGCAGATACGAATTTTAAACAAACTAAAACTACACATAAATCCTTTATTTTTTTCTCACAGTGTTAAGTCAATTGAATTAAAAATCATTTGGGGTGTCTGAGGTTTTGCGCATTTAAAGTTACACGTTGTATACCAACCATTTTCTTTGAATGCAGTAGCGATCTTGCAAATAAATAACATTATTCCTTGTTTTTCTTCACTTGAGGGGACTATAGGACTGAATCGCGAATTTTATTATGCGCAAAAGTACATGATCCACTTGAGTAAACAGAATTAGAAATAATATATGTTAGTCTTCGGGACCAATTCTAGTTAGCTAATATGTTCAAGCCAACCAGGTGCATTACTTTGTGTAATTTATTTCATCACTACTGCTCTCAAAACGGTGAAGGAAAATATCGTGAGGAAACCGGCATCGGTATGTCCTAGAACCAAAAATTCGAAGACATGTGACATCCACCAACCCGCACTGGGCCCGCGTGACTACGGGTCATTCCCTCTCCTAGAAAAGAGGCCTGAGTTCAAGCAGTAGAAACATTAAAAAGGCTGATGATGATGATGTTGATAAATATGTTCAAAACAACAGATACAGCTAATTTAGTATAATAGAAAAAATCACGAAGATGGCTATAAAAATAACTTTTATTGATACTCGCGGCTTCGCCCGCGTACAAAAAATATAGCCTGTGTCACTCAGGAATAAAGCAGTTATCGGTGAAAAATATTTAGCCTTCAGACCAATATTTCCAGATCTGATCAATTTCAAATCTCCTACAAACAAAAAAAACTTTACCTCTTTATAATATTATATAGGGTAGATTAGTGTAGATAAAGTCCAACTAATTTATATGCAATAATTCTGATTGTTTATCAATATATTCTCTAAGCAACATTTTACCGATACAATGTTTTGATTTTATAATCAGATCGGTCGGCTCGTTAATCGCTAAAATGCTTCATTTTGTTATTATTATTGTGCATAGGCTAGCTTTTGACCACTACCTCAGCTGATTGTAAGCGATGATGTGGCCGACAATAGAGCACGCTTGCTTAGAAGTAAACTATACACTCTTGACTTAAAGACTTTTCTACTTTGCAAGCAATGTGTCTTTGTGCATCTCTTTTTCTTGTATGCAGTCCGAGAGTAAGTGCTGTATTGTAGTCCTCTTAAACTGCAATTTATTTCACATTGTTCTCACAACACTGATTTGTTCTGGGAAGTTCAGAAATAACTATTCATCTTATTCTAGAAGAGTCCTTTGGTACTGCAATTTGCTATTCTAAAGCAATAAGACAGAATTCCTTTTAGAAATGTGAAATAAATTAGTGCTTACTTACGAAAGCAACTGTTTTCCAAGATCTTATAATAAACTTGACTTTAAAGTTAAGTTTTTTTTGAAGTGGGATATTATCTAATAGCTTCTCCTACCAGGATGTTTCAGAGTTTTACTGATTTAAACCAAAAACAGTAACAAAAGACGGCACTAAGAACGGCTTCCCTTTAAGGCTTATATTGTCCTTCCGGCCAAAATTATGTGGACGCACCTCTCGCACCCGCTTAGGCGGCAGTACGCAAATCTGTGCATTTATTTGCGGCCAACAGTGCCCGGAAAGCGCGCAGCTGACCTTTAAATCCATTTTCTTTGCGAAATATTGATTGATTTACATATATGCAATGTTCACTTTGATGAATATTTAACCACCAATTTTTATGTGTAAAAATACTTCTAAAGATCCAAGCTGTTTCGAAGGAGTAGGGAAAAGTTGCGAAAAGTTGCGAAATTGCTAAATATTTTTTTTAGACAAAAGTATTAATAGCACGAAAAAATAAAATGTTGATAATGTTGTTCATGAATCTATAATAAACATATATTCTTTTCAATTATCCTATTAACCTGGCCGTTACCGAGGAGTAGGCTTCAGAAAGTCACTGTTTAGTGGCAGTTTTCGGGCGCTTGGGCCTAGAACTCAACCTATGGCCCCAGTAGACTTCAGCCCTACTGGGCTCATATGGTTCTGTTAAAATATCTTTGAGGCGCGAATATGCTTACGCATAGGAAAAAATAGCAAACGTTCATCCAAAAAACTTTTACTCGACTACCTTAAGAGGACCTGTCTCGATGCGCCAATCTTTGACGTGTGGTTTTAAACCACACACATCACACGACGCACAAGCTTTTTGTTTTATCCAACGTAATCTAACGCTATTTTTAACACGCTTATATTAGCTTCACCTGTATGTTTGTAACCAACGACTTTGAGCTCGATTTTGACCTACTTTGGGCGATCAGATTTTCTTCAAACTTTGCACACCCATCAAAGACTGATGACAATACAATAATCCTTTTTTTTTAGTGAAAAATAAAAATATAGTTTAAAAAAACTAAAAAACACCCTTTCATAGCATATCAAACTAAAAAGTGTAAAATAATTGACTGAAAAAAGCGTGGGGTGTTCGATTTACGAAAAATATGGCACAAAGCGCCCCACGCTTTTTTCACAATGACATTAATATTTTTCGTTCATTATTATTATTTTCTACCTATATTGAAAATAATTTTACACTTTTTAGTTTGATATGCAATGAAAGCGTGTTTTTTAGTTTTTTTAAACTATATTTTTTGTTAAAGAGGAAACACAAAAAAAAAAGAAAGTTTGTACGCTTGGTTTGCATTCGGTAACTCTAAAACTCACTCAAATATTTCACGAAACTTGTTCCAAAAATACGTGGTTTTATTTTTAAACTTTAGGTTTAAAAATAAATTTAATCGATGTCAGTGTGGCGAAGCAGTCGACCGCCTCGGACACCATGGCCTATCTTGCAGTAGAAGCGCTGGTCGGATAGCACGGCATGCCAGTATTAATGACATCATCCGTCGAGCTCTTGTCACCGCCGGGGTGCCAGCTGTTTTAGAACCCAATGGCTTGGCACGTGACGATGGGAAGAGGCCAGATGGGATGACTATAATGCCTTGGAAATTGGGTAGGCCTTTGGTGTGGGATGCAACATGTGTCGACACCCTTGCGCCATCCCATCTTCTGAGTAAGGCGGGCTGTGCTGGGGCGGCTGCTGCAGGTGATGAAAACCTCAAACGGCGTAAATATAATAACCTCATTGGAAGTTATGTGTTTGAGCCGTTTGGGGTTGAAACTCTAGGGCCATGGGGTCCGAGCGCTCATCGAGTTGTCCGGGATATCAGCAAACAGTTGGTCGACTCTTCGCGTGACCAGAGGGCTGGACTCTTCTTCAGTCAACGAATCAGCATTGCCATCCAGCGTGGCAATGCTGCCAGCTTTCTGGGCACTTTTCCAATTGACATCGATGTGGACGAATTTTTTGATGCCCTCTGAGTTTTCCCCGTTTTTAAGCCTTTTTTTACTCGTTTGTACATATTATTATTTTAAGTTTGTATATATATACCTAGTGATTATTTATTAGATTAATTATATATTCACATTATAACTTTAGGTTTTGGAAAATATTGGAATGTCTATAAAATGTGCTTATAAACATAATTTCTTTACTTTAAAATTTTTGAGTGCTTTATGAAGGACTTTAGATTAAAAATAGTTTTGTAAAATTAGTGCAATATATAAAATTTTCAGTCCTAACTGGATTAGTTTTATACAAATTGATGATTTAATTTCAATAAAAACCCAGATCATAATCTATCATTTTATTATCATAAAAATAATAAGAAAGATATGTAATGACGTCATACATAAATTATGTTATATGGGAAGTCAACACGGGTTATGAGCTCTTAAATGATTTAAAAAAAAAACCTTTTTAACATAGAAAATGTATTTATACTTACTGGACAGAATATTTCATAACAAGTAAACATAGTACTTAATACTGTGACTAAATAAAACCAAGTAATTTACCACGAGAGTGATAACGGAAGCTGTGATTAAATGAGTTTACGACGAACTGAATTAGGCCTGTTTTATTGAACGGCAGTGTAAATGGGTTCAGAAGACTCAGTCTGAACTATGCTGATAAATCATCTCTGATCTCCGTCCGTCAATCTGAGAACATTGACGGACTGGAACAATATTGATCTGCTGCAGTCTTTACGTTTGACTATAATTTTATTTTGGTATGTTAGGTATGTTTTCTTAAGCAGATACAGATAGTCTTCTAGCTATTATGCGAATGAGAACAGCATCCCTGATGTGGTCCACCGTAGGCGCGGACTTGCGCTTTGTGAATAATGGGTAGCTCGCCGTTCGACCGTCCGGACGGAGCCCGAGTCTTGGACGGCACGTATTATTCCACGCTCGCCTCAAGGAAATGTCAGCAAACCATAGGGACCCAGCAGAGTCCAAGCCTACTGGGGCCATGGGTAGTGTGAAAGTGAACCCGGAGGCCTGGGATGAAGGCAAAGAAGGAACAGGTGTGGCTTTTTAGTCAGTAAAAGTCTTACAGACCCTTCTACTCCGCCCAAGAGCGGGAGATGTCATTGCATGATTTTCCCACCAAAAAAATAATCCTTGTAATGGTGAATTTGGAGGAAAATCAACAGCATTTTAAAACTGCTAGCGAATAACCCGGATAACCCGTTCTTGGGACGCTGGACAGCTGACAATCTAGTACAGCAAGAAACAAGCATAGTTAAAGGTTTTTGAATTATTTTTATTTTAGTTTCAGTTCATTGTCCATTCGTCCATTCGTCCATTGTTGCCTCCCTTAAGTTTCACAACAACGAACGCTTCCATCGGATTCCCGCGACCCTCACCAGGTCATCGATAACGCCCAGAGGACACGGTGGAGCACACAGTAGAGGTGTGCCCCGCTTGGGCAGAGCATCGCCGTGCCCGGGTGGGAGGAGATCGGCGGCGGCGATCTCTCGTGCCAGGCCTTGGAACAGGCCATGGTCCGAAGCAAGGAGGAGTGGCAGGCAATCGCCTCCTTCTGCGAAGCAGTAATGCTAGCAAAGGTGAAAGCCGACGGCATCAGGCAATGGCGGCACTCACAGCGCCCTAGCTGCCGCCGAGATTCCGATCCCGATTTTCGGTCATCGTAGGCGCAGGCTTGCGGCTGGCGAGTAATGGGTAGCTCGCTGTCCGACCGTCCGGTAACTGTCCAAACCGACCCCAAGTCTTCGACGGTGCGCACTGTTCTCGCGCGCCGCAAGGAGTTATTAGCAACCGCAGGGGCCCAACTGGGTCGAAGC
This sequence comes from Mythimna ferrago, assembly GCA_910589285.2. Taxonomy (NCBI): domain Eukaryota; kingdom Metazoa; phylum Arthropoda; class Insecta; order Lepidoptera; family Noctuidae; genus Mythimna; species Mythimna ferrago. The sequence continues at coordinate 17,373,005 of OU342694.1, read as the reverse complement.
CTACTGGGGCCAGGGTTAGTTTTTTTACTGACTAAAAACACATTGGTGTCCTTCAGTTGACATTTGCGTTCTAGGACTACTAGTTTTCCTTTCAGAAATTACAACGACATTTTTTACGACGCGTACGTCGTAAGGGTGGATACTCGCCGTAGCGAGTATCCAGGGTTTACGTTGTTGAAACGTCTACGGTCCGGACTAAGCGTTTCGCCTCGTCATTTATTCCACGTACATCGAAGGACTGAAAAAATTTTACTGCTGCGGTCTTCCCGTTTGATAATAATTTGGGTGTCTTCAAGGCTAGAGTGAATAAGCTCTTAATAAACTAGTGCGCTTCACCATCATCGATTGCATCAATGCTTATCATTAAGTGGGATCGCAGTCAAGCACTAGTTTATATCAGATAAAAAAACCCCGTGGCTAGGACCACTAGTGTTCCACCATCAGCCATGCAGGGTCCTTACGGTTTGCTGACATCTCTTTGAGAGACGCGAGGACGGCCGGACGGTGAGCTATCAGTTGATCGACGTCCCCAAGCACGCGTCTACCATAGCTGGTAGTTGAAGTCTGAATTTCGGTGGCCGGGGCGAGATATACATATACTCATCGGGATTAATATACATTTCTAACCCATCTCTCTTATAATGTATGTAGGTACAGTACATGGTGTTAATTATAAAATATACAGGGCATACAAATATTGTGTACTAGCATCTGTCCGCAGCTTCGCCCGCGTACATAAAATATTGCCTATGTTACTCAGGAATAAAGCAGCTTTCTACCGGTGAAAAAAATTTACAATTTACAAACAAAAAATAAAAAAAAACTTTACCTTTTTATTATATTAGTACTAGCTGTACCCGCGCGGCTTCGCTCCCGCTCTTCCCTACTTCAGCCTACTCTACCCTACTATACCCTACTTTACCCTACTCTACCCTACTCTACCCTACTCTACCCTACTCTACCCTACCCTACTCTACCCTACTCTACCTTCCTCTACCTTACTCTACCCTACTCTACCCTACTCTACCCTACTCTACCCTACTCTACCCTACTCTACCCTACTCTACCCTACTCTACCCTACTCTACTCTACCCTACCCTACTCTACTCTACCCTCCTCTACCTTACTCTACCCTACACTACCCTACACTACCCTACTCTACCCTACACTACCCTAATTTTCATTTTTTTTCCATAAGAACCTTCTCCTCATAATAACGAACACAACAAAAAAAAAAATTAGCAAAATCGATCCAGGCGTTGTTGAGTTATGCGCTTACCAACACATTTTGCGATTCATTTTTATATTATAGATAAATAATTATGTTGTCTTTTTTGTGCCCAGTTGGTCTGGAATTCTAGAGCTAACTAACATACCTTATAAATAAAAACTAAAATATTTTTATTTTGAACTTTTGCTTTCCTCTTTGTTGACTGGCCTCCCTACAAAGCTTTAATTAAAAAATGTTTTTTTTTTACAACTGGACCACCACGCTCCATTTTAGGCAAAATTAGATTTATTTTCACTCGCTTTGCTTGCGGGGTTGTTCACAAAGTTTTAGAGATTTTTTCTGTTTTAGTTTTCAATTTCTCACTTTGAAAATGCCTAGAATCCTTTAAGAACGTTTGGATAAATAGTAACTACTGCAAAATATTTAGTTGGAAATATTTTTCATGTTTACGTTCTCGAAAAGTTTTTTCGTTAAATATTTTTTTCTGGTGGTTGTCCTTTTTGTAAATAACACAGCCTAAAATGTCTTAAGGGGATTGTGTCTTATGTCTTATTATGTCTGTTTTGACTTGTAATATTTCGATACTTTTTACGTATAAAGTCGTAAGGCAAAATAGTAGTTTATGTGACTAGGGGATAAAGCAGTGTCTTTAAGTCGCGGGCGGCATGTTGAATTCCGAACGAAACGAAGGTTGCTGATTTTAATCCCGAACGATAGTGAGGGATTTATAAAATTAACTCCCGAGCATTGCGAGGGAGTTAATAAAGAAACCTGAGTGAAGTGAGGAATTTAAGCCGCCCAAGACAAAGACAGCTTTATCCCCGTGTTGCATACCCTACTTTTTACACCATCTGTGAGATAATTAAAAGACAATTTGGTCGACCAAATCATATATTAGAGAAATATGAGTATTATATTTACAAGTTCATCAAACAAACAAAATTCACTACTCCAAGATTCTATAGTTTCGATTTTCTATAATGCTCCCGTGTTGACGACACGGTACGCACGTTTTATTCTATTTTCTTTCTTTTGTTAGTGGCCAGTTTGAATCATAGTGATTACATACTCTTTGGTTTGAATTTCGAGTCAACTTGTTCGATGCGCCTACATTTTAATTCACAATGTTGACGATTCTTGATGTTCCAAATTCAAATCTCATTATTCCCTAGGGATCGGCCATACTGCATTATCTCCCTAGGCATATAATGACTTGCTTTAAGTGAGGTTTGTATGACGTGTAAAACGACATTATCGAGCAGGTGGTGTAAAATAGTAGTTTATGTGACTAGGGGATAAAGCAGTGTCTTTAAGTCGCGGGCGGCATGTTGAATTCCGAACGAAACGAAGGTTGCTGATTTTAATCCCGAACGATAGTGAGGGATTTATAAAATTAACTCCCGAGCATTGCGAGGGAGTTAATAAAGAAACCTGAGTGAAGTGAGGAATTTAAGCCGCCCAAGACAAAGACAGCTTTATCCCCGTGTTGCATACTCTACTTTTTACACCATCTGTGAGATAATTGAAAAGACAATTTGGTCGACCAAATCATATATTAGAGAAATATAAGACGTATTATATTTACAAGTTCATCAAACAAACAAAATTCGATACTCCAAGATTCTATAGTTTCAATTTTCTTTAATGCTCCCGTGTCGTCAGTACGCACGTTTTATTCTATTTTCTTTTTTTTGTTAGTGGCCAGTTTGAATCATAGTGATTACATACTCTTTGGTTTGAATTTCGAGTCAACTTGTTCGATGCGCCTACATTTTAATTCACAATGTTGACGATTCTTGATGCTCCAAATTCAAATCTCATTATTCCCTAGGGATCGGCCATACTGCATTATCTCCCTAGCCATATAATGACTTGCTTTAAGTGAGGTTTGTATGACATGTAAAACGACATTATCGAGCAGGTGGTGTAAAAAGTATTTTTATTTTTCCAGAAAAGCCGTTGTTGTAATTGTTGATGATAATCTACTCTAATACTATAAAGAGGGAAAAATTTGTATTTTTGTGTGTGTGTATGTATGTTTGTGATGAATTAACTCAAAACCTACTGTGCCGATTTCAAAAATTCTTTCATCATTGGAAAGCTACATTCACCTTGAGTAACATAGGTTATATTTATCCACCCGGGCGAAGCCGGGACGGGCCGCTAGTAATTAATAATATAGTAATTTGTGAACCACTTATAACCGATGTTTTTGCATTATGTAATCGATAATATTAATTCAATACTTTTTCATAACATATTTTTGGAGTATGTGTCCATATTTTGACTAATCGATTTGTCAAATATGGTGGTGTATTTATTTTATAGTTCTAATAGTCATAATATCGAAAAATACACTACATTCATTGACTGTTCGGCGATATGAAGTTCGTTGGGTCAGCTAGTCCATAATAAAAAAAAAATACTATAACCTTGCTATAGAACTTCAGACCGATCCATTTGCTTAAGCACATTTTTATCAAATTTTGGTCCGAATATAAAACTTTAATGCTCCTGTCCGCTACTTCATGTTTTGATATTATAAGAGGATTGGCAGCCATAAAATGCCTGCTCTTGGTAATTGAGTGAATGTGTACGGGCATTAAGTTACTGTATGAAAATATTAAGTGAGAATTTATGTTCTGTCGCTTTCCTACTGTTTTGGCACTGCGGTGTTCGTTTAAATATCGTGTAGGATTTGAGAAGGTCGTTTTTTTAAGGTCATTGTAAAGGCACTGAAATTTAATGCGTATTTTTTTCTGGATTCTGCCAATGGCTTTGCTTGCGTGATGGTAGGTTTCTCTCTCCTCGTTTTATCCTCCTAGGGGTTTGTTTTTTTTTTTTTGGTGAGCGAAAATCATCCAAATTACATCCCTCGCCCTTGGGCGGAGCGGGAGATTGTGTCAGACTCTTACTGACTAAAAAACCCACCCCGTTCCTTTGTGGCCTTTCATACAGGGGCTGAGCTACCTTTCAGAGCTAATCTTGGCTCCAGTAGGCTTCAACCCAGCTGGGCCCCTGCTGTTGCTGACAACTCCTTGAGGCGCGCGGGAACAAAGCGCGCCGTCGACGACTTGGACTCGGTTCGGACAGTTACCAGCCGGTCGGACAGTGAGTTACCCATTGCCCACCGTTAGCAGGCCCGCGCGTACGGTGGCCGGAATTGGGGTCGGAATCACGGCGGCGGCTGGAGCGCAGTGAGCGCCGTTACTTGATGCAGTCGGCCTCCTCCCTTGTTAGCATTACTGCTTCGCAGAAGGAGACCACCGCCTGTTACCACATCGTCTTAGGGGTTGAATTTTGGAAAATCTTATCTTAGTGCTCGCCTCATCTCCCGCTCACAAACAGCTTAACGTAATTTTCGAGATAAGCTGGAATCTCGGTATGTTAGGATGGTTACCCATCCATAGGCATGACTGGCCTGTTGGTCTAGTGGTTAGTGACCTTGACTGCTATACTGGAGGTCGTGGGTCCGATTCCCACCCAGGACAAATGTTTGTGTGATGAGCATGATCATTTGTTCTGTGTCTGGGTGTAATTTATCTATATATGTATGTATTTAGAAATATATAAGTATGTTTATCAGTTGTCTAGTACTCATAACATAAGCTCTGCTTAGTTTGGGACTAGACGGCGTTGTGTGATAGTTGTGGCATATTATTATTATTATTATTATTATAGGCTGACCTTAGCTGACTTTATACTTAACTTTGAACAAAAAAAATTGCCACTGCAGGCGTGGGCTTGCGTACGACGACAATGGGTAGCTTGCCGTCCGGCCGGACAGAGCTTGTAGGCAAAGAAGAAACATAGGTGTGGTTTTAGTCAGTAAAAATCTGACTCGCCGTTTCACTTCGTCCTAGGGTACGAGAAGTCATTTGATGATTTTTCAATTTCATCATCAGCCTTTTCAATCTTCCCACTTCTGGGACTCAGACCTCCTCTCTAGGAGAGGGAATGGGCCGTAATCCACCACGCGAGCCCAATGCGGGTTGGTGAATGTCTTTCTTCATCATTTTCACCTTAAACAACAAAAAAACCCCTTTACTTTAGTTTTAATTTTCTGAAAGAAAATTATAAGGAAAGCTTAAAGGTCAAGTTTTCTTTTAAATCCAAAAGTACTAGACGTATAAATTACGAACCAATAAAAATGTGGAAGCGATATAAAGTAACGTCTAGACCAGCCTTTTGTGTGGAGTTAGTGCTATGGCACTTTGGGTTGGACATGTTTTGACAGTTGATAAAAAGCAGCCTGTAAATTTATTGGGTGATAAATTACACTAATATTGTATAAGCAAAAGTTGTATGTTTTATTTTCACTTCACAGGCCTGTTAGTCTAGTGGTTAGTGGCCCAGACTGCTATGCCGGTGATATTGGGTTCGATTTCTTCCCAAGACAAATGTTTGTGTGATGAGCACGATCATTTCTTTGTCTACGTTTATTCATCTGTAATATGTACGTGTTTAGAAATACATCAAAATTCCAAATTTAATGTGTGGTACCTCGATGATGGAAACTTAGGAGGCGATGTAGACACCGTTTTCAACGATCTACAATTCATAAAAAACCAACTTTCTTCTATTGGACTAGAACTCAACTTTTCCAAGTGTAAGATATTCCTATCTGAAAGGATTGACAAAAATCTGACTTATTCAAAATTCAATGCAATAGCTCCTGCAATCAAAATTATCGACAAAAGTTCACTTCGCCTCCTTGGGTCTCCAATTTTTGAGGATTCCTTTCCCAGTTTTGTGGAGAAAAAAAATAAAAATTTCAATGATGTTTCGGAATGATTGCTCGAAATTAATATGCACTTAATCCGTTATTGTTGTTTCGATCCTAAATTAATATATTTCCTTCGTGTTTCCCACTTATGGAAGCACCCTCACCTTTTGGAAAAAATAGACAAAATTATCCGGCACACCCTAACTTTAATTTTAAATATGACCTTGGACGATCGAGCTTGGCGTCAAGTTACTCTTCCAATCGGTATGGGAGGCCTCGGCGTCCGCAAAATTACCAGTATTAGTTTACATATTATTCATATTATTTTCATATCTTCGGTCCACGGCACTGATAAATTAATCAGGAACATCCTAACTTCCACACCGATTCCTTTAGAAGTGCCGTGTTTCGCTGAGGCTTTGGATGCCTGGAGAATCGCTTGCCCGAATACAAATCCACCTAACAACCCGGCTTTCCAGAGACGGTGGGATGAGCCGCTCTGCAAAGTAGTTCAGGAAAACCTAATCGTAACATCTGCTACTGTTGCGGAGCGTGCGCGCCTGCTGGCTGTGGGAAATTGGGAGTCAGGTCTTTGGCTTCACGTACTGCCGTCGTCGAATATTGGCACCTTGTTCGACGATACTACTTTCCGCTTAGCTGTTGCCCTACGTCTAGGTGCTCCTTGTTGTTCTCCTCATCGCTGCCACTGTGGCAAAGTTGTCAACAGCCTCAGTCACCACGGCCTGTCATGCAGTCGAAGTGCGGGACGCATAGCGCGGCACGCGAACATTAACGACATCATCCGACGAGCCCTTGTCACCGTCGGCGTTCCGGCTGTTTTGGAACCTCATGGCCTGGCACGCGACGATGGTAAGAGACCAGACGGTATGTCTTTATTTCCTTGGAAAATGGGTAGGCCTTTAGTGTGGGACGCTACCTGTGTTGATACTCTTGCGCCATCCCATCTTCCTAGCTCATCGTGCTGTGCTGGTGCTGCCGCGGCGGATGCAGAGAACCAAGCGGCGGAAATATAACAGCCTCGTCGGCAGTTATATTTTTGAGCCGTTTGGGGTTGAAACTCTCGGGCCGTAATTTGTTTAATTATAATAAGAACCCTTAGAAATACATATATAAGAATGTTTATCAGTTGTCTAGTGTTCATAGCACAAGCTCTGCTTAGCTTGGGACTAGATGGCGTTGTGTGATAGTTGTGGAATATGATTATTATTATTACTTTACGCTCTAACATTTGAACGGTTTAGTGTAAAATTTGGTACACAGGTAGTTACAGGGTACAGAATACTCCAGTTCCTCGGAATATTCTTTCGTGTGGGACACCGCTGGCAAAGGAACATATTCCCGGGATAAAAAGTATTCTATGTGCTTTACCAGGACATGGTCTACCCGTGTACCAAATTTTATGCTTCCCGTTGAGCTCTTCGAACGTGAAGAAGTAACATACAACAAACACTCACAAATTTTCGCCTTTACAACATTAGTGTGATTTGTATATTTGATCTTCTTTGTGTTTGTTCAGAGTATTTGTATGTGCAGTAAAAAAAACTTTTTACAAAAAAATACTCTTCGTTTCGTCTCTTCGTTTACTTTTCAGTGTTTTTTTTTTTTACTTTGAATTCGGTTTAATTTTTTTTGTAAAAAGTTTTTTATTTTTCACTTTTTATTTATGGTACCATCACTAAAAAGTACCCCTCAGCCAAACTTAAATTCCTTATAACCAGAGTGCTTCTCATAACGTTTCTAAAAATCCCAAACACGGTTAGATTACATTAATTTACTACTTCCGGTTTCATCACCAGATCAGTTCGATACATTCCCTCCCTCCCCTCTCTATTTTCTTTCAGTCAGTCATCGACTACACGTTTAATCACAGCAATTTTACTTGTTAAGACAATTCTGCTGTGATACTATGAAGAGTTCTGTGCCATATCTTCGAAGTTAATGATCAGATCATAACAACATTTCTATGAGAGCAACTTGGAAGCATAACCTTTCAATAAAAAAAAAAGTTTTCAAAATCGCTCTACCATTGACCGAGTTATCGGTGAACATACTAAAAACATAAAAAAAAGAAACATATATTCAGCCAAACATAGAACCTCCTCCTTTTCGAAATCGGTTAAAAATAAATACTAGTGTTATAAGTTGTATAGATACTGACGTACCTAGGTGTATGGAATTAATGCCCAACCACTCCTGTGCCTTCTTTGCCTTCTTTCCAATGCGTTCACTTTCGCTAAAGATTATTACAGCTGAAATTCTGAGTGAAGGCATAGATCAATCTTCTATTTATAGGTCGTCCCTAAAATCACTTAAAAAATATGTCGGCCTGAAATATTTGTCATGTCAGCCTTAGCGTCATCATAATATGGGCGTAAAAGCCCAGGCGATATTGAAACCAAAAAATGGGCAAGAACGTGTTATTATCCGAATATGTAGGAAAAAACGGCATCAATGTAGCCCTTTTGCGAAACTTTGACCATTGGCTTTATTTCATAAAACTTAGTAAATTATTTCGCTGGCATCTGTCATGTCCTACAAGGTGGACCATGTCCTGGTGAAGGTTGCGGGAATCCGATGGATGCGGGACGCGCATGGACGTTCGTTGTGGCGACGCTTGGGGGAGGCCTATGTCCGACAATGGACGTCTATCAGCTGAAATGATGATGATGATGATGATCTGTCATGGTAAACTATGTTGAAACTTAATAATTTCATCAACAATTTCCTAGTCGTTGTTCTTTATACTTAGATTTTTTTAAAGATCATCATTCCAGCAGTAATATTGAATGATGATTATCATTGTGTGTTAGAAAGAAAGATCAGAGAACATTGAATGTATCGTCTAGATTATTTTTGTTTTGAGTCGGTAAATCATCCAATGACTTCTTCCACTCCAGAGTGAAAGGAAAGGGCGTGTCAGACTTTTACTGAATAAAATTAAACTTGTGTCCTTCAGTTGCCTTTTAAAGAATTAAATGATTTTCCACCTTATAATTTTTTTTTTTTTATTGTTGATAGTTTTGCGCTTGACCGCTATCTCACCTCATGGAAAGCAACGACACCGTCGACGATAGAGCGCGCTTACCTAGAAGTAACCTATTTAATCTTGACGTAAAGATTTCCGGGTTGTAGCCATCAGGAAACAGTCTCCGGCAAGAAATTTCACTCCTTAGCTCTACGCACAATGAATGTGTTCCTAAAAAGTTTTGTGCGTATAGGTGGGAAGTCCACCCTGCACCGGTGGCGCATCGTCGTACTCCTTGTGGTCCGATAATGGATTGCTAGGCGTAATTAGGCTATGCAATCCCACACTCCCCGAAATGTAACCGGTAGAAAACTGACAGGTTAGCAACTCGGCGTCGGTGCTCAAGACTGTAGCCTCGACTCAACGAATGTATCATTGCCAATGATCTTCCTGGCTCTCATGTCTAGGTACCATGAAAGACACTTCCGCCTGACCACCACTAAGTTAATTTTTCCTTGCAATCGAAACCAAAATTTCAAAGTTTGGTTTGGCGCCACGCCGCAGGATTCAAGCGAATTTTTTTTTTAGTGGTAATGCAAAAATGACCGCGATGGTACCTACAAAATGAGAATTTATATCTTAACATTTCATCTAGTTATATCACACAATCCACGGTACCGAAATAACCAATAAAATGTTTTATCTTTTTTCAGCTACAAATGGTGTGCAATTTTTTTTTTTGTTTTTTGTTATACCTGAATTCATTTGAAACTCTTGAAAACCGTGCACATTATCCATTCTACGGTTTTCATCGACCATCCGGGTTGCTAGGTCACGGCATGGTGGACAGAGCTCCGGCGGGATCTCATGGTGAAATGGCGTCAACGACTATCGCAACCCAGTGCTGGGCACGCCACAATTATGGCGGTAAGTCCCCTCTTTGAGGCGTGGCTGGAAAGACCTCACGGCGTCCTTACCTTCCGCATGACGCAGGTACTCACCGGACATGGTTCGTTCGGGAGTTTCCTGCACGGGATTCATGCGGAGGTTACGCCCGGGTGTCGCCACTGTGCGGAACGCCCGGAGGACACGGTGGAGCACACAGTCGAGGTGTGCCCTGCTTGGGCGGAGCATCGCCGTGCCCTCGTGGGGGCGATCGGCGGCGGAGATCTCTCGCGCCGGGCCAAGCCCATGTCGTCGACGGCGCGCACTGTTCCCGCGCGCCTCAAGGAGTTGTCAGCAACAGCAGGGACCCAGCCGGGTCGAAGCCTACTGGGGCCAGGGTTATCCGAAAGGGCGCTCGAGCCCCGGTATGAAGGCTAGAAGGAACAGGGTGGGTCTTTTAGTCAGTAAGAGTCTGACACTATCTCCCGCTCTGTCCAAGGGCGGGGGATGTCAATGCATGATTTTTTCCCACCATAAAAAACAAAAAAAAAACCGGGTTGCTACAAGTAAAATTAATTATGGAGTAGTTGTGAATAAAATTAAGCCAATAATTTAGACAAGTACAAATTCTGGAGTTGCGACCTCGTACCGGAAGATTCAGCGTTGGAAGGCCTCCCACAAGGTGGGTCGATGACCTGGTGACGGTCGCGAACTGTAGCCATTGCCTAACTTCAAACAACATGCTCTGTATACCGAAACGGTAAGTTCGCAAAAACAGAAACAGTATGTTTTTATGTAAATTCAAGAAATACGAGTACAAGACTAGATATAAAATAGTGTAGAAATAATCCTTCTGCTTTCGTAGCTATATATATATATACTAGCAATCCTGACAGACGTTGTTTTCTCCAAAAATTATGTTTTCGTCAGAAAAAAATTGAGGACCCCATTAAAAGTTAGTGGTATTTTCAAAATTGATCAAGAAAGCCATTCAAATACAAAATTACATCGTTTGAATGTTGACGATTCTTGATGCTCCAAATTCAAATCTCATTATTCCCTAGGGATCGGCCATACTGCATTATCTCCCTAGCCATATAATGACTTGCTTTAAGTGAGGTTTGTATGACATGTAAAACGACATTATCGAGCAGGTGGTGTAAAAAGTATTTTTATTTTTCCAGAAAAGCCGTTGTTGTAATTGTTGATGATAATCTACTCTAATACTATAAAGAGGGAAAAATTTGTATTTTTGTGTGTGTGTATGTATGTTTGTGATGAATTAACTCAAAACCTACTGTGCCGATTTCAAAAATTCTTTCATCATTGGAAAGCTACATTCACCTTGAGTAACATAGGTTATATTTATCCACCCGGGCGAAGCCGGGACGGGCCGCTAGTAATTAATAATATAGTAATTTGTGAACCACTTATAACCGATGTTTTTGCATTATGTAATCGATAATATTAATTCAATACTTTTTCATAACATATTTTTGGAGTATGTGTCCATATTTTGACTAATCGATTTGTCAAATATGGTGGTGTATTTATTTTATAGTTCTAATAGTCATAATATCGAAAAATACACTACATTCATTGACTGTTCGGCGATATGAAGTTCGTCGGGTCAGCTAGTCCATAATAAAAAAAAAATACTATAACCTTGCTATAGAACTTCAGACCGATCCATTTGCTTAAGCACATTTTTATCAAATTTTGGTCCAAATATAAAACTTTAATGCTCCTGTCCGCTACTTCATGTTTTGATATTATAAGAGGATTGGCAGCCATAAAATGCCTGCTCTTGGTAATTGAGTGAATGTGTACGGGCATTAAGTTACTGTATGAAAATATTAAGTGAGAATTTATGTTCTGTCGCTTTCCTACTGTTTTGGCACTGCGGTGTTCGTTTAAATATCGTGTAGGATTTGAGAAGGTCGTTTTTTTAAGGTCATTGTAAAGGCACTGAAATTTAATGCGTATTTTTTTCTGGATTCTGCCAATGGCTTTGCTTGCGTGATGGTAGGTTTCTCTCTCCTCGTTTTATCCTCCTAGGGGTTTGTTTTTTTTTTTTTGGTGAGCGAAAATCATCCAAATTACATCCCTCGCCCTTGGGCGGAGCGGGAGATTGTGTCAGACTCTTACTGACTAAAAAACCCACCCCGTTCCTTTGTGGCCTTTCATACAGGGGCTGAGCTACCTTTCAGAGCTAATCTTGGCTCCAGTAGGCTTCAACCCAGCTGGGCCCCTGCTGTTGCTGACAACTCCTTGAGGCGCGCGGGAACAAAGCGCGCCGTCGACGACTTGGACTCGGTTCGGACAGTTACCAGCCGGTCGGACAGTGAGTTACCCATTGCCCACCGTTAGCAGGCCCGCGCGTACGGTGGCCGGAATTGGGGTCGGAATCACGGCGGCGGCTGGAGCGCAGTGAGCGCCGTTACTTGATGCAGTCGGCCTCCTCCCTTGTTAGCATTACTGCTTCGCAGAAGGAGACCACCGCCTGTTACCACATCGTCTTAGGGGTTGAATTTTGGAAAATCTTATCTTAGTGCTCGCCTCATCTCCCGCTCACAAACAGCTTAACGTAATTTTCGAGATAAGCTGGAATCTCGGTATGTTAGGATGGTTACCCATCCATAGGCATGACTGGCCTGTTGGTCTAGTGGTTAGTGACCTTGACTGCTATACTGGAGGTCGTGGGTCCGATTCCCACCCAGGACAAATGTTTGTGTGATGAGCATGATCATTTGTTCTGTGTCTGGGTGTAATTTATCTATATATGTATGTATTTAGAAATATATAAGTATGTTTATCAGTTGTCTAGTACTCATAACATAAGCTCTGCTTAGTTTGGGACTAGACGGCGTTGTGTGATAGTTGTGGCATATTATTATTATTATTATTATTATAGGCTGACCTTAGCTGACTTTATACTTAACTTTGAACAAAAAAAATTGCCACTGCAGGCGTGGGCTTGCGTACGACGACAATGGGTAGCTTGCCGTCCGGCCGGACAGAGCTTGTAGGCAAAGAAGAAACATAGGTGTGGTTTTAGTCAGTAAAAATCTGACTCGCCGTTTCACTTCGTCCTAGGGTACGAGAAGTCATTTGATGATTTTTCAATTTCATCATCAGCCTTTTCAATCTTCCCACTTCTGGGACTCAGACCTCCTCTCTAGGAGAGGGAATGGGCCGTAATCCACCACGCGAGCCCAATGCGGGTTGGTGAATGTCTTTCTTCATCATTTTCACCTTAAACAACAAAAAAACCCCTTTACTTTAGTTTTAATTTTCTGAAAGAAAATTATAAGGAAAGCTTAAAGGTCAAGTTTTCTTTTAAATCCAAAAGTACTAGACGTATAAATTACGAACCAATAAAAATGTGGAAGCGATATAAAGTAACGTCTAGACCAGCCTTTTGTGTGGAGTTAGTGCTATGGCACTTTGGGTTGGACATGTTTTGACAGTTGATAAAAAGCAGCCTGTAAATTTATTGGGTGATAAATTACACTAATATTGTATAAGCAAAAGTTGTATGTTTTATTTTCACTTCACAGGCCTGTTAGTCTAGTGGTTAGTGGCCCAGACTGCTATGCCGGTGATATTGGGTTCGATTTCTTCCCAAGACAAATGTTTGTGTGATGAGCACGATCATTTCTTTGTCTACGTTTATTCATCTGTAATATGTACGTGTTTAGAAATACATCTAAATTCCAAATTTAATGTGTGGTACCTCGATGATGGAAACTTAGGAGGCGATGTAGACACCGTTTTCAACGATCTACAATTCATAAAAAACCAACTTTCTTCTATTGGACTAGAACTCAACTTTTCCAAGTGTAAGATATTCCTATCTGAAAGGATTGACAAAAATCTGACTTATTCAAAATTCAATGCAATAGCTCCTGCAATCAAAATTATCGACAAAAGTTCACTTCGCCTCCTTGGGTCTCCAATTTTTGAGGATTCCTTTCCCAGTTTTGTGGAGAAAAAAAATAAAAATTTCAATGATGTTTCGGAATGATTGCTCGAAATTAATATGCACTTAATCCGTTATTGTTGTTTCGATCCTAAATTAATATATTTCCTTCGTGTTTCCCACTTATGGAAGCACCCTCACCTTTTGGAAAAAATAGACAAAATTATCCGGCACACCCTAACTTTAATTTTAAATATGACCTTGGACGATCGAGCTTGGCGTCAAGTTACTCTTCCAATCGGTATGGGAGGCCTCGGCGTCCGCAAAATTACCAGTATTAGTTTACATATTATTCATATTATTTTCATATCTTCGGTCCACGGCACTGATAAATTAATCAGGAACATCCTAACTTCCACACCGATTCCTTTAGAAGTGCCGTGTTTCGCTGAGGCTTTGGATGCCTGGAGAATCGCTTGCCCGAATACAAATCCACCTAACAACCCGGCTTTCCAGAGACGGTGGGATGAGCCGCTCTGCAAAGTAGTTCAGGAAAACCTAATCGTAACATCTGCTACTGTTGCGGAGCGTGCGCGCCTGCTGGCTGTGGGAAATTGGGAGTCAGGTCTTTGGCTTCACGTACTGCCGTCGTCGAATATTGGCACCTTGTTCGACGATACTACTTTCCGCTTAGCTGTTGCCCTACGTCTAGGTGCTCCTTGTTGTTCTCCTCATCGCTGCCACTGTGGCAAAGTTGTCAACAGCCTCAGTCACCACGGCCTGTCATGCAGTCGAAGTGCGGGACGCATAGCGCGGCACGCGAACATTAACGACATCATCCGACGAGCCCTTGTCACCGTCGGCGTTCCGGCTGTTTTGGAACCTCATGGCCTGGCACGCGACGATGGTAAGAGACCAGACGGTATGTCTTTATTTCCTTGGAAAATGGGTAGGCCTTTAGTGTGGGACGCTACCTGTGTTGATACTCTTGCGCCATCCCATCTTCCTAGCTCATCGTGCTGTGCTGGTGCTGCCGCGGCGGATGCAGAGAACCAAGCGGCGGAAATATAACAGCCTCGTCGGCAGTTATATTTTTGAGCCGTTTGGGGTTGAAACTCTCGGGCCGTAATTTGTTTAATTATAATAAGAACCCTTAGAAATACATATATAAGAATGTTTATCAGTTGTCTAGTGTTCATAGCACAAGCTCTGCTTAGCTTGGGACTAGATGGCGTTGTGTGATAGTTGTGGAATATGATTATTATTATTACTTTACGCTCTAACATTTGAACGGTTTAGTGTAAAATTTGGTACACAGGTAGTTACAGGGTACAGAATACTCCAGTTCCTCGGAATATTCTTTCGTGTGGGACACCGCTGGCAAAGGAACATATTCCCGGGATAAAAAGTATTCTATGTGCTTTACCAGGACATGGTCTACCCGTGTACCAAATTTTATGCTTCCCGTTGAGCTCTTCGAACGTGAAGAAGTAACATACAACAAACACTCACAAATTTTCGCCTTTACAACATTAGTGTGATTTGTATATTTGATCTTCTTTGTGTTTGTTCAGAGTATTTGTATGTGCAGTAAAAAAAACTTTTTACAAAAAAATACTCTTCGTTTCGTCTCTTCGTTTACTTTTCAGTGTTTTTTTTTTTTACTTTGAATTCGGTTTAATTTTTTTTGTAAAAAGTTTTTTATTTTTCACTTTTTATTTATGGTACCATCACTAAAAAGTACCCCTCAGCCAAACTTAAATTCCTTATAACCAGAGTGCTTCTCATAACGTTTCTAAAAATCCCAAACACGGTTAGATTACATTAATTTACTACTTCCGGTTTCATCACCAGATCAGTTCGATACATTCCCTCCCTCCCCTCTCTATTTTCTTTCAGTCAGTCATCGACTACACGTTTAATCACAGCAATTTTACTTGTTAAGACAATTCTGCTGTGATACTATGAAGAGTTCTGTGCCATATCTTCGAAGTTAATGATCAGATCATAACAACATTTCTATGAGAGCAACTTGGAAGCATAACCTTTCAATAAAAAAAAAAGTTTTCAAAATCGCTCTACCATTGACCGAGTTATCGGTGAACATACTAAAAACATAAAAAAAAGAAACATATATTCAGCCAAACATAGAACCTCCTCCTTTTCGAAATCGGTTAAAAATAAATACTAGTGTTATAAGTTGTATAGATACTGACGTACCTAGGTGTATGGAATTAATGCCCAACCACTCCTGTGCCTTCTTTGCCTTCTTTCCAATGCGTTCACTTTCGCTAAAGATTATTACAGCTGAAATTCTGAGTGAAGGCATAGATCAATCTTCTATTTATAGGTCGTCCCTAAAATCACTTAAAAAATATGTCGGCCTGAAATATTTGTCATGTCAGCCTTAGCGTCATCATAATATGGGCGTAAAAGCCCAGGCGATATTGAAACCAAAAAATGGGCAAGAACGTGTTATTATCCGAATATGTAGGAAAAAACGGCATCAATGTAGCCCTTTTGCGAAACTTTGACCATTGGCTTTATTTCATAAAACTTAGTAAATTATTTCGCTGGCATCTGTCATGTCCTACAAGGTGGACCATGTCCTGGTGAAGGTTGCGGGAATCCGATGGATGCGGGACGCGCATGGACGTTCGTTGTGGCGACGCTTGGGGGAGGCCTATGTCCGACAATGGACGTCTATCAGCTGAAATGATGATGATGATGATGATCTGTCATGGTAAACTATGTTGAAACTTAATAATTTCATCAACAATTTCCTAGTCGTTGTTCTTTATACTTAGATTTTTTTAAAGATCATCATTCCAGCAGTAATATTGAATGATGATTATCATTGTGTGTTAGAAAGAAAGATCAGAGAACATTGAATGTATCGTCTAGATTATTTTTGTTTTGAGTCGGTAAATCATCCAATGACTTCTTCCACTCCAGAGTGAAAGGAAAGGGCGTGTCAGACTTTTACTGAATAAAATTAAACTTGTGTCCTTCAGTTGCCTTTTAAAGAATTAAATGATTTTCCACCTTATAATTTTTTTTTTTTTATTGTTGATAGTTTTGCGCTTGACCGCTATCTCACCTCATGGAAAGCAACGACACCGTCGACGATAGAGCGCGCTTACCTAGAAGTAACCTATTTAATCTTGACGTAAAGATTTCCGGGTTGTAGCCATCAGGAAACAGTCTCCGGCAAGAAATTTCACTCCTTAGCTCTACGCACAATGAATGTGTTCCTAAAAAGTTTTGTGCGTATAGGTGGGAAGTCCACCCTGCACCGGTGGCGCATCGTCGTACTCCTTGTGGTCCGATAATGGATTGCTAGGCGTAATTAGGCTATGCAATCCCACACTCCCCGAAATGTAACCGGTAGAAAACTGACAGGTTAGCAACTCGGCGTCGGTGCTCAAGACTGTAGCCTCGACTCAACGAATGTATCATTGCCAATGATCTTCCTGGCTCTCATGTCTAGGTACCATGAAAGACACTTCCGCCTGACCACCACTAAGTTAATTTTTCCTTGCAATCGAAACCAAAATTTCAAAGTTTGGTTTGGCGCCACGCCGCAGGATTCAAGCGAATTTTTTTTTTAGTGGTAATGCAAAAATGACCGCGATGGTACCTACAAAATGAGAATTTATATCTTAACATTTCATCTAGTTATATCACACAATCCACGGTACCGAAATAACCAATAAAATGTTTTATCTTTTTTCAGCTACAAATGGTGTGCAATTTTTTTTTTTGTTTTTTGTTATACCTGAATTCATTTGAAACTCTTGAAAACCGTGCACATTATCCATTCTACGGTTTTCATCGACCATCCGGGTTGCTAGGTCACGGCATGGTGGACAGAGCTCCGGCGGGATCTCATGGTGAAATGGCGTCAACGACTATCGCAACCCAGTGCTGGGCACGCCACAATTATGGCGGTAAGTCCCCTCTTTGAGGCGTGGCTGGAAAGACCTCACGGCGTCCTTACCTTCCGCATGACGCAGGTACTCACCGGACATGGTTCGTTCGGGAGTTTCCTGCACGGGATTCATGCGGAGGTTACGCCCGGGTGTCGCCACTGTGCGGAACGCCCGGAGGACACGGTGGAGCACACAGTCGAGGTGTGCCCTGCTTGGGCGGAGCATCGCCGTGCCCTCGTGGGGGCGATCGGCGGCGGAGATCTCTCGCGCCGGGCCAAGCCCATGTCGTCGACGGCGCGCACTGTTCCCGCGCGCCTCAAGGAGTTGTCAGCAACAGCAGGGACCCAGCCGGGTCGAAGCCTACTGGGGCCAGGGTTATCCGAAAGGGCGCTCGAGCCCCGGTATGAAGGCTAGAAGGAACAGGGTGGGTCTTTTAGTCAGTAAGAGTCTGACACTATCTCCCGCTCTGTCCAAGGGCGGGGGATGTCAATGCATGATTTTTTCCCACCATAAAAAACAAAAAAAAAACCGGGTTGCTACAAGTAAAATTAATTATGGAGTAGTTGTGAATAAAATTAAGCCAATAATTTAGACAAGTACAAATTCTGGAGTTGCGACCTCGTACCGGAAGATTCAGCGTTGGAAGGCCTCCCACAAGGTGGGTCGATGACCTGGTGACGGTCGCGAACTGTAGCCATTGCCTAACTTCAAACAACATGCTCTGTATACCGAAACGGTAAGTTCGCAAAAACAGAAACAGTATGTTTTTATGTAAATTCAAGAAATACGAGTACAAGACTAGATATAAAATAGTGTAGAAATAATCCTTCTGCTTTCGTAGCTATATATATATATACTAGCAATCCTGACAGACGTTGTTTTCTCCAAAAATTATGTTTTCGTCAGAAAAAAATTGAGGACCCCATTAAAAGTTAGTGGTATTTTCAAAATTGATCAAGAAAGCCATTCAAATACAAAATTACATCGTTTGAATGGATGTGATCAATCCAGCAAGCCGTTTTGGAGAAGTTAAGTGACACACACACGTACGGAAGAATTATATATACATATATAAGCACTCATATTTTTAGTTTAGGTTTTTATAGTTTATTTAACATTTTTTTTTATTGTAGTTTGTCTTGTGCAAATCACTAATATGATGTTTATTGTTCTTTTTTTTTTTCTGTCATTTTCAAAAGAATTTTCGCTGCACTCGGTTCCAAAAACTGAAAAAATTACCGAACTGGCTAGTGTAAATTATTCCCAAAACCGCCATGACACCAATATGGGACGTGAAGCCCACTACCGACGTGACGTGTATGCAAGCGTTCGCATTAAAAAACTGCACATGCCCAGAATTGATTATACGCACGTGTTTTAGCGATATACTCTTTATTTGTTGCTAAAATAAAGTTCATTTTTGCATCAGTAACAGTTTTCTTCAGAATTAATTTTAATAGCTGTTTCCTAAATAGTTTTTCGGAGAAAAGTGTTGATTCAGCGGAAAAGTAATATATTTAATTTTGTTCAGGATGTACATCGTTCCCGGTAAAAGATAAATGATATTTTCCTGGAAATCGGTTTCATTCCAGAGGCGACTTTGTTAAAAATAGTTTTCTATGAAAACCTTTCACAGGTTTAAAGATAAATGGATATTTATTTTAAAAATAGGTATTGAAAAACACTTTTATACGTAATTTTTTTTTTCGTCAGTTTAAACTAGATGAGGTTGGTGTTTTCTGTCTGAGTACCCTGAGAAGAAACACCGAAACGAACTCGAGAGGTCAGTCTCTTTTAAAGTCCATACAGATTATGTAATGGTCAAATCACATGAGAACCATGCAGATTTGTCTGAGATGGTCTTTTGAAGAAAGTACCATGCCAATTTGAGTGGTGTGACGTACTAATAAAGGGCAAATGACGTATACACGTGGACGGTACAAAAGCGGCATTACTTGCTCAACCGTCAGCGGGTGCGCATGTGTCTACGGCAGCTTCGTGAACCCATTGTGACTTTTATTTATCAACCTAGCAGTAACCCTGGACACCACAAGTGGACCTGTCTAGTCAGTGTAAGCATTCGTCAGTATTCGCAAAGCTCAACCAGGCCTACTAAGGAACTCAACGACTTGACGAACAATACCAAACATGGGACATTTGGGTAGGCCGCAGAAAATACTCAAATTGCCAGACATAAGTTAAAATTGATATATAATAATATTGATATAAGATAATACACTGAAAAGAAAAAGAAAAAAAAGCAATCAACATAGTCCTCACATTTAAATATTTAGCAAAGTAAATATTTATGTCAAAAAATAATAATAACTCTCGTTAGGCGGCTGGATCAAGAAGGCTTGATTCAGAGAGCGGTACTTCTGGACACGACTCGTATTGTTAGGAGGTTCCTTTCTCTGGAGCCCTGACCGCCGGTAGCTTGGACCCTGTTCCCGACACCGGTGGGCTACTATTTTTTATTTTTTTTAATGTTTTATTATATTTAAAAATATAATTTATATATTGTTATAATTAATAAACGAACAAAAATAATAAAAATATTGTTAATATAATAAATAAATAAGTAAATTTTAACTCAAGGATACAATAATACCCAAGTTATGTTAGTTCATTTATTTAATTTCTTCGTTTAATTAACACTTCTCTCGTTTAAACACGTGCCAGTCTGGAAAAAAAAGGAAAGTTTTTTTTAATATAAACTGGCGGACAATAAAATTAGGCCACGTAATAAATGTGTTGTTTTGACGGTGTTTCAAAACAAAAACCTTTTTTTTTTTAATTTATATGTATTACGTATTCATTCTAACATGAAATAATGCATTTTTAAATGAAACTACTTTTTTTTTCGTAGCAATATACAAAAAATAACAAAAATGAAGAAAATTGATCTCCTACGACTTCACATTAATTTAAAAAAATTAAAATGGTTTCACTTATGTAATCTTTCATTTTCATGTTACTAAAAACATGTATTGTCTCCTCTTACTTTGATAACACATACCATCCTTTTAGTCATAGATTTTATCAACTTTCTAATGGTAGATTGAGGTATGGTTTCCCATTCCTCTAATAAAGTCGATTTCAGCTGCTGCAAGTTCTGCGGAGCTGGTTCTCGCTGTCTTACTCTTAGTTTTAGCTCGTCCCATAAATGTTCTATAGGATTAAGGTCTGAACTTCATGCTAGCCAGTCCAGAACCTGTATCTCAACTTCTCGCAAGTAACTTCTTGACGCACATCGCAGTGTCGGGCGCCCATTATCACGCATCAATTTAAATTGATGACCGGTAAACCCTGAATATGGCACTACATGCTCTTCAAGAATGTCATTAATGTACGATTCAGTAGTCTCAGTTCCTTTTTCTGCGATAACCAGCTCTGAACGGCCTTCTAAGCTGATCCCCAGAACAAATCTGAACCACCTCCAGAGCTTACCCTTTCAGATATGGCACATAGTGCATATCGTTCTCCCGGCCTAAGGTTTGGACACCTTAATCCTATAAGCCATGTCTTTGTATGGAGAAGAATGAATGGAAAAGAATGGAATTTCTTGAAAAAATCATAAAAATAGGAGTGGCCTAATTTTTTAGTCCACCAGTTTATTTTTGTTACAACTTTGCTTCATCTACGACAATTAAATCTTCATATATTTTTACATACTTTTTATTAACCGACTTTGAATGTTCGGCTGCATGTGTTTTTTTTTTATGTATGTTCACCGATATCTCCTTCAGTTGTGGACCGATTTTGAAAATTATTTTTTTGATTGAAAGGTTATACTCCCAAGTTGGTCCCATAGAAATATAGTTATGATCCGATCATGAACTTCGAAGATATGGAACAGAACTCCTCATAGGATCACAGCAGAACTGTCGTAACAAGTAAAATTGCTTCGTAGTATCGTCGTCATCATCTAATTTTCTTTGGCGAGAGGCCAGGTATGAAAGTAGGCAGAACTAAGCCATCCTTTCGGTATGAAATTATAACTACTGGGTACTTAATCCTAACGCTTCCTCTAGCTCCTTGCCAGTGAGACATACACTTTAGGTAGTAGTATTACAACTGAGTACTTTTAAGTTTTTTTTTCAAATATAAACTAGTGCTTGACTGCGATGCCACCTGATGGTAAACAGTGATGCAATCGTTGGTGGTGAAGCGCACTAGTTTATTAAGAGCCTATTGACTGTAGCCTTGAAGACACCTAAATCATAATCGGACGTGAAGACCGAAGTTTGAAGTATTCATTTTCTTTTTAAAGTGATATGAAAGTAAAGAGAGTTAGGGATAGCATAACGGGTGATAGGACAGAATGGAAGAAAAAAAAATGTGTTGCGCTGACCCCAAATAACACGGGACAATTACAGGAAGATGATGATGAATAATATCAATTTTAAATGAATTTAGACAAAACTGTCTGAAAAAAAATCCATACAAAAATTGGCCACTCCATACAAAATTATAAACTTGATTGGACAGTTTTTATGGCGAGGCCGATATTTTTTTTGGTTTCTGAAAAAAATAATGTAGTGGAATCTTGTTTAGCTTTGTCTACTGAGCAAGCCCTTAAAGTTTTCAAAGACCTGTCCCTGAAACCCTGTATGTAGGTAGTAGAATTTTTTTTTTAATTTTTTTTAGAAAATGTATTAGATAAAAAATATACATAAAATGAAACCATTTAACCTTTCAGATGCCTTCAATTTGAGACACAATAGTAAGACAATAGATGCGCCTTGGGGTTTAATGAATTATAAAACCAAATTCAAATTTAGTTGTAAAGTCGGATGTGGCCAATATTCATTACGTCATAGGTCAACTTTAGTTCAAAGTAAAAGTTAGTTAGAATCGGAAATGAGCTCGCGGGAACGAAACATTGATCAAAGACGAAATATTATCCCACAAAACCTTTCATCTTCATAGTTAATTTAAATAAAACCATCATTATTACCATAGAAATTCAGAAGATACAACAAAGTTTTTCATTGAAATTACGTATACCAAAACATGAAAGCACTCTAAATTGTTCATCTTAAATAATAATTAGAATAGATTGCTTATATGTCGTGGACAGAACTTGATCTCAATTCTCGTTTGGCGTACTATTTTTAGGCCTTCTAGTATCCTAGAAATCCTACATCAGTGATATGGCCAAACGAGAATTGAAATATCAGCAAAATTTAATAATTTAAAACGATCTATTCAGTTTTAGTTCTCCATATTATGAAGCGATAAATTTCCTTGATCTGGCCATGACATGGGGGTGGTTGTGGCGGCCATAATCATATAGAAAGCACTGAATATTTCCATACCCTTGCTTTTTAGAGAACATTATAAGATCTCTTTGTCCATCTGTCTGTCTGCCAAGCCCCTTTATCTTAACAACGCGTGAATGTATCGTGTTAAAAATAAAGCCATAAAATATATTCATGTCTGCGGTTTCTTGAAGCTGTGAAAATCAAACTTTTGAGTAGATGGATAAAAAAGATACGGCCATTTACGTCGCAAAAAACGTTTATTTCGACATATTTCTCAAGGGAATCAAAATTCATAGGTTACTTCCCGCTGACCTAGAATCCTAAAATTTGGCATGAAGCTAGATCTTATAACACAAGAATAGAAAAAAAATTTAAAACTATAATTTTGTTTTTACGTCACAAAAAGAAACTTTTTTGCAATTCGGAAAAATCTTCGTAACTCAATTCAATTGAATAGTCATTTTCCAAAATATATTTAATCAGCCGTACAATGTTCACATTTCTGGTACTCAAGCCGCTTCTCTAGTAAAAAGAATGAACAGCAAGACTTCAAGCGCTTCAGTTCAAGCGCTCATCCATAGCCTCTTAGGCGCAAAATACACAGAAGCGATGAAAGATTCGGATACGATGCGGATGAGAGACGGATACGGCACCGATGCGACTTAAATTACATATAAAAGGCAAAGATCTGCTTAAGATCGGTATTATACAGGCTGACTTTGTTGCAAAACATGTCCTCTAGACGAAGATGCGTTTGCTGTGCTCCAAATTATGAATATACAAAATGTGCATAGACAAAGGTCTTATTGGGTGCATCCTGTATGAAGTTTGTCACAAGAACATAGATATTTTAAGATTCGTCACGCATTTTTCGTTTTGGTTGCTCAAACTTGTATTCGTGCTGTATAACAAGCGATACGTGCTCTTTGCACGGCGGTCGGTCGCAACTGCAAGCAAGGTGGCGCGGATTCTCAAGTGATAAATCCGCGCCGCATCCTTTCTGTGTAATTTACGACGCATCTCTTTCATACATTTTGTACGAATAAAATTTGAAGCGACAACAAATCCGATCCTCATCCGCATCGTATCCGAATCTCATCGCTTCTGTGTATTTTGCGCCTTAGAGAGACTGGATCTGTGACCCACTAGCTTGCGCGCTGGATATGTAACTCTCAGCAGCTGTGTTGTCGTTTGCACACCCAAAGGTACCGGGCTTAAGCAGATCGTTTATGTGGAGCAACAACAACGTTGCCGAGAGAACTGATCCCTGGGGGACCCCGGCATTAAAGGTCATTTGACCAGACGAGCAGCCATCGATGATCACTCGGATGGACCGGTCACTCAGGCAGTCTGCGATCCAAGCGCACAATCCAGCGAGTAAACCGAAAGAAGAAAGCTTACTAATCAGGCTTCAAACTTTGTAGATCAGTCGCAGCCGTCAAAAGTTTCACTATAGATCGACAGCTGCAGTTACCTTTGCCGTTAGCAACAAACCGCTCATCTGTATAAGCTCTTACGGTCACCGACCAGTATGATGTTTGGATGATAAAAATGGTAGCAAAACCAAACCGGTATACTCTGACTCAATCTTCATTACCTAATTTTTATCGTTCTTTTATAAGCAATAGAGAGCCATTATTTAACGCTTTTGTCCATTACCGTCTAGACTCTACCATTAGGTCCATTTTATTGTTATGACTATCGGAATAACTGTATTTATCACGATTGTTATATTCGTTTGCAAATTGAATTTTATTTTATGGTTATTTATATTTTTGGCAGCCCGCAAAGTGGACCGATGAGCTGGTGAGGGTTACGGGAATCTGATAGAAGCAAATCGCGGAAGACCGGTCATTAGGGCTTCACTTGGGAAGGCCTACGTCCAACCGCCGACGTCTTCCGACTGACATATTTCTGACCAATATTCCTTGGTTATCCAAAGAGTATGGCAGAATTCCGCCTCGTTTCAATGACAAACACTTCTCACTCTACTTGTATCAAAATGTGTTTATCCAGTTGACTATTATGGCTGGTGACAAGCTCGTTTGTTTTTGAATGTTATGAATTTTCAATAGACGTACTGAATTTCAGCTTCCTAATCTATATCAATACCAGTGTTATTTAGAAGTTTAGTAACTTAAGTTGGAATCCGTCTGTGGTTTTCAGATTAAGATTTTGTTATTAGTATTGGAAATTGAAGAATAATATTGGTGTTGGAAAGCTTTTAGCGATGATATTAATTTTGTTGAGAAATGAATTTGAGCAATTCTGCTAACTGTAACTAATAAGTAGAGCAGCAAGTTATTCTAGTATTGTCTTGTGATTCAAATTTATCTTTTTTTTACGAGAAAATTATCAAATGACATCTTTGGGTGAAGCGAGAGAGAGTCAGTCCTTTATTCAATAACAAAAAACTTGTATCGAAATTTGAAGAAATGATTAAATAAACATTTATCATACGAAAAAAAAAAAACATTTTTAAAACCACCTTTTAATTAAATGATATAAAATCTTGTTGTCTCCGCCGTCGTAGTTTCAATGTACTCAGAAAGCTAGTTGCCTTTTTTTAAGGTCAGAAATCATCTAATGACTTTTCCTCCTTTAGAGCGAAGCGGGAGAGAGTGTCAGACTTTTACTGACTAAAATCACACTTATATTCCTTTTTTGCCTTGCGCTTTAGGTCCCGTGGGCTATCTGCCTAAATAATCTATAGTCACAAAGGTTGACCGGTTACTCCAACACATAATAATATTCTATCAGTTTTAATAACTCTTGATCAACTTCAGAAATGATTTGATTAGCCTACAAAAATGAAAAACATGAGAAATTTTGTTCACCGAAATGTTTATAAAACCGGAAATTACGACGCAAGCAAAGTACGCTGGCAAAAGTGGGTTTACTTCAGGAATACGACTCCAGAACTGCCTACGGTTTATAGCTACAACTTTGTTTAGTACCTACATGTTAAAAAGTACAACGAAATATAATGAAGGCATTTTACACAGAACGACTGTAAGTCCACACCCTGTCACGTTTCGTAACGTAATTGTACCGCATCGTGAGCTGTGGGGTTATTAAAAAAAAAAGTTACTGCAACCCTAAAACACAAAAGGTAATTGAAAGAGGTTGTGTAAGTGTCGCGGAGTGGAGTGGAGTCAGTCAAAGTGGAGCGTAACGGAGCAGAGTGGAGCGGAGCAGAGTAAAGCGTAACAGAGTGAAACGGGGCAGAGTGAATTGCGGAGTGAAGTGGAGCGCAGTTGGGTAGAGTCACCGATCAGAGAGCACAAAGTGGAGGGTAGCTTAACTCCACCTGCTTCAACGGAAACCCTTAGTGCTCGGCCACACTGGCAGCGCGGTGCGGTTAGCGGCGCGGGGGCGGCAACACGCGCGGTACGCGTGACCACACTGGGACCGCGGTGCGGGCGCGGGTGATAGTGCCTGTCCGAAATAGGCTTGTTGAAAAAATATCGATATTTTTGCTTCGATATATTATCTAATATTTTCAGTCGATATATTTTGAACCGATATACCTTTACAAAATATTAAATATCAGAAATCGTATCAAAACGATTTTTTTTTTTTCAATATTTATTTATCAACAGAATATTTAAAGGAATATAAACCCATAAAAGATTGGAACGAACGGAATAAACTGTAGGTATTGTCTGTACTCTTGTTTTTACTTTCTTTTTAGTACCTAAAAAAATTAATTGGTCTCCAAAATATTAGTATATTGTTCTCTAATTAGTTTTATTAAGATTACGTGTTGCGCCGAGTATCCCAAGTAATATTATAGGACTGGGGCAGGAGGTAATACGAGTTTTGAAAAAAAGGTACTTTTTTTTTAATTTTATCTTTACAAATCGATAGTGTTTCATGTACCGGATCGACCCTCCACGGGATTAAAACGATTAAAATTTAGCGGTGTATAATTAAATAGCCCATAATATTATCTAAATTAAATCTCATAATACCTACATATATATCAATAACAGTAAATAAATGTACACATAAATAGATACAACACATAAATTATAAAAAATACATAATAAATATCTTTACGAGATGGTCGATATCTTTTCCTCGATAAATCCAGGTCGATATTAATATTTTTATAAATATCGATACATTGATATTTTTCATCACTGCCGACATCCCTAGCCCGCACGAATTGTCAATTGCCGCTTGCCGCCCGCGCTCTCACTGTGGCCACTTGTATGAACTCACTCTGGCGTGAGATCACCGCGCGCGTTCCGCGTCGAACTGTCTGCGCTAGTGATGGGCAATGATAATAATCCGGTTAATATCATTTGGCTAATAATCGATTAAAACTCAGTTAATAGCCATTAATAGCAATTATGGATGATAACCCTGCTATTAATGTTATTTTAGTGATTGAAAATTTCCCTTCATGGTTTTCAGGCTTAGGACTGTCAGATTAGACTTCATTTTCATCATCTTTTTTTGTAGTAAATAAATGTGCAATTTAAAACTAATCTGGCCCATTTAAAAATATTATTTATTTATTTTATGATTATACACACAAACCAACAACACACGAAAAAGGACTTCTTCACCGAAACATATCAGTCGACGTACTGATTCTGGATTCGGTTGGCGTCGCTGTAGTGCAGTTCATGCATCTCTTTCTAGCACGAATAATATTAGCGCCAGAAAGAGATAGCACGAGAAACGGGGGTACGGGGATGCATGTTACCTACTAACTACTAACCGCTCGGGTATTTTCCATTGTCTATAATTTACCTACGTCGTATTCACAGAAAAGAGCTAATAACTCGCAGTCAAGCACTAGTTTATCTCAATTTAAAAAAAAAAAAAAAATAACTAACTTAGTTATTGTACCTTACATTTTTACGTATCGGTTAAAATTTATTCGCGCTTGAACGCTATCTCACCTGATGGAAAGCGACGATGCGGTCGACGATGGAACGCGCTTATCTAGAAGAAACCTATTCACTCTCGACTTAAAGATTCCCGGGTTGTAGCTATCAGGAAACACAGACTCCGGCAAGGAATTCCACTCCCTAGCTGCACGCACAATGAATGTGTTCCCAAAACGTTTTGTGCGTGTAGGTGGGATATCCACCATGTACCGGTGGCGCATAGCCGTACGTCTGGTAGTCCGATGATGGAACGGGCTAGGCGGAACTAGGTTATGCAATTCCGACGCACACTCCGAAATGCAACCGGTAGAAAACCGACAGGCTAGCGACTCTGCGTCGATGCTCAAGACTTTGAAGCCTTGACTTGACGAGTGTATCATCGCCAATTATCCTTCTGGCTCGTCTCTCAATTGCCTCAAGTGCATCAAGCTGGTATCGGGCAGATCCGTCCCAAAGATGAGAGCAATACTCCATACACGATCGAACTTGAGCTTGATAAAGTTTGAGCAGCTGTTCCGGCGTGAAGTACTGTGCTTTTTTGCAGCCAGTTGAGCATTTGCTTCGATGTATGGCCCAAAGTTGAGTGTTGATGTCAGCGTAACACCAAGAAGGTCAAGATGGTCGGTTATCGGCACGGTTACACCCTGGAAAGTTGGAGCGGGGCTGAATTGGCTCCTTTTAGCGGAAAATAGACACGCCTTGGTTTTTGCAGCATTGAACTTGACCAAATTGGCATCGCCCCATTCGGAGACTGCCTCCAAGGACAAGTTCAAGCGCTCAACCATAGCCTCTCGAAGAGACTGGATCTGTGACCCACTAGATAGCGCGTTGGATATGTAACTCTCGGCAACAGTGCTGTCATCTGCATACCCAAAGGTACCGGGCTTGAGCAGATCGTTTATGTGCAGCAAGAATAATGTTGCCGAGAGTACTGACCCCTGTGGGACCCCGGCATTAATAGCCATTTGACCGGACGAGCAGCCATCGATAACCACTCAGATGGACCGGTTACTCAGGAAGTCTGCGATCCAAGCACATAATCCAGCGGGTAAACCGAAAGATGGAAGCTTACTAATAAGGCCTTTATGCTAAACCCTATCAAAAGCCTTCGAGATATCGAGGGAGACGGCAAGCCCTTCCCCGTACTTCTCGATGGCCTCACTCCAGATGTGGATGGCATACGCTAGAAGATTTCCAGTGGGCCGATTTCGGCGAAAGCCGTATTGACGGTTACTTAGGATATCATTAGCTTCTAGGTATGCCAGGAGCGTGTTGAGTACACGTTCCATGGTCAGAGACACACAGAGAATGGACATTACTGAGTTTGGTCGGTAGTTAGCTGGGTCAGCCCGACTCCCCTTCTTGGGCACGGGCTGTACATTAGCTTGCTTCCATGCAATCGGCACTTTTTCAGCCTCAAATGAAAGCCTAAATAGGCGTGTCAGGATCGGAGACAATTCAGGCGCACACGTTCTCAGAACAATTGCTGGTATCCCGTCTGGACCGCTACCTTGTTCACGTCAAGGTTGCGTAGCACCCTACGGACGTCCTTCTGATGGATGCGAATATCCGACATACTCGTATCGCAACCATCAGGGTGAACAGGGGGCCTCGCGTTACCTGGACCTAGACAAGAAGATTCCGCGAAGAGTAAGGCAAACAAATTTGCTTTCTCCTCAGCGGTATGTGCCAGCGACCCATCGGGTTTCAGCAGTGGTGGTAGTGAGGGGCGGCAGAAGTTCGATTCAACCGACTTAGCCAGGGACCAAAACGCCTTACTACCCGCAGGTATGAAGCTAGTTTGTTTCCGATGCGGCTAATGTGGTCGAATCGAGACCTCCGCATCACCTTCTTGCAAGACTTGGCAGCTCTGTTGAAAGCTCTCTTCTTCTGGCTTACGTCATTCTTCTTGTGCATATGAGCATCAGACCATGCCTGATATGCTGCGTGCTTGAGCACGTTAGCGCGATCACACTCCGCACCAAACCAAGGGCGAGCTCGGCCAGACATGGCTACGTCGGAGAATGGAATATAGTACTCCATTTTGTTAAATCAAGTAATTAATTAGGTAGATGGTTAAATCACAAAGCGATGTGTCAATAGTAATTATGGTTTTTGTAGTATTGGATCTCTAAATTAACAAAACTGAATTTCCCAAAAAATGTGTATTTATTTTATTATTAACACTTTTTCACATACAAAAAGTAAAAATAAAAATAAAAAGAATTACAATACATTCAATCACACTGCGTACACGCACCCAATTTATGATCACGCCATCACGCCCACAGATTTTACACTTAACAAAAAAAAAAGCATTTATTTTTTAACAATACATTAATAGCAGGGTTATCATCCATTGCAAGGCTATTAATGGCTATTTATGGATTATAATCGATAATAACTCAAAGCATCCGGCTATTTACCCAACACTAGTCTGCGCCGCTTCCCGCGCCCGCGTGTCCACTGTGAACACTTAAAGGAAATTCTTTTGTTTGAGATTGCCGCGCCACGCCCGCACCGCACCCGCGCTTCCACTGTGGCCAAGCACTTACTTTTCAATGCTCTTCTCCGCTATACTCCGCCCAGCACTCAATGCATTCAAACACTACCCTTCTCAATCCACACAGAACGGAAAGAGTTATATGATAATTTCGAACATAAAAAAACCGCACCGCGTAAATCCACTGCGCTGCGTTCACTTCCTGTTCCAAAGTAAATGAAAATTTATTTCAAGGGTATATCATTGTTACAAATGGGAAAATATTTTTATTTTGATAATCTCGAAATGGCGTGGCCTGAAAGGGAGTTTTGTCATTGGAATTGATGGTGTTTTTGGTACATAAAAATAAATTATAACTAAATTTAAAATGAGGTCGACCCACGACTTTTAGCTTCTGCAAGTTCTCTTGTATATATAACTAGCTTTTGCCCGCAGCTTTGCTCGCGTACATAAAATATAGCTTATGCCATTCAGGAATAAATCAGCTTTCTATCGGTGAAAAATTTTTAGCAATCGGACCAGTAAGTAGGTACTGGTAAAACGGGCCAGATCGTTTTAAACGCTAAATTTTGACGATATTTAAATCCCCGTTTGGCCCACTTTCTTCAGAAATTTTATTATCATAGAAATCGTAAATTAATGATATGAACAAACGATGATTGATGTATCATCAAATGTTAACTTTTAAACGATCTGGCCAATTTTAGTTTTTTTTTTTTTTTTTTCGATGGGAAAAATCATCTTATGACAACTCCCGCTCTTGGGCGGAGCGGGAGATAGTGTCAGACTCTTACTGACTAAAAAACCCATCCCGTTCCTTCAAGCCTTCGATACCGGGGCTCGAGCGCCCTTTCGGATTACCCTGGCCCCGGTAGGCTTCGACCCGGCTGGGCCCCTGCTGTTGCTGACAACTCCTTGAGGCGCGCGGGAACAGCGCGCGCCGTCGACGACTTGGGCTTGGTCCGGACGGTTACCGGACGGCCGGACAGCGAGCTACCCATTGCTCACTGTCCGCAAGCCCGCGCCTACGGTGGCTGGAAATCGGGATCGGAATCCCGGCGGCGGCGGCGAGAGCGCCGTTCCCTGATGCGGTCGGCCTCCTCCTTAGCGAGCATTACTGCTTCGCAGAAGTCGGCGACCGCCTGCCACTCCTCCTCGCTTCGGACCATGGCCTCGACCAAGGCCCGGCGCGAGAGGTCTCCGCCGCCGATCACCCCCACGAGGGCACGGCGATGCTCCGCCCAAGCAGGGCACACCGCGATTGTGTGCTCCACCGTGTCCTCCGGGCGTTCCGCACAGTGGCGACACCCGGGCGTCACTTCCGCTTTAATTCGGAACAGGAACCTCCCGAACTTGCCATTTCCGGAGAGGACCTGTGTCATGCGGAAGGTAAGGACGCCGTGAGGTCTTTCCAGCCACGCCTCAAAGAGGGGACTTATCGCCATAATTGTGGCGTGCCCATGACGGGGTTGCGACAGTCGCTGACGCCATTCCACCATGAGATCCCGCCGGAGCCAACATGCTCTGTTTACCGAAACAGTAAGTTGGCAAAAACAGAAACAGTATGTTTTTATGTAAATTCAAGAAATACGAGTACAAGACTAGATATAAAATAGTGTAGAAATAATCCTTCTGCTTTCGTAGCTATATATATATATACTAGCAATCCTGACAGACGTTGTTTTCTCCAAAAATTATGTTTTCGTCAGAAAAAAATTAAGGATCCCATTACAAGTTAGTGGTATTTTCAAAATTGATCAAGAAAGCCATTCAAATACAAAATTACATCGTTTGAATGGATGTGATTAATCCAGCAAGCCGTTTTGGAGAAGTTAAGTGACACACACACGTACGGAAGAATTATATATACATATATAAGCACTCATATTTTTAGTTTAGGTTTTTATAGTTTATTTAACATTTTTTTTTTATTGTAGTTTGGTTCCGAAAACTGAAAAAATTATCGAACTGGCTAGTGTAAATTATTCCCAAAACCGCCTATGACACCAATATGGGACGTGAATCCCACTACCGACGTGACGTGTATGCAAGCGTTCGCATCAAAAAACTGCACATGCCCAGAATTGATTATACGCACGTGTTTTAGCGATATACTTCTTTATTTGTTGCTAAAATAAAGTTCATTTTTGCATCAGTAACAGTTTTCTTCAGAATTAATTTTAATAGCTGTTTCCTAAATAGTTTTTCGGAGAAAAGTGTTGATTCAGCGGAAAAGTAATATATTTAATTTTGTTCAGGATGTACATCGTTCCCGGTAAAAGATAAGTGATATTTTCCTGGAAATCGGTTTCATTCCAGAGGCGACTTTGTTAAAAAATAGTTTTCTATGAAAACCTTTGAATATTTATTTTACAAATAGGTTTTTAATCAAATAAAAAAAAACGTAGTTAAATTAGACAATGTCGGTGTTTTACTAACTGCATACTCTGAGAAGAAACACTCTGAGGTAAAAAGACGGCTCCGGGCCAGTGTCTACAAAATATTGTTTGACTATAACGGACAACCGGCTCTTAACGCTGTGTTGATAGTGATACTACTGTGAATCAGCTCTTGAACTTTGGTTTTGAATGTTAATCCGTAAAGAAATAGCTTTAACAAATAAAAAATAGTGAAGAAAATCACACTAGATATACTGGGTTGATTGGAACATTATTCTGTTTGTTTATCACCAATACCGGTGCCACAAATAAGGCTCCTGCTGACTCTACGAGTTATTGGTTGTGAGCTTAAGCCCAGGCAGGCGCAATTTTTTCTGTAATTTATTTCCATCACCACTACTCTCAAAACGATAAAAGAAAAACATTGTGAGAAATGGCGGATTACAACTCAAATTCTCTCTCATGTAGTGAAGTAAGAAGTAAAATTAAGGGTCTCAGTAGTAAGAATATTATAAGGCCTAATATGTTTTAGTCAAATCATGCTTTAGACCAGTCAGTTTATCAGTTGTTCAGTACTCATAGCACAAGCTCTGCTTAGCTTATTGGGGCTAGAATAGCGTTGTGTGTTCAGTTGTGGAATCATTGTCATCATCATCGTTTCAACCGAGAGAGGTCCACTGTTGGACATAGGTCTCCCCAAGTGTTGCCATAATAACCGGTCTTGTGCGTCTCGTATCCATCGGATTCTCGCGAACCTTACCAAGTCATCGGTCCACCTTAGGAATAGGCCTTGCAACGCTTCGTCTTTTGGTACGCGGTCACTACTCCGGAACCTTTCGTCTCCATCGACCATCTGTTCTGCGTGCAATGTTGTGGAATATTATAAAATGATATTTTTTTTTTTTCTAGCCCGTACTGTCCCACTGCTGGGCAAAGGCCTCCCTCCACTCCTTCCAATGTTCCCGGTTTTGAGCCACCAAAATGATAATGATAAATTATATTTATTTTGCAAATAGGTTTTAAAAAACACTGTTACATGTCTTTTTTTTCGTCAGTATAAACTAGATGAGGCTGATGTTTCCTATCTGAGTACCCTGAGAAGAAACACCAAAACGAACTTAGAGGTCAATGTCTCTTTTAAAGTCCATACAGATTATGTAATGGTCAAATCACATGAGAACCATGCAGATTTGTCTGAGATGGTCTTTTGAAGAAATTACCATGCCAATTTGAGTGGTGTGACGTACTAATAAAGGGCAAATGACGTATACACGTGGACGGTACAAAAGCAACATTACTTGCTCAACCGTCAGCGGATGCGCATGTGTCTACGACAGCTTAGTAAACCTATTGTGAGTGACTTTTATTTATCAACCTAGCAGCAACCCTGGACACCACAAGTAGACCTGTCTAGTCAGTGTAAGCATTCGTCAGTATTCGCAAAGCTCAACTCAGGACTACTAAGGATGGGCACGCCACAATCATGGCGGTAAGTCCCCTCTTTGAGGCGTGGCTGGAAAGACCTCACGGCGTCCTTACCTTCCGCATGACGCAGTTACTCATCGGACATGGTTCGTTCGGGAGTTTCCTGCACGGGATTCATGCGGAAGTGACGCCCGGGTGTCGCCACTGTGCGGAACGCCCGGAGGACACGGTAGAGCACACAGTCGAGGTGTGCCCTGCTTGGGCGGAGCATCGCCGTGCCCTCGTGGGGGCGATCGGCGGCGGAGACCTCTTGCGCCGGGCCTTGGTTGAGGCCATGGTCCGGAGCGAGGAGGAGTGGCAGGCGGTCGCCGACTTCTGCGAAGCAGTAATGCTCGCAAAGGAGGAGGCCGAACGCATCAGGCAACGGCGTTATCGCCGCCGCCGTCGCCGGGATTCTGATCCCGATTTCCGGCCAACGTAAACGCGGGCTTGCGGACAGTGAGCAATGGGTAGCTCACTGTCCGGCCGTCCAGTAACTGTCCGGACCAAGCCCAAGTCGTCGACGGCGCGCACTGTTCCCGCGCGCCTCAAGGAGTTGTCAGCAACAGCAGGGACCCAGCCGGGTCGAAGCCTACTGGGGCCAGGGTTATCCGAAAGGGCGCTCGAGCCCCGGTATGAAGACTAGAAGGAACGGGGTGGGTCGTTTAGTCAGTAAGAGTCTGACACTATCTCCCGCTCCGCCCAAGGGCGGGGGATGTCAATGCGTGATTTTTTCCCACCATAAAAAAAAAAGGACTACTAAGGAACTCAACGACTTGACGAACAATACCAAAGATGGGACATTTGGGTAGGCCGCAGAAAATACTCAAATTGCCAGACATACGTTAAAATTACACTGAAAAGAAAAAGAAAAAGAAAGCAATCAACATAGTCCTCAAATTTACAATAGTAAAAGGAATCATATAGTTTGCAAAATATTTAGCGAAGTAAATATTTATGTCAAAAAATAATAATCTCGTTATGCGGCTGGATCAAGGGCTTGATTCAGAGAGCGGTACTTCTAGACACGGCTCGTAATAATATAATAATAATAATAATATTCCACAACTACCACACAACGCCGTCTAGTCCCAAGCTAAGCAGAGCTTGTGTTATGGGTACTAGACAACTGATAAACATACTTATATATTTCTAAATATATACATATTATAGATAAATTACACCCAGACACAGAACAAATGATCATGCTCATCACATAAACATTTGTCCTGGGTGGGGATCGAACCCACAACCTCTGGCATAGCAGTCAGGGCCACTAACCACTAGACCAACAGGCCAGTCATGTTAGGAGGTTCCTTTCTCTGGAGCCCTGACCGCCGGTAGCTTGGACCCTGTTCCCGATACCGGTGGGCTACTATTTTTTATACCTATTTTTAAATGTTTTTTTTTTAATATTTAAATATATAAAAATATAATTTATATATTTATGTTGTTATAATAAATAAACGAACAATAATAATAAAAACATTGTTAATATAATAAATAAATAAGTAAATTTTAACTCAAGGATACAATGAAAAAACTTCATAAAACAATACCCAAGTTATGATAGTTCATTTATTTAATTTCTTCGTTTAATTAACACTTCTCTCGTTTAAACACGTGCCAGTCTGGAAAAAAGGAAAAGTTTTTTTTAAATATATTTTTGTTACAACTTTGCTTCATGTACGACAAATATATCTTCATATATTTTTACATACTTTTTAACCGACTTCGAAAAGGAGGAGGTTCTATGTTACGCTGAATATATGTTTTATTTGACCGATTTTGAAAATTATTTTTTTGATTGAAAGGTTATACTTCCAAGTTGGTCCCATAGAGATATTGTTATGATCCGATCATGAACTTCGAAAATATGGAACAGAACTTCTCATAGGATCAAAACAGAATTGTCGTGACAAGTAAAAATGCTTCGTTTATACGTGTAGTCGATGACTGACTGAAAGAAAAGGGCAAGGGGATGTATCGAACTGATCTGATGATGAAGCTGGAAGCTAAATTAATGTAATGTAACCGTGTTTGGGATTATTAGAATATTGTAGTCGGATGCACTCTCTATAAGGTATTTGAGTTTGACTGAGGGATATTTTTAGTGGTGTTACCACAACTAAAAAGGTTAAAATTAAAAACTTATTACAAAAAAAAAGTTATTTTGTACTTTTCAGTGTTTTACATTGAAGTCGGTTGTATTTTTTTTTGGTAAAAAGTTTATCTTCAAGCTCAGACCCGAAATACGTGTCAAATATTTTTAACCGACTTCCAAAAAAGAAGTAAGGTCTCAATTCGGTTGTATTTTTTAAGTTTTTTTTTTATATTTGTTACCTCACACCTCCGTCGCAATCTCCGTTGCAAAATTTTTATTCCTTTAAATGATATGCTTCTAGATTGGTCGCATTTTTTTCAAAATCTAGTTTTGATGCTGGGATCTATGAGGAATCGAGAGAACACCTCTCGATTCCTAATAGATCCCATCATCAAAGCGAGAAGAGGGCTTAAGCATTTGCAGTCAAAAAGTGACATTTGATGAAGAGAAACTGGTAAAGAAGACCAGAAGTGACAAGCGTAATTTCATGCTCACACAGATATCACAATGAACATAGTTAAGCGACCTGCGTATCTTTTTTTTTTTCTCCTTCTCTGTCAAATCTATCCAAAGGTTGTTTGTAAAAAATCGCTTTTAGCGATAAGATGCCCAATGTGAAACCCTATTCATTTTAAGTTCCTGATGTAACTTTTATTTTTGGTGTACAATAAAGAATACATCTATCTATCTATCATGACAATACAAACAAATGATTGAATCTGAATAGTTATGTTGAAAATGGTATCATCGAAGTGATCTGATGATGATGATGGACCGGAAGATAGGCACCGGAACTTCGTAATTGATCAGTGTATCCTAGCCATGCACTTTGGCAATAAGGTACTATCAAACTAATCTGATGATGAAGCCAGAAGGTTGAAGGCGGACACGGGAACTTCATAATAAAACAATGTAGGATACAATGTGTTGGAATTGCAGGGTTTGGGTTAATTAAAATTGTCATGAGAAAAAGGTACTGTGGCTATAATGGCTTTTCTTTCTTTTTTCTTTAATAAAGTTTTTCATTTCACACTTTTTAGTTGCGATACATCGCAATTAAAAAGTGTGAAATGAAAAACATTTACAAAAAAAAACGGACTTCACTAAAAAAAAAACACTAAAACGACCAAAATAACTTTAAGTTCGGAAGTCGGTGTTAAATATCGAGAAACACCGACTTCAAGTGAAGTCGGTTATTTTTTTTTAAGTTTTTCATTTCACACATTTTAGTTGCAATACTCATAGTCACAGTACCTTTTTCTCATGACATGAAAGGTCACAAGTTCGACACCACCGACGCTAATATTAATAAATTCTGACTCAATTCGTGTTCTTAAGATAAAGAGTCTTTATAGACAGATAAACGGACAAC
The DNA here is from genome assembly GCA_910589285.2 of Mythimna ferrago. NCBI lineage: Eukaryota > Metazoa > Arthropoda > Insecta > Lepidoptera > Noctuidae > Mythimna > Mythimna ferrago. Next base: position 17,335,310 of record OU342694.1, on the reverse strand, counting down.
AAAGTGATCTTATAAGAGTTCCGGTTGTTTCTTTTGAGATACGGAACCTAAAAACTAAAAAAAAATATAATGCTCTCTGTTCCATCTAATTTTCTTTGGCGAGAGGCCAGGTATGAAAGCTAAGCCATCCTTTCGGTATAAAATTATAACTACTGGGTACTTAATCCTAACGCTTCCCCTAGCTCCTTGCCAGTGAGACATATGTACACTTTAGGTATTAGTATTACAACTGAGTGCTTTTAAGTTTTTTTTTTAATATAAACTAGTGCTTGACTGCGATGCCACCTGATGGTAAACAGTGATGCAATCGTTGATGGTGAAGCGCACTAGTTTATTAAGAGCCTATTGACTTTAGCCATGAAGACAACTAAATCATAATTGGATGTGAAGACCAAAGTTTGAAGTATTCATTTTCTTTTTAAAGTGATAATGAAAGTAAAGAGAGTTAGGGATAGCATGACGGGTGATAGGACAGAATGAAAGAAAAAATAATGTGTTGCGCTGACCCCAAATAACAAGGGACAATGACAGGAAGATGATGATGAATAATATCAATTTTAAATGAATTTACACAAAACTGTCTGGAAAAAAATCCATACAAAAATTGGCCACTTCATATAAAATATAAACTTGATTGGACAGTTTGTATAGCGAGGTCGATATTTTTTTTTTGGTTTCTGAAAAACAAAAATGTAGTGGAAGCTTGTTTAGCTTTGTCTGCTGAGCAAGCCCTTAAAGTTTTCGAAGACCTGTCCCTGAAACCCTGTTTATAGGTAGTAGATTTTTTTTAAAATTTTTTTTAGAAAATGTATTAGATAAAAAATATACATAAAATGAAACCATTTAACCTTTCAGATGCCTTCAATTTGAGACACAATAGTAAGACAATAGATGCGCCTTGGGGTTTAATGAATTATAAAACCAAATTCAAATTTAGTTGTAAAGTCGGATGTGGCCAATATTCATTACGTCATAGGTCAACTTTTGTTCAAAGTAAAAGTTAGTTAGAATCGGAAATGAGCTCGCGGGAACGAAACATTGATCAAAGACGAAATATTATCCTACAAAACCTTTCATCTTCATAGTTAATTTAAATAAAACCATCATTATTACCATAGAAATTCAGAAGATAAAACAAAGTTTTTCATTGAAATTACGTATACTAAAACATGAAAGCACTATAAATTATTCATCATAAATAATAATAAGAATAGATTGCTTATATGTCGTGGACAGAACTTTATCTCAATTCTCGTTTGGCCTACTATTTTTAGACCTTCTAGTATCCTAGAAGTCCTACATCAGTGATATGGCCAAACGAGAATTGAAATATTAGCAAACTTTAATAATTTAAAACGATCTAGTCAGTTTTAGTTATCCATATAGTAGAGGATACGGTTAAGAACGACCTTCACCGGTTTGTTTAATGGATGAAACCTATTTTATGATAAATTTAGTATATTAAATAATATAACGCGGGTGGGTTGCCTGAGAAATTCCTGGCCAAACAATTTTTTTTTTTTTGAAATATGCACCGGTGTGTTTAACGAATAAATTTAATACTAACCGAAAGAGTGAAGCCTTTAGAACATAAAAATGTTGGGTTGCCTATTTGTTTCCTGGCATAGCTATGGGTTGCCAGGTATAAACAGGTATGTATAAACAGGTGTATTTTTTTTTATATACAACAAATTCTATATCAAAATAAACGCTGTTTCATTACGAATACGATGTTATAGTGTTGTCTGCAAGAAAATCTGGTATGGATAACGGTTGTGCATTTTTCTAAAAATAAAATAAATTTTCAATTTTTAATTAATAATAGTCTGGCCAGGAATTTCTTAGGCAACCCACCCGCGTTATATTATTTAATACACTAAATTTATAATAAAATACATTTCATCCATTAAACAGACCGGTGAAGGTCGTTCTTAATCGGATCTTAGACTAATATTATGAAGCGATAAATTTCCATGATCTGGCCATGACATGGGGGTGGTTGTGGTTGCCATAATCATATAGAAAGCACTAAATATTTACATGCCCTTGCTTTTTAGAGAACATTATAGGATCACTTTGTTGTTCGTCTATCTGTCTGCCAAAACCCTTTATCTTAACAACGCGTGGATGTATCGTGTTAAAAATAAAGCCATTTATTCATGTCTGCGGTCTCTTGAAGTTGTGAAAATCAAACTTCTGAGTAGATGGATAAAAAAGATACGGCCGTTTAAGTCGCAAAAAACGTTTATTTCGACATATTTCTCAAGGGAATCAAAATTCATAGGTTACTTCCCGCTGACCGAGAATCCTAAAATTTGGCATGAAGCTAGGTCTTATAACACAAGAATAGAAAAAAAAAATTGAAAACTATAATTTTGTTTTTACGTCACAAAAAAAAACTTTTTTGCAATTCGGAAAAATCTTCGTAACTGAATTCAATAGACAATAGAATAGGCATTTTCCAATATATATTCAATTAGCCGTACAATGTTAACATTTCTGGGAGTCAAGCCGCCTCTCTAGTAAAGGGAATGGACCGCAACACTGGTAACCCGCACTGGGTCCTCACCACGCGAGCCCAGTACGTGTTAGTGGGTGCCTCCAAGGACAAGTTCAAGCTCTGTGACCCACTAGGACTTGCGCGCTGGATATGTAACTCTCAGCAACTGTCGTCGTAGATCGTCTAAAGCAAAGCTAATAGCAACTGTAGTCGTCTAAAGCAGATCGTTTATGTGGAGCAACAACAACGTTGCCGAGAGAACTGATCCCTGGGGGACATTTGACCAGACGAGCAGCCAACGATGATCACTCGGATGGACCGGTCACTCAGGCAGTCTGCGATCCAAGCACACAATCCAGCGAGTAAACCGAAAGAAGGAAGCTTACTAATCAGGTTTCCAACTTTGTAGATCAGCCGCAGCCGTCACAAGTTTCACTATAGGTCGACAGCTGCAGTTACCTTTGCCGTTAGCAACATACCGCTCGTCTGTATTAAGCTCTTACGGTCACCGTCCAGTAAGACGTTTGGATGATAAAAATGATAGCAAAACAAAACCAGTCAATACCATGACTCAATCTTCATTACCTAATTTTTATCGTTCTTTTATAAGCAATAGAGAGCCATTATTTCACGCTTTTGTCCATTACCGTCTAGACTCTACCATTAGGTCCATTTTATTGTTATGACTATCGGAATAACTGTATTTATCACGATTGTTATATTCGTTTGCAAATTGAATTTTATTTTATGGTTATTTATATTTTTGGCAACCCGCAAGGTGGACCGATGAGCTGGTGAGGGTTACGGGAATCTGATAGAAGCAAATCGCGGAAACCGGTCATTGGGGCTACACTTGGGAAGGCCTACGTTCAACCCCCGACGTCTTCCGACTGACATATTTCCGACCAATATTCCTTGGTTATCCAAAGAGTATGGCAGAATTCCGCCTCGTTTCAATGACAAACACTTCTCACTCTACTTGTATCAAATTATGTTTATCCAGTTGACTATTATGGCTGGTGACAAGCTCCTTTGTTTTTGAATGTTATGAATATTAAATAGACGTACTGAATTTCGACTTCCTAATCTATATCAATACCAGTGTTATTTAGAAGTTTAGTAACTTAAGTTGGAATCCGTCTGTGGTTTTCAGATTAAATTAAGATTTTGTGATTAGTATTGGAAATTGAAGAATAATATTGGTGTTGGAAAGCTTTTAGCGATGAAATTAATTTTGTTGAGAAATGAATTTGAGCAAATGCTAACTGTAACTAGTAAGTTGAGCAGCAAGTTATTCTTGTATTGTCTTGTGATTAAAATTTATCTTTTTTTATGAGGAAATTATCAAATGACATCTTTGGGTGAAGCGAGAGAGAGTCAGTCCTTTATTCAATAACAAGAAACTTGTATTGGAATTTGAAGAAATGATTAAATAAACATTTATCATACAAGAAAAAACTTTTTTAAAACCACCTTTTAACCTTTTTTTATGATATAAAATCTTGTTGTCTCCGCCGTCGTAGTTTCAATGTACTCAGAAAGCTAGTTGCCTTTTTTTAAGGTCGGAAATCATCTAATGACTTTTCCTCCTTTAGAGCGGAGCGGGAGAGAGTGTCAGACTTTTACTGACTAAAATCACACTTATGTTCCTTTTTTGCCTTGGGCTTTAGGACCCGTGGGCTATCTGCCTAAAGAATCTATAGTCACAAAGGTTGACCGGTTACTCCAACACATAATATTCTATCAGTTTTAATAACTCTTGATCAACTTCAGAAATGATTTGATTAGCCTACAAAAATGAAAAACATGAGAAATTTTGTTCACTGAAATGTTTATAAAACCGGAAATTACGACGCAAGCAAAGTACGCTGGCAAAAGTTGGAATACGACCCTAAAACTGCCTACGGTTTATAGCAACAACTTTTTTTAGTACATGTTAAAAAGTACAACGAAAAATAATGAAGGCATTTTACACAGAACGACTGTAAGTGCAAACCCGGTAATGTGTCGTAACGTAATTGTACAGCATCGTGAGCTGTGGGGTTATTTAAAAAAAGTTACTGCAACCCTAAAACACAAAAGGTAATTGAAAGAGGTTGTGTAAGTGTCGCGGAGTGGAGTGGAGTCAGTCAAGTGGAGCGGAACGGAGCAGAGTGGAGCGGAGCAGAGTAAAGCGTACCAGAGTGAAGCGGGGCAGAGTGAATTGCGGAGTGAAGTGGAGCGCAGTTGGGTAGAGTTACCGATCAGAGAGCACAAAGTGGAGGGTAGCTTAAAACCACCTGCTTCAACGGAAACCCTTAGTGCTCGGCTACACTGGCCCCCCTTCCCCCTCGGATACCAAGCAGTGCGGACGTGCAGTTAGCGCAAAATTAATAATTAAATTAATTTATTTTAAATAAAAATTAAGTAAAACAATTCAGTGGAAATACTAGGAGCGCAGAATCCAGCGGCGGTGAATAAACGGTGCGGGTACTCACACATTCATGGAAGTTACAACGAGTGAAGAGTGAGTGTTTTCTGTCCTTTTCACCTGTCAACGCCATTCTCACCTGTCAACGTCATTCTCACCTGTCAACGCCATTCTCACCTGTCAACGTCATTCTCACCTGTCAACGCCATTCTCATCTGTCAACGTCATTCTCATCTGTCAACAACATCTGACAGTGTCAACGTCAATGTCATCCGCCATTGTCATCTGTCATTGTCTACCGTCATTCGTCATCTGTTGGTAGCGTTCCAGGAACCTACTAAGTAAGGAACTACAGCATCGACCACTTCCGTTTCACGCAGGTGACTTTACATTCCAGAACCTATAGATAATAACTTCTTAGTAAATTTAAGTGATTCTGAACTGAGCCAGCCATGTCAGTTCAGCGCAGTCCACCGCTAAAAGGCAAAGAAAATATAAAGGAGCAAGCTGATGTGTTGCAACATGGATCTGAACAGGATGTGGAAGAAGATACAGACGAGTATGAAAAGGTGTCCCATAGAAAACCGAGCAAAAGACGAGCTGTAAGAACGCCTACTCAAATTAAAACTGCGAATGATACTAGTAGTATGGGGGATGTTTTGCAGGAAATGCGTACATTATTTAGCTCTCTGGCAGCTGAACAAGATTCACGCTTCCGGGAACTGCGAACGACCTTAGAGAAGCAGAGCGAAGAGATTAAGGAAAGTATCAATTTCTTATCTGAGAAGTACGATGTGGCCCTAAAGCAAATTGAATCGCTACAAAATGAAAAGAAGGAGGACAGGAAACGGATTATTGCGCTGGAGGAAAGAGTCGATTATTTGGAAAAGAAAACCTGTTCAACAACTATTGAAATTCGTAATGTACCGAAACTGATCTCCGATCAGAAAAAGTTTGAAGGGAAAGAGGACCTAAGCAATTTTATGTTTGAGCTGGTCAAGATAGTTGACGCCGAAATTAAGGATACTGACATCAAAGATATCTTCAGAATAAAACCACATGAAAAATCGAATGGATCTGGTACTATCGTTGCCGAGTTTTCTACAGTACTAGTGAAAGAAAAGATTCTAACTGCTACAAAAAAATTCAACAAAAGCAAAGAATTAAGTGATAAGCTACATTCTGGGCATTTTCGCTTTAAAGGAGAAAAGAAGCCTATCTATGTGTCTGAGAGTGTCACAAAAAAGACTGCCAAACTATTCTCTCAAGCCCGTGAATTTTCCAAAACAAATGGCTACACATGCTGGATTTTTCGTGGAGCGGTTTTTATGCGTCTCGATAATAATGAACGCGTACAGATTAAATCAGAGCATGATCTTGCTACTATTCAAAGGAAATCATAACTTTCAGAATTTTTACCTTTTTATAATTTTGCTTTGTATAATTTTAATTATTTTATTAGCTATACAAAATAATTGCATTACACTTAAATATACATTTAACTACAGGAAAGAAGAAAAAACACTTATTCCCATCAATCAGTTTAGGCATAATTACTACAATAAGCATATTTTTAAAATTAATAATCCAACAAATTTAAACACATATAAGACCAACACAAACATCATACCAATACACTACACACATTTTAAGCATTGGCCAGTAAGGACATGTATCAAATATTTTAAAAATGGCTGCATCATGTGAATCTTTACAAACGCTGCAAGAAATAGACAACATACAGCTTGCTAAATCGATCACATGCGACTGTAATGAGTTAAACAAACATACATATATACAAAAAAATGATTTAACTATAATCTCCCAGAATATTAGAGGCATTTACTGCAATTTTGACGACTTTTCACTTACATTATCTAGCCTTAAATTTGAAACAGACATCATTATATTGACTGAATGCCAACTTAATCTAAATAAACCTGTCCTGCAACTAAATAACTACAACTGCTATTATACCACAAACCTTTTAAATAAACATGATGGGGTAGTCACGTATGTAAAAAAATCCTTAAAACATAAAGCTACAGAAGTTAAGCTCTTACACGCATCATGTCTTCAAATCGAGTTTCTAAATAATATTATCATTGGAGTGTATAGATCCCCAGCAAATTCAAGTGCAGATAATTTTATTGACTCTCTTAGCTCACATTTGGAATCATTAAATATACAGAAAAGAAACATTGTGATCACAGGGGATATTAATATTAACTTAAGACCCAGGGAAACTGAGAAATCCTACGAACGTAAAAATAGAGTAAATTACCTTACAATGTTATCCTCATATGGAATTCTGGCCGGGCACTCACTACCCACTAGAGATATGAATTGTCTTGATCATTTTATGTTAAAAATTAATCGGAAAAAAAACTCAGCATTTATAGCTATCTTACGCGCTACCACTACAGACCACTATACTATCTTTCTTTCTTTGGCAAACCACAAAAGACAGAGTCGCTCCAAATAAAATTAAAACAATTATTGATTTTGACAATGCTCTCCTATATTTGCAAAATAAAAATTTTGCTGAATTACTATTTATTGATGACCCCAGTGTGGTTACAATATCATTAATAGGAAAAATAACTGAATCTTTGTCAGCTAATACACGCACTATTTATTACCATACCTAGCAGTAAACGTTTATTAAAACCTTGGATTACTCAGGGTATTTTGAGATGTATTCGTAATCGTAATGCGTTACAGAAAAAAGCACGAAATGATCCCCACAATGAAATTGCCAAAATTACGTATACGCGGTATAGAAACTACTGCAATAATCTCATTAAAAAGTTAAAAAGAAAATATAATAGGGAACAAATTACTAATGCTACCAAAAATAATAGACTTCTTTGGAAAAATATAAAAAATATCACTTATACAAATAAATCACGAACAGAGAACTTAGAATTGTTGCAGGTGAAATCATCTCCTACAGAATCAGCTAACTTTATAAATAAATATTTTTCAAGTATAGGCAAAGATCTGGCCCAAAACATATCATCAGGTACTAACTTATATAGTAAACTCCTTAATAAAACGCCATCACACATAAATTCAATGGTACTCCTGGATACTGATCAATCCGAAGTTGGCACTACGATTATGAATCTTCGATCTGACAGTGCTCCCGGATGGGACAATATACCTACTTGCTTCTTGAAACTGGCTAAAAATGAAGTTGTACCAATTATTACGCATCTTGCCAATTTATGTTTCCAAAAAGGTGTTTTTCCAGCCCCATTAAAAAAATCTATTATTACACCTGTGTATAAGGGTGGTGGTAGAGACGATGTTAATAATTATCGACCTATTTCTGTCTTGACTGCAATTTCAAAAAATATAGAAAAACTGATAAATACTCGCCTCTTGCAATACCTAAATAGATTTGATATTCTGTCACCTTCTCAATTTGGATTTAGACAAAAAAAGTCAACTGAAGATGCTGTAATTGCACTGAGTTCTTTAGTTACCGAACAACTCGATAAAGGGAACAAATGCATGGCAGCTTTTCTAGATCTTAGAAAAGCCTTTGACACCGTCTCTACTTCCATTCTTTTACACAAGCTTGAAGCAATTGGAATTCGTGGAGTACCACTGGCACTTTTTAAGGATTATCTCTCTGGTAGAACACAAAAAGTGAAACTAGAACATATTACTAGTGAGGAAGCAGATGTATCATACGGCGTACCGCAAGGAAGTGTACTAGGACCTACACTTTTCTTAATTTATATAAATGACCTCTGCAGTATGAGAATTAAGAATGCCAAAGTAATCTCGTACGCCGATGATACAGCTGTCGTCTTCTCAGGGGAAACTTGGGATGCTGTTAAAAATGGTGCAGAAGAAGGATTGGCTCTTGTTGCAACTTGGTTAAAAAAAAATCTGCTCACCCTGAACACAAGCAAAACCAACTTCATTTGCTTTAATATTTATAATTAGCTCCAATCAGATAGAGAATTTAATCTAAAAATACACACTTGTGACGTTACTACAGATAGAACTGGATGCAATTGCCCTTCTATGGAACAAGTTACCCAAACAAAATATCTGGGAGTGATTATTGACCAGCGTCTGTCCTGGTATCCTCATCTGGAAAACGTCATAAGTAGAGTACGAAAACTTATCTGGATATTCAAAGAGCTGAGATATGTTGTACCGAAGAGAATAAATATAAATCAAAAGAAAGATAGTGACAACCAAAGAAACCTTTTAAATGAAATTTATGTGTCTTTGGTCCAGTCAGTTTTAATATACTGCATACCTGTATGGGGTGGAGCAACGAAATCTAGTTTTCTAGAATTGGAACGTGTTTAAAGAGCGATACTTAAAGTGATGTACTTCAAAAAAAGAATATTCTCAACTGAAAAGCTTTACAAATTATGTAATCTGCTATCAGTGAGAAAATTGTACATCCTGCTTGTCATCCTCAAAACGCACAAAGAGACACCATATGATCCTAAAATCCTTAAAAAGAGAAAGAAACATTGCATAATAAACGTTCCCACTACAAACACAGAATTTGCCAGGAGACAATATAAAAAACGGTCTGCCTTCTTGTACAACAAGATTAATAAAATTATATTTATCTATGATAAAAAAAGAGTCGAATGCAAAAAACTATTAACTATTTGGCTACAAAATTTAAGTTATGATGATACAGAGTCACTTTTGCAGCGTATAACTTAATTATGACACACAACACCACCTTCTTTCCTACACACATACACAGACATATCATCACACTCCCTCACACACACGTACACATCATCACGCCCACACATACTATCACACAACTCATGCACAAAGACAATTGATCGTTTTTTTCTTTTTTCTTCTTGTTACTTTTTATGTTTACTTTATATTTATTTTACTTTTTTCATTTGCCTAATTGTGTATTTATAAAGTAAGGAAAGAGCGGAGTCTTCAACTACAGGCATTTTTATGTCTAAATGGAGACTCCTCGACATGTAATTCAATCCAAAATTATATGCAATAAAGTTATTTTATTTTTATTTATTTTTTTTATTTACTGGCAGCGCGGTGCGGGTAGCGGCGCGGGGGCGGCAACGCGCGCGGTACGCGTGGCCACACTGGCAGCGCGGTGCGGGCGCGGGTGATAGTGCCTGTCCGAAATAGGCTTGTGGGAAAAATATCGATATTTTTGCTTCGATATATTATCTAATATTTTCAGTCGATATATTTTGAACCCATATACCTTTACAAAATATTAAATATCAGAAATCGTATAAATACGATTTTTTTTTTCAATATTTATTTATCAACAGAATATTTAAAGGAATTCAAACCCATAAAAGATTGGAACGAACGGAATAAACTGTAGGTATTGTCTGTACTCTTGTTTTTACTTTCTTTTTAGTACCTAAAAAAAATAATTGGTCTCCTAAATATTAGTATATTGTTCTCTAATTAGTTTTATTAAGATTACGTGTTGCGCCGAGTATCCCAAGTAATATTATAGGACTGGGGCAGGAGGTAATACGAGTTTTGAAAAAAAGGTACTTTATTTTTTAATTTTATCTTTACAAATTGATAGTGTTTCATGTACCGGATCGACCCTCCACGGGATTAAAACGATTAAAATTTAGCGGTGTATAATTAAATAGACCATAATATTATCTAAATTAAATCTCATAATACCTACATATATATCAATAACAGTAAATAAATGTACACATAAATAGATACAACACATAAATTAAAAGAATACATAATAAATATCTTTACGAGATGGTCGATATCTTTTCCTCGATAAATCCAGGTCGATATTAATATTTTTATAAATATCGATACATTGATATTTTTCATCAATCGTCATCATCGTCAATTGCCGCTTGCCGCCCGCGCTCTCACTGTGGCCACTTGTATGAACTCATTAGGGCGTGAGATCACCGCGCGCGTTCCGCGTCGAACTGTCCACGCCGCTTCCCGCGCCCGCGTGTCCACTGTGAACACTCAAAGGAAATTCTTTTGTTTGAGATTGCCGCGCCGCGCCTGCACCGCACCCGCGCTTCCACTGTGGCCAAGCACTTACTTTTCAATGCTCTTCTCCGCTATACTCCGCCCAGCTCGCAATGCATTCAAACACTACCCTTCTCACTCTACACAGAACGGAAAGAGTTAAATGACAATTTCGAACATAAAAAAACCGCACCGCGTAAATCCACTGCGCTGCGTTCACTTCCTGTTCCAATTTCAAGTAAATGAAAATTTATTTCAAGGGTTTATCATTGTTACAAATGGGAAATTATTTTTATTTTGATAATCTCGAAATGGCGTGGCCTGAAAGGGAGTTTTGTCATTGGAATTGATGGTGTTTTTGGTACATAAAAATAAATTATAACTAAATTTAAAATGAGGTCGACCCACAACTTTTAGCTTCTGCAAGTTCTCTTGTATATATAACTAGCTTTTGCCCGCAGCTTCGCCCGCGTACATAAAATATAGCCTATGCCATTCAGGAATAAATCAGCTTTCTATCAGTGAAAAAATTTTAGCAATCGGACCAGTAAGTAGGTACTGGTAAAACGGGCCAGATCGTTTAAACGCTAAATTTTGATGATATTTCAATAGTCGTTTGGCCTATTTTCTTTAGAAATTTTATTATCATAGAAATCGTACATTAATGATATGAACAAACGATGATTGATGTGTCATCAAATGTTAACTTTTAAACGATCTGGCCAGTTTTAGTTGGCCATATAATTATATTATGAAGTGATCAATTTTAAGATCTGGACATGACATAAACACGCTTTGACAGAACCTGCCATGACTTTCGCAGTAAGTCCAGATATAAAAGAATAAGACAACAAGAGCTCTCTTAAGAATAGAATAAAAATATACAATAACATGAAATAATATTAATAAAAAAAAAGACGTGTGGCACTCGGGGACTGCCGCGGTAAAGCTACTGCATAGCATTTTTATCAACTTATGCAATTATAATTATTTATTTATTTTATTTATGCAGTATTTTTTTTCCTTTGTTTTTTTTTCTTTGATATTAATTGAAGTTACACTTTCACACATTGAATTGAATTTTGATTGATTGTTCACTCATTTGTTTTCTTATCGGTCACCACGCTCAAAAAACAAATGAGTGGGGGGTGTTAGGTTATTTTCGTCACGAAATTTCTGGATTCGGTCTCCACGCTCAAGGCCCGCGATAGAAGCTATGCAATAGCTTAAAAAGGGTACAGAAATACAATACAGTTGCGTTGAATCTCTCTTCATCTTTAGATTTCGTGCGACCAACATTACCTTGGAATTGTCGCTGGGCTCATTGTGATTTAAATACCTAAAGCCTATGTCATCATAAATCAGTTACGTGATCTGGAATAGTTACCCAATGATTAAGAAGATTCCCGAACATTGGTCGTCATTCTGGACTGACATATTTTAATGATAGCAGAAATCGACAATTACGTATTCCATCGAGACAAAGTACTCTCAAGAAATGTATAGGTTATACCTACTTATAATATGTTTAGGTATTGTGTGCTGTGCATAATATACTCGTATTTGTATAGTTTATATTTAGTTTTATGTAAGATTAAGTTTATGTTAGTTTAAATTTTGTTGTGTATAATTATTTAGTTATCCTCATGAGTATTTTTTATATTTTATAATCAGAGGGCGGAATTAGGTACAATTATTGATGTACTTACATCAAAATGTTGATATTAATATGTTTTTTTTTTTTTTTTTTTTTTAATTAAGATAAACTAGTGCTTGACTGCGATCCCACCTGATGGTAAGTAGCGATGCAATCTTTGATGGTGAGGCGCACTAGTTTATTAAGAGCCTATTCACTCTAGCCTTGAAGACACCCAAATTATAATCGGACGGGAAGACCGCAGCAGGCAGACTGTTCCAGTCCTTCGACGTACGTGGTATAAACGACGAGGCGAAACGCTTAGTCCGGACCGTAGAGGTTTCAACAACGTAAGGGTGAATATTCGCCGTACGTCGGGATGTCCGATGGTAGAATTGCGATGGCGGAATCAAGTCATGCAATTCCTGCGCACACTCTCCAAAATGCATCCTGTAAAACACCGAAAGGCTGGCTACCCTACGCCTATGCTCAAGGCTTTGAAGGTTGGACTTAACCAAATCTGGATCACCAATTAGCCTCTTTGCACGCCTTTCCACCGAGTCCAAAGCTGCCAGGTGGCATTTTGCAGCACCAGCCCATATGTGACTGCAGTACTCCACACACGAACGGACCTGTGCTTTGTATAACATTATGTATATGGATTTTACCGGGATTTCCAATAAAAATCCTGTGTGGCCAATAATATTAAAAATAAATAATAATAAAATCCCACAGATAGATAAGACAAATAAAACAAAGCTAACACACAATTTTGATTACTATTTTTCTTTGATAATGATCTCTCTCTACGTCGACTGAGAAACACTTCTTCCTCCTCGTCATTAAAGCAGGAAGAATTTTTTTTGCCAATATTTCTATTTTATTTTATTTTTTATTTTATTATTAAGGCACACCAACAATTTGTTTACAATATTTTCCTGTTGAACATGCAGAAGATTGTACAGTGCAAACAAACCAATTACAGGCGTGCACAACATTCACAAATGCGTACCTAAATTCTTAGTATTTTTTAATTTAAAACTGATGTAATTACAATTTAGGTACAGAACAATAATAAAGAAATAATATCAATTTAAAAATGAGATTACCATTCACAATAAAAAAAATAAATAGAATTAAAATTTGTAAATACAGACAATTTACATTAATACTGAACAATACAACTAAGAATTAAAAACAAATAAATTAATAATGTTACAATAAAAAAGCAATTGGATTACAATTAGAATATAATAATCAACTACAAATTGAATTAAACAATAACTATTTAAGTAATTGTAAATTAACAATAGATTTAATTATAAAATGTCAAAAGTTAAACGTGAGCAAGCAATTTAGGTAGACTATGGATCAACTTGGATCATTCTCGATTTAAACCGAGCCAAGGAGTCAAAAAATATATCCATATCCTCGTTGTCACAACAGATCCTATTGTACGTGGTCACCAACCTATTTAATGGAGCAGATCGCCCGAGATTAGTACGGGAACTTCTGACCACGAAAGTACTACATGCTCTCACCGATCTTACAAGACCTCGACGAGGAACGTCAAGATTTATTTGTTGAAGCAGTTCAGGAGTACATGTAAAGCTGTTGGCGATTTTGTACAAGAAAATCATGTCTGCCAAGGTTCTACGGTCCCGTAAGGAGGATAACCCAAAGTGACGCATACGTTGCTCGTAATCAGCTCTATAGGGACAGCTGTGGTCCATAAAACGCAGGTACCGTGAAAAATTCCGTTGGATTTTTTCAATACGATTTTTATGAACATTGTAGGTTGGGTTCCAAACTGGGGAAGCATATTCTAGCGTACTACGTACGAGGGTGTTATAGAGAATCTTCAAGCAAGCAGTGTTTTTGAATTCCCTACAAGTTTTTTTAATAAAACCTGTCATCCTAGCAGCCTTTGCGACAATGTTGTCAATATGCAGAGTGAATGAAAGGTCAGCACTTAGCAGCACGCCAAGATCACGGATACTTTCCACTTTCTGCAGTACAGTACCCGCCAGTGAGAAGCAAGTTGGTATTATGTATTTCTTACGCGTAAATGAAATATGGTGACATTTATTCACGTTCAATACCATCCCATTCGTGTCACACCAGGTCTGCAGTGCGTCAAGATCGAGTTGAAGTAGCTCGGCGTCTCTAAGCGAACCGATTTTACGATAAATTTTTAGGTCATCCACAAACAGAGAGCACTGACTATGACTAAAGCAATCCGGTAAATCATTGACAAATATAATAAATAAAATGGGACCCACGTGTGATCCTTGAGGCACCCCAGATGTTGCGGTATACTCAAAAGACTGGTACCCTTCCACAATAACTCTCTGCCTCCGCTCATCCAAGTATGACCCGAACCATTCCAAGAGACCTCCGTGCACTCCATGTCTTTCTAGTTTCATCAATAATGTGCGGTGTTTGACTTTGTCAAAGGCGCTACTGAAGTCAGTATAGAGGGCGTCGACCTGCGTGCCAGCATCCACAGAAGCAGACAGATCATTTACGAAAGAGACTAAGTTTGTAACCGTTGACTTGTTGTTGCAGAACCCGTGTTGCTGTGGCACTATTTGAGATTTAATATGTGCAGTTAGGATGGGACAAACCAAAGACTCGAAGACTTTTGAGAAAATAGAGAGCATCGAAATGGGACGATAGTTAGTCGCGTCATGTCTATCGCCCTTTTTGAAAACTGGCACTACGTTTGCCTTTTTCCATTCAGATGGAAAAACAGCAGTTGAAAGGGACTTTCTGAATATAAGAGCAAGTGGTAAGGCAAGATGACGGGCACACTTTTTAATAAAAATAGGGGGTATTCCATCAGGACCAGCACCTTTGGTTATGTCCAACCTTTGGAGAGCCTTGAGGACATCTCTTTCAGTAAGGGAGATCTTGCCCTGCGAATGCTGGCAAAATACATCAGACCTAGTGGCAGGCAAACCAATACTTAAGTTATTCGAGACAAATGTGGATGAAAATTGCGAGGCAAAAAGATTATAAATATCGTCACCGCTATTTGCAACTGCGCCGTTTAATTGTATCGAAGACGGAATTGATGATGATTGTGTTTTTTTCGTTTTAACGAATGACCAAAACGACTTAGGATTGTACCGAATATTGCTCTCTATTCTATGTACGTATTTTTTATAGCATTCTTTGATATGCGCGCGCGCCCTCTCATCGAGAATTCTGTATTCAAGTTCATCTCGAGGGTTCCTGTACTTTCTATAGCGTTTCCGTAGTTTTTCTTTTTCATTCAAAATATAAATATTTCTGATGGTGTCATAAAAAAAATTATGTGCTTTAAAATTAATCTCGGGATTTAAGGCACGTCCACTTTATTCTTTCGCTGTATGAAATCGGTATAAGTACTTAAATAGGTTAGGCTCAGGCTTGCCATAAGAAAACCCGAATGTGGTTAAGCTCGCTTGTGTCCATCAGCTGACCTATTCATATTATTTGTAAAAGTTATGAACAATAAAGAATATATGAGAATATAAGAGAAATGCTACACTATAGTCACCAAATATATAGGTACAGAAGTCAATCTACATACAAAGCGCGCTCGAGCAACGCACACATAGACACCGCTTCGACTCAAACACACTCGAAAAGTTCCGGCTCAAACGCTCATTAGTGTGCGTCCATCCTGTGTGTGCCAGTCTATTTTGTGCTATAGTCATCGAGATATTCGTAGTCAGTAAACGGTCATCTTTTCAAAAATATTTTGTAGCCAGTGTGGCTCAACCTTAGTCGCCTAGCAACTATACCTCTCTCCTCGCGACGTATTCCTCATTACTATGTTAGATTAACTTGTTACTGATGTGTCTCGCCATATGTGACGGTTCTTGGTGTCGTGATGTGCAATTGGGTGTCCAATGTGGAGCTGACCTGATCTGCCCATATTTTTGGACTGCGGTCTCTTGGTCGTTTGCCGTCAACCATACCAGTAAGTATACGATGAGCTGTTCAAGGTTTTGGCCATTGTTCTTAAAGGGTCTGTAACGACATCTGTAGCGCCACTTAGAAACTAAAAAATATGAAACTCTGCATCGCACAGTTATAGTTATCAGCATGATTTGAACACGTACAACAGCCTGGCCCTAAATCATCTATCGGACCCACGAATGGTGTGAAAGTTAAATCCTGGGCGCTAAGATGAAGGCCATGAAGGAACAAGAGTGGGTTTTTAGTCAGTAAAAGTCTGATACAAAATAGCGGGAGATATCATCGGCATGATTTTCCCATCTTAAAAAAAAATCTATCAGGTTCTCAGTTCACCAGTAGCCTGATTCACGTAAAATCAAACAAGCCAAATATCGTTGAAGTTTTATAGTCGTTCGATCGGAGTCCTATCCAAAAGCGGTAATCACGATCTATCGACTTATTTCCAGTTACATTATATGTATTCTACCAGGATAATGTAATACAGATTTTTTTTTAAATCGACGAATTCCAAACGACTTTAAAATCGGTGTCGTTCAAACTCGATTGATGTGAATACGGAAATGGTCTAAACGACTAAATCGCTACGATATCGTTACGGTTTTCATTACGTGAATCGGGCTACTGATCAAGCAAAACATCTGTCTGGTCGGAGGATCCTCTCTTTTCAACGGAGGTTTGCGGAGCTTTACACCCTGTTCCGCATACCTTCTAAATCTCTAATCTTTTAATACTAAAATGTTGAATACTCAAATACCAAAATGTTTAATAGTAACGTTGAACTTACTCTTCCAAGTGTTACAGTTTTCGTATTGCATCTCGCAATAATTTCCAAAGTTTTTGAAGTCACCATTGTAGCTACGGGCGCAGATTGGTTGTACTCTGTAAAATAGGAATATTTTCATATAGATGATAGAAAAAAACATAAGGTGCACGCACGTGGACAAAACTATAAAACTCTGTCAACGAAGCGGCAAAGACACGACGGCACGATGTTGCCACTTGGCCAACAGAGTTTCATTGTTTCGTATGTTAGCTGTGAGCAGGGGCGTACACCAAGCGTATAATGACTTCCTGCACCGGATTCATGCGGAAGTTACGCCCGGGTGTCGCCACTGTGCGGAACGCCCGGAGGTCACGGTGGAGCACACAGTCGAGGTGTGCCCTGCTTGGGCGGAGCATCGCCGCGCCCTCTTGGGGCCGATCGGCGGCGGAGACCTCTCGCGCCGGGCCTTGGCTGAGGCCATAGTCCGGAGCGAGGAGGATTAGCAGGCGGTCGCCGACTTCTGCGAAGCAGTAATGCTCGCAAAGGAGGAGGCTGAACGCATCAGGCAACGGCGTTATCCCCGCCGCCGCCGCCGGGATTCTGATCCCGATTTCCGGCCACCGTAGGCGCGGGCTTGCGGACAGTGAGCAATGGGTAGCTCACTGTCCGGCCGTCCGGTAACTGTCCGGACCAAGCCCAAGTCGTCGACGTGCGCCTCAAGGAGTTGTCAGCAACAGCAGGGACCCAGCCGGGTCGAAGCCTACTGGGGCCAGGGTTATCCGAAAGGGCGCTCGAGCCCCGGTTTTAGTCAGTAAAAGTCTGACACTATCTCCCGCTCCGCCCAAGAGCGGAGGATGTCAATGCATGATTTTTTCCCACCATAAAAAAAAGCGTATAATGACGAATAGGTACTATTCTATGAAGTTACGCGTTCGTAGACAATAGGCTAAGTCACAACACAACAATAACTGGATTAATTTGCCTGCTGCGGTCTTCCCGTCTGATTATAATTTGGGTATCTTTAAGGCTAAAGTGAAAAGGCTCTTAATAAACTAGTACACCTCACCATCAGAGATTGCATCACTGCTTACCATCAGGTGGGATTGCAGTCAAGCACTAGTTTATACCAATAAAAAAAAAGTCGTCCTGTTGTTCTGTTAAAATTTCATACTGTACTAGGTCAAGTGTGGAAAATACGAAAATTCTTCACGCTCGAACAGCTGAACGGACTATGAGTGGACCGTAATCCACAATACTGGCTCGGTGACCCGCCACGAGCATTTGTCTTATCAGTCCCATCGACCTGGTGAGAATGACGGGAATCTAAAAGGCTGCGAGACGCATAGGATTGTTCATTATGGCGACACTTGGGGAAGGCCTATGTCCAACAGTGGACGGCTTTCGGCAGAAGTGATGATGATGATGATGAGCTTCTGCCAGCGTCATCACCCGCATGAATGTACTAGGGTAAGGTGAAAAGTTCTCGGCCTGATAGCGAAAGTCTACAAATTTCAGCTATGATGTGATTTTATTTTTCTACATAGTCTCTCACGACTTCAATACACGTGGTCCAGCGTTTCTCTAACGTCACTTTTTCTTCCTGGAAGTGCGATTCTGGAAGGTTATCAAAATAGTCATCTACGGCCCTCTCAACTTTTTCAATCGAGGTGAAGCGCTTCCCAAAAAGAACCATAAGATGGTGAGAATGAATAGAAGATAGATTCCTATATTCTCACTCCTGCCCTTGTCCCGTGATATTTGGGGTCGGCGCAATATCTATTTTCGTCCATTATGTCTTGTCACCCGTCACGCTATCACTCCTCATTCAATCCAATTCAATTTTTTTTTTATCTACCTCTCTCTCTATCCATCGACATTTATACTCATAACTCATTTAGCATCATGCGTTTTATCCCTCCTCTTCACATGACAAACAAAGACAAACGATTCTTCTTCAACTTTTCAAACACTGGTGCTACTTTAAAACTTCCTGTACTTAATCATTTTCATATTCATTCTCATAAAACTTTCATATTTATAATAATAATATAGGGTAATAGTGAAATTTTAATGTAACGTACTTGTAAGCCTTGGGACATCGATCTATGAAGTTTTTGCAACCTTTCACAAAGAAATCAGTCGCGAAAAACTGCGTGTCTTGAGGATAGTGAACGACTGCCTTCCTGTACTTTGCTTCAATGAAAGATGAAAGAATAAAGATGCTCAAGACAAGACCTGGAAAAATAAAAAGTATGGTCAGAAGAAAAATTGTAATCTGGAGGCTAATTTTCGTGTTAAAAAAAAACGTTTAAATTTAAGTTACAATGTCATCTCAGTATCAATGAATGTCAAAATCTTGTCGAAATGTATTAAAATAAGACGTATTTTTTTACAGATTGCAACTGAAATGCGATCACAAACGCGGATATTGCTTAAAAATGCGAGAAATATCTCTTAAAGTTATATCTAGTCAAATACCAACTGTTATAATCTTATATTGATAAAATCTAATTTATTCTAATCATATCAAATGTACTCAAATTTACTTATTGTAATTAAACTTAATTTAATTTAAGTATTGTGCAATCCAATTTTATCCATTATAAACTATTCTAATCAATTTTGTTTTATCTTATCTTTTAATATTATTTTTCCTAACTCTTAATGTATTGTTGTTCTTATAATTAATTAATTGTTATCAGCGCATAATGTAATGCATGCTGTGCTTTTCTATAAATGATGAGGCGCTTATAGTTAAGTTAGCATAAATTTTAATGTAATAGCGTACTTATCGTTGAAAAGCCTAATAAATAAATAAATAAAGGGCCTGTGCGAATTGGCGTGTAATTGAAAATTATATAAAGTTTACTGCAATGCCAGTAAATACGAAAATTTTGTAAATGTGTATTCATACCATTCATTTATATTTTTTTACAATCAATTCCGCTGATATATTAACTAAAATTATACAACGTTTCGCTCCTAAATTACTTAGTATAACCCACTCGCCTGTAGGTGCGTCTGTTTACCATATTTATTTAATTAGACAGATTTAATGCGTTAGGCATTTTCTACCAGTCAACTTACGGCCTGTTCACGACTTCGGTCTTAGAGGCGGGCGGTGCGGCGAGTGGGGCGACATCGGTAAGCGGACGCGGAGCTATGAGCGGTGTCTTATGACGTGCTTCAAACATTTTCATGCTTTTGATCTTACTGCTCGCCGCCCCGCGCTTAGCTACCGCTTCCAGTGGCAAATTTGTAAACAAGCAGTTAAGGAAGAAGAGAGACAACATTGTAGGTGAATATAAAAAAGGTTTTTTTTTATAAAAGGTGTAAGAAACAGCCCTCCACAAACTTTAAGGGCTTGCTCAGTAGACGAAACTGAACAACACACCATAATTTTTTTTTTCTGGAAACGAAAAAAAAATTCAGCCTCTCCATACAAATTGTCCAATCAAGTTAATAATTTTGTATGGTGAGGCGGATTTTTTTTTTCGTTTCCTGAAATTAATGTTTGGTTGTTCAGTTTCATCTACTGAGCAAGCCCTTAAAGTTTGTGGAGGGCTGTCCCTTACACCTTGTATACAGTGTAAAATATTTTCTGGAACTTCGCAGAAGTGCCATGAATTTGTGCTTAGGTTAGTGCATTAAACTACGTGATATTTTAAATTTTTTTTTCTGCAATATTTAATTCAGTGACAAAATTGTAATTCAATATTAATATGTAATTTATTTTATGGGAACAATAACAAATTAGTGAATTCTGAATTAACATAGAAATAAGTGATAGTAACATTATAACGTGGACTAAAAATTGGTATTTTAAATAAATTATGTTATTATATTACAAAACATGAGTTGCGTTCCACGCGTACTTCAAAGAGACGTTGGCAATATAGACGAGGCTCGTTGTGTGAAGTGAAAACCAAAGCTTGTATCATAAGAAATCTGTTGTGTGATCTGGAATAGTTTGTTTATTACTCGTTACCCAGTCATAGCCCACAAAACAGAGTTCCTAGGTAGACCTTCTATGGTGATCGGCATCTTCTGCTGACATATATTTGACTTTGATATTACATATGAGCATATGAGGAGCATTTCTTTAAAAGGGGCTATTTCAGTGGTAAGTAAATTTTGAAAAAACTTAAAAAACGTATGCTGATTTGATGATGTATGTGAAGTGTATGTTTTTTTAATTCAAGTATTCTTGAGGAGGCCACCTTATTTTAGGGTAAATTTATTTATTATTGTTATTATTAAAAAGCACAAAATTAAGTATTTAAAAATGGAAATAGCACTACCAGAAAAAAAGATTCTTTATCTATGGGAACTACAGACAAGTACTTTTTACGATAGTCTAGAAATCACTGATTTTTTGGCTTAGATACAAGTATTGTTAAAATTATTTTGTAAAGAACCTATTACGTATTCGTACTTCATAATACGGAAATAGCTCTTCTAAAAATTTTTTTTTGCTAAGCGACTCGTCTATAGAAAATAGCCCTTTTTGATAAAAAAAATATTATGAGCCGAACAGCAACTTTCAAATGAGCTATAAATAGCACCGTTTGAATAGAACCAAGAATTTGAGTTCTTTGAAGGAGAAATAATCACTTTCGGTCAAGACTAAACACAGGCTGTGATAGGATCTTAGAATACCAGTAGAATTCACGAAAGAAAACTATGAGTCAGTAGATTAGGAAACAGCCCCCTTTGAACAGACGCTCCTTATATCAATTATTGTTGGTTAATGCCTTTTCATTTGATTGCCCACTTGGCCTTATTTGCAATCACTTAGTTTGTTCTCTCCTACTTTAAATCCCGAATAAATTATAAACTGAACCAATTCGAACAAAAAAAAAACCGCATCAAAATCAGTCATACGAACAGACAGATACACACACATAGTAGTCAAACCTATAAAACCTCTTTTAATGACACTGGCTGAATAGTCGACACCGTCTCAGTTGCCAAAGAGGAAAAAAAAAAACACCCCTCTTTTAACGTTGGGGTATTTGTTTAACCCGTTGTATGGCCGGAACGCGGATCCACGTAACTTTTTAATTGTGTCTCTAATTATGGCATATGAAAGGTTAAGGTTCCGTACACAACGGTATTGAACGAGAATATTACGACTGGGCTTAAGGCGTATAGTCCCTTGAACCATCTGACCGAAATTATGTGAACACAACTCTCGCACTCGCCTAGGCGGCAGTACGTAAATCTGTGCATTTATTTGCGGCCAACAGCGTCCGGAAAGCGCTTTAAATCCATTTTCTCTGCGAGATATTGATTGATTTACATATGCAATGTTCACTTTGAAAAATATTTAACCACCAATTTTTATGTGTAAAAATGTTTCTAAAGGTCCAAGCCGTTTCGAAGGAGTAGGGAAAAGTTGCGAAAAGTTGCGAAATTGTTAAATATTTTTTTTTTGACAAAAGTATTAATTGCACGAAAAAATCAAATGTTGATATTATTGTTCATGAATCTATAATAAACATATATTTTTTTCAAACCAATTGACCTAGCCGTTACGGAGGAGTAGGCCTCAGAAAATCACTGTTTTATGGCACTTTTCGGGCGCTTGGCCCTTAACCTTGACTGATAATATTATCTGTCAGTCTGCCTTTTAACCTTACTGTCATAAGCATAACAACACAAGGTTTTTAACAATGTTATGCGTATAATCGTAATATCTCAAAATGATTGCTTTTTAGTAACCCAGCCGGACCGAGCTAAACTAATAAAAATTATTCATGATAAATACTACATAACACAATAATTAACTACTTTTGACAGGCTTTTCTGTATTTCTCTTTAAAAAAAAATACAATAATATAATTAATACTAGTAATTAATGGTTCTAAATAACCATTAATTAGTAGGCTGACTGGTAGAAAATGCCTTTGTGCTGTGTATTTTTACAAAAGCATAAAGTTTAAATAAATAAATAATTTTTCATCATATAACATTTTAATCTCAAATGATCTCTCTGCCTGAACACACTCAAAAGCGCAAAGAGATTTTGTTTCCATGGTTTTTGATCAAATGTCAATATTAAATAATAAACTAAACTAATAATTCCAAGGAATACCTCTATCTTTCAAATTATTAGTTTTAAGATATTGAAATTAGGTAAGCCTTTAAAATACATTTTTATATAAAACTAGCTTTCACCCGCGGCTTCGCCCGCGTGAAAAAATTAGCTTATGTCCGTCTCCAGGGTCCCAACTATCTCTGTACCAAAATTCATCAAAATCGGTTTTGCCATTTAGCCGTGAAGACGTAACAAACAAACAAACTCACTTTCGCTTTTATAATAATAATAAGGATTCTATCTAGATATTTTTGTAGAGACAGATTGGAAACAAGTTTGATTGAAGAAGTCAACAAAATAATCTAGATAGAATTTTATATAAAAATGTGTTTTAAAGGTTTCTAACAATATAATAATTATTTAATTGAACTTTATGCCTTTTCAGAGCCCCGTTCCCACAATATTATTATTTCAATAATTCTAAAAAGAAAATTATTATATTAATACATTACCCACCACCCAGCGAAACATTGTTTATTTTTTTAGTAGGTAAAAGGAAATCTAAAGAAGACTATTCGATGGGAAACATAAATTTTAGTGAACTTATTTTTCAATCGATATGTTAAAATTAGGACTGTCGTATACTGTTTGACGGCGCTATAGATTTGTGTTATTTTAGAAAATCGCTTCAAAAGTTTTAAAGGAAATACGTATTGTATACGGAATTCGTAATGTCATAAAGATATGTTGGCAATTAAAAATAACTGGTCAAGTGCGAGTCGAGCTCGTGCACGAAGGGTTCCGTACCGTCTGTATCAAAGAAACGGTAAAAAAACACGTTCGTTGGTGTGGAAGGTCCACGAAAATATTTTTAATTTGTTTTTTAGATCATCTGTGATAATTTAACTGTCTAGCTGTTACGATTTATAAGATACAGCCTGGTGATAGACAGACGGATAGCAGAGTGATATCAATAGGGTCTTGTTTTTACCCTTTGGGTACGGAACCCCAAAACATTGTTCTTTATATTTCTTTGGCATCCAAAAAAGATGATGAAGACGACGCAACGAATAATTTATTTTCATTGTACAGATTCAACTAGTTTAGAGGTGATTGGCGTTGGCAATCAACGATGAGTAATGGGTAGCTTGCTGTACGCTCGAGTCGACAGCCCATAGTGTTCCATGCGCGCCTTAGAAAAGATGTTAGCAAAACCATAAAGGCACAGTAAGTCCGCAACTTTCTAGGGCCACGGGAACATTTAAAAGAGTTATCATAGGCCTGGAACACAAAAAGCAACTGAAAAGCAAAGATTGTCAATAAAAATCCAACACGTTCAAAAGTTTTACCTAGTTTCGGAAGCTGGGCTTGTATTTTATAATCAGAGACCTCTTGTAAACCTATATACATTTCTTTAATGTGTATCTATATTTATAATGGAATGAGTAGAGAAAAAATCTAAAAGTGGTCAATCGAGGCAATCAGTAGCAGTCGGTAAATGTTAATTTTAATTCATAAAATAACAAGATAATAAACGAAATTTCAACGTTTTCAGTGTATTTTTCGTAACCCCCTGGTTGAATTGGGACACGTTTCAAAAATAAGCTTAATGACCTATTCTCCAATAAGGGTATTATAATACCTACGAGTTTAGGAAATAAAATGATAATTACGATGGTATTTAATTAGTTAGTAAAAACTCTAAACGACAATTTTAAATTATACTGTTATCGCTTAGCACAACAATGTGCCACAAATCTTACTCAAAACAGTTCAATTTATAGGTTATGGCTTCATAAGCTATAAATTTTACTATTTTAATAAAAATAAACCTGGTTCTAAATCAAATTCACCAGTTTATTGAAACGATATTTCATAATCTAACTAGAAATAATAAACTAGAATATTCTTTAGATACGTAAATTCTATTATAGGCGATAACCAAAACCATTTCTGTAATATTAAACCGATTTATTTAGTGTATCTACCCACGTTTTTCACTAATAAAATCTAAAAATATGAAATCATTCTATTTACGACGATCTTAGCAAAGGTGAGACGGTGCTAGTACTGTTCTCATCTTTGGAATGGGTCTGCCAGGTACCAGCTTGAAGCGCTGGAGTCAATTGAGAGGCGAGCCAAGAGAATCATCAGTAATGATGACGGTGGAGCACGCAGTCGCGGTGTGCCCTGCTTGGGCGGAGCATCGCCGTGCCCTCGTGGGGGTGATCGGCGGCGGTGATCTCTCGCGCCGGGCATTGGTTGAGGCCATGGTCCGGAGCGACGAGGAGTGGCAGGCGGTCGCCGACTTCTGCGAAGCAGTAATGCTCGCTAAGGAGGAGGCTGACCGCATCAGGCAACGGCGCTCTCGCCGCCGCCGGGATTCCGATCCCGATTTCCAGCCACCGTAGGCGCGGGCTTGTGGATAGTGAGCAATGGGTAGCTTGAAGGAACGGGATGAGTTTTTTAGTCAGTAAGAGTCTGACACTATCTCC
Source organism: Mythimna ferrago (assembly GCA_910589285.2). Lineage (NCBI taxonomy): Eukaryota > Metazoa > Arthropoda > Insecta > Lepidoptera > Noctuidae > Mythimna > Mythimna ferrago. The sequence goes on along the minus strand of OU342694.1, from coordinate 17,309,497 downwards.
CGCTCCGCCCAAGAGCGGAGGTTGTCATTGGATGATTTTTCCAATCGAAAAAAAAAAAAAATTGGTAATGATGCACTTGTTTTCCATCGGCTGCATTTTCGGTGTATTGAACTGTGCGTGTTTTCTATACAAACGGAGATACTTACAAGCAACGTTAAGACACGCATTCACGCGCTACGCTGCGTGGTGCGTGGCAGTGTGATAACCACCATAGTCTCTCAAAATCGTAACCCTCCTTTGGCTTTGTCGTAGTCGGGTAAAAAGTAGGATACTGTTTGGGACATACTGCCAGGATATATAGATAATGTATCCTGTGCTATTCGGATATGATCTACCCATATATCTTTAATCATAATTCATTTCAGACACACTTTCATAACGTTGGGACTCAGACCTCCTCTCTAGGAGAGGTAATGGGCCGTAATCCACCACGCGGGCCCAGTGCGGGTTGGTGGATGTCATATGTCTTTAAATTTTTGGTTCTAGGACATGCCACAAACATTCACTTTCATATTATTACGATGATTTCTCTCAAGTTTAACCAAAACGTCAAACGCACATAGAAAATGAAACCCATGCTTTTCTAAACTCAATCACTCACGTAGATAAGCGATTATCAAGTAAATTGCTGTATTTACGTATCTCTGGCAATACGTGATCTGCAGTCATTTGGAGAGTCCACGTCGTGCCTAGAAACTGTATAAAACTATTTGTTGGTACTGTTGGAGAAATTTTAAGCTATGATGAATTGCTTTTCTATCTATATTGATCTTGGGTACCTAAAGTGGGACGACATTTCTTTTATTTTTAAGTGCCCTGCGGTTTGGAATTTGTGATTCCGGATTTCGTTGTAGAAGAGAAATCTGTACCGCCAATGAATGTATTCAAATATTGAAAAGTTAGGTTTCAAAATGAATTTTATAATAATCATGTATCTGCCTGCGATGAATCGCCAAACTTAAGTGGCAATGGGCAGGGCACATTGCATGCAGAACGGATGGTCGATGGGGAGGGTTTTGGAGTGGCGACCAGGTACCAGAAGACGCAGCGTTGGAGGGCCTCCAACAAGGTGGGCCGATGACCTGGTCAGGGTTGCGGGAATCTAATGGATGCGTGACGCACAGGATCGGTCGTTGTGGCGATGCTTGGGGGAGGTCTATGTCCAACGGTGGACGTCTTTCGGCTGATATGATAATGATGATCTGCCTGCGAGTTTGCCCGCGTAGAAGTTGAGAATTATCCAGAGAGGACAAAGGTATATAAAGTAGGTTCCTATGTATCAGAAATGAAGATATCAGCAGGAAAACCAGGGTTGCCAACATAGCTCGAAGAATTGCCAAACTTAAGTAATAGTAAGCAGGGCACATTGCTCGTAGAACAGATGGTCGATAGGGCATAATTAGACATACGGACAGTGGAGTCTTTGTTATAGAGTCAAAGATTCAAAGCATTTTATTTCAAACTAGCGGCCCGTCCCGGCTTTACACCGGCAGATTTACACGTTACTCAGGGTGAATGTAGCTTTCCAAAGAAGAAAGATTTTTTGAAATCGGCACTGTAGTTTTTGAGTTTATTCATTACAAACATATACATAAAAATACAAATTTTCCCTCTTTATAAAATTAGTGTAGATTAACAGGAACTTTTGAAATGTCAAGAAAACAATCAGTCAGAAAAAAATGATGATAATTGCACATTCCAAAGCGTAGATCTCTATAGAGAAGAACTCCATGGACACTCTTTTCAATCATGTTATTTAATTACCAAATATCTCTGTTACATGTTTCTTGTCGCTATTATGTGAAAACAATGTAAATAAAGTAAAAATAAAAACTAATTATAGATATATATAGCAACTTGCAGCTAAGGGATGACCAGTTTTAAAAGACGGCACCCGTTTACGGACATGACGGGAATATATTAGCACCACTCATCTCAACCATTTTGAAGGGTCCAGTTCTTACCCTTTTTGTACGGAACCCTAACAAATGTTTATCATCTGCAATCATTTACTTACCTAAAAAACTCAAAGCCTTCTTTCTCATTTGTCACAAAAAAACAAATTTGAATCCTTTGCCTGTGTAACGAAAATGTGTTTTATTTCAGTTATCATGCTTATAGAACATTTTTCAAATAAATATGCTTTATGTACCCGGAATAACATGCGAATGTTAAATCAGGGTAAACGGGATATAAACATTTGTGATTTATGTTGTTTTTTTTTCTTTTATAGGGCAAAAGGGGTTTTGACAACCTTGTAATTTATTTAGTTACCCTAACAACTTATTTACTAATTAAATTTTACCAAAAATAACTTACTTACGCAACATTATTTTTAGAATGTGTGAAACATTAATATACCTAGTTAGTTTAGAATCAGTAACTGAATGGATTCGGAATGGAATAAAAACTGTTTTTCGGTCATGAGCAGAAAAGAAAACAAAAAAAAATTTTTGGGACTTGGTCAATATAAAAAAAAAATCGGAAATTGTCTTTTTTGCTGTTTCGGGCTTTCAATAAAAAAAATTGTTTTGGTTAAAAAAATTGTGGGACTTTGGTTAAGAAATTTTTGTCATAGTGCCCCTAAAGCTACACTCCAACCTATTTTTCCTCCAACTAATCAAGTGATCATAGTATAAACTTACTAATTCTATGGCAATGTCACGCGACAATGTCGGTCACTTTTCACGCACAGTTGTACATTTAACTGTAAGTTACAAAATACAATACAAACGGTTAATGTTCTAATCGCGTTTTGCATGCCATGCCCCGGCTATTATCATGCCCTTTTGCACTTAGGAAGTAGATTTTTAGTTCGTGGAAATTAAAGAGTTTTTCAAATTTTTAGTTATTTTAAAGGAAATTATTTTTTAGATTGTTACTTAGATCAAGATGAAGTTGTGGCCTAGAAGTAACAGTACAGACTTACGAATTAGCTGGGCATTAACTTCACTTTGTATAATTTATTAATTTTATTACAACTTTCTTTTTTTTCTCATGCAAAATCATCAAATAATATCTCCCGCGTTAGGGCAGAGCGGGAGGGATTGTCTTTTACTGACTATAACTCACTCCTGTTTCTTCTTTGCCTCCGTTCCAGGGCCTCGGGGTTCTCTTTCACATAACCCATGGCCCGAGTAGGCTTCGACCTTACTGGACCCGTACGGTTTTGACATCTTCTTGAGGCGCGCGTGGAACACTATGCACCTCCTTTGCTAGCATTACTGCTTCACAGAAGTAGACGACCACCTGCCACTCTTTTTCGCTCCGGACCATTTCCTGTAACAAGATCTGGCGCGAGAGATCGCTGTCGTCGAGTGCCCTCTCGAAGACACGGCGGGACCCTGCTCTGACCCAGCACACCTCTACCATACACCACCGTGTCCTCCGGGCGGTCCACACAATGGTGACACCCGGGCGTTTCATTCGCACGAATCCGATGCAGGAATCTCCCAAAACTGATCTTGTCTGGTGAGTACCAGTGTCATGCGGGAGGTAAGGACGCTGTGTTGACTTTCTAGCCACTCGTCAAAGAGGGGACTTTACCGTTTTCATCACCACTTACATTACCCATTCGAAGATTTCACCCAGTTTTGTCTAGCTGATTAATCTATTCGCCATGGTAACTAAGTAAAATTTGTTCTGACGTAGACGTAAAATATCCACAAACAACTCTGTCATGTTTTGAAAACATTTCTCAACTAGAAAGAAAGAAAGAAAGAAAACATGTTTATTCTGCCCGTATAGACACACAAATAATTACAAAATAAAAATTAATAAAAGAAAAACAAAATAAAAATAAAAATTAAAAAAAGAAAAACAAAATAAAAATAAAAATTAATAAAAGAAAAACAAAATAAAGATAAAAATTTGTTGCCATAACGTCAAGTGTAGACCAGGCCTAACAGATTAGAACCATAGACAACTTTGTTGTCTAGGTTGTCTATTAAAACACGCGTAAATAATAACAATGTAATCTGTGCGACGCCGGCCGCCTCGAGAAAGACAAACAAAAATAAAAGTTAAAAACAAAACAAATACAATATAAATTAAACTATGGCGTCAACATTCATAAATGTATATAAAACTAGAAAATGCCATTGTCATTATTCATATTCACCTTGAAAATAGCCTAATACTAATCTTGTGTAAGATCCCAGAGCGATCTGATATAAATTTACTACGTACATACTTATATTAGGCGTTCCGAACATTCACTTCAGTCGACTCTGGAGTAAAGTAATCCACATTAAACATTACACTATAATTAACGAAACGCGTAAGTTTCACGAAATTCATGGCGCTTAAAACATTTTGGTCGCGAAAAAAGTATCCTCTAAGGGCTATCTTAGCGCTGTATTTTTTAATAGTTCTGTAATTCTGTTAGACGACATTATGCCAATGCAGTTCTGCTTTTCAGTTAATTTTTGACAAATAGTTTCTATAAACGTGCTTGTCTATCATTAGAATATGAGTCGATGGATCTGACATAATTTATTTTCCTATGGATGAAAAAAGTGTCCCCGCATACGGGCCACAAAATAAAGCCACAAAAAAGCTAGAAGCGGCCACAAAAAAAAGCTAGAAGTGGCCACAAAAAAAAAGCTGAAGCACGGCAGCTTGTGGACGGAGAAGCTAGAAGCGGCTTCTAGCTTTTTTTATAGCCCGTGTGCGGGAACACTTAGGTTCTCAGTAGCGTTTCATATGCTTTGAATACCTGTGTGCTTGTGAAACTTACCCTTGTGACCCCTGGGCAGGTACCAGTAGTCACTATAATTTGTCAGACGCATGAAATATAACTTTGCAATAGTTGCCTGCTCATAGTGAACTTATCAGAAAAATGTAAACCACATTTTTTACACTACTTAATCCAATTAAATACTACAAACTATAGGGCTATGCTCGGAGTTTCTTTGCGTCATCGAATCAGAAATGAAGATATCCGCAAGAGAACCAGGGTTGCCGACATAGCACGAAGAATCGCCAAACTTAAGTGTCAGTGGGCGGGGCACTTGCTTGCAGAACAGATGGCTTCTGGAGTGGCGACCAAGTACCGGAAGACGCAGCATTGGAAGGTCTCCTACAAGGTGGAGCGATGACCTGGTGGGGGTTGCGGAAATCCGATGGACGCGAGACGCACAGGACCATTCGTTATGGCGACACTTTGGGGAGGCCTATGTCCAACAGTGGACGTTTGGCGGCTGAAATGATGAAATACTACAAAATACTATGGATGACGATGTGTATGGTGTTGATGTGTCTTTATTTGCGGGAAGATATCAAATAACTCCTCCCGCTCCCGGAGCAAGAGAGTCAGACTTTTACTGACTAAATCTCACCCGTATTCCTTCAGTTGCCCTTTGCGTTCCAAGGTCAAGGCCAACTCTCAAAGCCATATTCATATCAGTTTAAAAATGCGGGCTTGCGGACGGCAAGCAATGGGTAGCTCGCCATCCGACCGTCCTTTAACTGTCCGGACCATGTCCAAGTAGTCGACGGTGCGTAGTGTTCCATGCAAACCGTAAGGGCCTAGGAGGATCACAGCCTACTGGGGCCATGGGTTTTTTTTTATGAAAATCATCAATGATAACCCCCGCTCTTGGGCGGAGCAGGAGATAGTGTCAGACTCTTGCTGACTAAAAACCCACCCCGTTCCTTCAAGCCTTCATAACGGGGCTCGAGCTATCTTTCAAAACTAACCCTGGCCCCGGTAGGCTTCGACCCAGCTGGGTCCCGGCTGTTGCTGACAACTCCTTGAGGCGCGCGGGAACAGTGCGCGCCGTCGACGACTTGGGCTCGGTCCGGACAGTTACCGGACGGTGGGGCCATGGGTTGTGCGGAATTGAACCCCGGGGTCCTGGAACGAAGGCAAAGAAGGAACAGGAGTGGGTTTAAATCAGTAAAACCACAAAATAGATTGGTAGAGAAGGCAATCTCATGTATGTACTTCACTTTTTATACCTACGCTCGGTGGACGCACACTAATGAGCGTTTGAGCTGGAATTGTTCGACGAGTGATCCGAGACGCGACCGAGACATCGTGTCTGTGAGCGGTGTCTTTGTGTGCGTTGCTCGAGCGCGCTTTGTATGTAGATTGACTTCTGTACAAAATATATAGATATTTTGTGGTAAAACTCTGCCACGAGTTCAAGAGCATGTCATTAGATGATGATTAAAAAAAAAACATTAATTAAAAAAGTTTTCTAATTCATAATTATGATTAATAGATAATGCTTTAATATAGTAATTTATAAGAAAGACAATGCCGTATTTAAAGTATAACTGCGAAGACTAGATAAGTATCATCATTTATAAGTTTCATTTTCATAATACGTTTTATGAATCTACTAAGTATTAATTATTATGAGAAGTACTATTTAATCTCATGTCTTTAAGTACTTGCGATTTCTAAGAAGCGAAAGCTATGATATTATCTTGATTTTAGAATTGTTTTATACAAATAGTATATAGTTTTATTATATTTGATTTATCCTTTCGACATCCTTTTAGAGAGCATTCGCTTAGGGTTTAAAGAATTAAACTAAAATACATTATACCGAATTATAAAGCAACCCTGAAATCTTTAATTCAAGTGTGAATAGGTTAGTTCTAGGTAAGCGCGCTCCATCGTCGACCACATCGTCGCTTTTCATCAGGTGAGATAGCGGTCAAACACTAACCTATCATTAATAAAAAAAAAAATTGTATCAATATTTTTTAAACAGGTATTCAACTGAAAGATTCTACGGATAGAGATCGACCTGCCACACGCATTATAATATATCCGATCAAAGATATACTATTTCGATAATATATTAAAAAAAAACTCTCTCAATGGTTCAAAAGAAGAAATGCCAATGTGTTTTTTTTAAATTTATATGTACTTTTCTAAGTACATAAAAATTAAAAAAATCAATCAATCGAATCAAAAAATCAATCAATTTAGTCATTATCTAGGAAATTACTAACACCCCGTGACTCGGAAGGTATGTGAAGACTTTGATCCCGGTTGTCATTCGTAGATTTTTGACAGTCGTCACAAGTAGTCAGACGTCAGAAAGTTTGACCATCAGTCTATCTAAGGAACATCATGTAGCCCAGTAATTGGGTTGTAGAGGTCTAACTAGCGGTCATTCTATGTACAGGTATTTAGCCGCATTCGGTTAGGGATCACGGTGGCTGGGGCTTGAGGAAGTCCGTTCCCTCACGCACGCAGGTCCCTTTTGATAGGATTACTACTTCGAAGAAGGAGGAGGAAGGACTGCCTGCCCTTCGTCCTCCGGAGTGAGGACCAACTAAAACTATAGCCTAAACTAAAGTCAGTGCGAGAAGTTATCCAAACCTCTACAGTCCGGACTAAGCGTTTCGCCTCGTCATTTATACCGCGTACATCGAAGGACTGGAACAATTTGCCTGTTGCGGTCTTCCCGTCCGATTATAATTTAGGTGTCTTCAAGTCTAGAGTGAATAAGCTTTTAATAAACTAGTGCGCCTCGCCATCAACGATTGCATCACTGCTTACGATCAGGTGGGATCGCAGTCAAGTACTAGTTTATAACAGATAAAAAAAAAGTCGCCGCCGCCACATCGTTTCCACACCTCTACAATCTTACCATAGAATTGAAATAACTTATAATTCCTGAGTTACCTTATGTTGAAAGACTGTAAAATCTGGCGCAACCAGAATGAATAAGGAAAATATAAATCATTTCACAGCGACATATCTACACAATTTATTTTTATAGAAACTCATAAAACATTACCTAGTTTTCTCATATGAGAAAATATCTATAAAATCCATGAGAGAAAAAAAAAACAAAATGTTCGTGGAACTGAATATTGAATTATGTGTTGATACAAGAATGCGATTGCTAGTGTTGTGCTGAGTTTAATATCCGAAAACTGTGCAATAAAGTATCCAAAAATGGTGCATTGAAAGCTGTTTAATATCCGAAAGTCGTATATTTTGGAACGATGTCATCAAATAAGATGCTGGAATATTGAAAGGTTCTGAGTTTGTGAGTAAATATACAGTATTACTAACTTCTGCTAGCGAATTTGTTCACGTGAATGATAAATGATGATAAATTATAGTAATTTAACAAATAGGTTTTAAAAAACACTTTTACCATATCAATTTTTTTCGTCAGTTTACACTAGATGAGGCCGGTATTTCCTGACTACCCTGAGAAGAAACACCGAAACAAACAAAGGGGTCAGTCTCTTTTAAAGTCCTTCTCTAGATTCTTTACTAAAAAAATACTAGGAAGGCGTTTCAGGTTTCATGTACACCAAAAAGAAGGTTGAATATGGACTTAATTTAGTGAGTGTCTTGTGTATGTGAGCTTACATATTTATTAACACATCCAACATACAGGAGTACCTAATTTTTAGTACGCGATGAAAATAATTTTAAAAAAATCTTTTTAATAAGCACATTATTTTTATCATAACTCTACATAAACAAACAAACTTAAACTATTTATACTAAAACCTAAATAAATACCTAACGTATATAAATAAAATACAAAAAAACAAAGTGCACTCAGGCGTCGAAGTACTCCTCCACATCGCTGTCATCCGGGAATGTGCCCAGAAGACTGGCAGCATTACCACGTTGAATGGCAATGCTAATTCTTTGAGCGAAGAACGAGCCAGCCCTCTGATCACGCAAGGTGTTGATCAGTCGGCGAGAAATTTCCTTAAAAAGGAGACGCGCATTCGGACCCCATGACCCTAGCGTTTCGACCCCAAACGGCTCAAAACTGTAATTACCAATAAGGTTACAGTATTTGCGCCGTTTAAGGGTCTCAGCAGCCGCAGCGGCAGCGCCAGCACAGCCCGCCGTACATGGAATGTGGGATGGCGCAAGGGTGTCGACACAGGTTGCGTCCCACACCAGAGGCCTACCCACCTTCCACGGTACCAACGTCATACCATCTGGTCTCTTTCCATCGTCACGTACCAAGCCATTTGGTTCTAATACAGCGGGTACGCCGGCGGTGACAAGAGCTCGACGAATAATATCGTTGATGCTAGCGTGTCGAGCTATGCGGCCTGCGCTCCTGCAGCAGGACAGGCCATGGTGTCCGAGACTGTCGACAGCTTCGCCGCAGTGGCACCGATGTGGAGCAACACAAGGTGCACCTAAGCGTAGACAGGTTGCGAGCCGAAACGAGGCGTCATCCATCATAGTGCCTATGGTGGATGACGGGAGTGCCTGAAGCCATAAGCCCGACTCCCATTCCCCCACAGCCAGCAGACGCGCACGCTCAGCAGTATTTGAAGACGTATTAATTAGATTGTTACGTATAATACTGCAGAGCGGCACATCCCACCGTCTCTGCGAGGCCAGGTTGTCGGGCAAATCCGTGTTCGGACAAGCCATTTTCCAAGCATTCAACGCATCGGACAAACACGGTACCTCAACATCAACCAGTGAGGAAGATGACTTCTTTATCATAACTGTAAATCTACATCAAATTCTTTGAAAAGAAATATTTGAAAGTTCCATACAGCATCACCAAATACAGCAAAAAAATTACTTGTAAGCTGAAAAGTAAACGCTGTTTTTCATGTAGGTACTGAGCTGTACTTGCAAATTATATAATGAGATGAATATAGATTATATGTTATTTTTTTTTTACAAGCATTTATTTAGTTTCATCTGTCCCGGTATTTGTCATCATTATCTGTAATCAAATCTTGCATAATAAATTTGATTCACTTCCTGGCTACCGATTGAGCTGAAATTTTGCATGCATGTGTAAATCAGATGCAAAATTACCATGACATGGAGCAGTAGCCTGTTTCACGTAAAATCAAACAAGCCAAATATCGTTGAAGTTTTATAGTCGTTTGATCGAAGTCCTATCCAAAAGCGGTATTCACGATCTATCGATTTTTTTCCAGTAACATTAATAAGTATTCTACCAGGATAATGTAATGCAGATTTTTTTTTTAAATCGACGAATTTCAAACGACTTTAAAATCGGTGTCGTTCAAACTCGATTGATGGATGTGAATACGGAAATGGTCTAAACGATTAAACGCTACGATATCGTTACGGTTTTCATTACGTGAATCGGGCTACTGGCCTGATGATTGAACCGAAAGGTGGCTATAGGAGCTTGGTATTTAAACAACACAACTCTATTGAGTTTGGGCTCGTATGATTCGTTTTGATGAGTATATCTTTCAAATACCGTCCATTAGAAAGACAATTACAGCACGAACGCCGGCGTTTGCTTGGGGTTTAATGAATTAATTATATAGGTATTATACCGTGTTATAAAAGCTTGCTATGACAAAACTATTTTCATTAAAAACTTGTTTTTTTTTATCAAGAACAAGTATTTACACGAGAGCAAAGCTAAGTAAGGAGTCAAGACTTGAGCAATGTTAAGTATTACTTAGGCTCTTACTTCTAGCGGAACATCGCCTGCCAATGTCTTAGCGTGTCTTTATAATTATCTAACTTTTTCCGTTCCTATTCCCCAGTTGACTCTTACAACGAGTTTGAAATAATATGTATTTTATGTGCTATTTTCACTCTCGGAATAATCGTCACTTCTTCTTAAGGTGTATAGTCCTTTAGACATTTGGCCGGAATTAAATGCACACATACTCGTACTGTCGCCTAGGCGGCAGTATCTGTACATTAAATTCCGGCTTGCTGCGCCCGTGTAGAGCCAAATCCATTTTCATTACGTAATATTGATTGATTTACATATGCTATGGACATTCTGAGGAACACTTAACTTAGCTTTTGTTTGTGTTAACATATTTATAAAGATCAAAGTCATTTCTACGGAGTGAAAACAAGAGAAAAAATATCATGTTGTTAATTTTTTTGATAATTTCGTACATGTATCTATAATAAACATTTTCTTCTTTTCAAACCTATTGACAGTTGAGGTTTGAGGTGTGACATTCTGAAGCCTCGGTAATACAAGGCCTCAGAATATCACTGTTTTATAGCAGTGCTCGGGAGTTAAGGCCTTAAACGGAAGTATAAAATGCATAATTATATTGCCGGTGTATGTCTGATAAGTTAGTGGAGGAAAATGTCGTGAGGAAAGTTCTGAGTATAGGTTACTGCCCCACTTGGACGGAACACCACTGTGTCTCATGGGGGCGATCAGTGGCTATCTTTCGCGTCCGGCCCTGATCCAGGTCATGGTATGAAGTAAGATAGAATAGGATACGATAAACAAGCAGTTGTCTTGTTCTCCGAAGCTGACTTCAAATCAATCCAAAGAAATATTTTTAGAACAAGGTAAAATTTGATAGCACCGAACACAGTGGTGTCGCGCGCTTCAGCTGTTTTTTGCGGCCGCTTCTAGCTGTTTTTTGTGGCCACTTCTAGCGTTTTTTTTTTGTGGCCCGTGTGCGGGCACAGTTATACCACAATGCAGAATTGGATTTTTTAGTAACTGTGTGCTAAAAAATTTTATGTCAGTTTATATCTAAGTGTTTCCATCTAAAAGTATTTAAAACTAGCTTTTGCCCGCAGTTTCGCCCGCGTACATAAAATATAGCCTATGTCACTCAGAAGTAAAGCAACTTTCCATCGGTGAAAAAATTTTAACAATCGGACCAGTTCTTCCAGAGATTACTTCGTACAAACATAAAACAAAAAAAAAAAAACTTTACCGCTTTATAATTGGTGTAGAAAACTCTCACCAAATATCCGCTCGTTAGTCTGAGCCCATCACTAAACTGCCAACTACCGACACTGTTTACCTGTATGCATGAAATTTCCGTTCCTGTAACACATATTTTTCACTCACCTACATCACGGAATGTAAAATTTAGAGTTGGACCAACTGAAATTGGTATTATATTTAGATTTTGTTTACCGTTTACCGAGTTGGGTTTACCTCTAAATTCAAGGTTAGTTGAAAAACTGATTTGTTAAGAAGCATGGAGATGGGATGTTTGTGCGTTTAATAGTTAAGAGGGCTTGATAGATTTATTTAGTGTAGTATACTGAATAATTGTTTCTTGGGAAAATGTGAATCGAATAATAAAATTAATAGGTTTATTTTGTGTTTTGATGATGTACAGGCTTTTGGAATGTGAGATTGAAGATACCAGCCTTCAGTTTATCGTTTTGTAAGAACATTATTGTTATTAAAAAATAGCTATTGCCTGCGACTTCGTCCGCGTCAAGTTCGTAAAAATGCCAAAACGCAACTACTAATTCTGTGCTTGTCTGCACATAAAACGGTTACAGGCCGAAACGAAAAATACCTCCAGTAAATATTTAACATACAATGTATTTCTTATGGTAAGTAAAGGATTTAGCCGGTTAAGCATAATATGAAAACTGCACTCGCGTCTAATGAAGGATTCTTACCATGTTTTTATTGTTATTCATCAAAAATAGCCATACACTTAATCTCACACCCCTAACCCCTATAGTAAGGGAATAACCGTGGCGACAATACTTAACGAATTTTTTTTTCTCAGTGCGCGTATTCAACATATCTTCATAAAATTGAAGCCATGTATGACTATCAATAAAACTAATTATATTCCTTTTTTTTAGAATTTTTGCAATATCAGAAACTGTAAAAATTGAGAAGTATATTTTTTGGGCGTGGTTTTTAGGGTTCCGTAGCCAAATGGCAAAAAACGGAACCCTTATAGATTCGTCATGTCTGTCTGTCTGTCTGTCTGTCTGTCCGTCCGTATGTCACAGCCACTTTTTTCCGAAACTATAAGAGCTATACTGTTGAAACTTTGTAAGTAGATGTATTCTGTGAACCGCATTAAGATTTTTACACAAAAATAGAAAAAAAGCAATAAATTTTGGGGGTCCCCATACTTAGAACTGAAACTCAAAATTTTTTTTTTCATCAAACCCATACGTGTGGGGTATCTATGGATAGGTCTTCAAAAATGATATGGAGGTTTCTAATATCATTTTTTTCTAAACTGAATAGTTTGCGCGAGAGACACTTCCAAAGTGGTAAAATGTGTGTCCCCCCCCCTCTAACTTCTAAAATAAGAGAATGATAAAAGTAAAAAAAATATATGATGTACATTACTATAAAAACTGCCAACGAAAATTGGTTTGAACGAAATCTAGTAAGTAGTTTTTTTTTTAATGCGTCATAAATAGAAAAAAATACACTATTATTAAAACATCGATCAAAGTTACAACACATAACAAGAACTTTTATATTATGTTACTTGCTGCTACGGAACCCTTCATGGGCGAGTCCGACTCGCACTTGGCCGGTTTTTTATATGAAGGTAACACCTGAGGCCTCTGCCTCGAATCTTGCGGACAACGGGGCGGTAACAGCGGCGGGCAATGAGCAGTGCACTCCAATCATGCAGTGACCACCCGCGCGTCAGCATTGCAGTGTTGTGCAATTTATTTTAGTTGTAGAATTTGTCAGGACATTAAATTGTCTCTGTTACATATATATACATACATTACTTAAAAAACTTAAAAAAAAAACAGACTTTACTAAAAAAACACTAAAAGGATCAAATAACTTTAATTTCGGAAGCCCGTGTTTCTCGGTATTGTTTGTTTCTTATTTATTTTCACAATTCATTCAAAGAAACTACCTATTTATTTATTTGTTTGCTAGTATAACAGAAATATTTACATCTTATTTCTCTATCGCCAAGTTTATTATGCTTACCCCAATTTTACGACATCTTGGAACGACAACATACTCATACATTATATTTTCCAATTCTATCTAGACCCAATTCCATTCCAGTCCAGACCAATACCTATGTAAAATTGTCACGACTTAAAATTCTACCCAATCCACTTTCGGTGTGCCCTTCATATATCAATACACACCCAATAATTTATTATTATTATTATGAGCAGCAGGCGAGTACGTTTACAAATATAATCTAAACTAATATAATAAAGAGGTAAAGTTTTTTTTTTTTTAGAAGTTAATTCTCTGGAAGCACTGGGCCGATTGCTAAATTTTTTTCACCGATAGAAAGCTGCTTTTAATATGTAGGTAAATGAACTAAAAAGAATTAAACAAACTTTTTGCGAGATTTGAATACTCGTTTTCGCTCATTTGAAATTTTTTTATTTTTTATTTTTTTTTATTTTTTATTGTTGATAGGTTCGCGCTTGACCGCTATCTCACCTGATGAAAAGCGACGATGCGGTCGAAGATGGAACGCGCTTACCTAAAAGAAACCTATTCACTCTCGACTTAAAGATTCCCGGGTTGTAGCTATCAGGAAACACAGAAATTATGAAAAAGAACCAATCAGATCAAGATATTTAATTTAGACACGTGATTTTCGCTACGATGAAGCTTGCAAATATGCTAATTGGTGATCTAGATTTGGTTAACACCAAACTACAAAGTCTGGAGCGCAAGCGTAGGGTAAAATACCATCTATATATATAAAAAAAAACTAAGTTTGGCTCCCAGAATAATTGAATGCAGGTATCTATACATATAATAAATTTGTAGAAGTTTTTAGTTGTGCGTGCATCACGTAAAATGAATGAAATTGATGTAGATAATTTTAAACATTTAACTTAATATTACTCAGGCTTTATTTTATCGCAATCGGTTGACTATATCAAAAGATATACTAAATTCATTGACTAATCCGTGGTACGAAGTTTGCTGGATCAGCTAGTTCTAAATAAAGAAAGAAAGAAAGAAAGAAAAAACTTTTATTCGTACCTCACACATACAGCAGAATTCGATAGTAAAATAAAAATTAAAAAAAAAAACACTTTAAAATCTGTGCAAGGCCAAAAAAAAAAGCGACTGCTTATGTCATCTCTAACTGTCCTCGCATACGAACCGCAGAAAAAAAGCCGCTTGAAGCTTCTTTTTGAGGCGGCTTTTTTTTGTGGCTCGCGTGCCGCCACAAAAAAACGCTTGAAGCGGTTTCAAGGTTTCAAGCTTCTCCGGACACAAGAGATGTCGCGCGCATCAGCTGTTTTATGCGGCCAGGCACATTACTTTATGTAATTTATTTCATCACCACTGCTTTCAAAACGGTAAAGGAAAACATCGTAAGGAAACCGGCATGTCCTAGAACCAAAAAATTCGAAGACATGTGACATCCACCGTTTTATAAGTGCCCATGTAGGCCTATGTGAAATAAAATATTTTGACTTTGATACCAACCCGTACTGGGCCCGCGCGGTGGATTATGGCCCATTCCCACTCCTAAAAAGAAGGCCTGAGTCTCAACAGTGGGAACATTATAAGGCCGACTATTATGCGGCCACTTCTAGCTTTTTTTGTGGCCTTCTAGCGTTTTTTTGTGGCGGCGTTTTTTTGAGGCCCGTGTGCGGGGACGCTAAATTCAAACTTTCTCATTTTTGACCACGCATAACGAGATAAAAGATCTACAAACACCACCGATACCAACAGTTTAACTTGCTTAACTAACAGGGAAAGTTCTCAAGGACTTAAACATAGGCTGACCTCTACAAACGATGCTTAACTTTGAAAATTTACCCTTTCATCAATTACTGGTTATCCACCAAAGTCCTCACTTAGCAACGGTGGTAGTTACGTAACCTTTAATATTCCGCTCAACAGAACCATTAACCCTGGCAATGACCTCCGTACATTGACCTTTTAGTGCGTGGCACGTAGAAACTGTAAGTGCAATACGATACGAGGAAAATCTACGGATAATGTTGCAGTTGTAAGCATGTAAAAGTAGATTCCAGTTTATTTCGAACTAGATTCTTTCGAATCTTCTCTCTCGCGATCTTTCCGTCATCATTATCACCATTATCATTTCAGATAGACTGGCCTGTTGGTCTAGTGGTTATTGGCCTTAACTGCTATGTTGGAGGTCGTGGGTCCGATTCCCACTCAGGAAAAATGTTTATGTGATGAGTATGATCATTTGATCTGTGTCTGGGAGTAATTTATCTATAATATGCATGTATTTATTTTATTTTATTTATTTATTTATTTTATTTTATTTATTTTATTTATTTTATTTATTTTATTTATTTTATTTATTTTATTTATTTTATTTATTTTATTTATTTTATTTATTTATTTTATTTTATTTATTTTATTTATTTATTTTATTTATTTTATTTATTTTATTTATTTTATTTTATTTGGGTGGCATACAGCTGACATTACAAGATAAACGTTAAAATAGATCACGATGAGCCATTTACAAGCCTCCACATATAGTTTGGAAGTATTGGGGAAAGGTACAGTTAGGAAATAATAATAATAATATTCCACAACTATCACACAACGCCGTCTAGTCCCAAGCTAAGCAGAGCTTGTGTTACGGGTACTAGACAACTGATAAACATACTTATATATTTCTAAATACATACATATTATGGATAAATTACACCCAATAGTTGAGAATAAATATACTAAATTATATAATAAATTACCCCAGCTGGGTCGAAGCCTACTGGGGCCAGGGTTAATTTCGAAAGATAGCTCGAGCCCCGGTATGAAGGCTTGAAGGAACGGGATGGGTTTTTAGTCAGTAAGAGTCTAACACTATTTCCTGCTCCGCCCAAGAGCGGGGGTTGAAAATTAAATGATTTTCCCACCTGACAACTAAAAAGAAAAATCTGACAACTGTAGTAGTTACACCACAAAATATTTTTTTTTTTTTGCGATTTGGACAAATCTTCGAGACTCGATTCAAGAATCAAACTATTTAGTTATGGTAAGTACAAGTAACCCTCAGTGCGCGAGTCCGACACATACTTGTCCGGTTTTTTAATACCGTATTCGGACACTGGTCCAAAGAACTGTATTTGAGAAATTTTGTTTTTGAAACAAAAAATCGAATATGAAACATATCAATTTTTTTTCTATGAAAGAATAACTTTGAGATATAATTTCAGTATTTTGAACTTCGGTATATGGATCTTAGGGATTTTAAGGTTTCGGGCAAATGAACTTTCGGGATTTAAAACTTTCGACCAAACAATCATTTGGCGTTTAATTGTTCGGGATTTCTTCCATAGTATTATAAAATACGGTATATTAAATTTCGGTATAATTATAGAACGTAACCAAATATTTTACTATAATTCTAATTAAACTAATTTATTTTGATATCAAATTGTCTTACAATTCGTTTTATTTTTTTAATGACATCAATTTTATAAAATCGATAAACACAAATCTTTTAAAATAACTTTCCGGATATTTCGATAAATTCCTAAATGATTCTGACCTATTCTGACCATTGGTTCGCAGCTTCTAAAAGTAAGCAAGAATATTTTTGGGGTGACAGAATTTGCCCTACTCCGGAAATAAGCCCTTTTGTTCGTGCAAAATTGGACGGCTCGCCAAACCAAATAAGTCGTCACATCTTCTATTAGGTCGTCACCCTAATTCAGATTTCTGTGTATAGAAAGTAGAAAAATACATACCCGTTTTGAAGGAATTTTTACGCAATAAAAAACTTTTTACAAAAAAAAATACAACGGACTTCAATGTTAAATAAACACTGAAAAGTACAAAATAACTTTAATTTCGGATGTCGGTGTTTCTGTAATAGTTTTGTTTCTTTGTTATTTAACACCGACTTCCGAAATTAAAGTTATTTTGAACTTTTCAGTGTTTTTTTACATTGAAGTCGGTTATGTTTTTTTTTTTTTGTAAAAATTTTTTCTTTTGGTAATTTTTAGTGGTTGTACCATAGCTAATATGGTACAACCACTAAAAATTACCACTTAGCCAAACTTAAATACGATTATAATAATCCCAAACACGGTTAGATTACATTAATTTACCTTCTAGTTTCATCATTAGGACAGTTCGATACATCCCCCCCCCCCCTTTTTCTTTCAATCAGTCATCGCCTACACGTATAAACCGAACAATTTTAGTTGTTCCGACAATTCTGCTGTCATCCTATGAGGAGTTCTGTTCCATACCTTCAAAGTTCATAATCAGATCATAACAATATTTCTATGAGACCAACTTGGAAACGGTCCCTATACTCGGCAACCATTACTTCTATATCGTTGGTGTATTCATCATAATCATCATCATTTCAGCCGAAAGACGTCCACTGTTGGAGTGTTGGCATAATGTCTTGCATCCATCAGATTCCCATGACTCTCACCATCAGGTCATCTGTCCACCTTGTGGGAAGCCTTCCAACGCTACGTTTTCCGATACGTGGTGACCATTCCAGAACCTTTCGTCCCCATCGAGCATCTGTTCTGCGAGTAATGTGCCCTGCCCACTGCCACTTAAGTTTGGTGATTCTTTGGGCTATGTCTGTAAACTTGGTTCTCCTGAATCTTCGTTTCTGATGTGATCATGTAAAGAAACTCCGAGCATCGCCCTTTCCACTGCCCTTTGGGTAACTTAAAGTGTTCTGATGGGGCCTATTGTAAACGACCACGTGTCGCAGCCATATTCACAAACATATAAAGTTACATACACAAAACACTAGCAGCCAAATGCTTAATCACTGCAGTGCTTAGCAGCCACGTCTAAGAAGACCTGATTTAGATGAAGAAATGTGAAATGTATAATTATGACCAAAAATCCAAAAAAAAAAATATAAATAGATGAAAAGTCTTAATTGCCTTAGAATGATCCTACTGCTGAAAGTCATACCTCATTTCTAGAAAACAGAAAAGACTTTTTTTGGGTGGGAAAATCATCTGAATGACATCTCCCGCTCTTGGACGGAGCGCGAGGGCGTGACAGACTTTTACTGACTGAAAAGCCACTCTTGTTCCTTCTTTGCCATTGTTCCATAACCCATGGCCCCAGTAGGCTTCAACTCTTTTTTTTTATGGTGGGAAAAAATCATGCATTGACATCCCCCGCTCTTGGGCGGAGCGGGAGATAGTGTCAGACTCTTACTGACTAAAAGATCCACCCCGTTCCTTTTAGCCTTCATACCGGGGCTCGAGCGCCCTTCCGGATAACCCTGGCCCCAGTAGGCTTCGACCCGGCTGGGTCCCTGCTGTTGCTGACAACTCCTTGAGGCGCGCGGGAACAGTGCGCACCGTCGACGACTTGGGCTTGGTCCGGACAGTTACCGGACGGCCGGACAGCGAGCTACCCATTGCTCACTGTCCGCAAGCCCGCGCCTACGGTGGCCGGAAATCGAAATCAGAATCCCAGCGGTGGCGACGGCGGCGATAACGCCGTTGCCTGATGCGTTCGGCCTCATGCCGTCTACTACTGCTTCGCAGAAGTCGGCGACCGCCTGCCACTCCTTCTCGCTCCGGACCATGGCCTCAACCAAGGCCCGGCGCGAGAGGTCTCCGCCGCCGATCGCCCCCACGAGGGCACGGCGATGCTCCGTCCAAGCAGGGCAAACCTCGACTGTGTACTCCACCGTGTCCTCCGGGCATTCCGCACAGTGGCGATACCCGGGCGTCACTTCCGCACGAATCCAGTGCAGGAAACTCCCGAACGAACCATGTCCGGTGAGGACCTGCATCATGCGGAAGGTAAGGACGCCATGAGGTCTTTCCATCCACGCCTCAAAGAGGGGACTTACCGCCATGATTGTGGCGTGCCCAGCACTGGGTTGCGATAGTCGTTGACGCCATTTCACCATGAGATCCCGCCGGAGCTCTGTCCACCATGCCGTGACCAGTCGCGGCAGCGGACTTTCACCCCGGCGTTGCATCTTCACGCGCATTTCGTGCATGTGTGCAAGGACTGTTGCCTCCAGATCCCACGGTGGTAGGCCAGCCAGAAGGCTCGCCGCTTCGCGGGAGACCGTGCGGTATCCCCGCACTATCCTTATTGCCATAACCCTCTGGCAGGCGTTCAGCATAGCCGTCGGCTGCGTTTTCAGCGACGGCGCCCACACCGGTGCCCCGTAGAGGGCCATGGACCGAACGATCCCCGCGTAGAGCCTCCGGCAGGATACGTCCGGACCCCCAAGGTTGGGCAGGAGTCGCTTGAGCACAGCCCCAGCCCGGTTGAGTTTGGGAGCCAGACGTCGGAAATGCTCCACGAAATTCCACCGGCTGTCGAGGACGAGTCCCAGGTACTTTATCGTCGACCCGACACCGATGTGAACTCCTCCTACCGTTAGCTGGGAATTCAATGGCGGCGCGTTCCGAGGGCGGCGACCGTGAAAACACATAGCCTCGGATTTGTGAAGGCTTCGACCCTGCTGTGCCCCTACTGTTGCTGGCAACTCCTTGAGGCGCGAGTGGCCAAGTCGTCGAATGGCCTCGTTTGAATGGCGAGCTACCCATTGCTCGCTGTCCGCAAGCCCGCGCATACGGTGGCCGGAAATCGGGATCGGAATCCCGACGGCTGGGGCCCGAGGGCCATTGCCTCGCGGTCGGACGCCTCGTTTGCTAGCATTACTGCTTCGCAAAAGGAGGCGTCCGCCTGCCACTCCTCCTCGCGCCGGACCATGTCTTGAAGACGGAATCTAATCCACTATGTGGACCCAGTACATATTGGGGAATTTATTGGATCTAAGACATGCCAGTTTCCTCCCGATGTTTTACTTCACCGTTTTGAGAGTAGGGGTGACGTAATAAACTACAAAAGTACCTACGCTTCTGTAGGTTTGAACCCAAGACAAGTTCTGAAATTGGAACTATTGCCTTCTAAATGAGCTAAGAGCCTCGGATAAACGATAACGCATTGCCGTGATTGCTATACAGCGTGGCAATGCCGCCAGTCTTTTGGGCACATTATTAGTCGACAGCGATGTGGTAGGGATTTTTGACGCCATATTTTAGTTTGTTGTAATTAGTTTTTATTATTAGTATTTGATTTGACTAGCAGGTTATTCATTATTTATTTATTTATTTAAACTTCATGTACAATAATGATACTGCGGACTTAATGCAATTATTAAAAGTCGGTTTTAATAAAACAAATAATAATAAAAAAATTGCCAAACGGGCTTGTCGTACATAAAAACAAACTTGACTATCTCATGTATTTATTTGTAATAAATACAAATGTGAGGTTCATGTACGGTTTTCTATGAGTAAAAAGTCGTAATTAGATTAAAATTTCTATAGATTACTCGTACCTTCTATAAACAATACGTTTTCATCTTATTAGTATTGGTCAAGACTAGGTATTGTTTTCACAATCCTAAGAAAACTCATCGTTTTTACGGTAAACCAGTCTTCATTCACCGTAGGCCTAAAACGCTCCGTTTCACACCCTATAAACTCACTTTTACTATCGATTCAAAGGGAAATCATCATCAAATATTACACAACATTATTAAAATCAAAAGAAAAAGTGAGTGAAACCACAAGCTTTGATCTGTAAGTTATACGGCAGGGGTAATAAACCTGTGGTTCTAAACAGAGAGATATTCTGTTACCATTGGGGATAATGTTAACATTACAGAAAATCATCATCATTTTCCTGCCTTTGTCCCGTTTTATTTGAGACTAGCTGTTCCCGCGACTTCGTTCGCGTGGATTACAGGATTTTGAGTAGCCTAAGTTACTTCTTAGTACATCAGTTACCTGCCAAAAAAAAGTCCCGTCAAAACCGGTCCAGCCATTTCAGAGATTAACCGGAACAATCAGACAGACAGACAGACAAAAATTTAAAAAAAAAATGTTGTTTTAGTGTATGTACCGTATAAATATTCATATGAATGTAGTAAAAAGCGGTTATTGGTGGGAAAAATCATCCAATGACAACCCCCGCTCTTGGGCGGAGCGGGAGATAGTCAGACTCTTATTGACTTAAAGCCCACCCCGTTCCTTCTAGCCTTCATACCGGGGCTTGAGTTCCCTTTCGGATAACCATGGCCCCAGTAGGCTTCGACCCGGCTGGGGCCCTGCCGTTGATGACAACTCCTTGAGGCGCGCGGGAACAGTGCGCGACGTCGACGACTTGGGCTTGGTGCGGACAGTTACCAGACGGCCGGACAGCGAGCTACCCATTGCTCACTGTCCGCAAGCCCGCGACTACGGTGGCTGGAAATCGGGATTGGAATCCCGGCGGCGGCGGCGAGAGCGTCGTTGCCCGATGCGGTCGGCCTTCTCCTTTGCGAGCATTATTGCTTCGCAGAAGTCGGCGACTGCCTGCCATTCCTTCTCGCTCCGGATCTTGGCCTCAACCAAGGCCCGGGCCCTACCATGTCATGCCATGACAATGTCGTTGGTTGATTTTTCCACCGAAAAAAAAATATAATCACTGACTCCCTGCTCTCTCATATTATTCCTCGCATAACTCAAACCCAGGTTTCTCGGTTCTTCTCCGTCTATCCACTTTTATTTGTAAAACTATTAATACCAAGACAAGCAATTACTTTTCAACTATTACATTTAATGTCTCCTGTAATTTTGTTTATTTAGGGAACAATAACAGCCACAATATAAATACAATGCTTACTTACTAATATTTATCTACACTTCTTAATTAATATAATAAAGAAGTAAAGTTTGTTTTTATGTTTGTAGGAGGTAATCTCTGAAAGTACTGGTCGGATTGCTAAAATTTTTTTACTGAGTGACTGTTGATCAGACCGAATAACTAAAATATGTATTATAAATCCATAATAAAAACATCAAAACAATATCTATATCTACAAATCAATAAAAACCCCTTTAAAAATAAAGATTAAAAAAAAAAAAAATCTACAAATCATATCATCAATGAACTTGAATTACTTAAAAAAGAATATAATATAAAATAACATCAAAAACATTTAAGTTATACATTATTATTTGCAAATAAAAGTTTCATTACATTAATTTGAATTGGCGAAATAAAAAGACGCTGCGTTAATTTTAACTCAAATTTCACTTGGTTATTAACTCACAAGTGGAATTCGTATAACCCAGAGTATTTTTTTATTCACCTCATAGGGCAAATGTTTACAATTCCTGCTATTTGGTTTCAATTTGTGCGGATCATATTATAGCTTCAATTCTAGATCACTTAAATAGCGAATCAGGAGCGTTCGGTTGACATTGATCTTGTGGCTACCGGCGCACGCGCAAGGCAAACGGACATTGATATTTTATTTTTATTTATTTATTTAATTTCTGTTTATTTTTCTTGTTGTAAAAGTGAAGTGTGGTGCTTCTGTGGAGTTTACGTGATTGTTTTTATTTTAAAGTAAGTAGTTTTTTTTTTAATAAGGTTTTGTTTTTTGTCTATGTCGTCGATTTTAATATTAACAGTTGACTGAACAAACGTTGTTCTGTCATATAAATTATCAAAGAAAAAAATGGGGGAGATAAGAGGGTAAAAAATAACGTACTAATTATTCTCAAACCTTTTTTATGTCTATTTGGTAATAGGCAAAAAAAATAAAAAAATCTGATAAAGCGTTTCGGAGGAGTTGGATACCTAACATTGTGACACGACATTTTTATGTATTAGATTTCTAATTAGTGTCCTTTTTTGTTCTTCTTCCTGCCCTTTTTTTTGGTAGGGAAAATCATCCTATGACAACCCCTGCTCTTGGACGGAGCGGGAGATAGTGCCAGACTCTTAATGACTAAAAAACACACCCCTTTCCTTCGAACCTTCATACCGGGGCTCGAGTTCCCTTTCGGATAACCCTAGCCCCAGTAGGCTTCGACCCGGCTAGGCCCGTGCTATTGCTGTCGACGACTTGGGCTTGGTCCGGACAGTTACCGGTCGGCCGGACAGCGAGCTACCCATTGCTCATGTTCCGTTTTATTTGGGATTTCTAATTAGTACGAGCTAGAATTTTTTTTTTAATAATTCCAGTCCTCAGCCTTACACTGACATGTTAAAATATCAAGCGTGCGAGTGAGAAAAAAAGGGTGAAGCTATACACCTTATTTAGCTCCAACCCTTTAACAGTTCAGTTTAGATCGTCAATTGAATAGCAATACTATCCCATTCCTGGTCAAAGACCAAAGAAACGTTTTCATATTAAATCAAGGTATTTTTCAGGGCGTCTGAAATAAATCTCACGGAATTATTTATTTTTAGGGTCCCGCACCTGTCTGTCTGTCAATCAATATCCTTTATCTCGAGAATACATGGAGGTATCGAGTTGAAATTAAAACCATAAACTCGAGTCTACAGTCCCTTCAGTTCTTTAGCTGTGAAAAAATCAAACTTTTAAGTTAACGAAAAAAAAATACGGCCGTTTATGTCGCAAAAAAACGTATATTTTGAGACTCAAAGATCGAAATTCATAGGGTACTTCCCGTTGACCCAGAATCCTGAAATTCGCCACGAAGCAAGGTCTTATGACACAGGCATAGGGAAAAATCTGAAAACAGTAGGTTGTTGCCTACGTCACAAAAAAAAACATTTTCAATTCTAAAAATGAAAAATCTTTGAGACTCCATCCGGGAATTATAGTTTGCACGGAACCCTTAGTGCGCGAGTCCGTCTTGCACTTGCCCAGTTTTTTTTTGTTTTTTATTAAACAAGTTTTTTTTTTATGGCGCGGTATAGTCCTATACAATAAATACTCATCAAAACCATTCCAAAACAGTCCAAACACGATAGAATTATCTTATTGCACTTATTATCGTGTTTCTATGGCCATCTTACAGTTCCAATATCAGACCCTAGTTATTAACTAGTACCAAAGTACTCGTCAAGATGAATCATACGAGCCCAAACTCGATGTGGTTGTGTCGTTTAACTGTCAAGTTCCTTTGGCTACACATGCACGCAAAATTTCAGCTCAAACGGTAACTAAGAAGTGAATTTGCAAGATTTGATTACGGACACTTTAATACATATATATACATAAAAAAAACTTAAATAGTTACCAACTAGACTATTTATACTAAAACCTAACTATGTACATAAATATAATACAAAAAGTTACAAAATTACAGACAAACATCGGGACAGGTGAAACTAAATAAAAGCTTGTAACAATAAGCGCCCTGCCCACGGGCCTCAAAAAAACGTCGCCACAAAAAAAAAAACGCTAGAAGCGGCCACAAATAAAAGCTAGAAGCGGCCGCAAAAAACAGCTGAAACGCGCGCGACACCTTGTGTCCGGAGAAGCTTGAAGCCGCTTCAAGCGTTTTTTTTTTGTTGCTTCACCACCGCACACGAGCCACAAAAAAGGCCGCCTCAAAAAGAAGCTTGAAGCGGCGTTTTTTTGTAGCCCGTGTGCGTACATTTATAACCTTCTTTTCAAAATTGAACGAAAAACATTAAAAGCTTTTTTCACACACGTGCTAAAAGAATCAAAATCTTTCCTTTTTAAACCCATTTTGTAATCAGTAATCTCTTCAAAGAGGATTGCAAAATAATCCGTTTTTATACTTACATTGAGTTCTAGAAATCTGAGGGTGTTACCATAGAGTAACAAATAACCTTGGTGACCACAGCAATCGTTAAAATCAAACATCTCAGTGAATTTTACCTCATTTATACGTAGGTACAGCATTGTCGAAGTCTACTGGGGTCAAGGGTCTGCTTCTGAAAGGAAGATTCGGCCGCACTACGAAATGCAACGAAGGAACGGGAGTGGATTTTTAGTCAGTAAATGTCTGACTCTATCTCCCGCTTCACCCAAGAGCGGGGGATGTCATTGGATGTTTTTCCCGCCTAAAAAAAAAGTAGAGATCAATATTTTAATTTGCTCAGTAGTGTATTGATTTTTTCGAATTACTGAAATTAAATTTATTGAATTTTAATATATAAATATTAGGATTCTAATAATTTTTATTTTATTTTTTGAATGCATTGATTTTAATCTGTAATGTTTTGATTTATGGAATTTTCTGTTTTGAGCAATTTTTTTTTTTAAATAGATTAGTTCTAATATGGGTTTTTACGAGAAATAAATGTTTTATTTTGTAATAGTTAACATACCTACTGCATATAAAATATATTTGTGGTATAGTCTATCTAATAAGTCAACCGACTTGGGAATTTTGTATAATATTTAATCATTTAAAAAATACTTATATTCGATACTTTTCATAAGGTTCTTCTGTTAGTAATCAAAGATCTCTATCTCTTAATCAACCTTGATTATTGAACCCGTGTTGACTACATGAGATTTCATTAAATCCTAATAATTACCCAAGTTGTTTAACTTATTAGACAGACCCTAGCAAGATACAACAAAGACATCGTAACTCTTTAACTTAGAGTCAAGGTAAACGTCAAATTTTTAAGAAAACTGCACATTTTAGCTATTTTCTAAGTTGTTCATGGTTTTAATGAGTAGGTATAATTGTGAGAATACATAAATATCATTACCGCAAGTACAATTTTCGTTACCATACTATCATACCATACTATCCATGGTATATGATTTTAAAGAGTGTTCATACAGTTTCTTGCACGTTCTTCTCCATAGAGACCTAGAATAGAATAGAATAAACTTTATTGTACACCAAAAAGTAATAGAGCTTATACAAAAACTTAAATTAATGGGTACAATGGCGGTACTATCGCTGAGAGCGATCTCTTCCAGACAACCTTAGGATGGATAAGAACTTAAAATAATACATGGGGTAGTCTGTGGTGTATTGCTAACAAATACCTACGCTTTGGAACGTGCAATATACTTCATTTTTCTTGGACTGACCGACATTTGACTATTTAAAAGTGCCTGCAAATGGTCTATTTGAAATAAATGCTTTGATTTTAATTAATTTTGATTTTCGACACTTCTGTTTTAAGTGGGAAATCATCCAATGACTTCTCCTGCTCTAGGGCGTTGCAGAAGCGCTTTTCAGAATTTTACTGACTGACCTTACTCCTATATTCCTTCTTTAGATTTTACACTCCACAGATTAGTAAGAGACAATAAACAGTCGTATTCGGGAAGTGCTGAGCGCTGTGCGTTAGCGTTCATTTGTTTGTCTATGATTTTGACAAATATTTTCGGAGCGCGGTGTCAGGCGTCTGTCTATGGTTCATAATTTTGGTGCTTAGTGTTAAAGAAATTACATTTTCTATATTTCTTTAACACTAAACACTTATTAACATCACGCTTTTTACCAATGTTATGTTTTAATTACTATTTTTCCAATGTTCGTATTTATTATTTTGTTCCGATACCTATATATATGTACCTAGTTTTTTTAATCTACCTGAGTGTGACCGTGGCATCACCGCGGGCCCTAACAGAATACCAGCGCTGCGTTATTTATCTCTTTAAATATCGCAGCATATGCGGAGTTAGGCGCCTTTTTGATCTTACACAGATTTTAAAGTTATCTAAAATCAGTTATCACTATCCGTTATCTGTTGTTAAGTTTTTAATGTATCCTAATTCTGTTTTTTTGTTAATGTAAAATGTATGGGTGAGGTACAAATAAACGTTTTTTTCTATCTTTCTTTCTTCTTCTTTCTTTACCTGGCATCCCTGGACCCCGGGATTCTCTTTCGCACGACCCACGGCCCCAGTAGGCTTCAGCCGTATTGGGCCCTTACGGTTTGCTGATTTTTCCTAGAGGCGCGCGTGGAACATTACGCGCCTTCGACGACTCGGTCTCGGTCTGGACGGTTACCATACAGCCGGACGCCGTCCACTATGCGATACTGAACTAGACTCGGTCCGGACGGCCCTACTCCGTCTAATATTCGATACTGAGCTGTAAATTGCTACATACTTTCAAAAATTTGGATTTAGCGAACTGCCTAAGTCGCTGCCTTTGTAGGAATTCTGTATTCTGTGGGTATTACACATTGAAATCATTGAAGTGTTCACATTTCAAACTGTGTTTCATGTTCATTCTACGCCCGCAGTATTGCGGTGTATGTAAGTATAAATTGAATTTCAATCTTCGTATGATACGCTACGTATTGATATTGTGTTAGGGTTGGCATGAGAGACTTGGAATAATTTTGTTTTAATTTTTATAAATATAAAATTTATAATAAAATATTTTATTTCTCAAAACTATGGTATGAAAGTTGATCATAAGTTATAAATAAATAAAACTGTTTTGTTAAGTAACTAGCATGCAAATATTCAATACGTGATAAAAACAAACTTCTATATCAACATAATTTAAAGATAAAGACGTTTATGTAATACTTATAGCGTTTATTTTGAATTTTTGACGTTCACAGGAATATCAAAACCTGAGCTTACATTGATATACTCATGAGTAAAAGAAAAAGTCTATAGGCTCTCGAATCGAAACTACCCAATTTACGGTAGTTCCGATTCGAGAAAATCATCGAGATTCGATTTTGGAATCAAGTATCTAGATTAGATAGAAAAACAACACAAAAGATTCAAATGCGTCTCTTTTCAAAAAGTCTGACATTTGAGGTGAGGTCCGGTTACCGGGGCCAGGGTAATCCGAAAGGGCGCTCGAGCCCCGGTATTGAAGGCTTGAAGGAACGGGATGGGTTTTTTCGTCAGTAAGAGTCTGACACTATCTCCCGCTCCGCCCAAGAGCGGGGGTTGTCATAAGATGATTTTTCCCATCGAAAAAAAAAAAAAAAAAAAAAAAAAAAAAAAGGTGAGGTCCGGTGAGGGTTGCGGGAATCCAATGGATGTGAGACGCACTGTACCGTTTGTTGTGATAACACTTGATCAAATCCGTGATTCAACTAAAATAAATACAATCAAACGTGAGGCTATCAATAATAATAAAAAAAAAATGGGCTGTATCTAATTTTTTTTCATCATTACCTTTCCAATAGAAGTCTATCTATTTGTATAGGTAGTTGCTCGTAGACATCACAGAAAATAAAAGGTAGAGCAGCTGTGTTTAAGAACATTAACTAACTATTAATTAAAATAGACCAAAATAAACTTTATTGTACATCAAAATAGTAATAATTTTACAGAAACTTCAATCCAAGAGTAGATGAGCGGTTTTTTCGAATCTCGCATTTCGATTTTCGCGAATTCTCTGGTAGATATCGCTGTTAGCGATAAAACCTCAGAATGGGCTAAAAAACTTAAACTAAAAAAAAGTCTACCCCGACTGCTTTGTAATTGGCGAATATTAATCAAACATAAATTTTACATTTAAAATTAATATACAAAACAAATATATAAATAAAATAAAATATGTAGTTATTATTATTATTGTGGAATATTAGCTATACAAAAGATAATACATAAACTTACAAATATAATATATAAATTATGTGTTTCACAATTAAATCGAAGTGAAAACTCAATTTTAATCTAATTTTTAATGTAAGTGCTCAATGTACTATGTACTTAGGAATAAATATTTTAAAACAGAAAAGAAAATTATAATGAAGGGATAATTAGAGAAAAAATGAAATTAGGTAGAACCAGAATAGTCTAAGAGAGAAACTGAGGTAAATATTCTTTGACAAATTTCCACTATGCGCCATCCCTAGTCACGTTGCATACGAATATGATCATTACGTACGAGTAGGTACGCCTCGTTCGGAAATACAGCACGTTCTAACTTGAGATGATCCGGCTTATAACAGAATTAACGGTAGTGATACCAATTCCTTCAAGTAGCTCCAATTTCCTCACGTTGTGAACTAGAAACCATATTTCTAGTACACAACGTAGGAATCTGGAGGAAATTGGGTAAATTGAGAGATATGTAGAAATTAAAGTAAAAGTCTGACACTCTCTCTCGCATCACTCAGAGCGGAAGAAAAAGGAGTAAAATCTATTCATCCACAAACACAACCGGTTTTCATATTATTATTATCATCCCTTCCATGGTTCCTCGCTTTCCCATTCCAATTCTTAAGAAAGGCCCGTCCCGCTATCTTCTTCGTGGTCTGCCGCGACCCTTTGTAGCTATTTTCAGGCACAAATCCTATATTTTATGTAGGCCAGTAATAAGCTCTTCAGACATGCGGAATACACACATTTCTTAAACATTTTTCATAAAACCACTTCAGGCATAACGACTGGAAAGCTCAATTTCAACCAAGCTACAGATAGATTGATGGCTAGACAAACATCTACTAGGGATGTAACAGAAGTGGCTGTTATCGAAACCGAATAAAAAAACGGACCTTTTTTATTTATTGGAATCGGAACCGGAACAAAATCGGAAAGGGCCTCCGCCTCCGATGTTGTTAAGTTTAAGAAGCGTTAAATAAAATAGGTGCCGCTTAAAGTAACCGAAGCTCAATCTAGATTTATATAAACCGTTAAATTTTGATCGTTTTAACCCCGTGGAGGGTCGATCCGGTACATAAAACACTATCGATTTGTAAAGATAAAATTAAAAAATAAAATAAACTTTTTTTTTCAAAACTCGTATTTATTTGCAAGCATGTACGAAATTAATTGTTTTAAGAAAACATCAGCTGAGCGAGTCCACTGATCTGTAGGTAGTTTGTACGCAACGCCGACTACTACCTACAGGTCATTGTACTGTCGAGAACAATCGACAGAAGGCACGGAGGAAGAGAGGTTTCCGCATGCGACAAGTAATTAACTAGTTTGTACCTCTGATATAACTTTCGATTAATATTTATCGGAACCGAAATCGGATTCGGATGTGTAAAATCAACAGAATTTCCTTTCGGAGTCGATCCACCGTAACATCACTAATCGACACACACCAGTGGATAAAATAAAAAGTAGGTGTCGAAACATGACCGATGGTTTGACACAGCAACAGAGTTTTTCTTTTCCTTTTTGATAGATCGGTTACATGTGGGCGTAAGAGTGGTACGTCCAATTTGAAAAAAAAAAAAACTAAAACGGTTCTTCAAATTCATCATCATCATCATTTCAGCCGATACACGTCCACTGTTGGACATAGGCCTACCCCAAGCGTCGCCACATCGAAGGTTCCTGTGCGTCCCGCATCCATCGGTTTTCCGCTACCTTCACCAGGTCATCGGTCAACCTTGTAGGAGGCCTTCCAACGCTGCGTCTTCCGGTATGTGGTGGCCACTCCAGAACCTTTCGGCCCAACGGCCATCTGTTCTGCGAGCAATGTGCCCTGCCCATTGCCACTTAAGCTTGGCAATTCATATTATAATTAAGTATATTGAAATCATCCAATGAGCGGGAGCACGTGTCAGACTTTTACTGACTAAAACCCACTCTATGTTCCCATGGCCCCAGTAATCTTTGCCCACGGCTTTGCTGGCATGTCTTTGAGGCGCGTATGGAACACTACGCACTGTCGGCGACTTGGGCTTGGTCCGTACGGTTACCGGACAGCTGGACGACGAGCTACCCATTGCTTTCCGTCCGCAAGTCCAGGCCTGCGGTGACTGGAAATCGGGCTAGGGTGTGAGGGCTGTTCGCTCTCGCGTGCTGCCGCCCTCTTCGCTAGCATTACTGTTTCGCAGAAGGAGGCGTACGCCTGCCTTTGCCTTTTTTTTTAAGTGAATTTCAGTGGCAAGTGATCAAAACGACAAAAAATATTATATTAGGTATTATTATGTTATTCTTCAGGATTAATGCTAAATAGATAGTTTGATCAAAACATATTTTAATATAAAAGCATAAACATAATTTAGTATAACAGAAAAAAATCACTATGTAACCTCTAAAAATTAATTCGATTAAAAACCGGACTAACATACATGTAATCATTCTGATTGTCAAACGATTCTACAAGCAATATTGTGCCGTGATAATTAGTGTTTTAATGATAAATGATAAATGATCTTTATATTGCAAATAGGTTTTTTTAAAAAACACTTATACACGTCAATTTTGTTTTCAGTCAGTTTAAACTAGATGAGGCTGGTTTTAATTTTATAAATAGGAAGAAAGTGAATCGTTTAAATCTACACTAATTTTATAAAGAGGTTAAGTTTGTTTTTTTGTTTATAAGAGGAAATCGCTGAAAGTGCCGGTCCGATTACTAAAGTTTTTTCACCGATAGAAAGTTGCTTTATTTCTGAGTGACAAAGGCTATATTTTAAGTATGAAGGCAAAGCCGTGGGCAAAAGCGAGTGCTTTATATTTTGACACAATTATATATTTCAGCATCTCTTTCTTCAGTCCGAAAGTGATCGCGCGGTGCTGTAGTCCTCTTAAAAGTCAGTTCTAATGTAAGTTCTAATTTTTCTATTACGTGTGACCATAATATAAACGCCAAGTATAAACCGCTGATATTATCACCCGCCACATAATGACTAAACGCCTCGTTTAGCCAGGTGGCAAGTTAAACTCCGCTCAGTTTCACGGTGACTGCAGCGAAATCTTAATCTCTTTGTAATTAGGAAAACTGGCTTATTAGACTGATAGGGAAACTAGATTGGGATAACAAGAATATAAATTTTGTTTTAAACTAGGTACTAAGTAAGTTGAATATCCTCTCAAAACGCTGACCGATGACCTGGTCCGAGTCTCGGAAATCCGTTGGTTGCGAGACACACGGGTCGGATCGGTATGGAGACAGTTGGGGGAGGTCTATTGTCCAGCAGTGGACGTCATCATAAGTACTTCTTCGAAATTGTGTCGCCTCGTGGGAAGACTAGGGTCAAAATTTATATTTTGAGTATTATAAAATGGAGATTATTAATGTATTTTGTTATGTGAATCATCATGTACTGTTGAATAGCTGGAAATAATTTTTGTTATTTTCTTGTTGGGTTAAAGAACAACGGGACAACGGCGAGGAAGTTGTTGATGAAATTATTAAGAGTCATATATTTTGTGTATTTTTCATCACTAGACTAAAAAAATATGCCAGCAAAATTTTTGTTCAAGAATCTGCCTTGACTCTTTATAACTTGTAATCGACTTATCTCCGTTATAGTTCCATTACCTATATTTCATTTGCCAATCGCAAAGCAATATATAGATTAAATATGGATATTTTTTTTTTTACAAAGCTTGTCTTACGACATATTATTTATTTATATGTATATATTTATTAGCATAGCCAACATTACAGGCACTGGGAATTTACAGGTACATTTTATAACATTATATTATTATTATTTAGTTTTGTTCTGAGTATCACGGTTAAAAAGTTAGAAGTCACAAACAAAAAAAAAAAATCAGAAACACCGGCTTTCGAAATCAAAGTTACTCGTATCTTAAAATTCTTAGTACGCTTATTAATATATTTTTTTACGTATAAATTTAAACGAGAATGGACATACATCTAAATGTACATATGAATACCATTCAAACTCTGAATCCATAAGTGCGAGTATATATCGCTATTTCAAGGTAAAAAGCTACACCTATGCAAAATATTGGAAACGATGACAAAATTAATATAATTTGCGTCCGGTTCTTGTCATCCCATTTAATGTTAATTTCTAGACCACTGGCTAAACGTACGTAGGTAATTACAATTTCACTTCTTTACAAGCACCATTTTCTTTCAAATTACATGGTGTAGTTTGCGTGTTTGTAAAAAATTATTTCTATAATTGCACTGCGGTTGAAAGTATGAGAGCACTTTTAGTACTTTCAAGAAAATTGTCGTATATTTAGACCAAGTACTTATTTTCTCGGTAGTCAATAGTTGTTATGGGCTTCGTTGGTTCTAGTTATTTATACTATCTCTGTGATTTATACTAACTAGGATGCTTGATGGTTCGTGACAAGCAACCTTGACAAATGACTATGCTGACTACAGATATATCCGTATTTGGTGTTTATGCAGGAAGCTAGCTACGGATATACAATATTAATTTTAGTATATGCGATACCCGAAACACATGTCTAGTATTTTTGTGTATAAAATCTATGTACAAAATTACATAACTGTATCATGAAAAATCAAAAAGTTATAAGCTTGTTGTGTCAGCAAAAATACATAGTCAGCGAGCCATCCTCGCGGCTGAGGGGTTGTTTTCAATTGCACCCAGCTGTTTGTTAGCGTTTGATGCCCGCTATGAACTACCGTGACCTGTGTGTATGGTGTCCAACTTGTGAACTTTATCAATATTTAAACACCAATTTTGTTCTATGACTTTTAATTTATCATATTTTAGTTCATCAGATTTTCATAGAAAAATAAAAATATTTAAATAAAACATTCTAAATATTACGAAGTCTATGCTAAGCAAGCGATAGCAGGTGCAATAGTGGAAGGGAGTGGAAATCGGGTGGCGGGAGTGCTTGATGCGCTTGCGACGCATCGTACAGATTTAGGCAGTACCCCTAGCCAAGTTGCTAATCTGCAATAGTTAACGCTAACGTGGTCAGAACAAAAGACTCGGCGCGGGCGGCGCGGCCAACTCGAAACGTTCGACGCTAGGGGGCTAGGGGGCTTAGCCAAGTTACAACTGTTTCGCTTGCGTATAGCAAAATACAGAGTTGAAATGCGTTAGATAGAACCACCAAATCTTGAAGGTTAGTTTTTGGTATATGTATTATGTTTTTTAAAAATGTCAGAACAACAGTTATTGTTTATGATGTTAGTAATACTGTCCTGCAAGGTTGATAGCATTTTTCAAAATATAACCCTGTATACAGTGTGTAGCTCTATCTCTCTTTCTCGCTTTTAAGCACATCATGGTAAAGCATCAAAGCATCTGTTTGTAGTCATTTAACTTTCAAGCATTTTGACAAAATAAGACAGGAATTTAATTAATATTTGGCGTATCCGTTAATTAATCATTTCTCAGCGCGGATCAGTGTGAATTCCACGACCTGGGTGATATAATTAGCTGAGTGACATTTGAGATTCCTTGAATGAAGTAAAGTTAGCGGGAAGCGAGTGCCATTCATGAAATTCAGAAAATATCACCTGTACAAATAATAAATCTGTAAAAGTTTTTAGTTGTGCGCGTATCACGTAAATCGTACAAAATCGATGTAGACAACCCATAAATGTTTATCAAAATTGTTTGTAACTTTATACCTATTATTATAATTATTACTTAGGCTTTGTTTCCTCGCAATTGTTTGAATATATCGAAAGAGATACTACATTCATTGATTGTTAGGCGGTACAAAGTTCTGGTAGATACTATAATAAATTAAAATACTATTGATGTTAAAAAAGGTTAATTATTTATTATGTCTATGTAACAAAAACTTAAAAAAATAGTATTTAATTTTGTTTTGAAGTTCAGAATATATAAAATGCTAAATATAAACAAAATTTTATAAAATTAACAATATTCCTTTTTTAGAAAAATAATTAATTTACTTACTAATATTATGAATAGGGAAGTTAGTAATGTATGGATAATTGGATATATTTATTTATTTAAACTTCATGTCCGTGATACGTAGGCGGACTTAAGGCCCAAGCGCCCGAAAAGTGCCATAAAACAGTGACTTTCTGAAGCCTACTCCTCGGTAACGGCTAGGTTAATAGGTTTGAAAAAAATATATGTTTATTATAGATACATGAACAACATTATCAACATTTGATTTTTTTGTGCTATTAATATTTTGTTAAAAAAATATTTAGCAATTTCTTGGCCATTTCGCAACTTTTCCCTACTCCTTTGAAACAGCTTGGATCTTTAGAAACATTTTTACACATAAAAATTGGTGAAATAGAGCTTTTCAAAAACCTATTTGCAAAATAAATAATTATCATTTATAATTTGTCGTTAGTACAAATTGTTAGTCCCAATGCCATCATTAGTTTTAAATGAGTTGCAAACCCTAATCTGTACTACAAGTT
Source organism: Mythimna ferrago (assembly GCA_910589285.2). Lineage (NCBI taxonomy): Eukaryota > Metazoa > Arthropoda > Insecta > Lepidoptera > Noctuidae > Mythimna > Mythimna ferrago. The sequence continues at coordinate 17,274,054 of OU342694.1, read as the reverse complement.
AATTTACGTCATTATCAAACATATGTTTCAGCCAAAAGTTCCTAATTGATCGCTGCTTGACTCCATATAACGAGAGTTTACTAAATTAGTAGCCAGCCGAAAAGGTCGAGATAGTTTTAATCAGTTTCTGATTAGCAATTTATAATGATTGAGTTTTAAGAGTGCGATTAAGATTAATGGAAAATAGTATTTGGAGATTATGTTTTTAGAACTTCTGAAATAAGTTTAGATTCCTCGAACTTTTTTGTGCTTTAATATTATTCGTTAGAAATTAATTTAATAGCATTTTCTCTGTGGCTCAGTGGTCAATTGGACCCGCTCGATTTTGGTTCCGCGGGTCCACTTGTTGACATCCGGGTGTTTTTTCCGCACGAAACCAGTACAGGAACCTCATTATCTACTAGTCAAGGTTTCAAAGTCCAATTTAAAAACAGAACCTTTATAAGATCACTCGTATTTCGGTCTTAACGTCTATCACAGTCAGTGACAGTCGTACAGTCATTGGTCACAGCCAATTAGCTTCGAATTAGCTGGACTGAATCAATTGTTCAGTGGTTTGATAGAAATATGAACTCTTTCGGCCCAAAAATAACGGAGATAAACGTAAATACATTTAAGTATGGAAGATATTTATGAAATCAAGTGGAATCTTTTTTGAGAGATTTTTATAATGGAAAATATTCTCTACATTATTAAAGTTCCGTAAGTGAAGCGAAAGCTCATCGATATGTGTATCCTGTCCATCCTAACCTACGGTGCCCAGACATGGTCGCTCACCGAGTCGCAAAATTTTCGCCTTGGGGTTTGCCAACGAGCAATGGAACGCAGCATTCTGGGTGTCAAAAGAGCCGACAGAATAAAGAATACCAGGCTTCGTCAAAAGACGTGTATTATAGACGTAGAAAAAAAGGCTGGCAAAATGGGATTGGGCGGGTCACGTCAGTCGCATGCACTCTGACCGTTAGGCAAGAGTTTCGACAATGTGGGTACCTGAAGATGGACGACGCCACCAAGGTCGACCTGGGAAGAGGTGGCGAGACGACCTGGATGCCTACCACGGGGCAGTCCCCGTGGTAGGCATCCAGGTCGTCTCAGGGCCACCGAACCAGTGTTCGGTGGCTAAAGGAAAGATTGGAGGAAGAAGTTGGGGGAGGCCTTTGCCCAGCAGTGGGACAGTATAGACTATTAAAAAAAAAGTAAGTGTGGTGGTAAAAAGGAAATGCTTATAGAATTAAGTTGTTCTTCATACCTACATCCGTATGTCAAGACCCTTTTTCTCAAGAATTCTTAGAGGTATGAAACTGAAATTAATATCAAATACTCCATTCTACTGCTCCAAGCAGCAGTGAAAAAATCAAACTTCAAAATCAACGCAATCTAAAGATAATGAGCACAAAAAACGTTTATGCTCCGTTTTGGTGCATATTTTGCAACTCACTAGGAAATCAAAACTCATAGGATTTTTTTCGTTGACCTAGAATCCTGATTGTCACAAAGCAAGGTTTCATAGCATAAGTATAGAAAAAAGTGTGAAAACTATTATATAGTGATGTCACAAAAAAAACTGCCTATTCGGAAAAATCTTCGAGACTCGATTCGATAATTGAACTATTTAGGTACATAGATAAAAATCTATACCTACTAATATTATAAAGAGGTACAGGTCGCGCGATGAATCAAGATCGCTCGGCAAAAGTGGAAGGGGCATGCGCAGTATTCAATTCTACGGTCTATTTGGCGACGTACGGGCGGGTGTGCGCCGTCGGCGACACGTCATTGGTAGATAGAGTCGCTCTTCAATTCCCGCGTTGCGTTCTCGCCTCTCATTGGATACTGTTGTACTTGGGTACTGTTGCGTACAGCTTGTGTTATCGTATTAGTAATACGTAGTCGTAAAAAAAAATGGTTAAAAATAAAGTTTTAAAACGGCTAGCCAGAAAAATGGTTTACGACGTGAATTATTACGTTAAAGAAAGAAACTAACGAAATTATTTTTTTTAATTTTATGTTTTATTTTATAATTTTTAATTTTTTGAATTTACCTACTTACAAGATAAATTACAATCAAAAACTAGTGTTATTATAAGTTATGTTACTAAGGTTCAAACATACGAAATTAAAAATAAAATCCTAACATACTAAGAATTTCTGTGCGCAATTGTACACATGCGCCGATTGCCCCCACTATTTTCACCGAGCGATCTTGATTCACCGCGCGACCTGTAGTGTTTGTTTTTTTTATTTTTTTTGTTTGTAGGATCTTTGAAAATACTAAGTCTGATTGCGATAATTTTTTCACCAGTAGAAAATGCTTCATTCCTGAGTGACATAGGCTATATTTCATGTACGCGGGTGAGGCAAGAGCTAGTCGATAATATTTTGTTTGAGTATCGTCGTTTGTACGAAATCTTCGGTGAGCGAGTTCGGCTAACACTTAACCGCTTTTTTATAAATAATGGTAACAAAAAAGTTTATCTAAAACTTTAAAAAGTGGGATGTTCACCATAGATATCCTACTTAGGGCCCGTCCCCATCACCACGACGCGGCGCCGCCACACTACAACGGCACGGCGTCGTGCCTTTGCACGGTGGACGGTTGGTTGGGAATGAGAAGTTTTTTGAATATTTTAGAATTACTGGACGTGCCTCCACTAACGAAACAAAGAACTCGATATTTCCCACCATTTTGTTTTACACACATGCGCGCATGCTAACAGCGAAATATCGACTGAGAAATCTGAGAATACGCACGCGGCGCACTGTTCGCGCCACCGCGCCGTACCGTTATACGGTGGCGGCGCCGCGCCGTGTTGTTGGGGACGGGCTCTTATACGCACAAAACGTTTTGGCAACACATTCATTGTACATACAGTTAAAGAGTGGATTTCTCTGCCGGAGTCTGTATTTCTTGATAGCTATAACCTTGGGGGTCTTTAAGTTAAGAGTGAATAGGTTGCTTCTAGGCAAGTGTACTCCATCATCGACCACATCGTCGTTTTCCATCAAATGAATGTCAAGCGCAAACCTATCAATAATAAAAAAAATATATTTCAAAACGACGCCCAGAAGTGCTATTTTATGTTTAATCATAAAAGCTCACGTTTAAAATATTCATCAAGTAAATAATTATTTTCCCTTGTAAACTTATCAATTTAAACTTAGCTAAAAGCATGAATGGCGCCACATTTTAGACTACTTTCGGTACTTAAGGAGACACAAAGCTGCTTTAAAAGTCTCTAATTAATAAGAAGACATTCAACAGACAGTATCTAATTAGTACGCTAGTTCTTACGTAACCTTAGACTTAGGTAGAAGTATGATGTAAATTAACCATTTACACTTCATTCATTAATGATTTTTATACATATATTTTTATGTATGGACTAAGTTCTTTTTGGCTTCACGTAACCTACAGACTACTTGAAAAACGTCATCTCTAGTTTAAATATCCCTGTATTCATGTCTTTATGTATTTTTCCAGATACCATGATGCCTTCACTAAAACCAGCACTTCTTCTCCAAAGCTTCCTCATAATCGCTACACTACAAAACATCAATACTCTAGAAGACGGATACCTTCGTTATGTTAAAGATGGCTGCTTCCTAAGAGGCGAAGCATTATCTTGTGTCAAATACAAAGCCGTAAAAATAGCTAAAAAAGCTATATTCGGAGAGAGTCTAAACAAGAACGAAACTATCAAAGCTAATAATATAGTCAGCTTAGTGCCTCTTGATGATGAGACTATCGAGAGACTAGGAATTAAAGAAACAAAAGAAGCAAATGTGGTACAGACAAATGAAGCAAGGAGTTTCTTGTCGGAATGGGCTGAATTAGCGAAGTACTTTATGAAGTTGGTACAAGAGTTCTTCAAGGTGAAAGGATTAAAGGTGAATTTGCCTGAAGGAGCGAGAACTGTCGAGGAAGAAGATGATACAGGTGAGTTAGAAGTTTTGTTACTTTAGGCAAATAGTTGCTTCCAATTGTTCAAATTTTTGTTTACGATCCAGTATTTCAAAACTACAGAAAAGATTAATTCTTTTTTAATTGTAGTTATATGTTGACTAAAAGACGATGATGGTTAGATTTTTTTGCTAAACTTTCCTAGTGTATAATAACTTGTGAGTTGACGTTATCAAATTGCTTATTACTGATCTGGGTCCACTTAACTATAAAAAAAAATTATGTATTTAAATATAAATAGATACATTATTTTTATAATACACAATAAAAAAAAATATAGAAGGAGCTTAAAATTAATAGGGCGTAACAATATACGTTTTATCGCTAAAAACGATTTTTTAAAGACACCTTTTTTTAAAAATCCATCCCGGATTTGACAGAAAAGAAGTAAAAGTACGCAAGTAGATTGTGGTGTACTATATACATATATAAAATACAGTAAAATAATATAGTTAAAGTATATTGTACTTCGAGAAAAATAATTATCTTAATCTTATTTATACCTATACGAAAAACAGAAAAAGAAAAGTAAATAATTTTATTTACACGAACAAAGTGTACGAGTTAAAAAAAAAAACAGAAGTTCATTACAATGTTAAACACGAAAATGAGTTCATCCACTTTACATATCAAACGTGTATTACTGTCATAGAAATTTTTGATAGACAAGCTAATGTCACCCTTCTTTGTCCTGTCTATTTGAGACCTGATGACCTTAACAAAATGAGTGACTATGAAGAAAATTGTTGCTCATTATTTGTTATAACGAGTACTTAGTTTGTCTACATTGTGAGTTATACAATGTGGATTATTATTACGTTTGGGACTTTCGTTTGATTTTTAGGCGTGTAGACTTTCATGATTAGTGTTATTATTGTGTGCGCCCTTGCCTTCATATCTTATTTGCCTATATTGTTCCAATGTATGCCCAATTCTATCTTTTATTAGAGCGATATCTTATTTGGAATGTGTTTCATCCCACCATTTTTGCACTGGTCTACCTCGATATCATCTACGCGGTAAATAAGAAACTGTTGGGTAGGAAATTAGGTATGTAACCAATGGTTCACTATTACATATATTTTCAAACACCTATTTGTTATTATTAATTGTGTATTTTTTTTTTCAAAGGTCATTTTACTTTATTTTTGTTCTTATTTTATACTCTGTTTTCAAACTATAAATTAAAATATACCATTCAAATAATGTGATTTTATCAGCGTGTTATTTAGAAAACTCCAATAAAATCATGTTATTTGAACGTCAACCTGTCCAGTCAATGCAAGCATTTGTCAGTTTTCATATAGCTCAATTCAATACTGCTATTAAGAAGCTCAACGACTTCACGAACAATAGGGACAATTGGGTAGGGTAGATAAAGAAGCATCACTGCTTACCATCATGTGGGATCGCAGTCAAGCAGTAGTTTATATCACTATGAAAAGTAGGTTAGGCTCAACTCACTCTGGCTTACAGTCGAAGCATTGCATCGCGTTTTGAGGACCATGAGCTCTTAACGCGATCCATGTTACATTGAACTGTTAAAAGAATGGAGCTATATCTACACTAATTAAGGAGGTAAAGTTTGTTTTTGTTTTTTTTTTGTTTTTTTTTTGTAGCAGGTAATCTCTGGAAGTACTGGTCCGATTGCTAAAACTTTTTCACCAATAGAAAGCTGTTTTATTCCTAAGTGACATAGGTTATAACTTTATGAACGCGGGCGAAGCCGCGGGCAAGAGCTAGTAGGGTATATATCTCCATTTCTTTTTCTCACTCGCACAACTGACGTTTCACCACGTGGTAAGTGCCTGTTCTTCAACTGCTATGCGTGTAATAATAATAAAACTACGTTTATACAGTTTATACATCAAATGTTTAGTAAAGGGAACATAATTAAGAATATTACAGACAGATGCACAAACTAATGGAGTGAGGCAATTTATAAGGGTTCGCGGCTATTTACCAACGGTACCCTAATAAAAAGTTAGCCTACGTGATCCTATGGCTTGCGGTTTGATGCTTGAACCACATTTTAGTAACATGCAGAAAATTCACATGAAGGTTAGGGTTTTCGAAAAATTTGTTGGTGTTAGGTTTATAGCTAAACAAATTGTAATCAATTTAGCATATGACTATAATACACACCTTTTTTTAGTAGTACAAAAAAACATGAGGTTCTCTTTGTACCCATGACTGATCATATTTTTGTAGTCAAAAGCAAAAACAATTAAATTCCAAAATTGTCCACAAAAATTTGTCATAATTGGTAAATTCATGATAGAATCAATCATTCATAACAATAAGCATAGTGGACTTTATAATTTTCCGACTGCTGGAACTCAGGCCTCCTTTCTAGGAGAGGGAATGTGCCGTAATTCACCACGCGGGCCCAATGCGGGTTGGTGGATGTCTCATGTCTTCGAATTTTTGGTTCTTGTACAAGCCGGTTTCCTCACGATGTTTTCCTTCACCGTTTTGAGAGCAGTGGTAATGAACTAAATTACATAAAGTGATGCACCTGGCTAGGTTTGAACCCGAGACCTACAACTTATAAGTCGGGGTGTTACCACTCGGCCACAACTGCTCTCATATCATGTCATAACAAACGCTATTAGAAAATACTAAGCACAGTGTTTTCCCATCTGTGTTTCCTGATAGCTACAACTTAGGAATCTTTAAGTCGAGAGTGAATAGGTTTCTTCTAGGCCAGCGTGCTTCATCGTCGACCACATCATCGCTTACCATCAGGTGAGATGGTGGTCAAACGCAAGCCTATCATTAATAAAATAAAAAAAATTATCGTCATTTATTCATTTATTATTTATCCCAACAGCCTGTACAAAATTCCTATAAATTGAGTGTCATTTTAGGATTTAAACAAACACTAATAAGCTTGCTGTTTATAAATTTATTGAGACTTTACTTGAATAATAACTAGACCTTTTCTAATAAGCGCTTCAAGGCCCGTATTACAGAACGTCACTCAAAACTCAAGCATTACTTAAAACTAGATTCAAGCCATTTGATTGGTTGAAACTAGTTTTAAGTAACGCTTGAGTTTTGAGTGACGTTCTGTAATACGGGACTAAATATTTGTACTAGTTAAAATTATATGTTATATGTTAAAATATTACAGATACTTTTCTTTGTCAGTCGCTGGATCACATTACATAATTACTATTTATCGTGTATTCAAATCCTTGCGAAACTGTCGCTTCGGTATATCAGTTTCGGTATTCATACCATATAATAGTCGGATCATTCTGACTAATGCATAGGACTGCTCGATTCACGAAATAATTATCTATTAAATATAGCACTCAGAATAAAAAAAAAAAAAACAAAAAGACTGGTCAGATAGTGTCATCTTATTTTAAATCAGATGCAGCAATAAGTTCTTTTTGATGTTTAATAAGATCTCTTTGTTATCCAATGAGTTCTTCTAGCTACGAAATGAGTTATTTCTCGTAGTTACATCGTTTTGTACTTAAATACACATTTTAATTGAAATAATCAGAAAATTGATTAAGTACACCTTCTGTAACTTTTCTTTGTTTGGCCTCTTCACATACATTTCGGGATAAACCCAATATTGAAAACCGAAATATATTGAGGATATGCTCGTTGGGCCGTCGTAAAATAAATGAAAATTATTATAGCTTTATAGCCTCCCATAGTCAGTTACTTAGATTCATGTCAACGGGTAAAGCTGCCATTTCCCTTGAGTTGACAGAAACTCAAATGCAAACTGGTGCGATTCTTATATACTTCTTATGCGTCGTTGACAGATTGGCTTGGCAATCGGACTTAACCATGTAATTTAATAATAATACGTATTATTTGTGATATACATGCGATTGCCAAGACACGGCATCATACTTTTACGAAACAGTGATTCTAACAAAAGAAGTGGCCGCAAAACTGAGAAAACGTACGTACATCCTCACGCCCCAACGACAGGAGACGCCCCGGGGTTTTGGGAAACGCAGAGCAATCTCCGACCACAGGCACGGTTTTGTTGATGATGAGCAATGGGTGACTACAGCTCGCCATCCGTCTATCCTTTATGGGTCGAGTTCGAGTCGTCGACGACGCGTAGTGTTCCAACCTTAGGGCTTTAGCAGGGCCGATGCCATGCCAGGACCATGGAAAAACTTCTGAAAAGACAACTTATAGTCTTAGAACGCAAATGATAATTGAAGGAACTTTTTTTGTGACGTTGGTAACAACAAATTTACTGTTTTCAGATTTTTCCCTATACCTATGCTGTAAGACCTTGTTTTGTGCCAAATTTCAGGATTCTGGGTCAACGGGAAGTACCCTAAGAATTTTGATCTTTGAGAGTATCAAAATATACGTTATTTTTGCAACATAAACGGCCGTATCATTTCCTTGAAGGGACCGCAGGCTTGAGTATACAAACGGACAACAAAGTGATCCTATAAGGGTTCCGTTTTTTCCTTTTAAGGTACGGAACTCTAAAAATGGTAGATCTCAAGCAAACCTTCTGATGGACGAACAAAAAGAACAAAGAACATAATCTTCTTTATACATTCGTCATAATTTTATCTATCCTGATTAGGATATTGAGTCTTATCTACTTTCTTTAAGTCTTTTCTTTAACTTTTTAGACTAAAAAGTTGTACCGTCTCCGAAATCGTTCTTAGATTAATTTTTTTTTTCAGTTTTTTTTTAAGTTGTTTTAAATTATAGCAATGCCTTAAAAGATTAACGATAAGGTCGTTAATCTTTTAAATAGTGGTTATTTGAAGTTGGAAATCATCCTGACTTATCTCACTTTAGGGTGAAATGAGACAGATATCAGACTTTTAATGACTAAATCCACACTTATGGCCTATAGTTGCCTTATGACTTTAAGAACGATAAGTTTCCATTTCAGAAGTTCTCCGTAGCCTTGGTGGGAGCCCAGCGCTTACGTACGGTACGGTTTCGATGAAATCTTTGTGAAGCGCGTGGAGCACTATGCGCAGTAAACGATTTGGGATCGGTCTGGACGGTCATTGGACAGCCGGACGGTGAGCTACCCATTGCTCGTCGTCTGCAAGCCCGCACCTACCGTGGCTGGTAGTCGGAGTCAGGATCAGGGGGGCTGGGGCGTGAGGACGTCCGTTACATCACTATTGCAACCATCTCCTGTACTCGCGATACTGCTTCGCAGAAGGAAGCCTCCGCTTACCATTCCTTCACCCACTGGACCATAGCCTGTCCCAGAGCCCGTCGCGTGAGTTCGTCACCGCCTATCATCTGCACATGGCGACGGCGGTGCTTCGCCCAAGCGAGGCGTACCTCTGTGTCTTTCGGATGGGCGAGCAAGCACTTCGAGCAAGCTTTCCGAGTCTCACAATGTCAGGAATGGTAATCTATCCAACTACCCACTCATAATAAACCTTTAGAGTTAAACACAGCTTCGTGTTATGATATAAATACGCATGCTCTTTAGTATTATATTCCAAACTAAGTAAACAATTAGTACTAAAAGCTGTAATGTCTGCTACTTGGAAGTCATCACACCCACGCTTTCTGTGAAGCGTTAGCTGACATAAAGTTGATTAGCATTCCTATTATGTAAAATACTTTGTCAATGGCAGTTTTTGAACTAAAAAAATAATAAAATTCATTTATTTCAGGTAAAACTCCATATTAAAGAACAAAATTAAAATATGAATACAAAAAAATATTACATAATATTTAAAATAATTATTTTAGTTTCTTACATGTGACACTTTCTTTTTCAGTGACAATATTCTTGATTACTTGAGTTCAAGGATGAAGTTTTGTAATAAAACATTTGACTTATAACTTAAAATTCTTTTAGCCAAATTTCGCCCAAAACAAGCAGCGGAAATTAGCTAAGTATACGGAGATAATAGGTAGTACACTAATGTATCCACAAACACAGTTGCATCACAAAATAGATATTAGGTACAAAAGACAATCTCAAGTATGTACTTCATTTTTAATACTTACGCTCGGTGGACGCACATTAATGAGCGTTTGAGCCGGAATTGTTCGACGAGTAATCCGAAACGCGACCGAGACATCATGTCCGTGAGCGGTGTCTTTGTGTGCGTTGCTAGATCGCGCTTTGTATGTAGATTGACTTCTGTACCTATATATTTTGTGGTTGCACTCTCTGTTTCTTTACTCTCGTATGACCTGTTCACGACTACGGTTTTAGCGGCGAGCGGCGTGGCGAGCGGCGACTCGTGCCGTGCTTTAATTAATTAAACCCGAAGCGAACGCCGGCGTTCCCGCTGTCATTGTCTTTCTATTGTGTCTCTAATTGACACGATTGAAAGGTTGAACATTGTTATACTCTTGTTTTACCGCTCGCCGCTCCGCGATTAACTCCACTCACAGCGGCAAGGTCGTGAACGGACATCAACCCGTTTCATCTATTGAGATGAACGACAATACGACACAAACGGACAGAGATCGGGCGCAAGACCAACGGTGTTACGTGTTTTTTGAGGTAGGGCGTAGTGAGAAATTCCACTCAGCTAGATTGCGGACAAACGAATGAATGAAACGAATGAATGAACGAAAGATGGATATAGCAAAACTACAAGGGTTCATTGTTAGGACTATATAACTCTAAAAACGACTATGATCATTCGAGCAGTTTCGTTTCGAATTTATGTCATTCGAGATTTTGATACGCCGCGCGTTACACTTACAAGTTGTTAATTTCAGATTGGTACATTTGAGAAACTTTTTATTTTTCAATTAAAGGCTTTTTATTGTAAATAATTTTGGAATATAGTACTCTTTTAATGTAACGAACATTTTGTTTATTTACTTGCTTACAATGAGGGTCATGTATTCTATCTATATTCTATACATTTATATGTATATACATCTAGATGATATATAATTATATATTTACAAAAAAATATAAAAAGAGTGACATTAAAGGACTGACTGACTGACATATTATCAACACAGCCAAAACTAGTGGGATTAGGAGCGTAAAATTTTAAATAAGCATTAAAAAAAAAAAAAAGTAAAAACGTATACAGACAAGGTTTTTACAAAATTCATTCTTTGAAGGGTTGAAACAGGGTTCTAAAGCTTGTAAAGCAAAACCTATTTCTCGTGGGCGAAGCCGCTGGCAGAAGCTAGTAATATTTATGAAGAACACTTATGTAAATGTGGGTGGAGAGTACAACCGTTCAAAAGTTGCCCACTGTTTCTTGCAAAGGTAAAACTCCAATAACTTTGAGTTGGTTGGTCATGCTTTTAAAAGTTATTTCTGTATTATTAGCCTAGCTCTTTTTTAAGCTTTGATATGAAAGAGAGATGTATAGACGCCTACAAAGATTACGCATGTTTATAGAAATCGTTCTAATGAATTACAAATAAATAAAATGTGGTTGTTATATTACTGCCGTATAACGCTGTCTATTTTTTTTTTTTTGGATATTGAAAATCATAGGGAAATTTATTAGATAACAACTTCTCTAGGGTGGACTTTTACTGATAAAACCCACCAATTGACGATGAAGTGCCTTCTAACTGATTTTTTTTCGAGAAAATTGCATAATAGCCCAATATAAATATAGGTATGTATGTGTTTACGCGTGTTTTAGTGAAATCTTCGAAGCGGATATTTAGTTGCAACTGCATCAAATTAAATTTTGGAAACACCTCCTAGTTATAGCAATATATCAATGTATGGAATGGGTTCTGTACTTGACTACGAAACTTAATGATTCGATTTATATAAGAAATCATTTTTTTTTATTTTTTTACACGGTGTGTAGATAATCCAGTTGTAGGGTGTTTTATTTCATAGATGGATAAAGATATATTTATTGCGTAACTGTGTACATTAAGATCGTATTTATAAACATTACATCTTTTGTTTCAACAGTCTACCCAAGTGCATGTTGCACTCTAGATATTTTTTTATTAACTTTCTCAATATGTGCCTTCCAATTTAAGTGTTGGTCTATGGTAACTCCTAAAAAATTTGTATCTTTTACTTCTTCAATCACTGTATCACAAATGGTTACACTCAATTTATGGTTCTTTGTGCATTTGTTTGTTTGTGTGAAAAATCTTGTAGCGAAAATCCCCCTATTAGCTCCTGACTTTTTTCGGACAGTAATACGTTAATTTAAAGATACGTAATAATTAAAAAAGACCTTATTATTATCCTCAATGAGTGAATGAATTATAATCAGAAGTAAATTTCTGGAAATTTTTACTTCGGCAGTTAGGAGTTATTGGCCCTTCAACGTTGCTATATTCCTTCAGTTGCCCTTTGCGTTCTAGGATAATGGTTTCCCTTTCAGAAATTCCCGTAGTCCTAGCGGGCATCGCCACTACTGGTACAAAATAGATAGGTACAGAAGACAATCTCATGTATGTACTTCACTTTTTAGGGTTCCGTAGCCAAATGGCAAAAAAACGGAACCCTTATAGATTCGTCATGTCTGTCTGTCTGTCTGTCCGTCCGTATGTCAGACCCACTTTTTTCCAAAACTATAAAAGCTATACTGTTGAAACTTAGTAAGTGGATGTATTCTGTGAACCGCATTAAGATTTTCACACAGAAATAGAAAAAAAAACAATAAATTTTGGGGGTCCTCATACTTTTTTTTTCATGAAACCCTTACGTGTGGGGTATCTATGGATAGGTCTTTAAAAATGATATTGAGGTTTCTAATATCATTTTTTTCTAAATTGAATAGTTTGCGCGAGAGACACTTCCAAAGTGGTAAAATGTGTGTCGGGCCCTCTAACTTCTAAAATAAGAGAATGATAAAACTAAAAAAATATATGTTGTACATTACCATGCAAACCACCAACGAAAATTGGTTTGAACGAGATCTAGTAAGTAGTTTTTTTAATACGTCATAAATCTAAAAAAATACACTATTATTAAAACATCGAACAAAGTTACAACGAACTACAAGAACTTTTATATTATGTTACTTGCTGCTACCCTTCATTTGCGATTCCGACTCGCACTTGGCCGGTTTTTATACCTGCGCTCGGTAGACGCCCGCTAATGAGTGTTTGAGCCGGAACAGTACCTCTACCATGAGTTTAAAGCAATAGTATTTGTCGATACTCGATACCGACTACGTAAATATTTTGTATGGCAAATTTAAGTTCCGTAAGTGACCGCTAGGGGTACACTGTAAAATTTGCCATACAAAATATTTACGTAGTCGGTATCAAGTATCGACAACTACTATTGTTTTAAACTCATAGTAGAGGTACTGTTCGACGTGTGGTCAGAGACGCGACCGAGATATCGTGTCCGTGAGCGGTGTCTATGTGTGCGTTGCTCGAGCGCGCTTTGCATGTAAATTGACTTCTGTACCTTTCTATTTTGTGCTACTGGGCTTCAACGGTTTTTCTGACATAACGATACAGGGTAAGAACACAATTTGCGGTCGCCCACAAAGATAGTTACTAGACCGATAATGTCGTTCACCCTTTTTGGTAATATTTAGATTTTACGTAGGTGGGTACACTGTTTGTGTTTAACCGACTGCGGTTGTTAGGAGGGTATTGTTGTTTACATAATGGAATGTTTTCGTAATGTTTTTGGTTATCTTGTTTAGAGATGATTTGGGGATATTGAACTGGATTCTTTTAGCTTTTGTAACTATCTATACTAATATTATAAAGAGCTAAAAGTAATAAGTAGGCTCTGAAGCAGCTGCAACGATTTTAAAATTTCTTTCACTTTTTTTTCCGGTGGGAAAAATCATCCTATGACAACCCCCGCTCTTGGGCGGAGCGGGAGATAGTGTCAGACTCTTACTGACTAAAAAACCCATCCCGTTCCTTCAAGCCTTCATACCGGGGCTCGAGCGCCCTTTCGGATAACCCTGGCCCCAGTAGGCTGATATTGCAGTAATAATTAAGCCTATATCACTCAGGAGCATGCACTGCCTCTGAGTAATATAGGCTTAATTATTACTGCTTTATTCTTTTTTCATTATGATTTTTATTATTTACTAGCTTTTACCCGCTGCTTCGCCCGCATACATAAAATATAGCCTTTGTCACTCAGGAATAAAGCAGCTTTCTAACGATGAAAAAATATTCGCAATCGGACCAGTAGTTCCAGAGATTACCCCCTACATACAAACTTACAAATTTTACCTCTTTATAATATTAGTATAGATAATTAATAATTACTTTCTCACGGGGGAAACTGCTGACAGACGTTAATTTAGAATGTTTTGAAAATAATTACAACATTCTGAGAGCTCTTAGAATGTTGTAAAAGTCAGTTACAAAATTTTAAGTTAGTTATTTGCCTCTAAAAAGTGTTTCCATTACCTTGTTATAAAGTGCTAAATAGTTAAAAAAATTACCCAAGTGCGAGTCGTCGAGTTATATTATTAACTCTTCGAGCGCTTTGGGGTATTATTATAACGTAAGCGCGTTTTTACAGAAATCAATTTTTCTAGGAAAAACAAAAATATAGAAACCAAAATTTACGGAAAAATAAATTTCGTATAAGTAAACGTATTTACAAAATGACAATAAAGCGTTTTTCAAGGATATTCAAGTAGTACAGACGTATGTACAAACGGCGCTTGAGGGGAATAAAAAAACAGTTCATTCAATTTCTTGACAGTTTTGAATACCTTTTAGTCTTTCTCTTTTAGAGCACGCATTAAACGTAACAGACAAGGGGCTTATACAATCTTTGTTTTTCTCTGATTCCCAGATATTGAATACAATGAGGGGAATGTAACTCAGGCTAGAAGTGTCCAGAAACGCGAAATCAGTCCAAAATCAGGTGTGTACTAATAATTTGTTAAAGGTTTTAAATACTGAAGTCAAGTAAAAGTTTTTTCTTAATTAGATTATAGGGCTTTGTCGCTTAGCGACCACATCGCCCAGTACAAAAACTTACAATCTACCTTATGGCTAATTCAAACACTTTTTTAGCTTTATCATACATTGGAGAAGCAAGGATGGTATAACAAATGCCAGTTTGTAGTATCTCATGTGCTTTGAACACCTGTTTGTTGAAGCCAGTAGGCTTCAACCCTGCTGGGCCTCTACAGTTGCTGACAACTCCTTTAGGCGCGCGTGGAACACTACGCGCCGTCGACGACCTGAACTCGGTCCGGGCGGTTGCCGGACGGTCGGACGGCGAGCTTGCGCCTGTGGTGGCCGGAAATCGGGATCGAAATCCCGGCGGATAGGGCGCAAGGGTCATTGCCTCGCGCGTGCGGCTGCCTTCTTTGCTAGCATTACTGCTTCGCAGAAGGAGGCGACCGCTTGCCACTCCTCCTCGCTGCGGACCAAGGCCTGTACCAAGGCCCGACGCGAGAGATCGATGCCGCCGAGCGCCCCCACGAGGACACGGCGGTGATCTGCCCAGGCGGGGCACACCTCTACTGTATGCTCCACCGTGTCTTCCGGGCGGTCCACACAATGGTGCACGCTACTGAAAACCTATGGTTTCACCCATTTGAAAATAAGTTACGTCAGACTGCTCTGGGATCTTGCGAATATATCCACGTCCATGTCGCGGTGCCCTAAAATTACGTCAATCCTTTTCCTGCTCTAGTCCTTTTATTATTATCACAAGCTTTTATTTAGTTTCACCTGTCCCGATGTTTGTCTGTAATCAAATCTTGCAAATTAAATTTGATCCACTTCCCGGCTACCTATTGAGCTGAAATTTTGCATGCATATGTAAATCACATGACAATGCAAAATTATTATAACTTGGATCTGATTTGATGATGGAACCGGAAGGTGGCTATAGGAGCTCGGTAGTTAAACGACAGAAACCCCATCGAGTTTGGATTCGTATAATTCGTCTTGACGAGTATTAATTGTATAGGTATTATATCGTGCTATAAAAGCTTGCTATGAAAAAAATGTTTTCACTAAAAACTTATTACATGATTTTAATATTATCCGTCCGGTATTAAGTACACACCAACGCATCGAATAAGTTAGCGTTATTTGAACAATAACAAGTTTAAGATAGGGTTGTTTTTTTTACTTCTGGCACGTCATTCGTTTGTATCTTGCCAAGTAGGTGTCAGCTATTTTTCAACTTTATCTCCGCGTAGAATACAAAATTGTTCATGTTTGCACCGCAATACTGTTGCCAAGGAATTTTACTTTGAAGTATTGCTGCAGAATGTAAAAAATTGTAAAAGTTTCGAGTTTAGATGATTTTTTTAGGAATAAAGAGAACAGGTTTTGTGAGCTACTTATAAAAATGAATTAGGTTTAGGATTTTTTTATTATAAATAATGATATTTATTTTACAAATAGATTTTTAATAAACACTTTGTTACACGTCAATTTTTTCGTCAATTTAAACTAGACGACGCCTGTTTTGGATTGCGAAATTATCAAATACCACGTTCCACGGTGGGTAGAACGACAGAGAGTGTCACATTGTTCTGTCTAAATCTCCCTTCTGTTCCTTTAGTTGCCCGTTGCGTTCTAGGACAATGAGTTTCCTTTTCATAAAGACCCCAAAGCCCTAGCGGGCATTGGCCCTGCTAGAGCCATAGAGTTTACTGGCCTGTCTTTGAGGAGTGGGTGTAGTACACTTTTTGCAGTCGACGACTTGGGTTCGGTTCGGACGGTTACGGCCGCACGCCAAGCTACCCATTGCTCATCATCCTACAGTGGCTGGTGGTCAGGGTCGGGTCCGTGGCAGCTAGGGCGTTAGAATGTCCGTTCACTCACGCGTACGCCCGTTCCTAACATTACAACTGCTTCGCATCGCAGAACAAAGGGACCACCTGCCATTCTTTCTCGCTCTGGACCGACTCTTTCACTACCGCAGATTGCTTCCACGAAACGTCCGTAAAGTTCCACAATCTCTCTTTGAAAAGAAAGTTTCTTCCGACCAGGCGGGTGTTGTGTCGATAGATGATGTCAAGCTGACGTACATGTTCAAATCACGCGGAGAACAGAGAACTTTAATTGCGTGATGCAGGATTTCGTATTTCTTGTAGTTTTTATGTGTCATAGATGTCACTACAGGCTGAAATCATACATTTGCTTATAAATCAAGAAGGTGGCGACAGTCTGATCTATTCACTAATAAATGAATCGTCACACTAACCGTTATTACTGCCATAGCCACCAACCCATTTCCACAAAATCTAATTGACCTATCCATCAAATTAGACCATTAAGACGATCAATTAACAGTCGTCAATAATGACCATTACATT
Source organism: Mythimna ferrago (assembly GCA_910589285.2). Classification (NCBI taxonomy): domain Eukaryota; kingdom Metazoa; phylum Arthropoda; class Insecta; order Lepidoptera; family Noctuidae; genus Mythimna; species Mythimna ferrago. The sequence goes on along the minus strand of OU342694.1, from coordinate 17,256,882 downwards.
GTAATTATTATAGATTGTCGGGTCATAAGTATTCGGGTCAAACCGTAGGATTTGACCCGTTCCGACAAATGATTTGACCCAAACTAAATGACCATGTAATGGAATTTTACAGATGTAGTTTGAAATTAGGGCGTGAAGTTTAAAATGTAAATGCTAAGCGATTAGTAGAAAATGTTTGATGTTTGTTATTATTTGATTTGTTTTGCACGATTGTGACCGTTTTTATGGTTTATTGAGAATTGTGGGAATGTAAAAGGTAGTGAGATATCCGCAAGAGATTTACCAAGACCAAGGTTACCGACCGAAGCCCTAAGAATCACCGTAAACTTAAGTGGCAGTGGACAGGGCACATTGCTCGTGGAAAAAGTCATTGGGGCTGAAAGATCCTAGAGTGGTGACCTCGTCACGTACCAGAAGACGCAGCGTTGGAAACCTCTCAGAAGATGGGTCTGATGAGGGTCACGGGAATGCGATGGATATTAGAGGCACAGGATCCTTCGTTGTGGTCACAATTGAGGGAGGCCTTTACTCTATAAAGTGCTTATTATTCTATTTTTCTTGTAGATTAATTGGACAATAACAGTTCACTGTGTAAAATGATCGAATTATATTTGTCAAATTGACCTTTGGAGCATTTCCCATTGACTTTTGGAAATTTTAAGGAAGTGGTTATATTTATTTATCGTTTATTTCAGGTAATAACTTAAAAAAATATTGTTAAATTAAATCATTACACCATAATAGATAGTTTAGATAATACCATATACATGTACTATCACTTGCAAAAGTCCATAAGAATTCTTAAAACTTATTCGTTTGACGTTTAGTTTGACTTACGACCTTTTATTTTCAAGTTTCGCCAACAAATGATTGAAATTCACAATTTCATCAACTTATCATAAGTCAAGATGGCCCAGTGGTATAGGCACACAGATTGAAGCGCAAATCAGTGTGCCGCAAGTTCAAATCCCACGCAATTATTGACTTTTTGTAAGTTCTTACCCGATTGGAAGTTATGTATTTGCATTACATATATTAAATTATTCTTTAACTTGTTCACACATTTCTTAGAGTTAGAAAGGTAGATCACAAAAAAACTAAATAAAGAATTAGATTTCTGCGAGGTAGACATGAGTTTTAACTTAACCGAAATGAACTGTCGTTTGGTTGTAGTTGTTGGTTAGTGACGTGAGGTTGACAGTATTGTAATATTCGCAAAATGCAGGCTAATATTAGTATTGAAGTGAGGGCGACTATCATTGGGCTGCATAAAAGTGGTCTTAATAAAACACAAATATCTGAAGAAACCGGACTGAATGTGAGTATAATAGCTATTAATGAATTGTAACTTTATTACAAATTAATCTTCTAATTAAAACGTATGCCATTTATGAATCCATTCATCGTATCTTTATGAGGTTTAAAAGAGAAATACGTAAATCGTTGGGTTTATTGGATTGGTTATTGGATTAATAAATGCAGTTTTATTTTAAAATTATATTCAATAATTATGATTATTAACATTTTATATAATGAAAATGAAGTGAAGTAGGTATAGCTGCCTAATATATATTTTTTTTTTATTTTAGAAAAATACTGTAAATCTTTGGCTAAAAAGATATGAGGAAGAAGGTAGCCTTGCTAGTCGAAAGAGAAGTGGGAGACCGAAGCTTATTAGCGAGGCGCAGCGACGACATATGGTGGACGTATACGAAACGAATGGTTTCGCACCAACGAGACATTTTGCGGAATTATATGACACCTCGATGGATACTGTTCGCCGTGCACTTCACGCTGAAGGCGTGCATCACAGAAAACCTGCTAAAAAGCCGTACTTGACAGAGAGGCACAAACAAGAACGATTACGTTTCGCACTAAATATTTAATGTTAACTAAACTAAATGGCCTACCATTTTATTTTAACATATCTGTGATTATTCGTTAACAAACACTGTATTATATTGTGTTTACTTTCGTTTAAAACAGCTATATCTTTTAACTTGTGCCATCGCCTCATCTTAAGAATGCAGTGAACTCGCTATCAATTTTGTTGACAATAATCATGAGTCTATTTCGTTTTTTATTCTTCTACCCGCACTGTTTTAACATAATACTATAGTTCAATTTATTTTTCTCATCTAATTGACGATTATCTTGTGAGAACTAAAGTTCTTTTAACAGAAATTGAGGTTTGGTTTCAATCTTCTTTTCGTCAAGAAAATGAACAATTAAGCTATGACCTCAATACATTCATTGTGACGTTACACAAAAATAAAATGTTTACAAAGTCCAAATCATATATCACTTTTCAATAAATAACTGGATATAAACAATTACCTATATTTTATTTTATTAAAATTTGAATATCCGTTCATTGTTACGTTATTCATATTATGAATGGTCTAAGTGGGTATACTTCCAACAAACAATCTTAGGCGTAACATAGATAACGGTTACAAGATAACTTTTTGTCTAGGTAACAATTCGACGTCACAATTCTCATAAATGTTTAATTTGTAAATATAAAGAATAAACATTTTTATTAAACACGTCTTTTTATTTCCACCTTATAACATCGAAAAGATGTAACAACTAAATAATTGCAAATTACGAATGTGATTCTTCTTGTGGTTAATAGATCACATTCGTAATTTGCAACTATTTAGTGCAAAAAATGCAATAGTATTTTTCATAGAAATATAAAAAAACAACTATATCAATATAGATTGGGAATTTTCAAAGTAAGAAATAACTGCAACGGACCGACCATGATTTGAACTCGGGTTACGTGATTTGCGAATCCAACACTTAGTTCACACGGCTACCAGCACATGACGTATTTGCGCGAATTTTGCTATGGTAAGAACAGAAAAATAATAATGTTTTTAAGCTCAGTGCGACGACAGTTCCTTAGTGTGTGTTATCTGTGGAATGTGGATACTCATACATGCGCACACATACGCACGGCAGTATCGCGCTCGCTCGGTTCGTAGCAATGTAATCTTTAGCGTTCCTATGGACTTTTGCGGCCTTACTGTACTGGAAAACAATATTAAAATTAAGATTACGAAATTCTAATGTTTAGGCATTAAAGTCTGTTAGGAGGAAAGGAACAGTCAAGAAAAATGCCTTTAAACTCCTGAGCCCGTAAAAATCAGTAACTTTGTTCTCAAACGAACATGCCAGTCGCACTAAAACTTCAGGGCAGCTTAAGTATAGCACTAAAAGCACAAAAAGCATTTTTATGTACCAGAGTTGACTAATGTAGAACGACTACAAACACACACACACGACACGAACAAAAATGAATAATTGCAAGAATGAAGAGTTATTATAACTTGATTAGAGTAGTGCAAAAGCACCTAGCCAACTCATCATCACCATTTCAGGCGAAAGACGTCCACTGTTGGACATAGGCTTCCCACAGGCGTCGCCACAACGACCGATCCTGTGCGTCTCGCATCTACCCCATTCCCGAGACTCTAACCAACTCATTCCAAACTCGTCGCTCCACCGTGTGGGAGGCCTTTCATCGCTAAGTTTTACAGTACGCAGTCGCCACTCTAGAACCTTTCGGCCCCATCGACCATCCGTTCTACAAGCAATGTGCCCTGCCCACTACCACTTTAGTATGACGATTCTTCACCGTGTTACTAATAGTAATAATTTCCAATCACTTACATTTCTATCCTCAACCAGATTAGATATTGCCTAACGACCTTTACATTCCAGAAAATGGTCTCGTCAAATTAAATCTACATATAAATAAAAGGATAAACTAACTGACTGACATATCAATGCACAGCTGAAACTACTGGGATTCTGAAATTTTGCCCATGATTTCCTATTGAGAAGTAGGCGAGCATTAAGAAAGGATTTTAGAAAATTCAACCCAAAAGGGGGTAAAAAGGGGAATTTAGTTTGCACGCAAAATCTTATTCCACTGAAAAGTGCCTTCGCGAACGCTTTGAGTATCTCGTCCCAAAGGGTAACCTTCGTCACACCTTAAATTAGAGTTAAATGATAAAGTTAGAGATTTTTAATGACAAATGTGTACATACTGCATGCTAAAGATGTAAAATCTAAATATTTGTACGGCTGAAATGCCGAATATAGTGTGACCCCACAAAATTTTAAGAACTTGCAAAATACCTATATTCATGCAAATAAATATATCATTCATTCATTCACCACCTTTTCTCTTCTCCTACATACTCCACGTTACTTTCAGCAACTATGGTGGTTCTTTTAACTTTTTCTGTAACTGCAGTGCGTCTCTGGAACTCTCTGCCACAATCTCTTCGCGACAGCCCTTCTTTGGATGTCTTAATGAGGAAAATGAAAGACCACTTTCTTTCATTATTGACATAATATTAGTATATACGAGTATGTATATATATTATAATCGTATATTAGATTTAGTTATGTAGGTTTAAATTGTATACTGGATCCTACCCTCGAAAATGTTCTCTTTCTGTAACTCAAAGATTTGCTGGGAGAAAACTCATTTTTGAGTTCGCCTTTGTACATAAACTGTCTGTACCACCGTGTAATATGTATGTTTTTGTGTTCAATAAAGCATTAAGAATTAGTATGCCTATATGCCAAAAACTCACCATTATTTCTGAAAATTCCAGCCCGTGGCAAGAAGAAGAAGCTAGCAGTCATCATACCCCTGCTGACCCTGTTTGCAGTGCTCAAGATGAAGCTGCTGCTAATCCCCATACTGCTATCAGTGCTGCTGATCAAGAAGTTGCTGCTAATTGCTGCCTTGCTACTGCCAAGTGTGCTCAGTACTTTGAAAGCTTGCAAGGTATGAATTTCTGATTTGTTTTTAACCCTCGAAGGAAAAAAGGGATGTTATTCGGAAGTAATTTATGATTTCTTTTGTCATTGGACGGCCCTTGTCAAGAAGAACACATGACCTACTGAGAAAGAAAAGAAAGTCAGTGATAGCGTGACTGGACTGGATAAAAGAAAAACAAAAAAAGTTGTCTTGATCCCAAGTTTTGAGTTATTATAGCTAAAAAAACAATGAACGTGTTCCCAAAGCTTTTTGCCGGGTATAGGTGGGATGTCTACCATATAGCGGTGGAGCACCGCCGCTCAGTAAGCCTGGTTATCCAATAATGTAACACCCCGAAATGCAAGCGGTAAAAAACTGACAGACTAGCAACTCGGAGTCGCTAAATATTTTTTTTTTGTTAGAAATATATTTTCGTTCTTAACTGAAGTAAATACTCCTATGTTTTTTATCATCTACTAGCAACCCGCTAGCAGAAAATTTTTAGCAATGGAATTACTTAATATATTAGAGAGATTAACTGAAATTTTGTCACTTTTAACAATTGCCTTATAATTTTCTTTCTTTTTCTTTTGGAAACTTAAAAAACTATTTTTGAATAAAGTATATGACGCTGCGCTCCATTTCAATTGTCCTGCAATTCTTTCAAATTCTAAAAAGGCGACTCCACAATATGGTATATCTCCATTAACACCGCCCTTTTAAATCTGTTTTTTTTTTTTTAAAGTCCCATTTCTCTCATAATTTTCCACTAAGTGGTGCGACTACCGTTGAAGTCGATTTCGTTTCTCATTTCGTGTAACAATTTTGATAGAGTAGGCAACTCTTATCGTTTTTCTTTAGACAGACAGGGGAGTCAACAGTACTGCGAAGGAACTTCTTATGTGAAACGCACTGTATCTCAAATCTAAATAAATAAAACAAACATAATGATGAATTGAATAATAAACTAAGAATAAATCCTCCTTTCAACAGTCTGAAACGAACACTTCAGAAAACTCTTCACAAAAGTCCAATTCATTAATATTAAACTGTGTCCCACTTCTAACAAGTCACTTTAGAAAAGAGTTCTATTTCCATCTGCATGGCAGAAAATAATATTTATTTTATTAATTACAAATTCTTGTGATTTCCTCTGCCCACCTTGTCTTTCATTTCTGATTCGAAGGCTTTTTCTTATCTAATATCTTTGTGCCTCTTTGGTTATATCCACTGTGTCATTATAAGTAGGCGAGTAGCTACCTACGTCAGTCAGTCAATGGCCTATACTTATTGTATTTATATAAGGTGAGTTTTTCATATTGGCGTCCAACGGCTAAATCTAAAACAATATATGGGACAAATGATGAAAACAAAAACTACATCATTGGCTTTTTCAAAAATCAATACTTTAAGCCAAGAATAGAATTAGTTGATTTTTGTCAATACTTTATCTGTTTAGTAGTCAACTAAAAGTAAGAAATCTTGAAAGGTCTTTTTATTTAAAATAAATAGTACAAAAGACATACTTTTTTTTTTTAATTTAATGAATTCCCTAACATCGGTTTAGGTAAATTGTAAACATTTTTAGATAGATTTTTTTTTTAGTTTTGCCAATGATCACTGAATTCTAGGAACTACTGAGTACTGTATAACCCAAGAGCATTTTTCATTAGGATAATTAGAATTATCTACTTTCATACTTACAACTTATTCATATTTTTAAGCTCATATTTATTATTCATACTCGTACAGTGTCAATCCAGTGCTTTCTTCGAAATAACAGTGATTGTATTTTTTTTCACATCGTACAGTGGACTCATCTTCATAAAATATTGTTGTTAATTCAACAAAGGGCAATGGAACGGACTATGCTCTGAGTTTCCTTGCGTGATCGAAATCAGAAATGATTCGATCTGCAGAAGAACCAAGGTTACCGCCAAACTTAAGTGGAAATGGGCAGGGCACATTGCTCGCAGAACAGATGGCCGTTGGGGCCGAAAGGTTCTGGAGTAGCGACTGCGTACCTAAAGACGCAGCGTTGGAAGACCTCTTACAAGGTTGACCGATGACTTGGTGAAAGTTGCGGGAATCCAATGGATTCGGGACGCGCAGGATCGTTCATTGTGGCGACACTTGGGGGAGGCCTATGTCCAACAGTGGACGTCTATCAGCTGATATGATAATGATGATGATTTCAACATAATTTAATACTTGATAAACAGCGTAAAAAATTTAATTTTTAAAATAGAACAATTTTTTTTTTAATTTTGTACATTTCTTATGCCATATGCCATTCCAGAATAATTCTCCTATCCTCAAAAGTAACACTCTCTAATGATGTAATAATATAGTTTTATATTGACTTTATTACTTTACACTACTTCATATTATATCAACTTTATACGATTCCTGCCAAGGAATGTTGATTATTCAAAATCTAATAATTCAGTTTTGATATTCTTTAGAATCTAACCTGAGACTTCTTTGAACACGCGCGAGGGAACAGCCCTCACGCCTCAGCCACCAGGATCCCGATCCCGATTTCCATACATCATAGACGCGAGTTTGCGGACGGCGAGCAGCCGTCCGACCGTCCGGTAACCGTCTGGACCGAGCCAAGAGAGTATTCCGTGCGTGCACAGAAATGTCAGCCATGCCTGGAGCCATGGGTTTATTTCTGATAGGAAAACCCGGCCCTAGAATGAAAGGCAACGAAGGAACTAGGAGTGGGATTTATTCAGTAAAAGTCTGACAAGCTCTCCGCCCGCCTAAGGGTAGGAGATGTTATTGGATGATTTCCCACCTAAAAAAAACTGGGCAAATGCGAGTCGGACTCACGCACTGAGGGTTCCGTGCAAACTACAATTCCCGAATAGAGTCTCGAAGATTTTTCCGAATTGCAATTTTTTTTTTTGTTTTATAAACGGCCGTATCTTTATTATTCGTTAACTTAGAAGTTTGATTTTTTCATAGCTTGAAGAAACCGCAGATTTAAGTATATTGTTTTAATTTCAACTCAATACCTTCACGCGTCCTGTAGATAAAGGGTCTTGACAGACAGACAAATGGATGGACAACAAAGTGATGCTATAAGGGTTCCGTTTTTTCCTTTTGAGGTACGGAACCCTAAAAAGACTCCTTTGATGGTTTTTCTCTATTCTCGTTTTTTCTAGTTTCGAATTGGGTCATCCACGCCCACTTGAAAAAATCACCCCGTATAGTTAAAGGCCATTGACCACCTTGCGTTCTTATTTATAAACAATAGAAATATCTATACAGTATTGAATAGACTATGGTGAACCTTAATATCTTGAATAACAATGAAAATCTGGGCCGGTACACCTACATACGTATTTGTTTTTATGGGTTAAAATATATAAGGAAAAGGGTATTAACCTCTCGTATGCCGTAATTAGAGACACAATTTAAAAGCCATTGTGTCTCGCGTAGATCTGCGTTCCCGGCATACAACGAGTTAACCGTTATTGCTACGCAAAAATGATACAACATTCAATACTTAATACTTACTTATTTATAGTAAGCATAGCATAGCATAATCGGCCTTATAATTTTCCCACTATTGGGACTCAGGCCTTTTCTTTAGGGGAGGGAAAACCCGTCGAGATTTACAGTATACTCCTCATATTTTTTTTTTTTACATCTTTCACACAACTCCATTTAGACCGAAACTAAGCAGAGCTTGTGGTATAAGTACTCGACAGCGGATTTAAAACATTCTTATATATTTCGAAAAACATATATACTATATATATATATATATACTACTATATATATATACTATATATTGATAAATTACACCCAGACACAAATAATTGTGCTCATCACATAAACATTTTGGCGGTCTTATCGCACAGAGCAATCTCTTACAGACAACTACGCACACACAAATACTTGTTAACATTTTAATTTTATTGTATTTTGTAAGATTGTAATATTATGTATTTTATCCATGGGACTCAGTTGCCTGACAATAACGAAATAATAAGAAACTGAGCAAGTACCAATGCTTTTTTTAATTTTTAGTTTCGTACCTCAAAAGGAAAAAAACGGAACCCTTATAGGATCACTTTGTTGTCCATCCGTCTGTCTGTCTGTCTGTCAAAACCTTTTATCTCGAGAACGCGTGGAGGTATCGAGTTGAAATTAAAGCCTACAATATACTCATGTCTGCGGTTCCTGCAAGCTGTGAAAAAAACAAACTTCTAAGTTAACGAATAAAGTTGGGGGATGAACTGCTCGCGTCCGTAGGATTTACTTGACTTTTGATCACCCTACACGTGTCCCCTGGGTAGTGCTAAACGAGCAGTAAATACGGTGGTAGGCCATATCATCGGCTGCCGGCTTAAAGGTTACCACCCACCAGATAAAGTCATGCCGCCAAGCGATCCGTCGTGTTCCGGCATGTTATCTGGTGAAGCCGTAAGGTGGAGGATGGGTCTGAACAGTTGTGTTGCGATGTACGCCGGGTATGATGCACCAGTTGCTGTTGTGTCGGAGGTTTGATCATGGAGGGTAGCGGGATCCGAAGCACGGTGCTCCGCTGGCCGACCGCAGATAGTTGGGGGCCCAAGTAGTGTGCCAGCCACACACGAAAGGCTGCCCCGCCAACTGCGAAAAATCCCAGGGTGGCCCCATCGTGCCGGTTGGCGACCGGATGAGAGGACCCGATGGCGATCTCTGGGGGGGTTCGGGCGTCCCCGCAGTCTCCAAATCAACCCTCCATTGGCGCAGCAACTCTGGTTGTGTTGTTGGGTTTGACATCGCATCACCTCGCTCAACTGCCATCTTCCATCAGCCCTATTCACTAAAATTATATACATGAAAGCTAATAAAAGGAAAAGTAAGTGTGTACAGCGGATGCACGTCCTCTCGTTCCATGTGCACCTCTCAAACATACGAGGACTGCACTCCAATCTCGATGCAGTCCACCACCACCTCGAGACTGACAAGCCCCACTTACTTTTCTTGACGGAGACGCAGATCAGATGTCCGTCTGATGCGGCGTATCTCGACTACCCGGGATACTCTTTGGAGCACCATTTCCTGCAGCGTGCCGGGGTCTGTGTATACGTCCGCAATGACATCTGCTGCCAGCGTCTCCGTCACCTTGAAGACCCCAGTTTTTCAAGTTTATGGTTACTGGTGGACACCGGTGTGGACAAAATTGTCTACACCTGTGTTTACCGGTCGCACAGTGGCGACCAGGAGACGACTCGGCTGTTTGGCCACCTCAGTGAGGCCGCCGATGAGGCTCTGCATCGGCACCCTGATGCGCAGTTTGTCGCTCTGGGGGATTTTAACGCCTGCCATCAAGACTGGCTTTTCCCATACCAGAGGACCGACCACGCTGGGAGGGAAACTCGAAACTTTGCAGTGTCGCTGGGCCTCTCCCAGTTGGTAAAGCAAGCGACGAGGGTGCCTGATGTAGTTGGTCATACTGCCAATTGTCTGGACCTACTGCTGACCACCGATCCGGACAGATGTATCGTAACAGTTTCCTCACCACTTGGAACTTCAGATCACTGTCTGGTGAAGTCTGTATCGTCCTTCTCCCCACCTGACCGCGACTCACGTGGCGAACGGCGAATGTGGCGATACAGGTCGGCAGATTGGGATGAGATGCGGCATTTCTTTGCGTCTTATCCTTGGCAGCAGGTCTGCTTCTCTTCTGAAAATCCGTCGAGCTGTGCGGATGCTGTAACCGATGTGATACACCAAGCTATGGAGTATTTTATCCCTTATAGCGATGTACGCATCGGTGGCTCAGCTCACCCGTGGTTCAACGCCGATTGCGTTCAGGCTGAAGAGCGTAAGCATTCGGCGTTTCTCGCCTGGGTTGACGCTCGTGACCGCAAAGCTCCGGATCTGAATTCAAAGAAGAGAGCCTTCAACCATGCTGCCAAGTCCTACAAAAAAGCATTAAAGAAGGCACGCTTCGACCGCATAACCCATATTGGCAAAAAACTCTCTGCACAGCCGTCCGGTAGCAGAGCATTCTGGTCTCTTGCCAAGTCGGTCGAGGCGAACTTCTGTCGGCCCGCTTTGCCTCCGCTGGTAAAGCCTGATGGAACACTGGCTCATACGGCAAGAGAGAAAGCAGGACTCTTTGCATCTCTCTTTGCCCATAATTCTCGTCTTGACACTAGCAATGCTGCTCCACCGACTCTGCCTCATTGTAACTCTTCAATGCAGGAGGTTCACATGAGGAACAGAGAAGTTCTGAGAGAGCTGCGTCGTCTAGACGTGAATAAAGCCAGTGGACCAGATGGCATACCAGCGATTGTTCTAAAGGCTTGTGCGCCCGAGTTGTCTCCTGTATTGACGCGCTTGTATCGCCTCTCATTTAGGACTGGTATAGTGCCCAAGTCCTGGAAGCTTGCCAACGTGCAACCCGTGCCCAAAAAGGGCAGTCGTGCCGATCCTGCCAACTATCGGCCGATTTCGGTAACCTCCATACTCTGCAAGATTATGGAGCGTGTATTGAACTCGCGCCTCATGGCATACCTGGAAGGTAACGATCTCCTCAGTGACCGACAGTACGGGTTTCGCCGCAAGCGGTCTACTGGGGACCTACTGGTTTATGCTACCCACTTGTGGGGCGAGGCCCTCGAGAAGAATGGGGAAGCGATTGCCGTTTCCTTAGATGTCTCGAAGGCCTTCGACAGGGTATGGCACGCTAGCCTATTGAGTAAGCTTCCAGCGTACGGCATTTCCCCTGGTCTGATTAACTGGGTAAAAGACTTCCTGAGTGAACGGTCTCTCCGAGTTGTTGTCGACGGATGCTCATCAGAGCCCATGACGATTAATGCCGGAGTTCCTCAGGGGTCTGTTCTCTCTGCAACTCTCTTCCTGTTGCATATCAACGATCTGCTGGTGCCCGGTATCTATGGGTATGCAGATGATAGCACAGTTGTAGAGAGATACCTGCCCAGTGCTCGGGCTAGTAAGGAGCTAATCCGGTCCGAAAGAGAGGCTATGGTAGAGCGAACGAATATCTCACTTCAGGCAGTCTCCAAGTGGGGTGAAGCCAATCTAGTGGGATTCAACGCCGCCAAAACACAAGCGTGTCTTTTCACTGCCAAAAGGAGCCCGTGCACCTTGGTTCCTACTTTTCGGAATTTATCCCTGGAGTACACCGACCGCCTTCAGCTCTTGGGGGTTGAAATTCCCTCAGACCTTAACTTTGGGCGGTTCATTGAGTCCAAAGCCAAGGTAGCTGCTAGGAAGCTGGGCGTTCTTGCAAAGGTCCGGCGGTACTTCACACCGGGACAGCTTTTAATGTTATACAAAGCACAGGTCCGTTCGTGTGTGGAGTACTGCAGTCACATATGGGCTGGTGCTGCAAAATGCCACCTGGCAGCTTTGGACTCGGTGGAAAGGCGTGCAAAGAGGCTAATTGGTGATCCAGATTTGGTTAAGTCCAACCTTCAAAGCCTTGAGCATAGGCGTAGGGTAGCCAGCCTTTCGGTGTTTTACAGGATGCATTTTGGAGAGTGTGCGCAGGAATTGCATGACTTGATTCCGCCATCGCAATTCTACCATCGGACATCCCGACGTACGGCGAATATTCACCCTTATGTTGTTGAAACCTCTACGGTCCGGACTAAGCGTTTCGCCTCGTCGTTTATACCACGTACGTCGAAGGACTGGAACAGTCTGCCTGCTGCGGTCTTCCCGTCCGATTATAATTTGGGTGTCTTCAAGGCTAGAGTGAATAGGCTCTTAATAAACTAGTGCGCCTCACCATCAAAGATTGCATCGCTACTTACCATCAGGTGGGATCGCAGTCAAGCACTAGTTTATCTTAATTAAAAAAAAAATAAAAAAAAAAAAATAAAAAAGATACGGCCGTTTATGTCGCAAAAAACATATATTTGATACTCTCAAAGATTGAAATTCATAGGGTACTTCTCATTGACCCAGAATCCTGGAATTTGGCACAAAGCAAGTTCTTAATGCACAGGTATAGGAAAAAATCTGGAAACAGTAAACTTGTTGTTACCTACGTCACAAAAAAAAAAATTGCAATTCGGAAAAATCTTCGAGACTCCATTCGGCAATTGTAGTTTGCATGGAACCCTCAGTCCGCGAGTCTGACTCACACTTGTCCAGTTTTTTCAATTCATATGTGCTTTCCTAAGTTTATCTAGGACATTACTGACACGGCGTGCCTCAGAAAAGCAACTAAAACGGTTGGTCCCGGTTGTTTTTTCTAGATCGTAGGTATTTTTTTTTTCGTTGATCGTAGATCTTTACAGGTAGTCAGACGCCAGAAAATTTCACCGTTAAGGTCATAGCACACTTAAACGACTCTACTCCAACACCGCTCCCGCCCAACACCGCCCTAAACTAAGACAACTGCTCGCAGTGCACGCAACGTCCGCTAGCAGACACCCAGCAGTCCACGCGGCGACAGCTAGCAGACGGCCAGCTGTCCACCCGCCTACTGCTCTCGCTTTTGTGTAGATACTGACCGAATGAGCGCATGGACACCGCGGCGACCGCTCGTCTACAACGTGCGGCCAGCGAGGCGTCAACTACCGAGCAGTCTGACGGCGGTAAGCTCGCTGACAGCGAGCTGTCTGCTAATTTATGATGCCAATGTAAAATATATCTTAAGAGCAATATTTAAAGCCCATATTTGAATGATATTATTTTTGCCGGATGGGGAGCAGAGTCGTGTAAGTGAGCTATGACCTTTAGTTTATCCAAGGTACATCGTTTTGCCCAGTAACTGGATTGTGGAGGCACACAATAGATAGGTATAGAAGTCAATCTACATACAAAGCGCGCTCGAGCAACGCACACATAGATACTGCTCACGGACACGATATCTCGGAGCGCCTCAGTCCGCTCGTCAAACCGTTCCGGCTCAAACGCTCATTAGTGTGCGTCCACCGAGCGTAGGTATAAAAAGTGAAGTACATACACTAGATCGTCTTCTGCACCTATCTATTTTGTGGTGGAGGTCTGATAGGCAGTCGCTGCATGTAATACATGGGTATTCAGCGGCATTCGGTTAGCCTGGAAGCCGACCCCAAGCTAGCTAGAAAAATGCTAAGGATTTGTATAAGTATATTCTTCTTGTTCTTCTTATTCTTCTTGTTCTTTGTTTCTAATTGTATTCAACTACATTTTGATAGCAGTGGTGACCGAGTGGTAACGGCTCCGACTTACGACTTGTAAGTCGTGGGTTTAAACTTAGCCAGGTGCATTACTTCGTGTAATTTATTGACTGATTACATCAAGACTGCTCTCAAAACGGTGAAGGGAAACATCGTGAGGAAACCGGCATGTCCTAAAACCAAAAATTCTAAGACATGTAACATTCACCAACCCGCACTGGGCCTTCGTGGTGGATTACGGCCCATTTCCTCTCCTAGACGGGAGGCCTGAGTTCCAACAGTGGGAACATTAAAAGGCTGATTATGTATATACGTTATGTATGTATTCAATTATGTGTACCTATTTACCTACCTTTAATTATTGAGCAACCTATAAAAATAAAATAAACGAGAATTCACATAATTATTCACCAAAAAAGCAAGCATATTGATCATGATTTTAGTACAAACAAGTCGAAATGTAAGTCTAATTAGGAGCTGAATGGCATAAAATGTACAAGAAATTAATGCATATTGTAGCAGTTTTTCCCTAAAATTGGGCCTTATTGCCAAATTTTATGACTTACTGTGACCACAAAACGGTCTCCGGCCACAAAATGGAGAGCTTCCCGAGCGTAGGCGGTTTTGTGGTCATTTCGGACGAGATTACACGCAAATTATCTTTAGGCCACTCCAAAATTATTAGTTTTGAAGAGAAAGTATAGAATCAATGTAAAACATTGATTTGTTTTAGTAGCTTTTTTTGAGGTTGAAAATTATTTAACAACTTTTCGCGCTCTAGGGTTAAGCGTAAGGGCATGTTAGTTTTAATTAGTAAAAGTTTTAGTGATTAAAAGTACACTTCTGTCTTTTAGTTGCCTTTTACGCTCGAAATGGAAACTCCTGGTTTAGGACCAGAAGTTTCCATAACAGAAAATCCGCACGGCCCTAGGGGGCGTCTCCGACCCTGCTGAAACTCTACGGATGCTGTATCTCTTCGCGTGGAACACCACGCTCTGTTGACAACTTGGGTTCGGTCCGGACGGTTACCAGGTGCTACCCATTGCCTGAGGTCGGGATTGCAGCAGCTGGGACGCGAGGAACATTACTGCTTTGCAGAAGGAGGCGCCTTGTGCCGTTTCTATTAATTCGGAACATGGCATGAACCAAGGCCTGAGAGGTCACCGCTGCCATTCGCTCAAGCGTGTCACATTTCCATTGTGATTGTAGGTTGGAAAGCAATTAATATAATACGAGTATTTATTAGTTACTGTCCTATCGAAAACAAATACCTATTATGGATGACGTATATACGCTATGGATGACAAAAAGATTGTTTCGACTGATAGCTCAGTAAACCGCTGATACTCTCTCTCGCTAAAATAAGAGCGTAAGGATTTATTTGATGATAGCCCACCTCACAAAAAAGGAGAAAAAAAGCAAAGCTGAAATACCGAGAACTCTACCTTGATACTTTGCTGAGTATTATAATTTTTGTAAATTTTATTATTGGGAATGTAGGGAAAATTACAGAAAAAGAAGAAGCAATCAAAATGATTGCTTTTTCCTTTTCTGTAATTTTAGCATTATGTCTGACAGTATGAGTACTTAATGCAGCCTACTCAAATGTCCTTTCTTTGATATTTTTTTTTTTTTTTTTTTTTTATTTGTTATAAACTAGTACTTGACTGCGATCCCGCCTGATGGTAAGCAGTGATGCAATCGTTGATGGTGAGGCGCACTAGTTTATTATATTGTTAACTCCTTGTAGTTCTGAGTTGAGCTACACGAATCCTGATAAATGCTTGCACTGACTAGACTGGTCTACTCAAATTTGTGTGGGTCTTATCTTAAAAGTTCATCTGAGACACTAATCTGCATGGTACTCATACGATTTGACCATTACATATTGTTTACTTGGACTTCAAAAGAGTCTTTGACTCCTGAGTTTGTTTCGGAGATCCCAGGGTAGTCAGCTCAAAAAAAATGGTCTTTTTACATCCCATTTGCAAAAAAAAATCTTTTATCATTTACTGCAAAATCATTGCAATGTGTTTCATCCGTTATCTAATGGAAAACAAAGTGAACGTTTTTCACTCTATATCAAAAAACTAAAATTATGTACAACAAAAAATGTATCGATCATGATATAAACAATCGCAAACCAAAACTTCTTTGATCAGGTTCCAATTCAATTAAAAGGAAATGTGGTTAACAAAGTTGATTCGTTTATTGAGGTCCGTCGGCGTCGGCCCAAAAATGTTGGTTCAATTTGGGTTAAATTGTTCGGTCCAAAGCAATTATCAGTGGAAACATCATGGTAGCGTATTGCAATTTTAATCAGTCTTTATTGAGGAATACAATAGCCTATTTAGTAATGAAAGTGATAATGAATATTGTATCAGTTGAAATTAGTTTGATATTCAAAGTTATTACTCCAATCCTCAAACTAATTTAATATATTAGTAGTCGGTTTTCATAGGATTGCTTTGTATTAGCTGTTTAAATTGCTTCTGTTTTGTTAAAAAGATAGGACTATAGGATTAGTATCTACTGTATTTTCCTCAAGCTATATATGCTAAGCCTATCTAGACTCAGTATTATATCACCAGTTATTATCAATCTGTTCCAATTTTTTTTATCTAATATAAAATTAATTAACAATTGGCCTGTTGCGGTTTTCTTTTCTGATTATAATTTAGGTGTTTTTAAGGCAAGAATGAAATAAGCTTTTAATAAACTAGTGCACCTGATGATATGCAGTGATGCAATCGATGATGGTACAACGATTGCATCACTGCGTATCATCAGGTGGCATCGCAGTCAAACACTAGTTTATATTAGTAAAAAAATACTCCATTACCTTTTTCCTAAAGTTAAATTTATTAATTTTTTATTAAGGACCTCTATCAAAGGCTAATGAATAATAATTATTATTATTTATGTGTAATTTATTATTTTGGTGTACAATAAAGGATACATAAATAAATAAATAAATAAAGCCTGCACACAATTTATAATTAATTTTAAGTAAGTGCACTCTTTCAATTTATTGGAAGTCACAGCTCATTTTTCAATATAGCATAAGCAAAATAAGCCTTCTAAATGTTTCAACTGCTGAGACTCAAGCTACGCTGTAAGCCAGTGCAGATTTATGGATGTTACGTCTTTGAATTTTTAGTTCTAAGACATACCAGTTTCCTCATGATATTTTCCTTTACCGTTTTGAGAGCAGTGAGGCCCAGTGTTAGTGACCCTAACTTACGAGTCTTAAGCAAGCAGGCTTTTTTAATTGCATTACTTAATCCACCAAACCCATTTCATTATCGGACCATCAGACTGAGTCTATTGCTAAAACCTGATACTTAAGACTCCAAGGATGCTAGTAAGTTTATAAGTCAAGAGAGAATAGGTTACTTCTAAGCAATCATGCTTTAGCGTTGACCACATCATCACCAATAATAATTTATGTAAGACACCTAAATTATAATTGGTGAAGCTTACAATTAATATGCTTTTAATTAGTTAAACCCCAAGTGCTCTCTCAATGTCTTTCTATTGTACCTCTAACTACGGTGTTCAAAATTTTAATAAACTAATGCGCTTCACCGACGATGAGATTGCAGTCAAGCACTAGTCACTGTTCTTTTTCTTTTTTTCTTGGACCCTTTACTTGGGGTCGGGTCTCCTCACTTTCTTGCGCTAAGTGACTCTATCGTAGGTTTTAAATTTTGGCAACTGGGTTTTCTTGAGGTCCCTGTCTTTATTTGACCACCAGGTCGATGGCGGGCGTCCTCTACCTCTTTTTTGTTTTGGTAAGCGCAGAGCAATCTGAACTACGTGGTTTTCATCAAACCGGATACAGACCTCGCGAAGCGTGCGTTGCCAATGGTTCATCACGCAAGCCGCAACCTGAGGCATATGACGGTACATTTATGCTTGCGTCCCGAGCGACACATGCTCAAGTTGAGAACACAAACCACCACGTAAGGTGTTCTTCAGTACAAAACGCAAACAACACCTGTCCGTGCACACGCACGCGGCGTTCGCAACGATCGTATGACGCAAATGCTCACATGAGCACACACGTCCACACAGCTCGAGGCATGCGAGACAAACCATTCGCGACGCACGCCTTGCGTTGTCTGTACGCGGCTCTAGATATTTGAACGAAAGCGATTTTCTTTTATCCTATTGGAGATTGATGCGACTTTGAAACTTTCTCGAATGTAAAGCACTATAGTTTATATCACTAAAGAAAATACCAAATGAGATAACAAAAATTCATAAATACAGTACTGTCTCACAGTAGGTACATTTATATTGATGATGTGAAGACTGGAGCTCGTATTAGGAAAACCTGTGTTATAGGGCAGACAGAGGTCAAGTGCGCTATTGTAAAAAAAACCTAATTATTTTCCTCTATAACAGCTGTTACTCATAGAGGATCTAAACCCAATCCTAGCTCTTTATCAAGCACTCGCGGTTCAAACGCATCAAAATAAATAAATTTATCTTTAGCCACTTCATATGAGCTTTTACAGATACCAATGTCCTTGGGGAGGAGTTGTTTGTGAAGTACCGCTGTATATTGTGGGACAGTATGTTTTTTTGTTGCCTTTGACATCGAGTTTCTTGCTGGTTCTTCTCCATAGGAAACGACGAATTTGGAACCGTGCACTAACTTCTGACGATTTATAAGTACCCATGTAAGCCTATGTGAAATAAAATATTTTGAATTATGATCTTTTTGAAACGATGCTCCTTGAATAAAGTGACGGTCAGAATTTTTCTGGGATCTGACTACCTGTTATGTCTGTCAAGGATCTACGAATGACCACAAGGGCCAACGGCTTTACGTACTTTCCGAGGCACGTGTCCTAGAAGAACTTATAAAAATTATATTGAATTAAAAGAATCACATAAAACGCGGGTGACTTACCCACTGAGCAATTATGACTATTTCTAATAGTTTTATATGTGTAAAATAAAATGCTTTAAGCGTGCTATAAGACCAAAGCCAGGTAATATTGCTAGTTTCATATAAAACTTTATTTATTGAGCCCAGCACTCGTCAATTCAATGATAAGCAACTTGTTCATGTTTTACATGTTTCCAAGTAGTTTTTTATGCATTGTGCAACTATGATTTGTCCTTATTGTGAGTCATCAACTGTTTGACTAGTTTAAAAAATTATCTATAGTATTCAATTTTTTAAGATTTAAGTTTGAATTATTGAAGTGGGCCACTTTGGCCCACTTCAAACTCTAAACCAATCAGAGAGCCAAACGTTGGACACACCACAATAAAATTGTAGTGATAAATTCCCTCTTTGAGGAGTGCACATTGACGTTCTCTCTTTCCGTCTGACCCACGTCTTCTTCGGACATGGTTTTTTGGGAGGGTTTAGGGTCGGATTCGGTCGGATCACCCGGAGGACAAGGTGAAGCATAATATGCGGAAGGTCAAACCCGCAGCGTTTGTAAAGGCGACGCCGCACGTGCAAAAAGTGTGAGAATTGGAAGTAGCCACCTCTTTCCGCGGAGTAGTAATGCTAGAAAATTAGCTAGCGGAAAGCGTAAGAAGAGATAATCTTCACACTTAGATGGGTAAATCAACCAATGACATCCCCGATTTTGGGTGAAGCAGGAGATAGTGGCAGACTTTTACTGATTAAAAACCCACTTCTGTTCCTTCGTTGCTTTTCGTTCCGGGGCCGAATCATCCTTTCAGAAACAAATCCTTGGCCGCAGTAGGCTGAGCCCTTACGGTTTGCTGACAACTCCTTGAAGCGCGCATGAAACACTACGCGACGTCGACGTCTTGGGCTCGGTCCGGATGGTTACCGGATGATGGTTAGGCGGCAAGCCCGCGCCTACGGTGACCGGAAATCAGGATCAGAATCCCGGAAGCGGCTGGGACGTGAACGCCGTTGCATCACGCGTGCGGCCTCCTCCTTTGCTAGCATTACTGCTTCGCAGAAGGAGGCGACCACCTGTCACTCTTCATCGCTCCGAACCATGATCTGTACCAAGGCCTTCATACCTTGACACCCGCTGTATATGCACTGGGCATCCGAAGTCGTAGCGCGATTCTTGGGCACTGTAGGCATGGGCTTGAGGCGCGGCCTTCAAGACTAAACCCGGGTTGACGGTGGTTGTGTTCCACACACGCCTCAGAGATGTCAGAAAGGTTGCCTGGACTCGTGAGGGCAGACCTGTAACTAGGCTGTTAGGTTTTTTGAAAGAACTGTGACCCTCGCAAAAAGAAACTGAAGGGACACAGCTGTGTATTGATTGAATAATAATCTGACACTCTTGCCCGCTTACCCCGGGAGGGAGAAGTCATTTGGTAATTTCCCATATAAAAAAAAACTTTTTTGTACACAAAACTTAATGTTAATACCGTGATTTGACAGTTCTTATTTAGAGGCGAGATAAATTTAAAAAAAAACTTTGAAATTAAAGTTATTTTGTTCTTTTCAATGTATTTTACATTGAAGTCAGATTTTGTTTTTTTGCAAATAATTTTTTATTTTTCACTTTTTAGTTATGGTACCACCACTTTAAAATACCCCTCAGCCAAACTTCGATTCTAATAATCCCAAACAAGGTTAAATTACTTTAATTTACCTCTTGGCTTCATCATCAAATCAGTTCGAAACATCCCCCCCCCCCCGCCTATTTTCTTTCAGTCAGTCATCACCTACACGTATAAACCCAGCAATTTTACTTGTTACGACAGTTCTGCTGTGATCCTATGAGGAGTTCTGTTCCATAACTTCAAAGTTCGTGATCAGATCATAACAATATTTCTATGGGACCAACTTGGAAGCATAAGCTTTCAATCAAATTTTTTTTTTTTAAATTGGTCCACAATTGACCGAGATATCGGTGATAAAAAAAAATACATTTAGCCGAACATAAAACCTCCTCCTTTTCGAAGTCGGTTAAAAATTAGTTTTCTCCCAGCAAACCAGTGACACAGGGAGATCACATTCGAAGGTAGGATCCAGTATACAGTATAAACCGACATAAATAAGTCATAAGTATAAAAGTGATATTTTTTTAAAGTTTTCCTACTAAATAGCGTTCGTGTATAGATTTCAAAATATTTATAACATTCCAAATTTTTTTTTATCACATATTAATTCACAGTTTTGAGAAATCTAAAAAAATAATATTAGTAAACAAGTTATATAACGCCGGAACATTTTCAATTCTTTGATGTCTATTCACTGAAAGGTTCCACGTGTCGAAATCCTTGTGTTGATTCCCTGAATTCCATATTTTGGTCCATTGTTTTAGTGCGTGGGTTTGGGCATTTACGGCGAACCCACGCTAGTATTCGTTTGACTAGTGGTTAGGTGAGTTTTAAAACGGCAAAAATAGTTTTTAAAGGGCATGAACGTGAGGAAATTGTGTACCACGGTATAAGAGTTAGTGTTACATGATAGAGTGTGTGTGTGAAGAGTGAGAGAGTTTGGTTATAGAAGTGTAAGAGAGTTGAGTATAAGAGAGTAAGTTGTAAAAAGGAGAAGAGTGTTATGAGAGTGCAAGAGTGAGCCGTGTAGTGTGTAAGTGCCTCCAGGGAGTAGCCCTGGCAAGGCACGTGTGGTGAGTAGTGAGAGGTAAGAGTGGTAAAGAGAAGATGGCAAGCTGCCCATTACTTGCTGTCCACAAGCTCGTGCCTGCGGTGACTGAATATGACTATGCAATTCCTGATTCCCGATGTAGGGCCTGTCTAAAGTGGTCGCCGCCTCTGATCACCTTCATGAGGACACGGCCGTGAAGGGTCGTGTGGGTCCTCCTTATGATCCAACGTGTCTTCCGGGCGGTCCGCGCTATGGCGACTCCCTGGCTTTTTTTCACCTGAAACCGGAACAAGAGCCTCCCGATCTTACAATGTCTATTGTGAACCTGTATCACGTGGTGCCTCTCCAGCCACTATTCAAAGAATGAAATTACTAATTGTAGCATCCCCAAAGTAGTACCTTTGCACTCATAATTTTATAACATACTAGCTTTTTCCCGGGAGGCTTTTTTTTTTTTTTTTTTTTTATGGTGGGAAAAATTCATGCATTGACATCCCCCGCCCTTGGGCGGAGCGGGAGATAGTGTCAGACTCTTACTGACTAAAAGACCCACCCCGTTCCTTCTAGCCTTCATACCGGGGCTCGAGCGCCCTTTCGGATAACCCTGGCCCCAGTAGGCTTCGACCCGGCTGGGTCCCTGCTGTTGCTGACAACTCCTTGAGGCGCGCGGGAACAGTGCGCGCCGTCGACGACTTGGGCTTGGTCCCGTTCCCGCTCTTCCCTACTCCACCCTATTATACCATACTCTAACCTACTCTACCCTACTCTACCCTACTATACCCTACTCTACCCTACTCTACCCTACTCTACCCTACTCTACCCTACTCTACCCTACTCTACCCTACTCTACCCTACTCTACCCTACTCTACCCTACTCTACCCCGACCCTACTCTACTCCCTCGTGACGGAAACACGTGCTAAATGTTGATCCGCGCAATTTTTTTTTGCATAAAATCGTTTCAGTGGTATTTTTTAACCGATTCGTATCGTGTTTATAACCTAATTGTGCAGAAAAATACGCCCTATCAATCGGTCATAACCACAAAACTGTGAGTGCCTGAAAAATTGTGAAAAAACGTTAAAAAGTGAAAATTCTGCAAAATTATAAGTTTAAAAGTGAAACGCTGCGAGAACTAGATCGGTGACACCATCATTTTTTGATGTTAAACGAAGCGTCTTGTTGACGCTCATCTTTTCGAGCTGCTTCCCGATTTTTCCGGGCCACGCGTTTGGAGAAAATTGGGAAAAACTTCAAACCACGTGGCCACGTGCAACAGGTTCCAGTCGAGCTTGGTGGACACCTTCATATGGTTTCGAGAGAGGACATCGAGTTCATCACGATCGCCGCTTCGTATTTCAAGAGGGGTGAAATTTCTCCGAAGATATTAGGTTTTAATTTTTTTCAAAAAATTCAAAAATCTGGATCTTATTATTTGTCACGACGACCCCCCATTTTTAGTCTAGAATTGTAAGCGCCTTATTAACCCCTACGTCAATGTAAAATTTCAGTTTTTAATCTCTAATGGTTTTGAAGTTATAAATTTTTTAAATTTAGGGGTTGTTGCGAGGGGTACGAAATAGGGTCTTTTTAGTACCGGACCTATCATTTAAAAATAGCTTAGACTAGATGAAGATTATTTTTATGTTTTTAAAGTTTTTCATTGTGTCAGTTTTGTACTGTGCTTGTTTTTGACTGAATTAGGGGGTTATCTTGGCTGGCATAAATCGGGGGTAAGTTTTTCAGTAACGAAAATAAAATATCTTGACTGGGTGCTTCAAGCCCTGTCCAACGAGCCCAAACTCGGGTATTCTCCGATAACGGAGGCCAAACTTACGAAATTTGCCGCCATCTTGGGCGCCATCTTGGAAATCTTACGCCTGATATAACTTTGGAACGCGTAGCCGTAGAGAGCTGCCGTTTGTACTGTTGTATTTTAGAATAAGATACCCATCCTATATAGCTAGCTTTAAGGTTTTTCAGGACCTGAATTTTTTCAGCCTGAAACTGTACAGGGGGATAGATTGCGTCAGGCCCAGTCAGAGGAGCCCAATCACGGTGGTATTTGGGCAAATGGTTGTGGAGTAATTCATAGTTCAGCCAATTTCGATCGCCATCTTGAATCGAAAACTGAAATTGTAAACAGCTGTAGCTCCGGACCACTTTGTGATAGAGCTGCGGTGTTTGGGCTTGTTTGAAAGAGCTCGTAAAACGCTATAAGTTGGTATGGTCTAAATTTTTTTTTTTTTTTTTGTGCCATTTTATTATTGTTGATCCCCCCTTTACAGGGATTTGCTAATTTATCGCTATAACTGGCTGCTCTCTGTCGGGTTTCTCCGACTCCATCATGTATCGCACGCCGTCCAAGAAAGACGCGAGTTCAAGGGGTTGCGAAGGCTCACCGCGATCTGCAGAGAAGACCGGGACCTCGCTGACGAGTGTGAGACGTAGCATCGGGGAATGGGAGGCCGCGAGAGTAGAGCCGCTATCACCGGCCAACCCAAGACCTGTAGCTGCAGCACCATCAGCCGTACAGGGAATCCCCGGCTCTCAGGGGACGCGCCGGGCTTTGGTGGAGGCTGTGGAACCTATTAAAAAGCTTGAAACTAAAACTAAGTATCCCAACCTGACGGCGGAGGCAAGAGCTTGTTTAAATAAGGCAAAACAACATTTAAACAATTCTCGTAATATCAAGACGGAGATAAAGACGGAGGTGCTTGGAGCAATTAACCGTCTCTATGAAATTGTGAAGGAGTCGGAGAAATCCAAGCTAACTGTCGCTTCTGAAGTTACTCCAGCTACTGACTCGGTCATCTTTTCCCCTCAAAACCAAATCAACGTCAGTCAGAAAGAATTTGGAGAAAATAACTTAAGTTTAAAGATACTAAACGAAATTATGGAGGTCAAAGACTTTCTGAAGAAAACCGAAAGTAAGGACCTCTCAGCCAAAATAGAAAAATCTAAAGTTGAGCTAAGTGAAAAAATTGACGCACAGACGTTAAAAATCGAAGAACTTATAACAGCGTCAAAGACACAAACGGAGAGAACAGAAGCCCGAATAGAAAGCCTCGGAACGTACGCGCAAGTCTTGGCGACACCGCCTCAGTCATCAAATAGGAAAAATATGCACTCAATTATAGTGTCATCACTACACGAGGGTGACACATCCGACATTGTAGTGCAAAAAATTCGGACTACTATCGATGCAAAAAGCACTGGAGTTAGGATAGACCATCTGCGTAAAGCAAAAAACCAGTCGGTAGTAATAAGCTGCGCTCAAAAAGAGGAAATTAGAAGGGTATCGGAGAAGCTTAAAAACTCCAGCGGAGATTTGAAAATTGAGGAAACAATAAACAAGAACCCACTCGTGGTTATCATGGACATAATGAATTACGTAACTGATGACGACTTGGTGATGGCAATCAGTTCTCAGAATGGACACCTCCTAGAGGGAGTAGAAATTAAAGAGGGGGACGTCCGGGTCATGTATAGGCGAAGGGCGAGGAATCCGCTGACAAATCATGTGGTACTGCGTGTTAAACCGGTGATCTGGCAGCGGCTAACTTCGGCGGGCCGAATTCATGTGGACCTGCAAAGGGTAGCTGTGAGAGATCAGAGCCCACTGATCCAATGTACAAAGTGCCTCGAGTATGGACATAGCAGAAAGTACTGTAAAGAGCCAGCGGTTCTCTGCAGCCACTGCAGTGAACCACATATTAGAGCGGAGTGTCCTGGACTGACCCTTAATGAAGAACCGAAATGCAAAAACTGCTACCAGGCAAAGAGAAACGCAGCACACAATGCTTTTGATAGCGAGTGCCCCATCCGAAAAAAATGGGATGCGCTGGCTCGGACGGCAATATCTTACTGCTAAGGTTGTGGTGGAGACAGGAGATGAAAATAATAAAAAATATACGAAGTATCATGTCGTACAGGTGAACCTCCAAAAGAAAAAACTTGCTACCGATGAACTCATACTTGAAGCAGGACGCAGGAAAACTAAGTACGCCCTCGTTCAAGAACCCTATGTTGGGGCGAAAGGAGAAATGAGAAGCTATCCTGGTACTCGAATAGTACAGGCAACAAAAACGAGTGATAAAGTCATTAAAGCCGCGATAGTTATTTTTGATAGCAGGGTAGACGTAGTGGTGTGTCCGACACTGACAACCGAAAATATAGCGGTGGCTAGGCTGACAGTGGAGGATACCACCGCCGTGGTGGCGTCCGTTTACTTCGAAGACTCTCTCGACTTGGAACCATACCTCGACCAGCTCAGAGAAATAGTGACGAAATCAGAAGGGGCGAAGTTATTGATAGGAGGAGATGTAAACGCGTGGAGTGCATGGTGGGGAAGTGACAGAGAGGACGAAAGAGGAAGACTTCTATCTGGAACACTGGATGAACTCAACCTCCATGTACTCAATTGCGGAAACCTCCCAACATTTGATACCATTCGAGGAGGAAAGCGATACAAAAGTACTGTAGACATCACAGCATGTTCAGATGACATGATTCGCCACGTGGAAGAATGGATAGTAAATACGGAAATGACAAGCTCGGATCACAATGCGATAGTAATCAGAATGACAACAAAAAAAGGAATTGGAAATAAAATTAAGTACAGTAACACTAGAGTATATAATACTAAAAAAGCAGACTGGAGTCGTTTTCGACAAGAACTATCAAAATTAATACAAGAAAATAAAATTGATAAAACATATGTAGATAACATTAATAGCCTAGAAGAGTTAGAAAAATGCACAGAACAATTAACCAAAATTATTACAGAAACTTGCGACAAGACAGTACCTAGAATAAAGAAAGTAGATAAAACATACTTACCGTGGTGGAATGAAGAACTCGACCAGCTTAAAAAATCCATGATTACGAAGAAACGAAGAATCCGATGTGCGGCCTCGCGTCGTCGAGAATGGGTTGTGATGGAGTACCTGAGGGCAAAAAATGAGTATGAGTCTCAAGCATGCAAGGCACAAGTAGAAAGTTGGAAGAGCTTTTGCATGAGACAGGACAGGGAGAGCGTCTGGGATGGTATTTATAGGGTTATCATAAAGACAAAGAAGAGGCACGAAGACCTTCCAATTGTACAAAATGGTGAGGTATTAAATCCGGAAAACTCTGCCAGGGTCTTAGCGGAAACATTCTTCCCTGACGATGAAGAAAATGAAGACAATTCAGAACACGCTGAGATGAGACTTGCAGCGGCACGTTCGGTGGAAGGCACACCAGAGGATAAAATTGATCCACCCTTCACTCTTACCGAGCTCAGGTATGCATCAAGAAGTTTCAACCCGAAAAAGGCGCCAGGCCCTGACGGGTTCACTTCTGACATTTGTGAAGCCGCCATCAGTAATAATGAAGAAGTATTTTTGGCCATAACTAACAAATGCCTCGAGCTGTCCTGTTTCCCAGAAAAGTGGAAGGAAGCGGCAGTCATAGTACTTAGGAAACCTGGAAAGGATAATTATACCCAACCAAAATCTTACCGACCGATCGGACTCCTGCCAATCCTCGGAAAAATATTAGAGAAGATGCTAGTCCGGAGACTGAGATGGCATATGCTACCACAATTAAACCCACGACAGTACGGATTTGTGCCGCAGCGAAGTACGGAGGACGCTTTATACGACATGATACAACATATAGACTTGAGGTTGAAGGAGAAGAACTTGGTGGTAGTTGTCTCACTAGACATAGAAGGAGCATTTGACAGTGCATGGTGGCCAGCAATTAAAAACCGCTTGGTAGAGAAACACTGTCCCATAAACCTTCGAAAACTGGTGGCAAACTACTTAGAAAACAGGACGGTTGTAGTGAGATATGCTGGAGCAGAACATAAAAAAAGGACTTCAAAAGGATGCGTGCAGGGATCGATCACGGGGCCCACATTCTGGAATCTCGTATTGAACCCACTGCTAGATGAACTGGAGAATAGAAACATATATTGCCAGGCATTTGCAGACGACGTGGTTCTTATCTTCTCCGCAAAAACGGCTCTGGATCTAGAGACTGAAGCCAATGCTAGTCTGGCGCATGTGCAGCGATGGGGTGCTCGAAACAAACTAAAGTTTGCGCCACACAAAACTCATGCTATGCTGCTAACTAAGAAGCTAAAGTTCGACACCCCACGTCTGCGCATGGGCGGGGTCGACATTGCGCTTGTAGAGGAAATCAAGCTACTGGGACTGATAATTGACCGGAAGATGACTTTCCGAAGCCACGTGACATACGTCTGCAAAAAAGCCATTAATATCTTTAGGCAACTATCCGGCGCGGCAAAGGTAACCTGGGGACTAAATCCGGAAGTAATAAGGGTTATTTATACTGCGGTAGTGGAGCCGGTGATTCTTTACGCAGCTGGTGTATGGGGTAGAGCGGTGGATAAAGCCTATATTCAGAAACAGCTCAACTCTGTAGTTAGAGGCTTCGCCCAAAAGATCAGCAGGTCATACAGGACAGTGTCACTGAATTCGGCTCTAATATTAACGGGATTGCTACCTCTTGACCTGAGAGTCAAGGAAGCAGCATCTCTTTATGAGGCAAAGAGAGGGAAGCCTCAGCCAATTCTGAAAGATCGATCTATTGAAGGGAGGGCAAGCTTCTTGGAGAGACCTCACCCAGCTGAGGAGGAGGATCTCAGCTTTCAATGCTTGGAGAGCGATGTGGAGGTTCAGCTGCGCATGGAGGAGGGTACAGTACAAATATTTACAGATGGTAGCAAAATAGAGGATAAGGTTGGGGCTGCCCTATCCTGGTGGAATGGGGCAGTAGAAACTAAATGCCAGAAATTTAAGCTCGAGGAGTACTGTACCGTCTTTCAAGCGGAGCTATACGCAGTATACCAAGCTATAAAACTGATCGAACAGAGCACAGAGAAGGACTTTAACATTTTTAGTGACTCCAGGTCCACTCTAGAACTGTTAATGAACGGTGACACATGCAACCCACTCGCTCTGGAAATAAAGAAAAATGTTAAAAAACTTAAAAACTTAGGTAAAGATGTGAAACTCTTCTGGGTGAAAGCTCATGTTGGTATAGAGGGGAATGAAAGGGCAGATGAGCTAGCAAAAACAGCGGCACTAAAAATAAAGAGAAGACCTGATTTTGATAAATGTCCTATTTCATTTATTAAGCGAACTATCAGGGAGGGATCGATTGACGAGTGGGAAGAGAGATATCAAAAAGAGAGCACAGCTAGCGTTACCAAAGTATTTTTCCCCTCAGCCAGAGAAGCTTTTAAACAAAACAAGAACACTCACTTTACACACCTGCACACACAACTCTTCACAGGGCACGGGGGCTTCTCACAATACCTCAATCGTATGAAAAAGAAGGACTCACCTGCATGTATTTGCGACCCAGCCGTGGAGGAGTCAATATTACACCTGATAACAGAGTGTCCAGTGTTTCAGCTTAGAAGATTTAACCTGGAAAATGAAATAGGTATAAAAATATGCATTAACAATATAAGCGAACTAATGTTAAATAAAAAAATAAGAAGTAACTTTTTAGATTTTTGTTTCGGTATAATAAGAATTGTAATCGATAGAAATAAAACGTAGATTAAGAAACTAACACTGTAAATATAGTGACCTATATTGTACTTAGTGTTAAGGATAAGTTAAGTTTGTAACGAAATAGGAAAAAAAAAAGAAACAAAAAAAAAAAAAGAAAGCAATAAAAGGAACAGAAAAAGAAAGATAAAAGGAAGAAGAAAAAAAAAAAAAAAAAAAAAGAAAAAAAAAACAAAAGTAATCAAAACATAGAATCAAACCTAACTTAGTAATTATTTATTAGTAATTTCATGTAAAGAAAAAAGCATACGTGATGGGTCTAATGGCCTTCTCACAACCAAAACAAGAGCAAGGAAAAAAAAAAAAAAAAAGACAAAGAAGCGACAATCCGTGCCTAGCCAAATAAAGACTCTGACCAGTGTCGGAGGACAAAAAGCGATGCACACAAAAAAAAAAAAAAAAAAAACCCCACTCTACCCTACTCTACCCTACTCTACCCTACTCTACCCTACTCTACCCTACTCTACCCTACTCTACCCTACTCTACCCTACTCTACCCTACTCTACCCTACTCTACCCTACTCTAGCCTACTCTACCCTACTCTACCCTACTCTACCCTACTCTACCCTACTCTACCCTACTCTACCCTACTCTACCCTACTCTACCCTACTCTACCCTATTCTACCCTACCCTATCCTACTCTACCCCACTCTACCCTACTCTACACTACTCTACTACTCTAAAAAGAGAGTAGTCTCTACACTTCTCTTTTTAAATATTTTTGGGAAAAACTATAACATGGTGTAAACATTATTGGGATCGATTCAGTTACTGATTCTGAACAAACTATATTCACGTTTTACATGTACTAAAAATAATGTTTTACATAACAAAATTAGGTATTTCTATCAAGACCATCTGAGACACTAATCTGCATGGTTCTCATATGATTTGACCATTACATGTTCTTTACTGTATGGACTCTAAAAGAGACTTTGACCCCTAAGTTTGTTTCGGTGTTTCTTCTCAGGGTAGTCAGCTAGGAAACACCGGCCTCATATGGTTTAAACTGATTGAAAACAAAATTGACGTGTATTTAATTATTTTTTTTAAATCTATTTGCAAAATAAAGATCATTTATCATTTATCTTTTCAGCAACACCACCACCCGATGTCGTACTCGTACTTCGGTGCCAGTGACAGCAGCGATTACTCCGCTGACTACAACAACAACTACGCCTACTCCGCCAGTGGGGGCTACGGGAAGGACTGGGCCTCTAACAGGGCGTACAACTTGCTGAAACATAGGCCCACTCCGTCACCGACTTACATTACTGCGCCCGGTGCTGTGGCGTAAAGGCTAAGCCATAAACTCAAGACAAAATGAAGACTCCTCTGGATAAACAAGATTTTAAAAGACATTGTTCGCCCTGAAGTCAAGAGCTTTAGAAAATTGTGCATAGTATTCTCTAGCAATAGTAAACTTCTATAAGATCTTAATTTTATTGCGGACTAGCTTCAGAATAGAAGAAAGGAAGAAAGAAAGAAAAAAAAAACATGTTTATTCTGCCCGTATAGACACACAAATAATTAAAGAAAAACAAAACAAAAATTTGTTGCCTTATCAGGTCAAGCGTGGACCAGGCTTAACTAACTTGACCCGTAGACAACTTGGTTGTCTAGGTTGTCTATTAAAACAAGCATAATAATATAATCTGTGCGACGCCGCCCGACTCGAGACCGACAGAGACCAACAAAGTAATAGTAAACAAAAATAAAAGAAAAGAATAGATATATTTCAATTTTAAAACATACGGCAACCTTTGGTTTGTGCACTCACGTATTCCAAGTCACCTTGAAACGCACAAGGTAACTGAAAAAACACGTTTTTTTTTTCGGAGGAGGGAATTCAAATACATGGGTGGTAAAAACTACTTGGGCTCGGTCCACAAGGCTTTTAAGATAATCGCCAGTTAATCGTGGAATAACGGTCATTGACCCTTCTACATTTGTTGACATTCTTGATCTCAAAAACGAGTAACTAGTAATGAAAATCAGTTCATTGTTTGTTTTTTGGGTACCTACGCAGAGACATTGAGAAAGGTCAATATCTTTATTCGACGGTTATCTGGCGCGTTTTTCAGTTAGTAAAAGTAAGAATCTTTTTTGCACCAATCAGAGTAAGAGAAGCTATTTGATGATTTCCCACTGAAAAAACAAAGCGAATTCATGATTCTAGTGATGGATGATCAGATAGAAAAACTATTACAATTTACTACGGTTTTTTTTGTAAGTTGCGACATCATTCAATGACTTCTCGATGGAGCAAGTGGGGTTTTCTAATGTTTACTGACTAAAAACACACCTGTGTCCTTCAGTAGCCCTTTATGTTTAAGGACTAGGTGGTTCCTTTTCAGAAATGCCCTCTGGCTCTAGTAGGCATTAGTCGTGCTGGGCCCCTCCGGTTTTGTTGACATCTCTTTGAGGCGTGCGTGAAACACCATGCCCCGTCGACGACTTGGGCTCGGTCTGGACGGTTACCAAACGGCCGGACGATGAGCTACCTATTGGTTGTCGTCCACAAAGTTTTTAGTCAGTAAAAATCTAACACTTTTTTTTTGCTCCAACCAAATCGGGAGAAGTTGTTTGATGATTTTCCACCAATAAAAAAAGTGCAAACATTAGCAATGGATGTTTACGTAAATCAAAAAATATACCAACACTAAAAGCCCTTTTGGCTTTTTAAGTCATTTCACAAAAAAGATCTTTTTTTTTGTTTTTCCCGTGAAGTCTTCAAATGATAATATTATCCTGTCAGAATTAACAATTACAGAAAAGTATAAAATATACGAGATTGACATTTGCGACTAAATGTCAAGTGGTCAATCATAAACATTTTGGTAATGTGACAATTGGTGGCCCCGCACACGGGCCACAAAAAACCGCCACAAAAAAACGCTAGAAGCGGCCACAAAAAAAAACTGAAGCGCGGGACAGCTTTTTTTTTTTTTTTTTTTTTTTATCAGTTATAAACTAGTACTTGACTGCGATCCCGCCTGATGGTAAGCAGTGATGCAATCGTTGATGGTGAGGCGCACTAGTTTATTAAGAGCCTATTCACTCTAGCCTTGAAGACACCCAAATTATAATCAGACGGAAAGACCGCAGCAGGCAAACTGTTCCAGTCCTTCGAAGTTCGCGGTATAAATGACGAGGCGAAACGCTTAGTCCGGACCGTAGATGTTTCAACAACGTAAGGGTGGATACTCGCCGTGCGTCGGTTTGTCCGATGGTAGAAATGAGATGGCGGAATCAAGTCATGCAATTCCTGCGCACACTCTCCAAAATGCAATCTGTAAAACACCGAAAGGCTGGCTACCCTACGCCTGTGATCAAGGCTTTGAAGATTGGACTTAACCAAATCTGGATCACCAATCAGCCTCTTCGCACGCCTTTCCACCGAGTCCAAAGCTGCCAGGTGGCACTTTGCAGCACCAGCCCATATGTGGCTGCAGTACTCCACACACGATCGGACCTGTGCTTTGTATAACATTAAAAGCTGTCTCGGTGTGAAGTACCGCCGGACTTTTGCGAGAACGCCTAGTTTCCTAGCAGCTACTTTGGCTTTGGACTCAATGAACCGCCCAAAATTGAGGTCGGAGGAAATTTCGACACCCAAGAGCTGAAGGCGGTCGGTACAATCTAATGATACATTCTGAAAAGTAGGAGCCGAGGTGAACGGGCTCCTTTTGGCGGTGAACAGACACGCCTGTGTTTTGGCGGCGTTGAATCCCACCAGATTGGTTTCGCCCCACTTGGAGACTGCCTGAAGCGAGATATTCGTACGCTCTACCATAGCCTCTCGTTCGGACCGGATTTGCTCTTTACTAGCCCGAGCACCTGGCAGGTATCTCTCTACAACTGTGCTATCATCTGCATACCCATAGATACCGGGCATCAGCAGATCATTAATATGCAGCAGGAAAAGAGTTGCAGAGAGCACTGACCCCTGAGGAACTCCGGCATTAGTCGTCATGGGCTCTGATGAGCATCCATCGACAACAACTCGAAGAGACCGTTCTCTCAGGAAGTCTTTTACCCAGTTAATCAGACCAGGAGAAATGCCGTATGCTGGAAGCTTACTCAAGAGGCTAGCATGCCATACCCTGTCGAAGGCCTTCGAGACGTCTAAGGAGACAGCAATTGCTTCCCCATTCTTCTCGAGGGCCTCACCCCACAAGTGGGTGGCATACACTAGTAGGTCCCCAGTAGATCGATTGCGGCGAAACCCATACTGTCGGTCACTGAGGAGATCGTTACCTTCTAGGTATGCCATGAGGCGCGAGTTCAATACACGCTCCATAATCTTGCAGAGTATGGAGGTTACTGAAATCGGCCGATAGTTGGTAGGATCGGCACGACTGCCCTTTTTGGGCACGGGTTGCACGTTGGCAAGCTTCCAGGACTTGGGCACTATTCCAGTCCTAAACGAGAGGCGATACAAGCGTGTCAATACAAGCTTGTGGCCGAAGAAGCTAGAAGCGGCTTCTAGCTTGTTTTTGTGGCGACACCTCCGCATACGGGCCACAAACAAGGCCGCCACAAAAAGAAGCTAGAAGTGGCTTTTTTGTGGCCGTGTGCGGGAACACTTACAATCGTTGATAGGATGATAATTTAGTCTAGAGTCTAAATTGTCATTGTGTTTATTTTTAATTTATTTATAGTTATTAAATTTTGTATGAGAATTATTTATTTATTTGCAACTTGGAGTCAAAAGACACCGAAATTTTGAATGAAACATATTAGTTAGTATTTTTTATTCCAGCTATTTTGGTCTTCGAAATATGGGTAAAAAGGCACACAAAGACGGGTCACTCCAATATTACAAAGTACATTTTTAACTAAAAAAGTAATACGTTCAAATGTCGTATATTTAAGTACTTTATAACTTAGGTACGTACAAAAAGAGACTATTATATTTTACATTCTTTAGAATTATACATACAATGAGCCAGATTTTCTACAAAAAATATTGGCAAAGTTAGTAACTTAATACCAAGCGATTTTTTTTTTCAAAATGGACGAAGCCAATCGCTGACTGACTGCGTCAAAACAGCTATCAATTTTGTGGTCGACTGCAATTTCGCGTCTCCAATTTCGACTGATATACCATGAAATCACAGTTAAATTCAACAATCGTTCTGTCGTTTGTATTCGTACTATCATGTGAATTTCTCTGTAAAGGATATCATTATCCCCAAAGAGCTACGTGACGAGATTGGTAATACACGTGGAATATTGTGATGTAATACTGCAGTATTCCTATGTTTTTCACTTGCACGGATCACAGATGTAATTATTAACACTCTCACCTCCACTCATATATAGGAATTTACTATTCCTGCCAGCTATACAGGCCGCCAGCGTACCTGCCTAACCAATGGTAAAAATGTTCTAATAATTTCACCCCATAAAACGGATTAAAAGCATCTCGATCCGACATAGCCTAACGAATAAAGAAAGAAAACATGTTTATTTGGCACACAATGAACAAAACAAGTATTGAAACATTAGTTAATAGCTTAATTCATTAAACCCCTAGCAAACGCCGGCGTTCGCGCACCTGTTGTCTTTCTATTGTGTCTGTAATTTCCACGATTGAAAGGACAAAAACATAAAACTTAAAAAAAAGAAATAAAAACAAACAGCAACAATGTGTCTCACGGTAGTGCCAAATAGGTTCAGTTCAGCATACTGTCAGACAACTGTAGCAGTTGCTTGACGCTGGTTTTCAACTGAACCTTTGAGTGTAGGTGAATCGCCAAACTTAAGCGGCAGTGGGCAGGGCACATTGCTCACAGAACAGATAGTCGATGGGGATGAAAGGTTCTCAAGTGGCGACCACGTACCCTAAGACGCAAGGCTAGAAGGCCTCCCACGAGGTGGACTAATGACCAACAGTGGAAGTCTTTTGACTGAAATTTTGATGATGAAAACATCCTGTAGAATTGGTAATTTAGAGCATTTGGCATCTAAAAATCTCTTTTCTCTCTAATCTAAAGATCTGCTTTTTTATTTCAAGTTCTTAAAATCCATCCAAAAGTTACCTGATAGATATCGCTGCTAGCGATAAGGCCGCCATTGTATTATCCTTGTAATTAAATTTGTGTAACAGTTGTGTAACTATTTCGGTATATAATAAAGTTTATTCTATTCTATTCTAAGCCCCGCTTATCATTTGACAAAGACAAACTCACTGTTGAATGAATAAACACTGTTTATTACCTTCAGGAACCGGGCATGAGTAATTGACGTCAGCTGGCTAAGTATTGTTCCATTATTGTTCATTTATTTTATTCTACTGCGTTGTGTAAAGAAAATGATATAATCCATCATTTTCTATCAAGTTTGCACGTGTGCAACGTCAACCCAACATGCAGTCTACTCAAATATTCTTCCCGTTTTGTGTTTTGTTTTGTTGCTTTTTTACGCTTTGCCAAAAAAACAGTAACCCTAGAGTTTTCTTTTTTTTTTTTTTTTTTTTTATTATTATTTATAGGCTCGCGTTTGACCACTATCTCACCTGATGGTAAGTGATGATGTGGCCGACGATGGAGCACGCTTGCCTAGAAGTAACCTATTCACTCTCGACTTAAAGACCCCTAGGTTGTAGCTATCAGGAAACACAGACTCCGGCAGGGAATTCCACTCTTTAGCTGTACGCATAATGAATGTGTTTCCAAAACGCTTTGTACGAATGGGTGGGATATCCACCATGTACCGATGGCGCAACGCCGTACGTCTAGTGGTCCGATGATGGAACGGACTTGGTGGAATCAAATTGTGCAATTCCAACGCACACTCACCGAAGTGTAATCGATAGAAAACCGCCAAGCCAGCAACTCGGCGTCGATGCTCAAGGCTTTGGAGCTTTGACTCAACAAGCGCATCATCACCGATGATCCTCTTGGCTCGCCTCTCAATCGACTCCAGAGCATCAAGCTGATACTTGGCAGACCCATCCCAAAGATGAGAGCAGTACTCCATACACGATCGAACTTGCGCTTGGTATAGGTTGAGCAGCTGTTCCGGAGTGAAGTACCGCCTCACCCTAGCTAAGATCCCCAGTTTTTTGGCAGCCTGTTGTGCTTTTGCCTCAATGTAAGAGCCGAAATTGAGGGTAGATGATAACGTTACCCCAAGAAGCTCAAGGCCGTCGGTTATAGGCACGGTCACACCCCGGAATATAGGAGCCGGGTAAAATTGGCTTCGTTTGGCGGAAAAAAGACACGCCTGGGTTTTAGCAGCATTGAACTTGACCAGGTTGGCATCGCCCCAATCGGATACCGCCTCCAAGGACAAGTTCAAGCGCTCAACCATAGCTTCCCTCAAAGACTGGATCTGTGACCCACTAGTACGTGCATCGGACACGTAACTCTCAGCAACAGTGCTATCGTCTGCATACCCAAAGGTACCGGGTTTTATTAGGTCGTTTATGTGCAGCAAGAACAGTGTTGCAGAGAGCACCGACCCCTGAGGGACCCCGGCATTAATATCCATTTGCCTGGACTTTTTGCCGGTTCTCCTCCATAAAAAACGATCAATTGGAACATTGCACTAGGTTCTGTTGTTGTATAATTGCCCATATAGGCCTATGTGAAATTATTTCAAACTTATAACAAAAATATTGTTTTATTAAGCTATTGCATAGCTTCTATCGCGGGCCTTGATCGTGGAGACCGAATCCAGAAATTCCGTAATGAAAATAACCTAACACCCCCCACTCATTTGTTTTTTGAGCGTGGTGACCGATAAGAAAACAAATGAGTCAACAATCAATCAAAATTCAATTCAATGTGTGAAAGTGTAACTTCAATTAATATCAAAGAAAAAAAAAACAAAAGAAAAAAAAATACTGCATAAATAAAATAAATAAATAATTATAATTGCATAAGTTGATAAAAATGCTATGCAATAGCTTTACCGCGGCAGTCCCCGAGTGCCACACGTCTTTTTTTTTTATTTAACAATTCATGTACACACATATTACAATAAAAGAAATGAAGAAAAAACAGAAAGAAAATAGGTACAAATGTGATGCTTATTTATTTATTGTTAGTTGTCAAATGTATGAATTTATTTAACAAGGTCAGGAAAACTGCAAAAATACATAAGATTTTATATTCATAAGTGAATATATGAAGGCATGAATAAATGTGTTAGTTTTAAGGTTATAGTAATTAATAGGTTTAGTATAACTCTCTAATAAAGCATTTACCTACTTATTTTAGATTTATGATGACTGTTATTTTAAGTTAACGTTAATAATTTATTAAAGCAATAATCTTTTGATTAGGATTATTTAATGCAGTATTTATTGCTTGATTTATTACAAAATGTGTACAAAGATTTTTCTTATTAAAGATTTTGAAAAAAAATTATCTTTTTATTTCAATGAATCTCAATTATGATATCTTTTAGGATTATAAATAACATAGCGTTAAGAGGCTTTTTTCCCACTCGCCTATTGTCAATATCAAGCATGGTTTAAACATTGTTACTTCATCTAACACAATCCAACGCCGTGTTTAACTAAGAGGGAACGCGAAAAAAGAAAGATAACGTCTGAAAACTCTGTTGGCATTCGGTAATTCCGTGATTTACTCGAAAATTTCACAAAACTTTTTCCAGGAAATGGGTGTCTTTGGTAAACCCTTAAAAATTTTTGAAAAAAATTGTCATCTTTAAGAATCTTCATTAAATTAGCAAGGTTTCTTTATTGTTATATTTTTTTGACTTCTTAAGAGACCGGCGAATGTCACTCGCAACTGCAAGTTGACGCGTATTCAAAATTCGTTCGCGGAATATAGCTATCTCTGTTTGACAAAAACAAGTGACGGATTGATGCAGCTGTGTGTGTGTATGTGAGCGTCTTACAATTTATTGTTAGTAAAATGAGGTATATTCATTATTTGCTTTATTTTTGCCGAATACTTCGGGAATTGTTTGTGAATGTACGAACTAGTAATGCGTTTTTTGGAAATTTTATTACCGCGCCAATATCTCAACATATTATGATAACAATAGCAGATATGTCATACAAAGGTGGTCTTTTTTTACGGTGGGAAAATCATCTAATGACATCCCCCGCTCTTGGGTGGAGCGGGAGATAGTGTCACACTTTTACTGACTAAAAACCCACTCCTGTTCCTTCGTTGCCTTTCGTACCGGGGCTGAGCTACCTTTCGGAGCTAACCCTGGCCCCAGTAGGCTTCGACCCGGTTGGACCCCTTCTGTTGCTGACAACTCCTTGAGGCGCACGGGAACAGTTCGCGCAGTCGATGACTTGGGCTCGATCCGGACAGTTACCGGACGGTCGGACAGCGAGCTACCGAATGCTTGCCGTCCGCAAGCCCGCGCCTACGGTGGCCGGAAATCGGGATCGGAATCCCGGCAGTGGCTGTGAGCGCCGTTGCCTGATACGGTCGGCCTCTTCCTTTGCTAGCATTACTGCTTTGCAGAAGGAGGCGACTGCCTGCCACTGATCCTCCTCGCTCCGAACCATGGCCTGTACCAAAGTCTGGCACGAGAGATCGCCGCCGCCGATCACCTCCACGAGGGCAAGGCGATGCTCCGCCTAAGCGGCACACCTCCACTGCGTGCTCCACCGTGTCCTCCGGGCGTTCCGCACAGTGGCGACACTCGGGCGTCACTTCCGTACCAATCCGGTGCAGCCCGAAGCTACCGAACTTACGTGTCCGGTGAGAAACTGCGTCATGAGGAAGGTGAGGACGCCCGCGCCGTGAGGTCTTTCCAGCCATGCCTCCAAAAGGGGACTTACTGTCATAATTGTGGCGTGCCCAAGGTGGTCTTCTTGTGGTCAAATCAGAAAATGTTATGGAGGCGAGAGCTTTTTTTTTCATAGGTGGGAAATTATTCAATGACTTCTGCCGCTCTTTTAGTGTCAGACTTTTAGGGAAATGAAAACTGTTGTTTCGTTTCAAGGCTCCGATGTTCTCTTTCGCTCAACTTTTGGTCTCAGTAGACTTCGAACCTGCTGGGCCCTTACGGTTTTGCTGACATGTCCTCGAGACGCGAGTGGAACACTATGCAACATCGATGTCTCGAGCTCGGTACGGACGCTTACCGGACGGCCGGACGGAGAGATACAAATTGCTTGCCGTCCGCAATCCTGCGCCTACGGTGACTGGAAAAAGGAATCAGGATCCCGGTGGCTGGGGCGTGAGGAATGATGTTCCCTCACGTGTACGACTGTCTCCTTTGCTAGCATAACTGCTTCGTAGAAGGAGCCGACCACCTGCCATTCCTACACATTCCGGACCATGGCTTGTACCAGGGTCACTCCCACGAGGACACGGCGCGGCGGCAGTGCTCCTCCTGAGTGGAGCATACCATCGCCGTATGCTCCACCCTGTCCTCTGGGCGGTCTACACAATGATGACAGCCAGGCGTTTCTTCCGAACTTACCCCGAGGTGAGGTGTCGTCATGCGGAAGGTGAGGATGTTTCCACGTCTATTCACCCACTCCTCAAAGATTGGATTTATCGCCATAATTATGGCTTGCCCCGAGATCCCGCCGGTACTCTGACCGCCTTCGTCAGTGGTTTTTTACCCCGGCGTTGCAACTCCATGCGCAAATTGTGCATGCGTGCAAGGACTGTTGCCTCTAGATCCCATGGTGGCAGACTAGCAAGGAGGCTCGTCGCTTCGCTGGAGAACGTGCGGTATCCCCGCACCATTTGGATGGCCATGATCCTCTGGGATGCGTTCAGCTTTGCCCCCGGTCGCTTTCACAGCAATGGGGCCAACACCGGCGCTCCGTAATGGGCCATGGACCAAACAATGCTGCGTGGAGCCTCCGGCAAAGGGCTAAGGACCTGTATGTTGGGTAGGAGCCGCTTCAGGGCAGCCCCAGTCCGATCCAGTTTGGGAGCCAGACGTCGGAAGTGTTCTTCGAAATTCCAACGGATGTTGAGGACAAGTCCCAAAAACATTCCGACCCATATCTTGGTACCGATCCCTGGGGAACACCGCACGACATCTCTCGGCGTTTCCATTCTCCACGGTGAGCGGGGCAGATAATGAATCTGTCCTTCAGGTTGGCCTCGATCACACGAATGAGGTCCAACTAGAGCGCTCCCTGCAAAAGCCAAACTGGCCATCCGCAAGATCCGGCTCCACCCGTACCAGGTGCGTACGAGGAATAAAGAACAGCGAAGCGCACCCTCAGAGCGGAGATACGGCTGGCCAAACTGGAGGCCCGCGACGTGTAGCTGGGGACTCTGAACAGAGACCCGTGGGGACGACCCTACGAAATCGAAATGGTGCGTAACAAGCTCCGTACCTGGGCTCCCCCGCTGACACAGAGTACCGGCCCCTGTTTAGGAAGGGTGTGATGAACGCTCTATTCCCGTCAAAAGGGGAGCATTCTCGTCCACCCAAGGCTCCGCCACTAGTTGTAGTGTAGTTTATATTTTTATGTCACCGTTTTTTGTAGCTATATTTGCATACTATGTGCTATGCGACCTCCTCAACGGGGTCAGCGTGGTCTATTATACAGACGACACGCTGATCCTAACGAAGGGAGAGTCGTACCAGGCGGCGGTCGAACTAGCGGAACGCAGGGTTGCAACACCCTCCAACCAGCCTTAGCCCCACCGACATCATGTCATATGGGCCGAATCGAAATGAGACGGCTGCGGACACAGCCCACCCATATAAATATAAACGCGCTATCACCGCAGCCGCTTCTTGACTCCTTTACAAATTTCCTCGTCTTGTCCCCATGTTGCCTTTCTCCCCATCCTGGGGCGGCATACTAACGGTCCCCCCTCACGTGGGTAAGACAAACACACAGTACGGGTTCGCTGCCTGCTTACTCCTTAGTCTGTGCCATTCGTGTTCGAACTCTTTTGAGGCCATGAGATTGCAGTAGTAAGCCGGTCTCTCATCCAAGCAAGTGATCCCGTCCATCATCTACATATATATCTTTCGTCACTGTTCGTCACAGCGACGAAAGATATATATGTATAAGGGGGGCATCGCCACAGAACGTGATCAAAATTTTCGTCCTCATCACCGCAATAGCACACGCTAACCTCACATAACCGCATATCATACAGTTTCTTCCAGAAATATCCATGTCCAGTCAGGATCTGCGAGACTTTGTAGTCCGGCTCGACCCAAGTTGCCTTGAGCCTAACCGCCACGTCAGGGAGGAATCGATGAAGTTCCATCGCCTTCTCTTCACGCAGAGTTGCAACAGTCATGAAGAGGATCCAGTAGTTGGGACTCGAGGTGGCACTGCACAAGTCCGAGAGCATGTGTTTTCATAGCCCTCGGAACGAGCCACCGCCGGTTTCCCAAATTACAATAAAAGTTTACAAGTATCTGGGACTCGTCCTCGACAGCCGATGGTATTTTGAGGAGCACTTCCGACGTCTGGTTCCCAAACGTGTAACTTATTGTTTATTTTGTGTTGCGCCTTATGCTGTACCAAATAAATTATTTTTTTTTTCTTTCTTTCAAACTGGATTAGACTGGAGCACTCAAGCGGCTCCTGTCCAACCTGGGGTGTCCAGACGCCTCCTGCTGGAGGCCTTGCGCAGGCATCATTCGGTCCATGGCCCTTTATGGAGCGCCGTCGCTGCGAAAGTGATCAGTTGCCAAGCTGAACGCATGCCAGGGAGTTTTAGCCATCCTAATGGTACAAAGACAAAGCACGGTTTCCTGCAATATATCCGCACGGTTTCCTGCAGGCCTGCTACCATGGAATGTGGAGGCAACAGTCCTTTGCACGCATATGCATGATTCACACGTGGAGATGCAACCCCGGGGCGAAATTCCGCTGCCACGACAAGTCGCAGTATGGCAGACAGTTCCGGCAGGATCTCAGCGACTGTCGTTACGCAAATCCTCACCGGACATGGCAAGTACGGGAGGCACCTGCGTCGGATTTAGGCGGAAGAAACGCCTGGTTATCACCATTGTGTGGACGGTCTGAAGGATACGGTGGAGCATACGGTAGAGATGTACATATGTGCCCCATTTAGGCAGAACACCGCCGCGTCCTCGTGGGGGCCTTCGGTGGCAACGACCTCTCGCGCCGAGCCCTCTTTCTACGAAACAGTAATGCTAGCGAAGAAGGCGGCCGCATGGACGAGGGAATACCCTGACGACCCAGCAGCCAGGATCTCGACTCAGATTTCTAGCCACCCTGGGCTTGAAATCGCCGTCCAGCCATCCGGTAATCATCTGGACCGAACCCAAATCGTCAACGGCGCTTTTTTTTTTACTCTTTTTTTTTTAAGGGGTTTTTGACGGTGCTTTTAGTCAGCTAAAGTCTGTGTGTATTCCTTTTATTAAACTTTAAATGCTTACGTACTATTTTATTTAAGTCAATAGTGTCAAAAATATTACAATAAAACTCGACTTATGAACGCAACTGAAGTAATGACAGCACGCACACAATGACACTGACATCCCGCTTGCCGCGATAGCACTAGTAAACTCTTGGAAATTTGCGATAAATTGGACGTGTTTCGTAATACCAAAAATGATGAATGAAAACTTAATGTTTTTCCAATTTGTTTTCTATCATTTGTAAATTGATAATATAATCTGTGTTCCTACATTGAGAATATTGGACATATTGTTATTTTTAGTATTGGAAAAGCCAAATGAAAACATGCCATTTACATGATTTTTAGAGGTCTTTACTGGGTTAGTTTTACACAAATTTATAAATTGATTTCCATAGAAGCCTAGATAATATCCACAAGATACTGTGTTTCCAAAATATCTGATGAAAAATGTGTAATAACGTCATAATCGCGTAAGAGCGGTTGTATGAAAAACAGTGAAAATGTATGTCGAACTGCATGCCCTTAAGTTTGTTTGAAGATCAGAGGTTGGCCAGTGATAACTGCTCCGACCTACGAGTGGTTTTTAAATTACTTTCTTTGTGTTATTTATTTCCTCACTAAACTGACTCAAGACGGTGGAGGGAAAAAAATATTTTAAATTAACATGCCCTAGAACCAAAATTCAAGAAAATGTGACGACCAACCAAGCCTCACTGGGCCTGCTTGATGAATTAAGGCCTTTTCCGAGAGTAGAGGTTTGTGGCCAAGAAGTGAGAACATTAAAAAGTAGATCATACATAATACGAGTATATTATTTATATGCTATGCGCCGGTAGACCCCAAAGATTTAAGAAGGTCACATAGCCCAGTAAAATTTCAGTTCTACGGAAAAGCCTATCGCCATAAACCGGGAAAAACCTAGACTTTGTGCATAATCTACTCAGGCAAAATCCACACTTTGCCCAACTCAAGTCGAAACCAGAACCTCATGCGGAATACTAGCGCGCGAAGAAATACCCAAATAAATTCAAAAGCTAAAGTCTCTTTTAAAGTCCATACAGTAAAAAAGTAATAGTCAAATCATACAAAACCATGCAGCTTAGTATCTGAGATGGTCTTTTGATAAAATAACCACAATTTGAGCGGATCTATGTATATAGCCATTGCAAGCTTTTTAACCGACTTCTAAAAAAGGAGGAGGTTCTCAATTCGGATGTTTGTATTTTTTTTTTTTTTTTTTTATGTATGTTCGCGCATAACTTCGTCACTTGCCAACCGATTTGAAAAATTCTTTTTTTGTTGGAAAGGATATACTTCCCAAATGGTCCCATAGTCACCAAGTCGGGATCTGATGATGGAATCTTGGCAAAATCGAGGGAACTCCTCAAATATTATAAGCAACCATATAGTTCTTTCGGTATTTTCATCAAAGACTTAAGCATTTATAGTCAAAACATGACATTTGATGAAGTGGAACTGGTAAAGAAGACCAGAAATGGCCAACGGAAGTTCATACTCAGACAGATCTCCCAATGAACATAGTTACAAATAAATGAATAGTTCTGAATAGGTATGTTGAAAATGGTACTATCGAACTGATCTGATGATGATGATGATGGAGCCGGAAGGTAGACACGGGAACTTCATAATAAAACAATGTATCCTAGCAGGGTTTGAGTTAATTGGAATTGTCATGAGAAAAAGGTACTCTGGCTGTAAGTGTATTGCAACTAAAAAGTGTGAAATAAAAAACTTTTTACAAAAAAAATATAACCGACTTACTAAAAAAAACACTAAAACTATCAAAATAACTTTAATTTCGGAAGTCGGTGTTAAATAACGAAGAGGCAAAACTATTATAGAAACACCGACTTCCGAAATTAAAGTTATTTTGATAGTTTTAGTGTTTTTTTTAGTAAGACGGTTATATTTTTTTTGTAAAAAGTTTTTTATTTTTATTGTTGTTAGGTGCGCGTTTGACCGCGACCTAATGGATAGCGACGATGCGGTCAACGATGGAACGCGCTTACCTAGAAGAAACCTATTCACTCTCGATTTATAGATTCCCGGGTTGTAGCTATCAGGAAACAAAGGCTTTTCTTAAATTTGTGTAGCTCAACTCATGGATTATGGAGCTCAGCAACTTGAGTCAAAGCCAAACAAAGGATATTTGGGTAGGCCATATTATGTTCTGAAACTGCCAAACATAATATGTTAAAATTATTGAAAAGGAAAAATAAATCAATCCACATTGTCCCTACAAATAGGTATAGGTATAGTCAGCCTTATAATGTTCCCACTGTTGGGACTCAGGCCTCCTTTCTAATAAGTT
Organism: Mythimna ferrago; assembly: GCA_910589285.2. Taxonomy (NCBI): domain Eukaryota; kingdom Metazoa; phylum Arthropoda; class Insecta; order Lepidoptera; family Noctuidae; genus Mythimna; species Mythimna ferrago. The sequence goes on along the minus strand of OU342694.1, from coordinate 17,212,127 downwards.
ACCACTCGGCCATAAATGTACTTAATACTTTACAAAGTAAAAAATCCAAAAAATATATCAAATAATACAAAACAAAGTCCTTTAGACATAGAGCTTCGTAATCTTAACTTCATGATAGTTTTGAAAACCAACAAATAATATCTACAGAAAGTTTTCCTGTTACCCAACTATATACGGAAACGTGAGGGCAAAACGCTTTGGGTTTTGCCCAAAGTGAGACAGTAAAAACTTTTCTTACTCTCTTGTTTAAATTGACCCTGCAGATCTTTGAAACTAATTTGCTGTTTCTTGTTTTGTTGTTTCATTTGAGAGAGTCCGTCCCGAGATAAATTTTCATTATTTTTGATGCAACCGTTCTTACATGATTATGATGTTGACATTTTATATTTTACATTTTTGATTGTGTATGACACATCTTTCTCTGGACATTTTGGAAACACAACAATTATCATGTGGAAATGTGGATATTATCGAGTTTTCTTCATAAATTTATTTAAAACTAATCTAGTAAAAAACCGTTGAAATAGAGTTAGAAAAAAAGTAATTCGATGAAATGTGCAAGAGTTGTTTGTATCCTTGCACATTTAATCGTCTTTTTCCAAAACTTTTAACGTTAAAAAAAAACACCTATTTCCCGAAAAAAAGTTTGTTAAATATTCGAGTGAATGACCAGAATTACCGAATGTCAATAGACCGTTCAGATGTTAGGCCATCTATCTTTTTTTGCGTTGCCTTTTTATCAAACATTGCGAAGGATGAACCAACAAGCGTTTAAATCATACTCAGGTTGATGATAGACGGGCGAGACGTGTCTTTTTAAAAGACGTAATTTTTGAATTTTATGTTTATAACAGATAGATTAAAACTTAAGTGATAATAAGATCTAGGTAGTTCTAAAAATTATACGATATAGGCTATGATATATTATTATTAACATACCTCCTCCTACTTGTCTTATTATAAGGATAATGATAAGATAGCTAAGTGCATCATTATTCAACATTTCAGCCGAAAAACGTCTACTACTGGACTTAGTCTTTCCCTAATTGTCACCACAATGACCGATTCTGTATCTCGCAACCGTATCATGCATCCGCACCGACCGGTATGATGGTTGGTAGCACAAACAAGTTCTAGACTGGCAACAGATGTATTGCGAGTAATTTGCCCTGCCCACAGCACATTATGTCGATAACCTTGGTTCTCCTGCAAATATCTTCACAGTTGATTCGACCAGATTTATTGAAAGCATAGAATTAATCATACAATGATGAAATATGTCAAGAAAAATGATCCAATGTCGTAATATATTCAGTCAAAAATTACCGACAGTAAGTAATGTCTCTGTTTTGCTAACAACTTGAGATCGTATTAAGAATAAAAGGATAAACAAAGTAACTTTGGACCCCCCATAGTCATGGAGTTAAGCCCACCACAACATCCAACCGAACAGGTACCACAACATCGTCTCCTTCTGCACAACAAAGGTTTCATCAGACATGTAAGTTCGCGAGGTTCCAATTCCAGAAGTGGAAGAAACGTCTAAGTGTCAGCATTGAGTGGACCGCCTGGAGTATACGGTGAAGCATAGTTATGGTGGATGCGTGCCTCACTTGGGTGGAGCACTCGTGGAGGTGATCAAAAGCAGCAAATTCTAGCGCCTCCCAAAAAGATACTCAATAACTTAAATCAGCAGTAAGTACTAGGAACTCATAAACGCACTGTATGCATCACGTCACCCGTTCAGGAGCGTAAACATTTTACTGCATTTTCAACTTAACTGTCAACCAATAAATTAAACGAAGTGTCCTCAAGTTTAGTACCACTTGCTCTCTTTTATGGATCCCTGGTAGCTACAGAAGATATACGTATCTATATTTTGTTAAAGAATTATTGAGATCGTTTACACTTGCAGTGTCCTGATGTTCTTTACTTTTGTTTGTTTTTTAGTTGTTTTGAGTATTGATTTTTATTCCGCAGCTATAAGGATGGCAACAAAATCAAAAAAAGTGGTTACAATACCAACTTTTTACTGCGTCGCCATTTATCATGCCACTAACGCAATAATAGTCAAAATCGGTTGAACGGACAGTAAAAAAGGTTTTTTAAATGTCTAATCTTAACGCGAATGGAGTTTAGTTATTTATTGTTTTCTAGTTGTTTTAATTATTCTTTACTTGTTATTTATTGATTTCTAGTAGTTTTTTTAGTTGCAATCTATATTTATTTATTAAAATCTCGAATAAGAATCAATGTCTTAGGCATTGTCTACTAGTTAAGATACCTATGATGAAGAGACAACATGGTTGGTGCAACAAGAAAATATTATTAAGAAAACAAGGGTAGCTGCTTTTTTTTTTTGGTGGGGAAAATCATCCTATGACAACCCCCGCTCTTGGGCGGAGCGGGAGATAGTGTCAGACTCTTACTGACTAAAAAACCCACTCCGTTCCTTCAAGCCTTCATACCGGGGCTCGAGTTCCCTTTCGGATAACCCTGGCCCCAGTAGGCTTCGACCCGTCTCGGTCCCTGCTGTTGCTGACAACACTTTAAGGGTAGCGGCTTCGTATGCAAAATTAGAAAAGTACCAAAAAGGGACATGCATACTCCCGGGACGAAAAGTATTTTATGTGTTATTCTAGGACATGGCCTACTCGTGTGCCAAACATGAAACATACAAACAGACAACATGTTTCACCTTTATATTATTATTGTGACTAGCTTTTCTATTTTCTGAAATAATAATATACACGCTTGCTTTCACTTAGACATTGGCAGAATAGTCGACATCGGCTCTACTTGCCATTAATAAAGAATAGAATAAAATAGGCGTCCCCAAGTACCGCTAAGTGTGTGTGTCGGGGAGGCCTATGTCCAAAGTGGATATCTTTTGGCTGAAATGATGATGATGATGATGATGATGATGATGAAAATGGAATAGTGTCATTAGCTAGAAATTTTAAACGTATCCTATGTATCATTCCAGGACATGGTCTATCTGTGTACCTAGTTTCACCAAAATTCGTACAGCCGTTTAAACGTGAAGAAGTTACAAACAAGCATGAACACCTACTAACTTTGTCATATTACTTATTTACTACGCTACTATTACTATTATTACACTCACTCACTTCACTACTATTATTGTTACTTACTTTGTATTATTTATTTAATTGATTTTAGCTTTTTCATATAACAATATTATTATAATATGAAAACGCAACAAACAAAGAGATTCCTATCCTTAGTATGATAGAATACCATCTCTTATAAGCGGTAAATAAATAAACGAATATTTCACAAGTCTCATAGTAACATAGTAGCTACTTATTAGGGATGTGACAGAAGTGATTATATCGCAATCGATTCCACTATCACCTTTCTACCATCAGACTACCCGACTTCGTCGATTATTTACTCTTACGTTGTTAACATCTCTACGGTCCGGACTAAGTGTTTTCATTCGTCGTTTAAGTATATACTATGTAGGTACATCGAAGGTCTTTCTCTCCGATTATAATTAAGGTAGGTATCTTCAAGGCTAGAGAGAATACCTTAACAAACTAATGCGATTCACCATCAACGATTGCTTCACTGCTTTAGAAAAGTGTTTTTTAAAAACCTATTTCCACAAGGGTACAATTTAAATACTCACCAAAATAATTTTTAGACCCTAAGATTAAGTACCAAATAAAATATGTTAACTTCAAATAAAATAAACTCACTCTATATCGAGGTGCCTAAAGAACACCCTTTTGAATCCAAAAATAAATATACACTCATCTGAATATTATAAGTGTTGTATTCATATTCTTTTTGCCTACCAAAATGAATTAATACTCACCAAATCTTTTTGCCCTTTTTTTTTTTTTTTTTTTTTATGGTGGGAAAAAATCATGCATTGACATCCCCCGCCCTTGGGCGGAGCGGGAGATAGTGTCAGACTCTTACTGACTAAAAGACCCACCCCGTTCCTTCTAGCCTTCATACCGGGGCTCGAGCGCCCTTTCGGATAACCCTGGCCCCAGTAGGCTTCGACCCGGCTGGGTCCCTGCTGTTGCTGACAACTCCTTGAGGCGCGCGGGAACAGTGCGCGCCGTCGACGACTTGGGCTTGGTCCGGACAGTTACCGGACGGCCGGACAGTGAGCTACCCACTGCTCACCGTCCGCAAGCCCGCGTCTACGTTGGCCGGAAATCGGGATCAGAATCCCGGCGACGGCGGCGGCGATAACGCCGTTGCCTGATGCGTTCGGCCTCCTCCTTTGCGAGCATTACTGCTTCGCAGAAGTCGGCGACCGCCTGCCACTCCTCCTCGCTCCGGACCATGGCCTCAACCAAGGCCCGGCGCGAGAGGTCTCCGCCGCCGATCGCCCCCACGAGGGCACGGCGATGCTCCGCCCAAGCAGGGCACACCTCGACTGTGTGCTCCACCGTGTCCTCCGGGCGTTCCGCACAGTGGCGACACCCGGGCGTCACTTCCGCATGAATCGAGTGCAGGAAACTCCCGAACGAACCATGTCCGGTGAGTACCTGCGTCATGCGGAAGGTAAGGACGCCGTGAGGTCTTTCCAGCCACGCCTCAAAGAGGGGACTTACCGCCATGATTGTGGCGTGCCCAGCACTGGGTTGCGATAGTCGCTGACGCCATTTCACCATGAGATCCCGCCGGAGCTCTGTCCGCCATGCCGTGACCTGTCGCGGCAGCGGACTTTCACCCCGGCGTTGCATCTCCACGCGCATATCGTGCATGTGTGCAAGGACTGTTGCCTCCAGATCCCACGGTGGTAGGCCAGCCAGAAGGCTCGCCGCTTCGCGGGAGACCGTGCAGATCTTTTTGCCCTGAAATAGTAGTCGGTACATTAATACCGAAAGCCGAATCTTGGCTGGCAAAGTTAGATTTCCAGTGTCTGCCAAAGAGTCAACGGGACTTTGCGGTGTCTGTATCGTCTGAGGAACTTTTTGCCTGCGAAGACGAAAACTATGCTTGTGCAAACTTTAATTTTCCCTGTGATCGACTATGGTGACGTGTGCTACTTTGATCTGAATGCACTGTGGCTAGATAAACTTGACAGGTTTTTCAACAACTGCATCCGATTCATATTTAACTTACTTTTTTTTGTCGTGGCGGGAAAATCATCTAATGACATCCCCCGCTCTTGGGCGAAGTGGGAGATAGTGTCAGACTCTTACTGACTAAAAACCCACTCCTGTTCCTTCGTTGCCTTCTAACCGGGGTTGAGCTATCTTTCGAATTAACCCTGGCCCCATGTTTCAAGTTACAGATCTGAGCTCCTATGGATGCCCATTAGCCAGAGAAGAAGTTTGCGCGCACTGACTACACACTCCTCTCTGCTCTACTCTCCTACCTCTCCGTCTTATCTTATACCACATTCTCAATATTTATGTCTCTGAATCTTAGTTCTTCTAACAATCTCCTACGCTTTGTCCTTCTCGTACTTCTGATTTGGTTTATTTTTCCATTCATATACAATCCATGCTTCAGTGGAATGCGCTTCCACTTAAAATCAGGACTACCACTTGTCAGTATGCAATTAAGCGAAAGTTGCGGCATTACTTTCAAAACAAATAGCGGAGTCGTTTCAAAAACCCCCTTCTTTTACTTTATATAATATACGAATTACTTGGGGCAAGGACTTGGTCTATGTTTTCATATGTTAATCAAATTCATAAAACAATAAACCAGTAAAGTAACATGTGTTTGGGATATGCAATATTATATTTGTCATTCAAAAAATTTTTACGTTCGATCGTTAGTTTTTTTGTTGCCTCATCAAAACTGACTAAATATTAATAAGCATTAATCCAATCTGGCATGTATTTCGATTTTTTGGAAGTGAAATAGGTACTTTTCTGGTAAGTGTTAAAACATAAGCCTTTGCAAATTAAATATCATTTATCGGTTCTGAATTCTTTTTAAAGCGTATTGTACGTAACTATTATACACTCGAGAGACCAGGGTTAAATTATACCCAAAATGCTTACGGATCTAGCATAGAAATCGGATTCGAAACTGTAAAATAAATCGGAACTTCCGAGGTTTTCGAATCAAAATCAAACCATTGTAACATCTCTTCCACTTATGTATCTACAAATAAACTGTCTGGGAGGTTCAGCGCAAACATTTGTCATTTATTGCGCTTAGAGAAACGGAACAAACAATTTATATCTTTGTCCGGATACAGACACTGGATATTCTGAGGGACAAATGACCAAATAATTGAATAACAAGTACTTAAAGACAACTAATTCAGATTGAAAAAATAATAAAGATTATTAGTTTGATTATATTTCATCATTATCATATATTAGACATGAATTAAATGAAGAATGACGCCAGTTCAATAACAATTTTAGATTAGTTTAGTTAGGTTTGCATTTTTTTTTTCTTAAGCACAACTTATCCTTAATGCGTGCAGAGTTTATAGTCCGGGATCCCTGATCCATTTTTGCACTTGATTACTATCAATCAAGCTAATTTTTCTTGAGTAGCTTCATTTTGATGAGACGTGCAACAATTTCCTAAAAGCGTGGGGTACTCGATTTATGAAAAATATTACACAAAGTGCCCCTTGCTTTTATCACAATAATATTAATATTTTTTGTTAATTATTATTATTTTTTACCTATATTGAAAATAATTTTACACTTTTTAGTTTGATATGCTATGAAAGCGTGTTTTTAGTTTTTTTTTTTAAGCTATGTTTATTTTATATAAGTTTAATAACTATTCACTGCCAGTGACTTCACCAGGCTGAAAGAAAGAAATTGTCTTAGGGAAACTTATTCCCGGTACCTCAACTGTGGCATCTTTACTTTCCGTAGGTATCTTTACCTAAGCATACCCTATACTAGTTCAACTTATTTTTTGTTTTGTCTGTGGCTGTTTATGTTATTTCGCAGATATTGGTAGATTCTGTAATAAATTGTGGTAACCCAAAAAGTTTTTTAGGCCAGCAACTTCGTTAACTGTCAAAATAGAGTGCTTTTTCGTTATATGCGGTCAATTTTGTGCGCAGCGTCTTCGTGTAAAGATTGGTGTTTCCTACAGTAAATCACAGTGCAGGTAAGTGGCGTATATTAAATAGTATTTGGTATATTGTCATGGAGGTATATCGCAGTGATTAAATCCTAAGAATCTTCTATTTCCTGAGTTATTCGAAAAGGTAATGTTATTTGAGGTTAGGTAAAGTTACCAAACTCAGCATAAAGGCAACTTTACCTATGACTAGGGTTGTCAAATTTAACTTGCATAACTAATCTGGTTTTATGTGGGAAACCCTTTAAAATTTCGTTTAGCTGTTCAAAGCACTAACTTTATTATTCGTTCATGAAATATTGGGATGTGACATAATTAAGTTGATAACAAATTTGGCTGATATCCTATTACAGATGTTATATTCAAGATACCTCCAAAACTTAGCGTCAAACAAAGAAATAGAAGACGTCGGGGAGCGCGACCTTACAAAAATTACTCTGAAGAAATGCTGTTGTTGGCTATTGATATGGTAAGAAACAAAATACAACTTCTTATGAAGCTGAGAAGCAATTTGGCATACCTACTGTTTAACGAATAGGTACCTAGTTTTGATTATAATTACGCTAAGTACTTAATTTTTTGACGCCATGTAATTCATAAATAAAAGTTTATTATTAAAAAAAAGATTTAATGTGTATTATTTTTCGACAACCCTGATGCCATGCGGCCATTTCTATGATAATTTAGAATTTCTGTTGGCAACTTTACCTATGTATTGGTAGTGGTTACTCAAACGAAGATGATAACTTCAAAATAAAATACATCGCTTTTTTATCGCCTGGACCTTTGGCAACTTTACATTGCATGCACTTTGGAACACACATTCGATAAAAACTGTACGCTAGGTAAAGTTGCCAAATTTATGTCAATTTTACCTCGCTCATATTCTTGGTTTTTTTAGCGATTCTATGTGAGATTTAGTACAATTCATTAGTTCAACCAAAAGAGACACATATTTTTTACAAAATAAACCAATAAAAGTTTAAATATCTAGCTCTATGTTGTGGTAAATAGTAAAAATGTAAAAAAATACGGTAAAGTTGCCACAGTTGACGTATAAAAAGTTTATGAGCTTGTGTTGTTACTTCTGTACGCTTGAGTATGTTAACGAATTTGAATGACATTTGGCAACGGATAGATCATATCCTGGAATAACACATATTTATGTTTTTTTTTTATCCTGTAAGTAGTTTCCCTTGGGACAACATTCTCTTTTCACGCGGGCAAAAGCGCTGCTATCATACCTATCCGAAGAGTCCGTTGGCATCCTTAGGGTACAGAACGCTAAAAACATAAATCAGTATAATTTTTGTGTAACTGTATTTATAATTAATTTTATTCCAACTCTTTACTTCCATAATTTGAGTATCAACATAAAAAACCGGAGGCTTTATTTCAGCTGTCGCTTCCGTTTCAATTTGAGGCAGTAAAATATACAATAACTCATTTCTCGCGACCTTTTTTGGACCCTTCGGCTTTCAGTAAGATTTACATTTGTCGAAATTGAAGAAAAACAGTGCATTCTGTGTTTCTTCATCTTTGAAAGCGGTAAAAGTTAATTTGAGAAAATAAATCTCATCTCCATTGCCATTATCTTTTTTTAAGGTAAAAAATCATCCAATCACTTCTTCCGCCAACTCCACTTTAATCAAACATTAAGGACAGGAAACAGCAATTATAAAGATTGGAACCGTGCACTAGCTTTTGACGTTTAATAAGTGCCTGTGCAGGTTTATGTAAAACAAAATATTATTTTGTATTTTTTTTTTAATGTCGAATTTTGTGATGTTTGACCTTTATTTTGATTTTATTAATTTAACATTGTGGGAATACAGTTTCTCACTAGCTCAGGAGCCAGGGAATTTTAATTATGTGCGTAAGAAAAAAAAAAAGAAAGATTCGAAGGATCAATGATATCCCATTCTAAAAATAATAAAAAAAACTATTGTATTATTAATAGGTTAAAAAAAAACTGTTATGAAAAACTTACTTAGGTACCCAATAATTAACCAAAATACTTTTCTTTTAGAAACAAACTTTTTGTATTAAAATTTTATTTTAACATTACAACACATAACTGTAAAACTTATAATCCTGGAACAGAAACTTAGAATTTTACACCAAAAGTGCTAAAGAAAATAATAAAATTTGAGGCAGGTCATAAACATATAGTGATGTTTATTACCCTATAAGAACATTAAAATGTGTCTCGAGTGACCATTCGACAGTAGTGTTGGGACACGGAGTCCCGGGTCCCACGATTTCCGGGACTCAGGATTCTCAGGAATGCGGGAATTCCAACAGCGAACTTAGACGTTGCGAGGATTCAGACGGTAGAATTTTGTGAGGCCCTTGTCCGTTTTGCAATACCGAATATTCGATTGAACCAAAATCCCTCAAAATGTGTTATTAATAGGAACGAAAATTAAACTTGTTAATTAAATTAGACTATAAAAGAATTAATGACCAAGGTACGCCATTTTGCATTAAAAGAATATCAAAAACTGAAAACTTATCTAATTCCTCAAATTGGACAGTTATTGGAAGTTATTTTTTTATTATTATTATTGATAGGATTTGAAAAAAATGTGTAATCTTCTTGTTCTTCCTGTCCTTGTCCCGTTTTATTTGGGGCCGGCGCAACACGTTTTTTTCTTCCATTATGTCCTGTCACTCGTCACGCTATCACTAACTCCCTTTTCTTTCATATCACTTCTCACACAATCCTTCCATCTTTTCTTTGGCCTCCCTCTCCCTCTCCATCCATTAACAAAAAATGTACGTATTCCGCGCATTATAATAAATACTTGTGTGAAATGGACATTTGCGGGGGTTATGCGTGCGGAGCAGTCCCGAATGCGTGATCAAAACTGCACGATAATAATTAAAAACACCCTGTATTCTTGCAGCTACCATTTGCGTTACAGAGTCGCGATAATGCTTCAGTTATATATTCATATTATTATATTATTGACTGGCCTGTTGGTCTAGTGGTTAGTGGTTCTGACTGCTATGCCGGAGGTCGTGGGTTCGATTCCCATCCAGGACAAACGTTTGTGTGATGAGCATGATCATTTGTTCTGTGTCTGGGTGTAATTTATTTATAATATGTATTTAGAAATATACACCGTTAAATTTTAATCGTTTTAATCCCGTGGAGGGTCGATCCGGTACATGAAACACTATCGATTTGTAAAGATAAAATTAAAAAATAAAGTACCTCTTTTTCAAAACTCGTATTAATTTACGCATGTACGAAATTAATTTCTTTAAGAAAAAGTCAGCTGAGCGAGTTCAATGACCTGTAGGTACTTCGTACGCAACGCCGACTATTAACTACAGGTCATTGAACTCGATCAGCTGACGTTTTCTTAAAGATACTAATTTCATACATGCGTGAATTAATACGAGTTTTGAAAAAGAGAGACTTTATTTTTTAAATTTATCTTTACAAATCGATTGTGGTTCATGTACCGGATCGACCCTCCAAGGGATTAAAAGGATTAAAATTTAGCGATGTATAGGTAAGTATGTTTATTAGTTGTCTGGTACTCATAACACAAGCTCTGCTTAGCTTGGGACTAGACAGCGTTGTGTGATAGTTGTGGAATATAAATATGAACATAAATATATATTTTTCTTTTTTATTCTTTATTGTATCTTTAACAAGATACGGGAATAAATAAAAAAAATGTGTAAGCTTTTTGGGTTGTTTCGTAAAGCCTCGGGCGATTACTCGGTTTGCCGATCTCAAAGGTCACCACCGTTCATTAATCAATGTAACACAGTTACTCTCGCATGAATGTTATGGATATCTTGGGTAGAGAATTTATTGTTGGACTAAAGAAAAATGATTCTATTCAGGAACGGCTTCGAAAAATGAGGAATATTTGGGATGTCGAAATTCTTTCGTTTAAGCACACTTGTAAACATTTATAACGTACAATTTCATCTACACTTGAATATGCATTGTAAAATGCCATTTCGTTAAACAGCAAGCGAACGCCTGCCGTCCGCGTAGGTTATAAAACATTACGCGTTCTATTTGTAGGAAATTTACCCAAGAATGTAAATAATCAAACTTCTTCAATTAGTCTGTAAATATCTCAAATATGGTCTACAAATAAATGGTAGGCAACCAACGAGAATGCGGTTATGAAAAGATTCGATGCGGTTTACGTGAATTCAACGCGACACGGTGCGGCTCTGTCCTACGTGCGTGAGAAGACACGCAGGGATTTGGGAAAAAATATGGATCCCATTAATTTCGGTTGCTGTGCTTCACTCGTCGCGTATCACACCCATATACGGTTAGTAACATAGTCCACTGCAATAGGTATCAATTAATGTTTGGGCCAAACGCGCCGCATTGCTTCGAGTCCCCGCCAGCGTTCAATCTCGTACGTAGGATTATAATAAATAAAGACTATAAAAAACTTTTTACAAAAAATTTTTATAAAAGTAGGTTAAAAAAAGCTCTGAAAAGTACGAAATAACTTTAATTTCGGAAGACGGTGTTAAATAACGAAGAGATAAAACTATTATAGAAACACTAACTACATACCAAAACTAAAGTTATTTTGTACTTTTCAGGGTTTTTTTAACATTGAAGTCGGTTATACTTTTTTTTTTTTGAAAGAAAGTTTTTTATTTTACACTTTTTAGTTATGGTACCACCACTAAAAAGTACCTCTCAGCCAAACTCAGATACCTTATAGATAGAATGCATCTCATAACGATTGTAATAATCTCAAACACGGTTAGAATACATTAATTATTTACCTTTCAGCTTCATCATCAGATGAGTTCGATACATTCCTTTTTATTTTAGTCAGTCATCGACTACACTTGTAAACAAAGCAAAACTTGATACTACAGTTCTTCTGTGATCATATGAGGGGTTTTGTCCCATATCTTCGAAGTTCATGAACAGATCATAGCAATATTTCTATGGGACCAACTTCGGAGTATAACCTTTCAATCAAAAAAATAATTTTCAAAACCGGTCCACAATTGACCGAGATATCGGGGAACATACATAAAAAAAAATACATTCAGCTGAACATAGAACTCCCTCCTTTTCGAAGTCGGTTAAAAACCAAAGTGACGCGTCACTTTATTGGCCATTGATCAATATTCGGGATTGTTCGAAAGGGTTACCGTGGCCCTAAAATAAATAGAATATCTCAAGAAACACAGGTTGGTTTTAGTCTGTAAAAGTCTGATACTACCTCTAAATCCACCCCGTAGTGTTCTACGCGTTCCTCAAGGAGATGTCAGCAAACCGAAGGACCAGCAGGGTCGAAGCCTACTGGGGCCATGGGTTCTGTGAAAGTGAACTCCAGGGCCTTGGAACGAAGGCAAATAAGGAACAGGAGTGGGTTTTAATCAGTAAAAGTCTGACACGTCCTCATGCTCCAACCAAGGGTGAGAAAAATCTTTGGACGATTTTCCACATAAAATAGAAGCTGTTGATGATTTCCCGAAAGAAAAAAATGTTCATATTAATATTTTATTTACCAAGCATGTTTGGTTATTTATTGTAATATGATTAAACATGAAGAGTTGATGTTTTCAGTTTCATGCACTTAATTAAAGTTGTCAATTAACAAAATGATATAATTTCTGCATGACATAGAACAATAAAATCACCACTCACGCTTATTTATTGTGAGGACAAACGGACCGTGATGCTGAATCATATTGTGTAGGCTAGTTGACAATGACATACAGAATAGTTACATACATCATTATATCGCTATCGATAAATATAGCTATCGATTCGTATCATCAAGACGAATCTGCAAATAAAACTCGTATGACACTTATTTACAAAGATAGCTTCGGCTAAAAGTAAATAACCTACAGAATTGATCGAATACAATATTATAACATGTTATAGTCTGTCTAATAAGTCAACCGACTTGGGAATTTTGTATAATATTTAATCATTTAAAAAAATACTTATATTCGATATTTTTCATAAGGTTCTTCTGTTAGTAAACAATGATCTCTATCTCTTAATCAACCTTGATTATTGAACCCGTGTTGACTACATGAGATTTCATTAAATCCTAATAATTACCCAAGTCGTTTAACTTATTAGACAGACTCTAGTACAAAAATGCAGATAGTTGGTTTTTGTAATCATCATTTCAGCCGACAGACGTCCACTGCTGGACATAGGCCTCCCCCAAGCGTCGCCACAACGAACGATCATGTGCGTCCCGCATCCATCGGATTCCCGCTACCTTCACCAGGTCGTCAGTCCACCTTGTAGGAGGCCTTCCAATGCTACGCGGTACGCTGTCGCCACTCCAGAACCTTTCGGCCCCAACGGCCATCTGTTCTGCGAGCAATATGCCCGGTTTTTGTAATAAAGGTACGATATTATGCTTAGCTAGTTTCGGCCAGTGAGAGGCTTCATTCGCGTAAAATAAGGAAATTATTTCAAGGGAACACACTCCTAGCATAAAAAAAGCATCCTTTATACATTAACGACAGGATCTACTGTATATGTATTGGTGTAATTCACTAGGGTGCTATTCTCTAAGAAAACAGCCTTGAGCGCAGCGCTGGCCGCAGCGACGAGTCAAAAGCGCAGTACATTGGATTAACAACCTCATTCACCTTTACATTGGATTGTTAATTTAATGTACTGAGCTCAAGGCTGTTTTATTAGAGAATAGCACCCAAGGTTTGTGTGTACGTATATTTAAAGCTGTCAAAAAATAGAAGGCCCGTTTTGTCATTTGTATTTTGACAACCTAGAGGACTGTCCGGTGTAATGTAGCTATTACTTTTTTTTATAGCCTATTGTGCGTTCCACAGCTGGTCAAAGACCTCCCCTTTCTCATTCCAAACTTCTATGTCTAGGACGATACTAGGCTAACTACTAAAATAACTAAAAATTGTTGGCTAACACCGCCCCCTTTTTTTGCATATTTCTTCAAAAATACAGAGTTACATTGAAAAAGAAACCGGTACATATCATATCACATAACACTCCTAGAGATGCAGTACATTGCATTCGTGCACATCTCAAATGCAGATTCTGGGGGGCCAAGTGGGGCAAATGTTCATTAAATAGCTACTACTACACCGCACCCCTAATTATTATTTTATTGTTTCTTTCAGTTTCGCTCCAAATTGCATTCTAGTGTTTTTCTCAAATGCCAAAATGAGTTATTTTTTTTAAGGAATTTACTAGCTTAGATTTTTAATTTAATAGCTTCTATCGCGGGCCTTGAGCGTGGAGACCGAATCCAGAAATTCCGTAACGAAAATAACCTAACACCCCCCACTCATTTGTTTTTTGAGCGTGGTGACCGATAAGAAAACAAATGAGTGAACAATCAATCAAAATTCAATTCAATGTGTGAAAGTGTAACTTCAATTAATATCAAAGAAAAAAAAAACAAAGGAAAAAAAATACTGCATAAATAAAATAAATAAATAATTATAATTGCATAAGTTGATAAAAATGCTATGCAATAGCTTTACCGCGGCAGTCCCCGAGTGCCACACGTCTTTTTTTTTGACGATATTAAGTTCCAATCTTGCATACTTTTATAATGCCGGGACAAAAGTAAACAGGCCATCACTATTTCAGTACTTCTGTTATTTTACGACTTTACTCAAGCGCCCCCCTGACTTTTATACGATCTACAACGTGATTGTGCTTTGAGGAAACTCAAATTTTATATTTCGGAGCCTTTCAGAGAAAGGTTGTAATAAAATATTTAAAAAAATGGGTTTATATTATGTTGGAAATACACTTAAAATTACGATTATGGTTTTAAACTTCATCTTGACCTCGGTTACGCCTGTTGTTTTAGAATAGCAATCTGTTTACTAATGCAACATTTTGCAAAATTTATTCTGTTAGGCGTTTGTGTTACTACAACTTCATCATTGGATTTTTTTTGGTTTTGTCATCATTATCGGTGGTAGTAATCTACATTACTTAATATAATAAAGTTGTAAAGTTTGTTTTTTTAATTTTTTGGTTTGTAACGTCTGGAGTGTGAAAACTATATTGTAGTGATGTCACAAAAAAAACTGCCTATTTGGAAAAATCTTCGAGACTTGATTTGATAATTGAACTATTTACATAGATAAAAATCTATACTAATATTATAAAGAGGTAGAGTTTGATTTTTTATTTTTTGTTTGTTTGTAGGATCATTGAAAATGCTGGCCTGTTTGCTAAAATTTTTTTACCCATAGAAAGCTGCTTTATTCCTGAGTGACATAGACTATCGTCATTTTATGATCGCGGGCGAAGCTGCAGGCAAAAGTTAGTACAGAATATTATCGTTTCAAGATTAGTTTATTGCAGTATTCCTGAACAGAAATATCTATCGTTATTATTTCCCTATAAATGCAGCTGCAGAGAATCTCATCTCAAATTTCGATTCCTATTCTATGAAATCCATCCTTTGGTATTCACAGGTAAAGTAGCGAGGTAGCTACTTTGCCTGTAAATGCTAGAAGATATAGTTCAAAATAGTTCTATGAAAGCATACCAATCTCAAACTATGTCTGTATCCTCTGAAAGTATGCTTCAGGAACATTTGTACTTACATTTGTAAAGCCACAATGTACGTACCTCAGTTCTGTCTAGAGGCATAAACGATATGACTTTGAGACTGTGATTGCGAATTCCTTAAAATTTTGTTCCTTATTTGAATGGAAGATGGTTTTGTGACATACGGGATTCTCGGATGTTGAACATTCTAATCAGGAAACTTTATATAATAAATATGGAGTTTTTATAAAGGTAATGGATGTGTGTGGTACGAGGAGTAACATCAAAGAAAAGGGAGTTAGTTATAGCGTGATGGGTAACAGAACAGAATAGAAGAATGAAACTTTGTAACATGGATATAATTTTTATTTTCACTTTTTTTTCTACTTCTCCCGTTTTAGGTAAAAGGTGAGAGACTGTCAGACTTTTACTGACTAAAACCCACCTATGTTTCTGAAGGTGCCTTTTTCGTACCAGATGAGGTCACTCTTTTAAATGTTCCAGTTCTGCAGGGCCCCTTTAGTTTAGCTGACATCTCTTTGAGGCACGTGTGAAAAACTGCGCATCTTTAACTCAGACGCGATCCTTATAGGAAGACTGAACGGCGATTTACCGATTGACTGCTCGTCTTTCGCAAGCCCGCGCTTACGGTGGCTAGGGATTGCCACCTAAGTTCCCGCAGATATAGTACATGCCCACAGCCTTAGGAACTTTTACTCAACGGATAGGGAAGAAGTAACAGAGGTCTAAGAGGTGGACATTACAATGCCTATCACTTTCAATGCTTCAGTACAATCATTACTTAGTTCTCAATAGCATCTGCGACACTAGATCGCAAAGATCAGCTGAAGGAACAAGGGTCGGTATTATTTAGTGAATAAGTATGACCCTCCCTTCACTCAGACTGGGAGAAAATGTTTAATAAGTTATCACCTAAAGAGCAGTGGTGACCGAGTGGTAACGGGCTGCGACTTACGAGTTCTAGGTCGCGGATTTAAACCCAGTCAGGCGCATTACATTGTGTAATTTAATTCATCACCACTGCTCTCAAAACGATGAAGGAAAACATCGTGAAGAAACCGGCATGTCCCAGAAACAAAAATTTGAAGACAAGTGACATCCACCAACCCGCACTGGACCCGCGTGGTGGATTACCGCCCGTTCCCTCTCCTAGAGAAGAGGCCTGAATCCCAACAGTGGGAACATTATAAAGCCGACTATGCTAAAAGTTATCATCTAAATGAAAAAACAAAATCATTGACGGTGGACGTTTTGGAATCGCTTTTGTGTGAAGCGTCCTTATTCATCACTGCACTGTTCTATTCATTATTACCCTAATTAAACGTGGAGAACAACTAAAATAAACAAAAAGTTCTCCATCAGCTACATCCGTACGTCAGCCACCAGATAGTGAACAGAGCCGGATTAAGCAAGGTGAAACACAGACTAGCAGGCAATTCCACTCCTTAGCTTTACGTACAATAAATATTAATAAGAAGTAACGGAAATGTGTCCTCGACTCGGGGGCACCACCACTCTGCAGTGAAAAAATAATGTACACACATAAATAAAATTTTCAAAAAAAAACTTAAAAAAAAATACAACCGATTTCACTGTAAAAAAAAAACACTTAAAAGTACAAAATAACTTTAATTTTGGAAGTCGGTGTTTCTATAATAGTTTTGTCTCTTCGTTATTTTACACCGACTTCCGAAATTAAAGTTATTTTGTAATTTTCAGTGTTTTTTTTACAGTGAAGTCGGTTGTATTTCTTTTTTTGTAAAAAGTTTTTTATTTTACACTTATTAGTTATGGTACCACCACTAAAAAGTACCTCTCAGCCAAACTTAAATACCTTATAGCCAGTGAGCATCTCATAACGATTCTAATAATCCCAAACACGGTTAGATTACATTAATTTGCCTTCTGGCTTCATCATCAGATCAGTCCGATACATCCCCTCCTCCTTTTTCTTCAGCCAGTCATGGACTCACGTACAAACAAACAAAGCAATTTTACTTGTTACGACAGTCCTGCTGTGATCCTATGAGGAGTTCTGTTCCATATTTTCGAAGTTCATGATCAGATCATAACAATATTTCTATGGGACTAATTTGGAAGCATAACCTTTCAATCAAAAAAAGAATTTTCAAAATCGGTCTACAATTGACCGAGATAGCGGTGAACATACATACATAAAAAAAAAAATCCTCATTTAAACCTTTTCTGTATGCTGCTGAACAAAAAAACTCTTTTTACAAAAAAAAAAAAAAATAACCGACTTCACTAAAGAAAACACTAAAACCATCAAAATAATTTTAATTTCGGAAGTCGGTGTTTCTCGATATTGTTTGTTCCTTATTTAACACCGACATCCGAAATTAAAATTATTATAGGACCATTTGGGAAGTATACCCTTTCCATCAAAAACAGAATTTTTCAAGTCGGTTGGCAAGTGACGAAGTTATGCGCGAACATACATAAAAAAAAATACAAACATCCGAATTCAGAACCTCCTCCTTTTTTAGAAGTCGGTTAAAAACATATAACAATATTAAAATTAGTACAAAAAATAATGGAGCTCTATCCTTACCCGTTACTGATTACATTTGTATAGTCAAAAATAAAACATAAAACGAAATCACAAAATTATCCGTAATAATTGGTATATTCATAATTGAATCAATCATTCATAACAATTGCTATTAGAAAATGCTGTGATATCGAAAGGAGATCGCATGAGTTGCTTTTTTTACATAACCACCAAACTGGCTTGTAAAATATAATTCGAAGGATTTTGCTGTTCTAAAATAGGTTTGAAAGTTATTAGAAAAAAAGAATGTCTGTTGTTTTTTCAGTGTTGAAGTGATTTTTATAAGAATAGCATGTATTCGTTGAAATAAGTTAAAAAATATAAGAGCGCGCCGCCCGAAGTGTTTAATTTCAGAAGAATTCCTATACGAGCCTACCGACGAGCTGAGCTGCGTTACAATACTAATAATAATAATAATAAGATCTTTTAGCGTCCGTCTCCTGGCTACGCTTTGGTAATCTCTTTGGAGAAACCGAAGGTTTTGTCTTTGCAATTATGGACGAAGTTATGATGACGAACAACTACCGGAAATATATTGTGAAGGACGGCACGGTTGACATCTGTCGGGCATGCCACCGGCCTGGAGAATCAATCCGACACATTATTTCTGGGTGTTCTCATTTAGCTAATGGAGACTATTTGCACAGACACAACCTTGTAGCCAGGATTATCCATCAGCAACTTGCTCTTAAATACAACCTTGTTGAATCAGAAGTACCGTACTATAGGTATGTGCCCGACCCAGTTCTCGAGAATGGCAGCGTCACATTGTATTGGGACCGATCTATCATCACTGACAGGACTATTGTTGCCAATAAGCCTGACATAGTGGTGATAGATCGACTAGAGCGTCGCACAATGATTGTTGATATAGCGGTCCCTCATGACGAGAACCTCGTGAAAGCTGAGAAAGATAAACAAACTAAATATCTTGACTTGGCTCGCGAGGTTGTCGACATGTGGGAAGTGGATAGAGCAATCATTGTGCCGATAGTCGTGACGGCCAATGGCTTAATAGCCAAGAGCCTCGACCAACATCTGCGGAGGCTCTCGTTAGGCAGTTGGATCAAGGGCTTGATCCAGAAAGCAGTACTCCTAGACACGGCGCGTATTGTCCGGAGGTTCCTCTCTCAGGAGCCCTGACTACCGGCAGCTTGGACCTTGTTCCCGATGCCGGTGGGCTACTATTTTTTATATTTTTAAATGTTTTTTTTAATAATTTTTTTTAAGGAATATTTAAAAATATAATATAATATGTATTAATGTTAAATAAAGGAAATAATAATAATAATAATAATAATAAAGCTTTATTTATTCCACACAAACATAGGTACAATGAATAAAATGAGATCATAAAAAATTAAAAAAAAAAAAAAAAAAAAAAAACAATTCAACAAAAAATAAAAATAGATAAATAACATTAATTTCGTTGCTTCTTTAAAATTAAATAAGTTAAATTTTAAGTAGGTACATTGACTTATTACTCGTAAAATAATTAATACTCTTAACTGAACAATAAACATTCTCTCTCTCTTTCACTTTGTAAAAACAATTGATTAGTTTATAAAATAACATATAAACCAAAAAAAAAAAAAAAAATTAAATAAAAAGAACCATTGATTAAATAAAAAATAATAAGATCGATTAATATTAGTTGATTCTGAAAACATAATTGATTACAAATTTGTATGGTATATTAAAGAATCGCCCAATTACAAACACGTACATATGTGAAAGAAGATTGTTATGAGTTGGTCGACCTACACGTACATATATTTAAAAGCATGACCTGATCAACGAATCATTAAATATGTAAATTTGAATTGAATTGCATTGAATTGAATACATTAAATTAAAATAATAATAAATTAAACATTAAAATAATATAAATTAAACATTAGAATAACATTAAATCAATAAAATTGTAACGATTATATAATAAAAAATATCTAAAATTAGTTTGGTGTGGACCCCCTTCGGGTAAAAGCCTCCTCCAAAGAATTCCATTTTTCTCTATTCGAAGCGGTGACTAGCCAGTCGTGACCAGCATTCTCAACAATTTCATCCTGCCACCGAGCGCACGGCCGGCCTCTGCTTCTGGATCCTTTTGGACCTGTCCATTTTGTAGTTCTGATTGTCCATCGATCATCAACATACCTCGCAACGTGGCCGGCCCACCTCCATTTGAGGCTTTGCGAAAATGTGAGAGCATCAGTGACTCTAGTTTTACTACGAATGTCAACGTTTCGTACTCTATCACTCAATCTGATATTTAAGCAGCTTCTCTCCATAGCTCTCTGTGTTGACTGGATTCTGTTTCTCGCCTTGGTGTCAAATATCCAGGTCTGGCAGCCATACGTGAGGCACGGTAAAATTGCTGAGTCTAGAACTGTCTTTTTCATTTTGATGGGAAGGTGTGACTTAAATATCTCTTTAAGAGCCCAATATTTTTTCCAGGTTATAGCAATTCTTCGGTCTATCTCTTCTATATTTCTGTTTTTCTTAAACGAAATTTGCTTACCCAGGTAAACATAGTCATCGACGTATTCGAGCGGCATGTCGTTGACTAAGATAGGCGTCGTCTTGCTGTTGGTCATGACTTTTGTTTTGCTGAGGTTCATTTCTAATCCCACATTTTCACTCGCTGCTTGCAGTTCATTGACCATAATATTTAGTTCCTTGGGATTTTCTGCTAACACGACAATGTCATCAGCGAAGCGTAAGTGACTTAGGTATTTACCGTTGACATAAATACCTCGCTTTGACCAAGGAAGGTCCGCCATTATGTTCTGCAAGACAGCAATAAACAATTTAGGTAAGATGGGATCACCTTGCCGAACTCCTCTGTTGATGTTGATGTTATCACCGACTCTATCTAGCCTGACTCGACTTGTACTCTTTGAGTATACGTTTTTGATAATATTAATATATTTTGAGTTGATATTTTGTTTACCTAATGCTTCCCATATACTGTTATGCGAAATAGAGTCAAAAGCTTTTTTGTAGTCGATGAAAACTATGTAAAGTGGTTTTCGATACTCCTGATATTTTTGAATGACCTGATCCATGACATGAATATGGTCAGAAGTGCTGTATCCTTTTCTGAAACCAGCTTGTTCCATCGGTTGAAATGAGTCTATTGCCGAAGATATTCTGTCGAGTAGACATGATGCAAATAACTTGTAGAAGCAAGGCATTAGACTTATCGGGCGATAATTTCCTATGTCTGCTGGGTCACCTTTTTTATATAATAGGATGATTTCAGATTTAGTCCATTCTTGGGGCACCACCTCCTCGTCTAAGATCTTGTTAAATAATAGTGTTACAGGTGATAATAAAAGAGCTCTAGCATGCACAATACATTCATTTGCAATACCATCTGGCCCCGGACTTTTCTCTGCTTTTAATTTTAATATTTTTTTGAGGATTTCAGGTTCGTCAAACTTTTGTACGGTCGACATATGCTGCGGTAGGTTGACCTCGATGCTGGGCAGTGAGTTAGGTTGACTGTATAAGTTTGCATAGAAGTCTGTGGCCATATTTATGAGTTTACTACGAGATTTACTGATTACTAATCCTTGTTGAAGTGATGGTATCCAAGTTTTTGTTCTATCCAGTTCTTTTAAAGCTTTTTTCGCTGATCTTGACGTCTCTATGTGTTTTTTTATGGTGTCCATTCTATGTGTTTCATAACAGTGTTTTATTTCTTTGTTCGTCCGTTTATACAGGTTTTTCAAGTCTTCTCTGTCTTTCCGGTTGTGATGAGGTTTGTTTTGTAGAGTGGTTCTCCGTTCCATTAGGTCTAAAGCCTTTTTTGTTAATATTGATCGTTTTTTTGATCGCGGTTTGTTTTTGAGACTAGATTTTATTGCACACTCTATCTTTTGGTAGTAATCGTTGACGTTATATTTATCGTGAGTTTCAAGTATTACCGGTATGTGCTTGCTTAAACATTCTGTGTAAAGTTCTCGCTCTTCAGGGTTTTTAAGTGTGGATCTGCTGCCGGTAAAGTTTCGTCTGCATCTTATTGTAGTTCTCAGGTTAAGAGTCGCTCTAAGTAGTCTGTGGTCTGTGCCGAAATTCAAAGAGTTTATTATATTAAATTTTGAAAACAATTGCGGTTGGGTTGTTGTTATGAAATCGATTTCATTACGCGTCTTTTTGTCTGGTGATATCCATGTCCATCTGTTTCTATTTTTAGCTTTAAATATAGTATTAAATATTTTTAGATTATGTTCATGGGCGTACTGGATGAGTCTATTACCTCTTTGACTTCTGACACCATAACCGTATTTACCCATCACTTTATGTTCGTAAGTCTTAGGTTTTCCAATCTGTGCATTGTCGCCCATAGATATAATGTATTGAGTAGAGATCATTTCATGGGCTGTTTCGAGGTCTCTATAAAACGTCTCTATATCGGTTAGGGTGGAACATTCTGTTGGCGCATATACTTGAATAATGGCAAAATGTAAGTTTTCCAGTTTGATTTCAAGCAGGCAGACTCTTTCCGATATTCCAGAAAAACTTATTATGTTTTCTTTATATATTTTCTTAACAAGAAAACCCACACCATATTGCCCTGTTGTTTGTCCAAAATGGTACATAATATAGTTTTCATCTTCTATAATACTTTCTCCCAGACGCCGTACTTCGCACAGACCTATTATGTCATGGTTTATGTTTCTAAGAGCCGTCTTCAATTCCAGAAGTTTTTCAGGCGAAGATAATGATTTGACATTCAAAGTGCAGATTTGTACTTGCTTCTTTTCTTGTGTAGTTTGTTTCTTTGGAGGGTTGCGGTCTTCCTCTCCCGCGGTGACCAGCCGTAATGGGAGGGTAGGGGATAGGAGAGGGGGGCCACTTTTTAATTGCTACTTTTCGTTATCTGAGTTAGATATTACTCGTACTGGTGCTCGTGAATGATTCACGTATGATAAAATTGACTGAGTTTTATTCTTTTTAGGGTTTTGACGGTTCTTGTAGTCTTCTGAAGGTGAGTTTGTGTGTGACCTTTTTTCTCCGCGTGTGTTAATTTTCTCTGTAGAACCAGGTTTTTCATTTGATTTGATTTTCTTTAAATGGTTTTCTATGACAATTAGTTTATCGTATTTCAGGATAACTTTGTTACCTTTTTCTTTCTCAAG
This sequence comes from Mythimna ferrago, assembly GCA_910589285.2. NCBI lineage: Eukaryota > Metazoa > Arthropoda > Insecta > Lepidoptera > Noctuidae > Mythimna > Mythimna ferrago. Next base: position 17,188,798 of record OU342694.1, on the reverse strand, counting down.
TTTTGCTTGGATAGACCAAGAGTTCGGCTCTCTTTTCTAGTATGTTTTTAGGGAAATCTTGTTTCATATAATAAGCATAATTATCCAACTTTTTCTTGTTTCTTAAGGCCATAATTTTCATACCCAACGTGGTGAAAGTTATAACAATGGGGCGTACTTTACCTTCCACTTTTTTTCCTCTTCTTTGGACGGCCTCTATGTCATTTGGTATGCAGCTGACTTCTAATATATTAGTAATTATTCCCAAAATATTATCTTGAAGTTCGAAGTAGTTTTTCTCTGTTTCTTCAACTCCAAACAGGACTATATTTTTCTTTCTCAATTCTTTTTCTATATAGTTCAACCGGGAGTTTTGTTTGTCTAGTTTCGATTGTATTTCTTCGTTTTCCAGGTGAAGTTGCTGGAATTTGTGATTCATATGGTCGTTTATGTCGCTGACAATACTTTTACTGTTTAGTTTCATTTCTTCCTTTTGTTCCGCAATTTCATTCTTTAAGTCTTGTAACATTTTTACTAAATCCTCCATGGTTAAAAGTACGATGGTGCGCACACGCAGGTGGTTGAGATTTTAGTTAATTTATTTTGAATGGTACAGCTGTTCGACACTAGATGGCGGTAACCTGAAAGTAGTGCTACTAGAAGCTAGATGGCTCTTTTCAGTTGGTACAGCTACTCAGCCATAGATGGCGTTGCTTGTCTCAATGACTTGTATTTTGGTGTTTACGATGATGATTTGCAACTTTCTAGGTTATAAAATTTTTAACTAAGTGTTTGCTGTACCTTTTAGAATTTTAGAGTATTTCTGTAGTCCACTTATCAATTCTCCGCGCAACCACTGCACTCCAACTTGCACTATTTACCGGTATTTTCAAAATATATTGTACTTTAGCCGGCTACTAATCTTCTTTGTTTTTTCACTTTTAAAAAGTTTCTTGGTTAAGCTTTCTTCACACCAACTTATTTTCTTGTAGACGTTGCTGATTAGCATAAATTTCACATCGAATACTTTATAAGTTTAAATTAATGATAAAATGTTTACGGAGCCGATATTGACATGAGCGCGGTGGCGCCCTCTCCTCAACGCAATTTACGTTTAACGTTACAATACTATGCGCAATGTTTTTCGATTTTTATCGCCGTTTATTCGGTCATAATCCATACCACGCTTTCGCCTGTATCATATTTTCATAAATTGAGTGACATTTTGGGATGTAAATAAAAGGTCATAACTTTGCTGTACACGAATATTATTTATTGAGACTACTATAGGTAATAAATAAGACCTTTTCTGGGATTTGTACTAATAATTTGCAATGTATGTATAGCATAGCATAGTCGGCTTTATAATGTTCCCACTGTTGGGACTCAGGCCTCTTCCCTAGAAGAGGGAATAGGCCGTAATCCACCACACGGTCCAAGTGCGGATTGGTGGACAGAGCTCCGGCGGGATCTCATGGTGAAATGGCGTCAACGACTATCGCAACCCAGTGCTGGGCACGCCACAATCATGGCGGTAAGACCCCTCTTTGAGGCGTGGCTGGAAAGACCTCACGGCGTCCTTACCTTCCGCATGACGCAGGTACTCACCGGACATGGTTCGTTCGGGAGTTTCCTGCACTCGATTCATGCGGAAGTGACGCCCGGGTGTCACCACTGTGCGGAACGCCCGGAGGACACGGTGGAGCACACAGTCGAGGTGTGCCCTGCTTGGGCGGAGCATCGCCGTGCCCTCGTGGGGCGATCGGCGGCGGAGACCTCTCGCGCCGGGCCTTGGTTGAGGCCATGGTCCGGAGCGAGGAGGACTGGCAGGCGGTCGCCGACTTCTGCGAAGCAGTAATGCTCGCAAAGGAGGAGGCCGAACGCATCAGGCAACGGCGTTATCGCCGCCGCCGTCGCCGGGATTCTGATCCCGATTTCCGGCCAACGTAGATGCGGGCTTGCGGACAGTGAGCAATGGGTAGCTCACTGTCCGGCCGTCCGGTAACTGTCCGGACCAAGCCCAAGTCGTCGACGGCGCGCACTGTTCCCGCGCGCCTCAAGGAGTTGTCAGCAACAGCAGGGACCCAGCCGGGTCGAAGCCTACTGGGGCTAGGGTTATCCGAAAGGGCGCTCGAGCCCCGGTATGAAGGTTAGAAGGAACGGGGTGGGTCTTTTAGTCAGTAAGAGTCTGACACTATCTCCCGCTCCGCCCAAGGGCGGGGGATATCAATGCATGATTTTTTCCCACCATAAAAAAAAAAGTGTGGATTGGTGGATGTCGCATGTCTTCTAATTATTTGGTTCTAGGACATGCCGGTTTCCTCACGATATTTTCCTTCACCATTTTGACAGCAATGGTGATGAAATAAATTACATAAAGTAATGCGTCTTGCTGGGTTTGAACCCGCGACCTACAACTCGTAAGTCGAGGCCATTACCAATCGGCCACCAATGCTCCGTGTATGAAATATTTCTTAACAAAATAATACAAGGTATCTTGACTACTTTTCGTTCATCCAAACACTCCCCGCCCCTAATTCGCGGGTTCCGTGACGTTTGTTTCTCTGCCAACGTATCTGATCCGGCTCTGGTAGTGAGTATAAAAGCTTTCAATGCGTACATTGTTCGGCTTCCATTGTCGCTAGCTGCCACCGTAATAGCCCTGTATTGCGTGTTCTCTGTTCTACCGGCCATTACGCGAATACACAGGTTTCTGATGACGCCACTTATATTTATCGTAGGATATAATGTTGAGCGATTCTGGGAATGTGTAGTAATTTCAAATTCTACTGCTGATTATCGGATATTTTTGACAGCCTCGTTTTCGCAAGCACTTCTGCTGATCCTGGATAGTTCAATGCCCGGATAGGACAAAAAGTGCTATTGGGTTTTTCATTACAAATTAATCTGTAGCTATCCGCAGTTTAGAAGTTGGTGGTGTGATACCCCGTGCCTCAGCAAGCACGTAAAGCCGTTGGCCCTGCGCTTGATCTCTGTTCGGTCATGTCGAATTGCCATCCCATCGGACTATGAGAGTAAAAGAGCAGAGAGTACCTGCGTCTGCGCTCACACGTTTCTCCTGATCATTTGGTTAATCTCAGTTGAGATGGGCCACCGTGGTCAAAATTCGATCGGGAGGAGGTTAGCCAACGTTGTCTTGAAATATTATTTACATTTAATAGAGGGTCTTGGGTAAGGTTCCAGTGTAACTGCCTTTTAGGATTATTTGCTTCGAGAAGGAATGGTAGGCGGTCGCTTACTTCTGCGAAGTATTATTAGTAGCAGAAAAGACAACCGCACGTTAGGAAACGAACTTCCTGACTCCCCAGCCACCGGGATCCTGATCCCGATTTCCAGCCACCGAAGGCGTGGACTTGTTAATGATAATCATCCGAACCGAACGCAGGTCGTCGATAGTGCGTAGTATTCCACGCCTCATGAAGATGTCAGCGAAACCAAAGGGGCCCGGCAGGTACACAGCCTACTGGGGCCTTGGGTTGTGCAAAAGGGAACCCCGGGGCCCTGGAACGAAGGTAGAGAAAAAACAAGAGTTGGTTTTAGTCAGTAAACGTCTGACGCCCCCTCCCGCTTCACCCAAGGGCGGGAGATGTCAATGGATGATTTCCAAACTAAGCAAAAAGAAAAACCCACGTTGGAACTACTTGCGTATCTTCTCTCCTTCTCTGTCAAATCCATCCAAAGGTTGCCTGCAAAAAAATCGCTTTTATCGATAAAATCGCCCATCGTAATACCCTATTAATTTTAAGCTTCTACTGTAATATTTTATGATGAACAATAAAGGGTGTTTCTGTCTATCTATCTTGATAAAAATTTATGGCAATTTTTTGCAGTGATCAAGCGGCTGTTGGTCGTAAAATCTGACATCAATATATTTTTATAGATAACAGTGAAATCTTGACCTTTGGGTTATATTGAATTCTTTTATTTCTTAAGTTAGTTGACTAGATATACTTATTGATTACCAAGCGATCAGGTTTATCTTCTATATATTACAAAATACATTCAGCCGAACATAGAACCTCCTTCTTTTTGAAGTTGGTAATTTTTTTTATTTTTTTATATCATTTGGAAAACTTACAACTAATAAAAACATGATAACTTATAATAATAAAGCTAAGGTCAATTACAAGTTTTCATTACAATAAATGAATAAATGAGTTTTTTAACACTCGGTAGTTCGGTACATTACACGATATAAATAAACAGCTTAAAAAATAAAATAATATTTTAATAGATCGATATTTTTGTAATTACTACGCTACTTAGATATTAAATAAATAGAAACAACAACGAAAATATATAAAGTTTATCATTTTAAATTGAGGTGTTTGTTTGTAATTTATATAAATACATATAAAAATACTTTCTGTAACATGTTATAATACACGCGAATTGTGTGTTTCCTGCTAGCTACAACATAGGAGTCCTCAAATCAAGAGTGAATAGGTTACTTGTAGGCCTGACGTGCGATAATAGAGAAAAAGGGCCTTAAAATTCTATTGACATTAGGTAATTTCGCCATTCACTTTAATATTTCAAAAATCCTTTTCCAGGAAATATGTGTTTTTTAAAAACCTTAAATTTTTTTGGGGTTTTTCATTCGGAATCTTGATATAAATATGCAAGGTTGTTTAGTTGATTTTTTTTTAAATGTGTGTTTACATTATAAATGCCCAAATTTCACGCAAACTAGCAGATTTTCAGAGGTTTATACTGGATTAGTCTTACACAAATTTATAAATTGATTTCAATAGAAACCTAGATATCCAAAAAATATCTATATTTCCAAAATATCTAGTGAAAAATGTGTAATCTACATTAATATAATTATAATATAATAAGGAGGTAAAGTTTGTTTTATAAGTTTTTTGTTGTTTTGTTTTTAGGAGGTAATCTCTGGAAGTACAGGTCCGGTTGCTAATTTTTTTTTACCGATAGAAACTTGCTTTATTTGTGAGTGACATAAGCTATATTTTAATAACGCGGGCAAAAGCTAGTAACGTCATAATAGGGTAAGAGCAGTGGTATGAAAAACAGTGAAAACGTATGTGGAATTGCATGCTCTTAAAAAGATTACTGGAATAAACTGGATAGTGACACCCCAGTCTAGAGAAGATTGAACATCTTTGGAGAAAGTCTTCACATATTCTTACAGATTGAATAATATTTTATCATTTAAGATTAAATCCGGTAGTGAAGGTGGTTTTTTTCAGCCTATATTGTGTTCTACTGCTGGACAAGGTCCCTCTTTCTAAATGATATTTATTTTACAAATAGATTAAAAAAACACTTTTACACGTTTCGTTCAGTTTTAACTTGATAAGGCCGGTGTTTCCTAACTCAGGGGTCAAAATCTCTTATAAAGTCGATACAGTAAACATGTAATGATCAAATCATATAAGAACCATGCAGAGTAGTGACTCAGATGGTCTTTTCAAGAAAGAACCACACAGATTTGAGTGTACCTGTCCAGTCAAGTCTGTGTGCAAGCAAGCATTTTTCTTCTAAACCTCTCTGTTATGGTTATCTTTGGTGAAGATTGCCCCGCGAACATGATCACCACCTTCGCCGCGGTCGACCTTGACGGAGATTAAAGTACTCAGGAAAATATATAAGACTCCTAATTTTATAAATATATATATAACTTATATAAATATATAAGTTTAAGATTATTGTAATTTAATTTATATTCCAAGAAATATAAGGCTTTTTTAAATATAATACCATTAGTAATAATAAAATAATATCGCATATATCACACCTCTTTATTACAAGATCTTCGTCAAATTAAATCCATTGGAATTCAATTATGATATCCATAAATAAACATAAGACTGTTGAAAAAGAATGAGAGTCATCTAGCGGCGGCATGAATAATTAAATCGACATTACATCGGGGAAAATCGTGTGCAAAACTAAACAAGAACGAGAAAATTGTGAACGGGTTCCGTCACTTTTCTCTTCAGCTATTCTTTAGTAAAAATCTTGGAAATTTTTAAAAGTACTCTTGTTTGTTCTACGAGCGATGTGCCCTGCCCATTGCCACTTAAGTTTGGCGATTCTTCGTGCTATGTTGGCAGCCTTGGTTTTCTGACTCGATCACGCAAGGAAAACTAAGCGTTGGAAGGCCTCCTACAAGGTGGACCGATGACCTGGTTAAGGTTGCGGGAATCGGAGCCCCAGTAGGCATCGGCCCTGCTGAGCCCCTACGGACTTATCACCATTATTATGGAGTACCTACTCTTATAGAGATACCTATTATATTTTTTTGATTAGCTTGGGTGGGAAATCTTAAAAAGTTTGTGAGAGTCATTAAATGAAAAATCTACTTATTTATTTATTTACTAACTGTCCCAGCGAACTTCGTACCGCCTAGAATATAGCATATCTTTCGATATAGTCTCTACTCTATATAACTATACTTTAACTAACTTTCGAAATAACTAAAAATTTCTACAGATTTCAGATTTATTATGTATAGATTAAGTAATCCTTTTGCACTCACCTATCGTCAATATCGAAAATGGTATATAAGCTTCATCTAGCGCAATCCAACGCGATGTTTGATGAAGAAGCAATGCAAAAACGAAAGATGGCGTCTTAAAAACTGTTTGCATTCGGTAATTCCATGATTTACTCGAATGTTTCACAAAACTTGTTCTGGGAAATACGTATTTCTTTTAAACCATTAAAAGTTATTCAGAAAAATTGTCGTCATTCAAAATTTTGATTAAAAGATGAAGGCTTCTATTGATGTACTTTTTTATTATTTTTAATATATGAGTACATTATCGAGGGCCAAAGTTCACGTAAAATAGCAGATTTTCAGGGATCTTTATTAGATTAGTTTTACACAAACTAATGTTTTGATTTCTATAAAAGCCTAGATAATATCCACAAAATAGCTGTTTACAAAAACGGTATAAATAGTGCACGGCATGCGCGCGGCCTGTTGCTGGAACTTGGCCTACGCACTACCGTGCGCTTAGATTTATAGAGAAAATTCCCGTGTCTAGACTTCGAGTCGAGTGTTTAGCCCATTGAAATATGGTGCACGGATTAGCCCTAGTGGCAATGAATACGGCGGTCGCCGTCCGGTAAGGCCTTGAGCCTATGTGAAAGGTCCTCGTGGCCAGTTGAAGAGTTTCCAGTTATCCCTATATGTGTAATAAAATCATAATCACGTAAGAGCGGTTGTATGATTTATCTCGAAAGGGACGCTGCTACAATAATTACACACTAGATAAAGCTATGCTTATGCTTTAGCTAGTCAAAAACAATTTATGAACACATTATTAGTCGATTAGCTTCTCGACCCCTATTTCAAAAAAGTCTTACAATAATATCAAATGGTTAAAGAAAGGATAATATTTCTCAAATATAGTTCTATATTCAGAGTAAAAACGTTGCTACAGAAAAGAGAGAATATTAAAAATGAAAGTACCTAACGTAACAGCTGGAGATTTTTGGTCATAAAAGTTATTAAAGTTAAAGCGAAGTTTGAAAAGTTGTCGACTCCGAATAAACTTTCAGGAGAGACATCAAAAGATATTATACTGTTGTACCACAGAGCAAGAAATTAATTATATAAGTCCGCCTTTGTACAGTTTTTTTGTGCATAAAGCTTTAAATAAATAAATAAATAAATAAATAAATAATAATATATTCCACAACTATCACACAACGCCGTCTAGTCCCCAGCTAAGCAGAGCTTGTGTTATGGGTACTAGACAACTGATAAACATACTTATATATTTCTAAATACATACATATTATAGATAAATTACACCCAGACACAGAACAAATTATCATGCTCATCACATAAACATTTGTCCTCGGTGGGAATCGAACCAACGACCTCCGGCATAGCAGTCAGGGCCACTAACCACTACACCAACAGGCCATACAATTGTACCGCCATGGCTATCATCAGCGGTTTTCAATTATAACCTGCTTCTTTTAGCGGCTCCGTCTGCATAAAAATACAGAGTTATTCCAAGAAAACATATTCCTGGAACAAAAAGTATTCTAATTACCTACTACTCCAGAACGTGATTTACCCGTGTGTCAAATATCATCTAAAACCGTTTGTATGTGGAAGAATCACAAACATACATTCATATACATACAGATTTTTGCTATTATTATTTTACCGTGATTCTTTTGTAGGTGTGTTTATCATTTAATTTCTCCTTAGCAGCTAGACCGATTACTATGAAATTTTGTGTATATATACAAATATTTGAGTGGGTTCAAAGATGGTTTGAAAATACAATTAAACTCGGTAGATGGCATAGCGATCGCGAGCATAGCCTAGAGGCTACACCAAAGTCCCGGCGCGAGAGTTCATTGCCGCCAATCAGCTGCTCACGGTGGTGCTCCACTCAAGTAGGGTACGCCAGCAATAGTTTATCAGCAAACCGTTGGAGCCCAGCAAGGACCAAAGGATTTTTCTGGAAAAAGGAAACAGGAGGTCTTAGAACGTAAGGAGAACTGAAGGACACAGGTGTGGTTTTAGTCAACAAAAGTCTTAAACTTCTTCCCACTCCATCCTACGAACCCCGATGCAAAATAGTTCGTCTAGTGTGAAATTTTCTCTGTGAGATTTTTTCTAACTTCATTATTTTTGTGTATCTATACAAAATATCTACTATCGCATGTCGCGTTACTTATGCTATTTTTTAATTGTGAACCAATAAATTACTCGTAAAGTGGAAGAAATAACTGGATAGTTACCTATCTTAAAAAAAAAAAAATCGTTACTCCTAGGCCACTACAGACTGTTCATTTGACAATTAACAAGGAACTCTAAAAAAATACTTTCGAGCTGCAATGATCTTGTAAATGTCTCGTGTGGAAAGTATAACACGTTAGTTAAACACGCGACCGAATGCCACTGCGTCGTAATTATCCATCTATTATGTATACAGCATATACATGAGCCATGGAAAATATTACTAATAGAAGCTATTTTTAATCAGAGTTCGGGTTTCCAATTTGGAAGTGTGCAGTTGGCCCAAAAACATTTGTAGCAGAGACGAGACTGTGGAGATGTGATGAGAATGGATAAAGTGAGTAATGAGTATATTAGAGGAATTTTGAAAGTGACGCCAATGATTGAAATGTTAAAGGTAGCCAAACACGGTAGGGTATACCTGACAGGTTTGCATGTACAGTTAAATTTCACTGACAACTGATACAAGGTTTCAACACAAGCTTACCTGACAGATCTGTCAAGCGTGTATACCTTTAACATTTCAATCATTGGCGTTTACCTTAAAAGGTAATCGTTTGTCTTGGTATGGTCAAGTAAAGAGAAGAGATGAAACGCATATTACTAAAAGAGTTATGAGTATGGATAGATAGAGATAGAACAAAGAAAAGATGGATGGATTGTGTGAGAAGTCATATGAAAAAAGGGAGTTAGTGATAGCGTGACGGTTGACAAGACAGAATGGAAGAAAAACAGGACAAGGGCAGGAAGGTGGTGTGAAGTCTCAGTTGGTACCCATATGCGTGAGGAAACCTTTCAATCCAGGATCTCGACCACGATTTCCAGCCACTGGAAGCGTAGGCTTGCGGACGGCGAGCAATGAGTCATTGACGGCGCGTACTGTTCTACGTGCGCCACAATGAAAAGTCAGCATAATCGTTGGGGCTCGGCAGATCTTAAGGCTTCTGAAGCCATGGGTTGATTTCCAAAAGATAAATCAAGAGTCCTGGAACGCACAACACAAAAGAAACATAAATGTGGTTTTTGGCTGTAAAAACCACATGTATGCTCGTGCCCCACTTTAGAGCGAGAGAAGTCATTGAATGACTTTCCACCAAAAAAAGTCCCCGGTTTTCGTTTAACACTCTTTTGGCCGGAGTTCTGCTTCTAAAGAGTTAAGATTTGTTTACGCACGGGATTTTGTTGTATTCGCGTCTTCACTGCTTTAATGATCGCCATTATCCTAACTGTGCGAGTTCGGCTACTTTTCTTACGATTTTTAAAGTTTGAATCTTCAGTGTATCAGCAATAAACAATTCGTAGTGCTATTTTCATTTTTGGCGTAATACTGAAAATCTCTGTTGGCGCATCGCGATAACCACGACTTTTCTTTTCTTTTTTCGATCACTCCATATTTGAATATGGAGTGATCGAAAAAATAGATACCTGTTTTATTTTCAGCAAGCGCGAGCATATTATCTTTAAAACCAGTCGAAGCGTATCTGGCCAGTATTCAAATATCAAAAATAATACGATTTCCACCCACAGAATTTATTACCAGACTAGGTCGTATTACAAGCAGCCACGCCAGATTGAAAAACATTGCGGTATAATATTATATTTCGAGCATAAAAATATTATTGTCAGGGATTTAACAAGAATATCAATTAAGCAAACATGGTGAACGATTAATTAAATAAATTATAATCGGACACTATTAATTTAAGCAACGCAACGAATACTTCGTTTGTTATGCATTTAATTATTTGCATTGTTATTTTTTTTGCTATTCGATTATTAAAATTGATTTTTACAAGAAAGTTTTTGGTAATTGATTTCTGAAAATGATATTTTTTAATTTATTGAATTTGAACTTTATTGAATTTGTAAAATAATTTCAAATAACTTTTGATCTTCTTGTGATGTGTTTTTTGAAAATTATGTTTTCCTATTTTTATTTAATTGATTTCTTTTTAAAAATTTTGTGTTACTTTTGGGAAATTGCGCGCTGTGCGATATGCGTAGGTAATATCCCAGACACATCCGCCTGACCATCGCTAACTTCAATAATCCTTGCACTCGAAATGAAAACTTCAAACGGTTTGGTTTGACACCACGCCGCAGGATTAAAGCGATTTTTTTTTAAGTGATCAGGCAGACATACCTGCGATAGTACAATATGGCTGTGACATATTCTTGGTGAAGAGATGAAAAAACTGGCAATTTCTCGGCTTTTCGAATAAGTTTATCTAATCTGCTTCGTCCATCGTTTAAACACATTGTTCTATGTATAAAATAATAAACAAATAATCTTCGATCTTTACACTAAATGCACTTTATGCGTCATAAAAGAAAATGAAACTATAAATTCATCATTTATGCGATCAACTTTCATAGCTGGTGGCCATCATGCACTGAAAATATATTCAATTATATATTTTTTAATTTATAAATGGAATCGATTTTCAATTGAAAAGCGAGCCAAGATTTGATAAGTCGAAGCTTTAAGGAGATGCATGCATATTCTTACGTAGTTATGACGTTATTACACATTTTTCTATTACATATTTTCGAACACACAGTATCTTGTGGATATTATCTAGGCTTCTATTGAAATCAATTTAAAAATTTGTGTAAAACTAATCCAGTAAAGGCTCTGAAAGTCTACATTTTGCATCATCTTTGACACTTCATATTATGCTCAAAAATTTTAAAAAAAAACGTTAGAAAAGTATAACAAAGTAGCCAAATTTTAACAAGGTTCTAAATGACATCATTTTTTTTCAAAAAAATTTAAGGGTTTTGAAAAAAAAAACACGTATATCCTGGAACTTTCGTAAAATATTCGAGTAAATCACGAAATTACCGTAATGTCTCTTTTTTCGCATTGCTTTTTCGTCGAACATCGCGTTGAATTGCGTTAGAAGAAGTAACAAGCTTTTAAACCAAGCTCGATGTTGACGATAGGCGAGTGGAAAAGCTGCCTCTTAAAGTCTGCATCGAAGAGCATTGCTAACCTGGCTGTTTTCTAGTGAAAGAAGTTATTTGAAGACATCTTCAATTACTATAACTACGTACCTACACTCAATGAAATTATCAGTCCTTGATAATTTCACAGCTTAAGGACGTTTTCCAAACATGTACGATATACCAAGGTGAAATACTGTGAAACAGAGTCTAGCCGGCTCTCGGACCCTAAAAATAAAAATTACATTAACTAGCTTTTGCCCACGGCTTCGCTCCCGCTCTACCCTACTTCACCCTACTCTACCCTACTCTACCCTACTCTACCCTACTCTACCCTACTCTACCCTACTCTACCCTCCTCTACCCTACTCTACCCTACTCTACCTTACTCTACCCTACACTACCCTGAGCGAGGAGGAGTGGCAGGCGGTCGCCTGTTTCTGCTAAGCAGTAATGCTAGCAAAGGAAAAGACCGACCGCATCAGGCAACGGCGCTCTCGCCGCCGCCGGGATACCGATCCCGATTTCCGGCCACCGTAAGCGCGGGCTTGTGGACGGCAAGCAATGGGTAGCTCGCTTTTCGACCATCCGGTAACTGTCCGGACCGAGCCCAAATCGTCGACGGCGCGCACTGTTCCCGCGCGCCTCAAGGAGTTGACAGCAACAGCAGGGGCCCAGCTAGGTCGAAGCCTACTGGGGCCAGGGTTAATTTCGAAAGAGTAGCTCGAGCCCCGGTATGAAGGCACGAAGAAACGGGGTGGGTTTTTAGTCAGTAAGAGTCTGCAACTATCTCCCGCTCCGCCCAAGAGCGGGGGTTGTCATTAGATGATTTTCCCACACAAAAAAAACCCTACACTACCCTACTCATCATCATCAGCCTTTTTTATGTTCCCACTGCTGGGACTCAGGCCTCTTCTCTAGGCGATCTTATCTAATCTGCTGATATAGTACTCTACTCTACTCTGAAAAATTTTCTTTTTTTTCTTTAATAACCTTCTCCTTAAAATAACAAACGTAACAAAAAAAGATTTAACGAAATCGGTTCAGCTATTCTCGAGATTTGCGCTTAGCAATACGTTTAGCGATTCATTTTTATATTATAGATTTCAACTAATTGACTAGATCCCTAATTTCGGGAGGTACCTGTATTATATTCGTGCGGAGTTGATGCAAGGGTGTCGCCACTGTGTGGACCGCCCAGAGGATACGGTGGAATACACGTTAGAGGTGTGCCCCGCTTGGGCACAGCATATCCGTGTCCTTGTGGGGATCGGCAGCGGCAATCTCTCGCGCCGGGCCTTGGTACAGGCCATGGTCGGGAGCGAGGAGAAGTGGCAGGTGGTCGACCGTATCAGGCAACGGTGCTCACGCCCCAGCCACCTCCAAGATTCCGATCTCGATTTCTGACACAGTACAGTAGGCACGGACTTGTGGACGGCGAGCAATAGGTCGCTGTGAGACCGTCCGGACCGAGCCCAAGTCGTCGACGGCGCGTACTGTTTTCGCGCCCCTCAAGAAGATGTCAGCAACCGTTAGGGGTCCAGCAAGAAACGGGGTGGGTTTATTAATCAGTAAAAGTCTGACACTATCATGTCATCTGGATAACTTACCCACAAACATAAAAATAAAAATCTGACTTCGGGGTCGGGATCTCCGACCCTAAAGGATTGGCCAGGAGTAGCGTGGGACAGAGAAGAGTGGAAGAATGGATGGGAGGGAGGATTGAATATTCGTCATCATTTCAGCTGAAAGGCGTCCACTGTTGGACTAAGGCTTCCTCCAAGTGTCATCACAATGAACGCTACTGTGCGTCTCGCATCAGATTCTCACAACTCTTACTAGGTTATCAGCCCACCTCATAGGAGGCATTTTAACGCTGCGTCTTCCGCTACGCGATTGCTACTTCAGAACCTTTCAGCCTCAACAGCCATCTGTTCTACAAGCAATGTGCCCTGTCTATTGCCACTTAAGTTTGGCGATTCTTCGTGCTATGTCGGCAACCTTGGTTTTCCTGCGGATATCTTCATTTCTGATTCGATAACGAAAGGAAACTCCAAGCATAGCTTTGGGTGACTTTAAAGCCGTCTGATGCGGCCCATTGTGAGTGACCACGTTTCGGCACCATATGTCATCATTGGCAACACGCAAAGGTCATAGATTTTCGTCTTGAGACACTGTGGTATTTTGGATGAGAAGATACCGTGCAGCTTCCTAAACGCTGCTTGCCGAATCGGTTCGACAATGGACCTATATGTCTCGAAGTTAAACCTACCTAACTGGACCGTCTGACATTTAGCCTTTTGATGAGGCCCATTGTGTGAGCGACCACGTTTCGGAGCCATAAGTCATCACTGGCAACACGCATTGGCCATAGACTTTCGCCTAATTGAATACTGTAAAGATATTAAAGTAGACGGACCTCATCAAATCGGTGACACACTGCAGCGTAATTGGAAATTCCCAAACCGCCAAACACAGAGCTGCATAGCGTCGAATCGCGAGAAGCGGTGGTGCAGGACTCGACCGAGACATGACCACGACTACTCTGTCAAGAGTGCTTACCATCAGGTGGGATCGCAGTCAAGCACTAGTTTATATCAATTTAAAAAAAAGAGTGCACGACTAACAGCCAGTTTTTTCATCAACAACTAAAACTATCAGTAAAAGTATTAACTTTTACTTGACTATTACTGATATTATAGCAAATGTGTTTCTTCATCCAAGTAACAGCTAAACTAAAAGTCAATAGAGTTACCATAACACAAACGGCATAATTACCCCAAAAAAACGTGGGGAGCTTTTTTTACGCATGACAACATCGCAATATCCACTGTCAAGTAGTGTCAAAAAGTCGAATGTCAGTTGATTCTGTTTATACGAACGCCAACGAACGAATTTTTTTAGAATTGAATTGATTGATAACATAAGTAAGGCGATTAACACACGGCACCGCGCACCGCCGCGGAGGGCGGTGGCGGTGAAGCGGATTTCTTAGCGGTGCTCCGCGCGGTTAGGCGGTTTATGCGCCCAACCGCGCGGATGGATTTAACGCAATTTTGACCAGTTTTATCACAGCCACTGGCGAAAATGGACTCTGAAGTGGTGGCAGCATCTGGCTTTTATGGCGTAGAAAGAAAAAAGTAAGAAGTTATTGAGTTCATCCATTTTTACGTAGCAGAATTCTAAATGGGACTTTCATGTTATCCTACAAAAGTTTGAGAAAACAAGAAAATATTTTTTTTGAACTATACACGAATGTCCACTTCTTCATTTGATTATTTGTTAGCAAAGATAAATTGCAACACGTCCTGCATCCACAAAAATCCGTGCGGTTTTGCGGTGCCCCGTGTATAAGCGCGCTCCACCGCGCGGAAATCAGCGCGGAGGAGCGGTGGTTGCGAGAGCACCGCTCGACCGTGGCTCGACCGCGCGGTCGGGCGGTGTACGTGTGTAAGGTATCAACGGATTTCTAAGTGACCATTGTAACATGAGATCCGCTTCACCGCCAACCGCGGCGGTGCGCGGTGCCGTGTGTTAATCGCCTAAATGATTTAAAAAAATTAATGCTATTAGTTGTTGTTATTGCAGTAGGTACACAAGCGCTAAAGTTCGCAGAGCCTAACTTCACACTCGCCAAGATAAAACGGCCGTACTGTACATTAGTTAATTTAACGTAGTCTTATTAAATACAAACTGAAAATAAACTTAATTTTCTGTGGTTGGCGTCAGTTTATCTTGTAACAACAGGCTGAGGTATGTAACTGTTTCCTTTGAAATTCTGTATCGGAACAGAAAATCAGCGTCGTCCCATACGAAATGATCTTTGCGAACATTAAACTTTTTACGTCTACGCGTTAAATAACTAACGATAAGTTCATCGTCTGATGATCTTGAACTTTCACTGGACGAAGTTCGTGAAGACATATTAGTGAAACCTAAATAACCTACAACTTTGTCAAAATGACAGTGACTTTAGCTTTAACAGCCCCCTAATGACAGCCAGTTTTTTCATCTAAAGTAACAGCCAAAGTAACGTCATAAAGTAAAAGTAACGGTCAAATTCGTTTCTTCAAAATTTTAACTGTTGATTTAACTGTTACTTTTGCCTTTAACTTTTACTACTCATTAGGGGGCTGTTAAAGCTAAAGTCACTGTCATTTTGACAAAGTTGAAGGTTATTTAGGTTTCACTAATATGTCTTCACGAACTTCGTCCAGTGAAAGTTCAAGATCATCAGACGATGAACTTATCGTTAGTTATTTAACGCGTAGACGTAAAAAGTTTAATGTTCGCAAAGATCATTTCGTATGGGACGACGCTGATTTTCTGTTCCGATACAGAATTTCAAAGGAAACAGTTACATACCTCAGCCTGTTGTTACAAGATAAACTGACGCCAACCACAGAAAATTAAGTTTATTTTCAGTTTGTATTTAATAAGACTACGTTAAATTAACTAATGTACAGTACGGCCGTTCTATCTTGGCGAGTGTGAAGTTAGGCTCTGCGAACTTTAGCGCTTGTGTACCTACTCGTATAAAAATAACGGTTTAAAAAAAAAAATCCAATAACAGTTGTTAATAGCAATAACAACAACTAATAGCATTATTTTTTTAAAATCATTTAGGCGTTTAACACACGGCACCGCGCACCGCCGCGGTTGGCGGTGAAGCGGATCTCACGTTACAATGGTCACTTAGAAATCCGTTGATACCTTACACACGTACACCGCCCGACCGCGCGGTCGAGCCACGGTCGAGCGGTGCTCTCGCAACCACCGCTCCTCCGCGCTGATTTCCGCGCGGTGGAGCGCGCTTACACACGGGGCACCGCATAACCGCGCGGATTTTTGCGGATGCAGGACGTGTTGCAATTTATCTTTGCTAACAAATAATCAAATGAAGAAGTGGACATTCGTGTATAGTTCAAAAAAAATATTTTCGTGTTTTCTCAAACTTTTGTAGGATAACATGAAAGTCCCATTTAGAGTTATGCTACGTAAAAATGGATGAACTCAATAACTTCTTACTTTTTTCTTTCTACGCCATAAAAGCCAGATGCTGCCACCACTTCAGAGTCCATTTTCGCCAGTGGCTGTGATAAAACTGGTCAAAATTGTGTTAAATCCATCCGCGCGGTTGGGCGCATAAACCGCCTAACCGCGCGGAGCACCGCTAAGAAATCCGCTTCACCGCCACCGCCCTCCGCGGCGGTGCGCGGTGCCGTGTGTTAATCGCCTTACTTATGTTATCAATCAATTCAATTCTAAAAAAATTCGTTCGTTGGCGTTCGTATAAACAGAATCAACTGACATTCGACTTTTTGACACTACTTGACAGTGGATATTGCGATGTTGTCATGCGTAAAAAAAGCTCCCCACGTTTTTTTGGGGTAATTATGCCGTTTGTGTTATGGTAACTCTATTGACTTTTAGTTTAGCTGTTACTTGGATGAAGAAACACATTTGCTATAATATCAGTAATAGTCAAGTAAAAGTTAATACTTTTACTGATAGTTTTAGTTGTTGCTGAAGAAACTGGCTGTTAGTAGTAAAAGTTAAAGGCAAAAGTAACAGTTAAATCAACAGTTAAAATTTTGAAGAAACGAATTTGACCGTTACTTTTACTTTATGACGTTACTTTGGCTGTTACTTTAGATGAAAAAACTGGCTGTTAGAAGAGAAAGATATTAGAAGAAAGAAAGATTGAATACTAACGACTAATGCAACAATAATTAGAGACTCAAATTGACACATTATTTTGCAATCCATCAGAGATAATGAACATTTTACAGATAAATGAATTCTGAATAAAATTAAGACCTTTTTATCAAAAAACTGAAAGATTTTTAAATCTTGAAATAAATGATTATTGAAGAGGGAGAAGCTTTCAGCCTCTTGATCTCTTGAATTGATTGCTAGTTTCTTCCTTTTTTATACAATCTCTTTGGCTTGGTTACTAAGTCGTTTGAGCCATGTCTTCGTATGAGTACAGTTACTATGTTTACTATTAGAATAAGAATGAAGCACATTATAATATTTTCGTAGTATTTACTCGTAATATTTATATTCCACAACTATCACATAACGCCGTCTAGTCCCAAGCTAAGCAGAGCTTGTGTTATGGGTACTAGACAACTGATAAACATACTTATATATTTCTAAATACATACATATTATAGATAAATTACACTCAGACACAGAACAAATGATCGTGCTCATCACACAAACATTTGTCCTGGGTGGGAATCGAACCCACGATCTCCTTCATAGCAGTCAGGGTCACTAACCACTAGACCAACAGGCCTGTCAAATTTGGCAACATCTTATAGAGATAAAGATTAATTGATTCAATATTATCCGACTGGATACTCGCGCAGACTACTGAAATACAAAACTACACTAGGTTGACTGGAAGAAAATTCATAAGGCATTAAATTCGCCTCTGTACATTTGTGTAGAAAGTATTAAATACACCTAATTTACAACCACTAAACCCACTAGGAATCAATTTGCGAAAACTTAATTAAAACAGCTACTGAGACTCTACCACGAGCTCTTAATGCGATCCATTTGACAGCTTAAACTGAAAAAACTAACTGAATTGAATTGAAACTACTGTTTATTTTTACAAAAATGATATTGAGGTTTATAATATTATTTCTTTCTAACTTGAATAGTTTACGCGAGAGACACTTCCAAAGTGGATAAAACTAAAAAAATATATGATGTTCATTATCATACAAACTACCAACGAAAATTGGCTTGAACGAGATCTAGTAAGTAGTTTTTTTTTAATACGTCATAAATCTAAAAAAAATACACTATTGTTAAAACATCGATCAAAGTTACAACGAACTACAAGAACTTTTATATTATGTTACTTGCTGCTACGGAACCCTCTATGGGCGAGTCCGACTCGCACTTGGCCGGTTTTTTTTTTTGTTTACTCAGAGGTTTGATTTTTTTACAGTTTTAAGGGACCGTAGACCTGAGTATATTTAGTTCCCGAGATAAAGGGTCTTGACAGACAGATTCGATTTTTCTTTTTGTCCTAAAAAACAAGAAAAAAATAAATAGCCAATATTAACCCCAGTTTTCAATTAAAAATGATCAATGGGTCATTTAATAGACCCAAGTGGCTGTTGAAAACTTATTTAACCAATAATTGGTTAAATAAGTTTTCATTATTGAAGCAACATGCTCTTGACAAGTTTTAGTTTTATTTAGTTTTCTTATTTTTTGTAACAAAAACTGACCCATACTAAATTACAAGATTCCAAGCTGAATAATGTTTCTTGCTAGTTTCCAAATATTTTATTTTGGTTTTGCCTGCGTACCTACATAAAATATAGCCTTTGCCACTCAGGACTAAAACAGATTTATATTGGTGAAAAAAATTTAGTTTTTTTACCAGTACTTTCAGAGATAACATCAAAAAAAAAAACTTTATCTTTTTATAATAGTGTAAATGTAGGTATCACACTAAAATTATAAAGGCGAAACTTTTTGAGCATGCTTGTTACTTCTTCACTTGGAATGAATGAATGGCTTAACTGATTCCAATTATTTTTATCCCAAGTGTACCGTTATGTTCCTTTGGGATATTTTTTTACTTTTTCGTGAACAAAGCCGCTTGTAGCAGCTAGTATTATAATAAATTATAAAAAAAAATGCAATACACAGAATAAATGTTCGTAAAACGTTTTATACGAGACTGAATCCAATGACTAAACATTTTCACTTAAAAAAAACTGACAACATTACCTACCGTCTGTCTACAGCTTACACGCCAGAGGTAATCAACCTACGGTAACAAAAATAAATAATTTAAATCATTAATAACCTTATCACGCAACGTTTTTAAAAAAACAACGTCTTATAACTTTTGCAGTTAAACTGCAATTTACTGTGAATTGTCACGCTTTGGAACGATCTTCACAACTGCTAAGTGGTTAAGTAATATTTCATTCGTTGAAAAAAAAAACGCTTGATTGCTTAGAAGTGCGTTGGCAATTAATTAGAAGATGATTATGAAGTGATAGTTTTCGCACATAATATTGAAGATATTCGCATTGCAAATATTGCGCGCTTCTTATTCTCTAATCAATGGTAAACTCGTTAAACTGTTTGGGCCCAGTAGGTGGTGGTGGTGGTGGTGGTGGTAGCAGCATTGGTGGCAATCATCAAATCTTCCAAAGTCCAGGTTTAGGGGCACTTGGAGGGGTCTAACATGTGACTAATCTTATGAACAGGGGCACCGCACTAACATTGAGTATCCGACGGGTCTATACACCCCTACTTTTTAATTAGTACAAAAAAAATGGGGCTCTATCTGTACCCGTCACTGATCATATTTTTATAGTCAAAAGTAGAAAAATCCGAAATCCTAAAATTGACCACGAAAAGGTAAATTCATCATAGAATCAATCAAACATATATATAACATTGCTAGTAGAAAATACTGCGGGCAGTGTTTTTCCTTAATAATTGTCACTTATTCATTCATTAATCAATAGCCTGCACAATATTTCCATAAATTGAGTGACATTTTGGGATATAAACCAACGCTAATAACTTTGCTGTTTATGAATATTATTTATTGAGATTTTACTTATAAAATAACAAGGGCTTTTCTAATAAGCCCTTTAAGTATTTGTACTAATTAAAAAATAGTGGTGTATAACCCCATTTCGCCAAGTTGTGATTGCAGCGGCCTATCGGGGTGCGTAACCAAAATAGATGCTCAATCAGGTTGTGTGAAAAACATTGAAATGAAAATCTAGCCCAATGCAAGTCAGATTTGCGTTCGTAGCAAAAATACGGCAAAAAAATCACGTTTCTTATATGGAAGCCCTAGTTAAATATTTATTTTATTCTGTTTTTAGTATATGTTGCTATAGTAGCACGAGAAACTTATGATCACGTCTAGCTATCACGGTTCATGACATACAGCCTGGTAACAAACAAACAGATAGACAGTCGACCAGACAGCAGAGTCTTGGTAATAGTTTCAGGTTGCCTGGAAGAGATCGCGGAAAGCGATAAGACCGCCCATTGTATGTATGTGTTTTAGTTTCCTTTTTGTATATGTAATGGTGTACAATAAAGCGTATAATAAATAAATAATAGGCTACTGTTTTACTATTTGCAAGAGCAGCAAAACAGTGGTAGCCAAGTGGTAATGGTTCCAACTTACGAGTTCTAGGTCGCTAGTTGAAACCCAACCAGGCGCATTACTTTGTGTAATTTATTTCATCCCCACTGCTTTCAAAACGGTGAAGGGATACATCGAGAAGATACTCGTAGGTCCTAGTATCAAAAATTCAAGACATGCGACATCCACCAACCCGCATTGAGCCCGCGTGATGGATTATGAGCCATTCTCTCTCTTTCAGAAGAAGCCTGAGTCCGAGCAGAAGAAATATAAAGAGGCTCATTATTTTTATGCTTTATTTTTTCGCTTCGGAAACGAAAAATTACAGTTTTGGCAATACTTAAAAGCTCAAATCTACGTGAGATAAAGTTTTACAAAATCCTCTATCATACTTGAAGTCAAAATATTTCCAATTCTGCTTAGGAATTCTCCGAATGCCGTCCATCACTACAATAGTTGGCGATTTTCCAGGAATATACGAACTTGTTGGTAACTCGGCTATGTGGGAAGGCCAATAAAATTTTATACCAAAAGTCGGACCCGTGCAAAACTTTGCCAAACACATTTTCCAATAGTAGCAATAATATATTGTACAGGGAAAAGTATAAGTTTTGGGCAAATAGTTTTTATTAGTATATAAGTGTTCTTCGTGATATTTTTCGGGTCGTTGCAAAACTTAGCTTTGGTAACACTACTTTTGTTCTTACGGTTGTGTATTGTATCGTACAAACGAAACTAAAAGAAAATAAAATAAAATATAATGGTAACATGGAGAATTCAGAAAGAGAAGATACCATGAATAATCTGTGAGAGAGATATGCATATCAATAGCATATCTTGACACCCGATGTAAAGATAATCGTATGCTATATGGTATGCATCGTTTATGATGACGACGACGGACGTCACGGTAGATTCAGACTCTTACTTAACCTTTAACTACTGACGTGGGTGTCTCATAGACGGTCTGTTCACAAATATATGCAGTATTTCAAAGCCTTTAAAGATACACCCGCGCCCTTCCCTGTAGCTTCGGGATTGAACACGTCGATCATTCAGTCGAGCGCTCGCTGGCGGCGCGACAACACGTTCGGCTGTGGAGCTGCGCAGTGTCTCTCAGACGTAAGGTCAGTATTAATGTTGCAAGTCTGTTAGACGTCAGATCATTATTAGTGTGTATCTTTCTAAGTGTCTACAAGACGTCACCTCATTATTTATCGTATTGTTTTAGATGGACCAACCAAGTACTTCAAAAAATAGCCGTAAAAGAAAGAGAGTGGTTGCTCCTACTAATGAGGACTTCGATAATACTCTACAATGTTGGTTAGAAACGGAAATTGAGGGCGACTTTAGCGATGTTGACGATGATCAGGCAGACCCAGATTTCTTCTTACAATCTGATCATGATACGGAATCTGAACAGTCAGGAGACGACCAAAATAAGGAAAATGAGAATCAGTTACAAATCAGACCGACCACCGTGTCTCCTCTTGATGCCAACCAAGTTCCAGGACCTGCAACTGTAAGTCCTATTCCAGTTTCTTCTAGCAATCAGTATTATTATGGGAAAAATGGTTTCAAGTGGTCATTTGAAGAACCTGTTATCAGATCGAGTCGTACAGCAAGTCATAACATTGTTGATATTCCTCGACAGCAGCCCAAAACATTTATCGATTCGGAATCTCTATGGCTTGAGTTATTTGACACTATTATGATTGATACGATTGTTACCTATACTAATCAAAAATTATCAGAAGTCTGCACGAAGTATAAAAACCCAAATAAAATTGAACTAAGACCTACCGATCGTGAGGAAATGAAAGCTTTCCTGGGTTTATTATTTTACACTTCAGTCTTCAAATCGAATCACGAGAACACCAAATACATTTTTGCTACTGATGGTTCTGGACGTGAAATTTTTCGTTGCGTGATGTCTCAGTTCAGATTTCTCACCCTCTTGAACTACATTCGTTTTGATGACAGTAACACTAGATCGCAACGCCTTGAAACGGACCCATTGGCTGCAATTTCAGAAATCTTTCAACTGTTCATTGCCAATTGCAAGAAGGCATATACTCCCGGAGCTTATCTATGTGTAGATGAAATGTTAGTTCCATTTAGAGGCAGATGCAAATTTATTATTTATATGCCGAAGAAGCCGGCCAAGTATGGTTTGAAGATTTTAGTTGTATGTGATGCAGAATCTTTTTATGTATATAATGCATACATTTACCATGGAAAAGACTCCGATGGGCTGGGACTAACCGAAACCGAGAGAAAGCTCGCCATACCAACTCAGTCTGTATTACGATTGTGTAAGGATTTTGAAAAAACCAATCGCAATATTACAGCCGACAATTGGTTTAGCTCCATAGAATTGATGGAGCAGTTGAAAGATAGAGGTCTGACGTATCTTGGAACTTTGAAAAAAAATAAAAGGCACATCCCACCTGAATTTCAAGCATCTAAAACTCGCCAGCCTGAATCATCTTTACACGGTTTTACCAAAGACTTCACTATTGTTTCATATGTCCCTAAAAAGGCAAAAGCAGTATTATTGATTTCTTCAATGCACCACACAAAGCAATTGGATCCACTATCAAAAAAGCCGGAAATAATAATAGATTATAATAAAACAAAAGGGGGTGTTGATGAAATAGATAAAAAGTGTTCCAACTATTCATCAAATCGTAGAACCAGACGTTGGCCTCTCGCAATTTTTTTCAGAGTCTTGGATTTGAGTGGAGTCAACGCCTATGCTCTGTACAAGACTTGCACTGCTGTTCCTGATATTCCTAGAGCACAATTTCTTCAGAACCTTGCTTACAGTTTAGTTTTGCCGCACCTGAAACGCCGCGTATACAATAATAGATTGCCAAGAGAATTGCGATTGACAATCGCACGCGTACTAGGTCCAAATAAACCTCCGGAACCTGAAACTATACCCCCTGAAAGTACAGAAGCAACGAGAAAAACATGCAAAATCTGCCCATCAAGACTCAAAAGACGTACTAAGTACAATTGCATCGAATGCCGCAAGCCTATTTGCCTTGGATGTTCAAAAACGATATGCGTGGACTGTGTAGACAACAAGTAATTTGTCACAAAATATTCACGTGATTTGAGAAGCAATCGCTACCTAATCAATACTATAATTTAGACAGATATTTTAAATATAAGAAATTTGCCAAAAAAACGTTCAAATAATTCTATTGTAGCTAAGATTATAACATATATTTTTTTAGTTAAGCAAAATGTAGGTTATATAATTTGAACCAAATAAATACTGATTTCATTTGAAAATGTTGTTGTTTTTGCACTTCCTTAATATAATAATAATGTACCGATCATAATACAAGTAAATATTGTGCAAATCACTAAATAAAAATAATCCATTTCGATTCTTTATTAAGCTGTCTGACATACGTCATGTCACCATTTATGATATGACTAAACCACGTCAGGACTTAACCCTCGGTCCGTCGCGCATTTTTAATAACGTGGTTCGTCGCGTGGGGTCCCTCAAGACCCCAACAGTATGATACCTTTTAAATCCTTTATAACTTGTATTTTTCGAACTATTTTAGCAGTTTCTTATTTTTTTACTTAATGTCAATAAAACTACAACAAATTAATCAAAAATATTCAGATATTTACTATCTGAACTTAAAAACTAAAATTAGGATCACAATTTTCACTCTTTGAGATCATTTCACAGTTATTTTTGTTTTAATACCACTAACTCAATCAAATTTAAGTTATATTATATCTGTATGATATCACACTAGACTAATTAATAATTTAACATAAAATTTGGATTTTAACAACAAAAAAAATATACAACTTTTATCAAATGAAATCCGACAATTTTTTTTGCTTTATTCACAGACTGGTACATACCGCTTTGGTATGTGTTTTTTTTATTCTCTTGAAAAGGGCATTTGTTGTTGTTTGGGCACGTATTTTGAAAATATGGACCTTCTAGTTGCTTTCCGACATATATTTCCAACTTTTTTGGGTAGAATGTAACGGCATCCATCAGAGAAAACCACTTGATCCAGTAATTTGCCGATGTACTGGGCATGAGCATGTATTGGCGAAATCGACACTATCCTCTAAAACTCTTACCATCCATAGACCATTTCTGACTCTTTTTGATGTATAAAAGTTCTGTGATGATATGTTTATCAAGGGCTTTTCATCATCATCTATATGAACTTCCCCACTTCATGTACTCTCCATCCAACGATTCTAAAACCTGATCTGGTTCCTTCAAAGATTCCTGATGTTGTTCTGTAGGAACCAAATCATCACATTCTTGTTCCGAATCCGTGTTATGTTCACTTTTTTCGTCCAGGTATGAAGTGATTCCATTTTCATCCTCATCATCATAACATCATCAGATTCATTTTCACACCAACTCATTATACGTTCTTGTTATCATTCACATGTTTTAATATTCAATTACAACTTAATTTTAACCTTAAACAGTAAAAAAATAATAAAAACCCATATTACACAAGAAATCTACCATACATTTTTAATTACGTCGTTCGTCGCGTGGGGTCTCTCACAGCCCGCGCGCACAAAACACGTCTATATCTCACTTCGCTAGTGTGAGAACTTAAATTAGCGGCGATGGATGTGAACTATAATCCAATTTCAGAGGGTACCTAAAGTACCATAACTCGTGGATAGTTTTAAATGTGTTAATTTTACATAATTCTAACACCTAGGCTTTCAAAGACCCCACGCGACGGACCGAGGGTTAAAGGTTAAAGAATTGGCCCAAAATTGCAGAAGGTCGGAGAACGTAGGCAGAGTGAAGAAAACCTTTGCTTCCTCGCCCTCCTAAGAGAGAGCACAGACCTATACCTACTAACTAACATAAGATCTCAAAAATTTTGCTCATTTCTTTTTTATTTGTAAATGTTTATTTATTTAGTTTATTGACCTACCAACTATATGCCTCTATTGGCTAAAGTAGAAAAAAAAAATCTTTTTTACGATATTTGTACCAATAGTTAATGTTACAATTTCATAAAAAGTATCTCTGTTTGTACAGTAAATATGTACACCTCTTAGAAATATAACTATAAACTCAAACGACCTATTATAATAATATATAAATCATTTTTTTTTTTTAAGTTAAGAATTTATAGTTAAGAATTTGCTTTTTATTTTATAGTTATTTGTCTTTTGCGAGTTTCAAATATATGCTTTTTTTAATTTAAATAAAGAAAGAAAAAAAGAAAGAAAGAAATTCTTTCTTTAAATTAAAAAGGTTGGCAATATGTGTCCAAATTCACCCCAATCCTAGAGATACAAAATAATTGTGTAAATAACAAATACGATGATTCAATTACATAAATATGTGACCTACAGCATAATAAACAAGAGCAAAACCTCTGCATATTTTGTTTTTCTTTGAAATGCACGTTTTCAATTTTTTTTTTAAATGAATAATTTATTTATGTTATTATTATTGAGTACAGAAAAATGAATTTATGTTTATCTTTATTATTTAATATAAATAAAAATAACTATAATACAGTACTAGTGCAAAATCTACTCTAAGTGATGGGGCACTTAGACGTAAGATTGTACTCGTATTGTTTTTGTTTTTTTCTTTATACATATGTAATAGTGCACTCATTGTTGAAGAGCCAAATAAATAAATAAATAAAATATAATAATAAATAAAAAGTTTTAATAAATAAATTAATTCATTATAAAAAAAGATACTTAGCCTGTGAAATACGATTACGTTTCATGTTTTATCGTCTGCCATTTGTTTGTAGCCGGCAAAAAAAGTATTTTTCTTTTCGTCATTCAATAAATATTCATTGAACGATTTTACAAGTTTAAATGAAAAAAAATGAACACTAAAAACATTATCTATAGAACTCAGCTGACTTTTACAAAATGGCGCCGGATAAGAAACAGCTGATACATTCTGTTACGCCAATGCATGGAATACATTAATTGCATACCTTTGACTACGCATGCGTTACGTTTGCCCTGCGGTTTTGTCTGGATAGTTTAATAATTTTATATTTCGTACCCCTTTACTGTTAAAAATGAGTTTAGAAACCATCCAATGACTTCTGCTGCTCTAAGATGGAGCGAAAGGGCGTATCAGTGTCCTTAAGTTCTAATGCTCTTTGTATTGAAGGACCTCGGCATCCCTTTCAGAAATTCCTCTAGGGTGAAATCTCTAGTGGACCTCAACCATAAAATTTTGATGCCATTTTCTTTTTTTTTTATATAATCTCGTGCTTGACTGCGATCCCACCTTATGAAATCATAAAACGAGTGATGCAAGGGTGCAGCGCACTAATTTAATATGAGCCTATTCACTCTAGCCTTGAAGAATTAGGCGCACGTAGAATCCAATGCGCCGTTGACTCGAGCCCGGTTTTTACCGGACGGTAAGCTACCCATTACTCGTCATCAGCAAGTCCACGATAGCCAAGAATCGCCCTGCGACTGGAAACCGACCCCCAAATTAGAAAAGGATAGATTGATCGTCGGCGTGCTTCAAAATTTTTCATACTTTTGTTCTTTTTGCTCCCGCTCACAGCGGCAAGGTCGTGAACGGGCCGTTAGTGGTATAGGGTTGGCGCCGCGCTGTTGCCTGCCAGACCTCGCGCTTAGTATGAAAAAACGATTGTCCATGCGCAGTACCAGTAACGCACCACTTCGGCACTGCAGCAGGCCATCAAAAAATGCATAAATTGAAGGCAACTTAATATCAGCGATCTCTCGCGCCGGGCCTTGATACAGGCCATGATCCGGAGCGAGGAAGAGCGGCAGGCGGTCACCTCCTTCTGCGAAGCAGTAATGCTAACAAAGGAGGAGGCCGACCGCATCAGGTAACGGCGGCGCTCACGGAGCCCCAGCCGCCGCCGAGATTCCGATCCCAATTTCCGGCCACCGTAGACGCAGACTTGCGGACGACGAGTAATGGGTAGCTCGCTGTCCGACCGTCCGGTAACTGTCCGGACCGAGCCCAAGTCGTCAACGGCGCGCAATGTTCCCGCGCGCCTCATGGAGCTGTCGGCAACGGCAGGAACCCAGCCGGGTCGAAGCCTACTGGGGCCAGAGTTAGCTCCGAAAGGTAACTCAGCCCCAGTATGAAAGGCACAAAGGAACGGGGTGGGTTTTTTAGTCAGTAAGAGTCTGACACTATCACCCTCTTCACCTAAGGGCGGGATGTCAATTGGGATTGTTTTACCCACCAAAAAAAAAGGTCATCATCATCGTTTCAGCCGATACACGTCCTGTGTTGGACATAGGCCTCCCCCAAGCGTCGCCACATCGAACGTTCCTGTGCGTCCCGCATCCATCGGTTTCTCGCTACCTTCACCAGGTCATCGCTCCACCTTGTAGGAGGCCTTCCAATGCTGCGTCTTCCGGTACGCTGTCGCCACTCCAAAACCTTTCGGCCCCAACGGCCATCTGTTCTGCGAGCAATGTGCCCTGCCCATTGCCACTTAAGTTTGGCAATTCTTTGTGCTATGTCGGCAACCTTAGTTTTCCTGCGGATATCTTCATTTTTTATTCGATCACGCAAGGAAACCCCGAGCATAGCCCTTTCCATTGCTCTTTGGGTGACTTTAAGCCTTCTGATGAGGCCCATTGTGAGCGACCACGTTTCGGAGCCATATGTCATCACTGGAAACACGTACTGGTTAAAGACTTTCGTCTTGAGAAACTGTGGTATGTTGGACGAGAAGATACCGCGTAGCTTCCCGAACGCTGCCCAACCGAGTTGGATTCGATGGTTGACCTCTTTCTCGAAGTTAGACCTACCCAACTGGACTGTCTGTCCGAGGTAGACGTAATCGTCCACAACTTCGAGTGTAGAGTCTCCGACCTTGATAGGAGTGGGCGCTACATGGTTGTTAATCATAATTTTGGTTTTATCCATGTTCATTTTAAGACCCACTCTTAGAGAAGCTCTACTGAGGTCATTGAGCCTTGTGCTGAGCTCCTCCATAGTCTCCGACATGACTACTATGTCGTCGGCAAACCGAAGGTGAGTGATGTACTCGCCATTGACATTAATGCCTAGTCCACTCCAGTCCAGAACCTTGAAGACATCCTCCATTGCGGCCGTGAACAGTTTCGGAGAGATGACGTCTCCCTGCCTCACACCTTGCTGCAGGAGGATAGGTTTCGAGGTCTGGTCCTGGAGTCGGACTGACATGGTGGCTTTTTCGTACAAACACTTCAGCACTTCGATGTACTGATTGACTGATGACTTTGGAGAGATTGTAGCACAGCCCAAGTCTCGATCGAATCAAAACCCGACGCCTTGTTGTTCTTCAACTGCTTCAGAGCCATCCTAATCTCGTACAGGCTGACGTCCGGGATATCTTCAGTGTAGTGTTGAGTCAATCTAGCTCTTGGGTCGTTTGCCAGATTTGTAGCGGGTTTGGAGATTGACGTGTATAACTGTCCATAAAATGCCTCGATCTCTTCCAGAAGCTCCGATTTGGCGGATATGACTCTGCCATCTTCGGTCTTCAGTTTTGTGAGCTGGCTCTGCCCAATAGACAGATCCCGTGCAAAAACTTTGGAGCCCTTATTCCGCTCAATCGCGTCCTTAATCCTCTCGGTATTAAATCGGCGAAGGTCGCGTTTCAGAGACTTCGAGATCTGTTTATTGAGGTGCCGGTACGTGCACGCATTATCTGAAGACTGCAAAGTCATTTCACATTTTCAAAAAAAAAGGTAACTTAATTTAATAGTACACATTTTTCACTTTTTACTTTCTGTAATTGCTGTTTGCGTTCCAGAGCTACAGCACCCCTAAAATACCCACCCACCACTCAATAATATGATTACTTTCTGCGCAACCATCCGACGTCCTATGATCGCAAACCAATTAACGACGTCTCGAATTGAAAGGCTTCTAATAGATCCGTCTTCTAGATTATTAGTCTTGTCAAATTGGGGACATGTAGTATTAACATTATTGGTAAATAGATCATGCTAAGAAAATTAGTTTTTTTTTTTTGTTTGATGATCTAATTTACTACGTTTCATATTTGCTCATCTGATAAGTCTAAAATACGATTGTAGATACCCATGCATGCTCAAAAGTACATTTATACCTATATTCACTCTAAAAAAATGGTTAAGTGCGAGACGGGGTCACTTGCAAAGTTTTCTGAACGATATTTTTAACATCTTTTTTTTTTATTTAGACTACTTATTGTTGTTAATTTTAAGTTCCTATTGTAATTTATTATTGTTTTACAATTAAAAATATATCTATCTAAGCTGTCTATTGTCTTCTATACCTTAGTAAATAACCATTTCACGCATTCTTTTAGAAATTTCATCATTGGTAGTTTTGGAAATAAGGCAGAATTGATCAATAAACATCTGGTCATCATTTGTTTGCCCTTGTTCTGTGTTATTTAGGATCAGCGCATTTTTTTCTTCCGTTCTGTTTCAGTTTAGTCTTTACCAAATCTTAAACCGAACGTGGCTGCAGACAATGGGCCTCATTAGAAGGCTTAAAGCCACCCGCTTTAAGCTTTCTGATGAAGGGCAGTGGAAAGGTCAATGTTTGGAATTTCCTTGCACGATCACATAAGGAATGAAGGGGATCAAGAACAAAGTCCGAAGAATCTCCAAACTTAAGGGCACATTGCTCGTAGATCGGACGGTCGATGGGGTTGAAAGGACCATTCCTGAAGTGAGGATTGGTAACTGGAAGTTGCAGGTTTAGAAGGCCAAGTAAGAATCGCGGGAAT
The DNA here is from genome assembly GCA_910589285.2 of Mythimna ferrago. Lineage (NCBI taxonomy): Eukaryota > Metazoa > Arthropoda > Insecta > Lepidoptera > Noctuidae > Mythimna > Mythimna ferrago. The sequence continues at coordinate 17,158,194 of OU342694.1, read as the reverse complement.
CCGATGGCTGCGAGACGCACAAGCCCGTTCGTTGTGGAGACCCTTGTGAGAGGTCTATATCCAACAGTGAAAATCTTAGCGGCGGTAGAAATGATGATAATGATGATGATGTATGTTCTCGGACCTACTTAGTACTAAGAAATAATATTTTAATTGTTGTTCTCAAGTAAGCAACATGTGTTTTTATTGCAAATTAAGTTTCTATGTTGCCTGATGTTTAAGCGGTGGCGAGTACTTTCAGAATATAAGACCGCTTCAGAATCTTTTATAGAATTCAAAATAATGTTAATAGTAATTCTATAATCAACGTGTCATTTGTCTTATTCTGTTCTACGAAGTACGACAGTAACCGTGCTTTAGTTGTGTATTTTTCATTAAACGGCCTTAATAATTGTATTTACATACGCTCAAACTTGGTACAACACTACCGTCAATCTGTAGTCGCAACAGACCAAATGGACCAAATGATCCGTCAAACCAAATTCGAGGATTTGTTCCGTTTTAATACCACTCATCTAATACCACTGGTATTTGTTTGAACCCGTGTTAATTTTCTATTCCGAATGGATATTGCTCGAACTAATACTAAAAAAAATTCAAGGATCTAAAGTAAAGTCAGCCAAAATGCTTTGTATAGGATCTTTAATTGAAATACAATCCAAGAAAACGTATTTATTTAACACATAACTAGTTTAATAATAAATTGTTCACTGCAAACCTGCTCTAAATAACAACAAACCACAATTTTTTTATGCAGGTCAAGGTTTCTGTTTTCCTCCAAGATGTTGAGGGTTGATTATAGCTTTCTCAGACATATTATCTAAAAAATGTGATTAGTTAGTGAAAGTTTTTGTATATTACGATCATGTAAAATATTAGAAAACCAAAATTTTATTAGGTTTCACTTGAGCTGACTGTACTAAATTCAAGTCACTGGTATGGGTTCGTACATTAAATTAATTTATTTAAAGAGTGGTCTCCGTTCAGAATAGGTAATAGAATTGCGTTCAAACAAATACCAGTGGTATTAAATGAGTGGTATTAAAACGGAACAAATCAATTCGAGTGTCTGTTAATACTTTATGTGTATCCAATTTTTTTTTTTTTAATGGTCACCAAATCATCAAATAAATTCTCCTACATTGAGTGAAACGAGAGAATGTCAGAGTTTTGAGGACTGAAACCCAACCTTGTCCTTTCAGTTTCCCTTTGCCTTCCAAAGCCGAGGAAACTCTTTCAAACAAACTCATAGTCTATGTGTTTCCACCCTCACTCATTATAAGATTGATTGAATACTGAGCCAGCCCCAGCGGCTGGAATTCTGATCTGATCCCGATTTCCGGCCGCCGTAGGTGCGGACTTGCGGACGGCGAGCAATCGGTAACTCGCCCTCCAACCGTCCGATAACTGTCCGGACTGAGCCCAAGTCGTCGACGGCGTGTAGTAATCCATACGCGTTTCAAAGTGTTGTCAGCAACCGTAGGGGCCCAGCAGGGTGGCAAAGAAGGAACAGGAGTGGGTTTTCAGTCAGTAAAAGTCTAACACTATCTCCCACTCTGATTATTTTCACACCTAAAAAAAAAAGAAACTTTTTTAAACAAGCTTATAGCCTAAGTGTTTCCATCCTCACTCATTTGATTGAAGACTGAGATTTTAATTTAACCGCCTTTTGAAGAAAGTACCTCTCAGGCTAAGTTAGAGGTAGCATGGGGGATTATGTGATTACTTTACTATAGAACTTTAATTGAAAATGAAATAGATCGTGGAATGAAATGAAAGACGCTGAGATGATTGGATTCAAGAGGGTGTTATTTAGGCTTTCCTCACCGATACAGTTTTCAATTCAATTTTTTTTTTCTGTATCAAATTAAGATTTCCAGATGGCTCAGTGCGTAAAGCATTTATTCATAATCATAAAACTATTTTTTTAAATTTCGTTTTTGGGTAAATAACAATGTGATTTTTTTAATGCATTATGTATGTACTTATCAATTATTGTCGTAAGTTCCCCACTTTTGAGGAGTGGCTGGAAAGACAATACAGCGTTTTAACCTTCCATATGACGTAGGTCCTCACCGGATATGGTAAGTTTGGGAGGTTCCTGCACCGAATTCGTGCGGAAGCGACGCCCGGGTGTCACCATTGTGTGGACCGTTCGGAGGACACGGTGGAGCATATGGTAGAGGTGTGCTCGGCCTGGGCAGAGCACTACCGTGTCCTCGTGGCAGCTCGGTGGCAGCGATCTCTCGGTCCGGTCTTTGGTGAAAGAAGTCATTGAATGATTTGACAACTAATAAAAAAATCAAAAATAAATCCCGCTGATAGACTGGTGGAAGCATGGCCAGTGGAAGCTTAGTCATAGTGTTCCATTGTTGGTACCTTTCTTGTACGAAACCCTTAATAAGTTTAAGCTTTTTAAAGATCCAAAGCGTGGATTTCTATGGAGAAGAACTACGAGCAATAATAATAACATAAATATAATGATATAGGATGACACCTACCTGCTAAAACATTAAAATATAATTCATCATCATCATCATCATTTCAGCCGATATACGTGTTGGACATAGGCATCCCACAAGTGTCGCCATAGTGAACAATCCTGTGTGTCTCGCATCCATTGGTTTCCCGCAATCTTCACCAGGTCATCGGTCCACCTTATAGGAGGCCTTCCAACGCTGCGTCTTCCAGCACGCGGTCGCCACTCCAGAACCTTTCGACCCCAACGGCCATCTGTTCTGCGAGCAATGTGCCCTGCCCATTGCTATTTAAGTTTGGCAATTCTTCGTGCTATGTCGGTAACCTTAGTTCTCCTGCGAATATCATTAAAGCATGTCAAATCTTAAAACCTTTTGACAGTTCTGACAGATTGAAGAAAAGGGAAGGGGTCAATGAAATCGATTACTAAAATTTTCGATTCTTATGAGATATTGATTTCATTTCTTTGCATTTACTAATCGATTACAGTTGTAAAAATCTATTATGTAACCGTAATAACCCGTTATTGGAATAACTTAGATTTTTACTGATTTATAACCCATTGACAAACACACAAACACAAGAGTACAATTTCTTCCTAGTGTAGCTAAGCCCCACTGCAGCGAACCAGTGAAGCATCTTCATATATAAAACTGTACTACCGCACTTTCAAGCATTTGGTATACACGCGTGAGTCAATCGAATCATCGACTGAATTTGTGTTAGTGAAGTGAAAAGACAATTATATCGATAAAAATGAAGAGCGCGTATCTATTAGCGGTCCTGATTTTTGGTATCGTGAGGGCGAGTGATATCGATAAAGAGGTGAGAAATTGTTATTTATTTTTGTTTTTATAGTGCGTGTAACATTATCGAATAATTTTTTATGGTGTGTTAAAATTATATCATGTGTTTTAGAGATTCTTTGAATTATAGTCATCATTGTCATGATGATGATTGTGATTGTAAGTCACCGTAAATCTATTTCTTTTTGTTTTTATAGTGCGTGTAATATTATCGAGTATTTTTTTATGATGTGTTAAAATTCTATCATGTGTTTTAGAGATTCTTTAAATTATAGTCATCATTATCATGATGATGATTGTGATTGCAAGTCACCGTAAATCTATTTCTTTTTGTTTTTATAGTGCGTGTAAGGTCATCGAATGATTTTCTATCATGTGTTAAAATTCTATCGTGTTAGATTATAGATCTTGGTGACTTTTATAATTACAATATCGACACTATTAATTTTAATCCATCATTTATTTCAAATCAAATTAAAGAATATTTTGGTTATACACCACTAATTTTTAATTAGTACAAATATTTAAATGGCTTATTAGAAAAGGTCTTGTTATTATTTAAGTAAAGTCTCAATAAATAATATTCATAAACAGCAAAGTTATTAGCGTTTGTTTATATCCCAAAATGTCACTCAATTTATGGAAATATTGTGGCAGGCTATAGTTATGAATGAATAAATCTATATGAATGAAAAGATCAAAATGAAAAAAACACTGCGTGTATTTTATTTTCTCGTAGCAATTGTTATGAATGATTGATTCTATTATGATTTTTCCGATTATGACGAATTGTTCAAAAAAAAAACGATTTTTTTATGCACTAATTAAAAAATAGGAGTGCATTATTAAAATACATCTGTTTAATAAGAAAAACATTAGTCAAGCATTGTGTTCAACGTTCTGAACACAATAAAATTGTGAGTTTACTTGATTCCAAGAAAGTAATTAAAATTTAATTAATGTAATTAAAAATCTCAATAGCAGCTGGCAATCACTGTCTACATTTTTTGTGACTGAATTTTCCGATTAATTATAAATTACTACATATTTCACTAAAAAGACTAATTAATTAAAATGTCAATTAAGCTTCATTCCGACTGTTCCAAACGAAGTTATACTTATTAAATTTGTGTTAATTATCCAGTACAGGTACTTTTTTTAATGTTTTCGTCGTTTTAATTGGAATATAATGTTTTTCTTTTTATTTATTTATTTAAAGCTTTATGCACAAAAAAACTGTACAAAGGCGGACTTAATGCCTTAGGCATGATTTGTACATTGGCAAAAATGTATTTTTGATCAGTTTTTTAATCATTATTGATAGGCACACGTTTGACAACTATGTAGTATATTCTTGATGGTGAGCGATGATGTGTACGACGATGGAGCACGCTTGCTAAGAAATAACCTACACACTAGTCCCCTAGTTTGTAACTATTAGGAAACACAAACTTATTTCTATTGTAATGTATTTATCTTCTTCTTCTTCTTCTTCTTCCTGCCCTTATCCCTTATTACTTGGGGTCGGCGCAACACGTTTTCTTCTTCCATTCTGTCCTGTCACCCGTCAAACTATCACTAACTCCCTTTTCTTTCATATCACTTCTCACACAATTGTATTGTATCTATATTTTTAAGAAATTGTTTGCCGAGATAAAATATGCCGAACTTTGTTAAACACAAACCTTTTTTACTCTGCTTGTCAAAAGACGTTTAACATATTTCTTAAATTTTGTTGTGTAGTTTCCTCCTGTAGTTGTGTCCTATTTTGTTTTTAGCCAAGTCCATTATTATTATTTAAGCCGAAAGACGTCCACTGATGGACAAAGGCCTCCTCCAAGCGTCGCCACAATGAGCGGTCCCGTGCGTCTCATTTTATACTTTGACCCATTCAACCAAATTAGTCCTACACCGAATAATTCGAAAAAAGTTTTAAATCATTAAAATAATACAAATAGAAATGCAAATCTCTTTTTTCTACAAAAATCAAATCTACTTTATTTTATGAACTCTCACCAATCGCCACAATATTGAATCATTTTATTTATAGCATTTGCCCGCGGCTTCGCCTGCGTATATAAAATATAGTCTATGTCACTCAGGCATGAAGCAGCTTTCCATCGGTGAAAAAATTTTAACAATCGGACCAGAACTTTCAGACATTACCTCCTATAAACAAAAAAAAAAACCTAAGAACCAAAATCTTCGTTTTCTATTTGTGTAGATAGAATAGAGTTGATGGAGATTAGTGTAGATTTATTATAAAAAATGTTGACCCATTCTAAGAATTACTTCTGTATCATATCGTGATATATATAATCTCACATAAACAAGACAGCCCCAAAACATGTATATAAATATATATTGCTGCTCATTAATACCGCATCATTTTTTTTTTTTTTGGTGGGAAAATCATCTAATTACATGCTCTTGGGCGGAGCGGGAGATAGTGCCAGACTCTTACTGACTAAAAACCCACCCCGTTAATTCGTGCCTTCATACCGGAGCTGAGCTATCTCTCGAAACTACCCTGGCCTCAGTAGGCTTCGACCCAGCTAGGCCCCTGCTGTTGCTGACAACTCCTTGAAGCGCGCGAGAACAGTGTGTGCCGTCGACGACTTGGGCTCGGTCCGGACAGTTACCGGACGGTCGGACAGCGAAGTCAGCGATCGCCGGCCACTCCTCCTCGTTCCGAACCATGGCCTGAACCAAGGCCCGGCGCGAGAGGTCTCCGCCGCCGATCGCCCCCACGAGGGTACGGCGATTTTCCGCCAAAGCAGAGCATACCTCAACTGTGTGCTCCACCGTGTCCTCCGGGCGCAATACCGGATCATTACATTTTATCACACACAACACATCTCCCATATTCATTTTATCTTATTTTTTTCATCGTTCACATGCGTAATCCCTTTCCCAGTAAACGGGAAAAAAGGTTTTTCATAACTTAAAAGAGGATTATATTCAATTATTGGAAGATTATCGGAAAACATGCGGCTTTGTTCGAGTTTAGGATGGCTTAATCACCTCTTTATATGAAATTGGTACTTATTGCCGAGTTTTTTCACTGGCAACGTCGGAGAATTACAATATTTATACGAAGATACCCATTTTATCAGTTTGAAAACGTGTTGAGAATTATTAAGAGTAGGTAGCTATTTTATTTAGATTGGTTTTGATAGAACCAATTTTATTTTTCCATCCTTATAGGTACTTCTTATTTATTTATTGAGTACTGCCACATTACAATACATTTAACATTAAAAAAGATTCAATTCCATCATGGTGGTCTGAGGTCTAATGTACTCGTATGTAACAATAACTTCTTCTTTGAGAGCAGTAGTGGCCGAGTGGTAATGGCCCCGACTTACGGTCGCGGGTTCAAACCCAGCCTGGCGCATTACTTTGTGTAATTTATTTCATTACCACTGCTCTCATAACGGTGAAGGAAAACATCGTAAGGAAACCGGCATGTCCTAGAACCAAAAATTCGAAGACATGTGACATTCACCAACCAGCACTGGGCCCGCATGGTGGATTACGGCCCATTCCCTCTCCTAGAGAGGAGGCCTGATTCCCAGCAGTGGGAACTTTAAAAAGGCTGATGATGACGATGATGATGATGATGATGATGAGGTACTTCTTCATTTCGAACCGATGGTAAACTCGTTAAACTGTTGGGGCCCAGTAGGTAGCTACGTTAACTGCAGCATCCGTGGCACTCATCAAATCTTCCAAAGTGCAGGTATGGGCAAGACATTCTTGCATGTGGCTCATATTTTGGACAGAGTGCGGTGTCCACTCATTATGAGTGTCCGATAGTTCTACAAAAACAAAACATAAACAAGATATTTGTGTTTCCAAAAATATCTAAAGAAAGATATGTCATGAAGTCATACTCACGTCACTAGTTGTATGGAAATAGAGTTGGACGCTCTTAACCTTTCGTGTGTCCGGCACGTGGATCCACGCGAGACACAATAACTTTTTAAAGCGACACAGTCGAGGTGTGCCCCGCTTGGGCGGAGCATCGCCGTGCCCTCGTGGGGGCGATCGGCGGCGGAGACCTCTCGCTCCGGGCCTTGGTTGAGGCCATGGTCCGGAGCGAAGAGGAGTGGCAGGCGGTTGCCGACTTCTGCGAAGCAGGAGCGCAAAGCGCAAAGGAGGAGGCCGAACGCATCAGGCAACGGCGTTATCGCCGCCGCCGCCGGCGCCGGGATACTGATCCCGATTTCCGGTCGCCGTAGGCGCGGGCTTGCGTACAGTAAGCAATGGGTAGGTCGCTGTCCAGCCGTCCGGTAACTGTCTGGACCAAGCCCAAGTCGTCGACGGCGCACTGTTCCCGCGCACCTCAAGGACTTGTCAGCAACAGCAAGGGCCCAGCCGGGTCGAAGCCTACTGGGGCCAGGGTTATCCGAAAGGGCGCTCGAGCCCCGGTATGAAGGCTTGAAGGAACGGGATGGGTTTTTTAGTCAGTAAGAGTCTGACACTATCTCCCGCTCCGCCCAAGAGCGGGGGTTGTCATAAGATGATTTTTCATATCGGTAAAAAAAAAACAAAGCCTCTTAAAGCGAAACCCTTTCCTTGATTTCGAACGAATGTTAAAACAATCGTATATCATCATTAACGACATACTCATTAAGACAAAGCGTGGAAAGCTAATGGCCAGCTAACTATCACATTAGAACGAACGCCGAGACATCACGATTATCGGTATTTGACTGAAAGCGGGGCTTCTTTACACTTCAGTGCGTTCACGCAACGCAACGCTAATGAATTTTCTTCGAATTGTTATGGTGCATTGTGGTGAGACATACAGGCGTTTAGTTTAGTGAACAATATTGATTTATAGGTTTTTTCTTTATTAATATTGATTAGCATTTGCAGCTTCGCCCGCGTACTTTATATAGCCTATGTCACTCAGGAATAAAGCAGCTTTTTATCGGTGAAAAAATTTTAGCAATAGCAAAAAACAAAACACAAGCTTTACTTTTTTATAATATTATTAATATTATTATTTTGTCCGTGGTTTCGCTTGCGCACATAATATATAGTTTATGTCACTCAGGAATAAAGCAGCTTTCCATCTAAGACAACAAAATTTGCAATCGAACCAATATTTCTAGAGATTACCACCTACAAACAAAAAAAACAAACTTTACCTCTTTATAATATTAGTGTAAATTATTATTATTGTTATGCTCGCGTTTGACTACTATCTCCCCTGATGATAAGCGATGTCGTAGTTGACGATGGAATACGCTTGCCTAGAGGTAATCTATTTACTTTTGACTTAAGGACCCTTAGATTGTAGTTAATTTCAATATTAGATTATAGATATACTTAAAGTGAGAGAGAGTGGTGGTGGCTGAGTGATAACGGCCCCGATTGACGAGTTGTAGGTCGCGGGTGCAAACCCAGCCAGACGCATTACTTTGTGTAATTTATTTCATCACAACTGCTCTCGAAACGGTGAAAGGAAACATCGTGAGGAAACCGGCATGTCCTAGAACCAAAAATTCGAAGACATGTGACATCCACCAACCCGTACTGGGCCCGCGTGGTGGATTACGGTCCATTCTCTCTCTTAGAGAGGAGGCCAGAGGCTGTTGAGAAACAGTGGGAACATTATAGGGCCGACTATGCTATACTAATGTATTCCAAATTATAAACACCTATCAATCTCCTGTCGTTCAGTCCATCCAAATGTTGTTAAACAGTTGTACTGTTATTTTTAATAATGTTTGTCTTGTATTTTTTGTTTATGTGGTGTACAATCTATACATCTATACATATAAAAAAAAATTGGAGTGTCTGTTTGTAATATAATATGAATATATATACGGTACATACACCGAAATAACATTTTTTACAATTTTGTCTGCCTGTCTGTCTGTTTGTTCCGGCTAGTCTCTGAAATGTCTGGACCGATTTTGGCGGGACTTTTATTGGCAGGTAGCTGATGTAATAAGGAGTATCTTAGTTTTATTTGAGAAAAATAAATTCAAAATCCTGGAGTCCACGCGAACGAAGTCGCTGTGCCCGCGACGCTAGTAAAAAAATATAATAATAAATAAATAAATAGATACCTATTCTAAAAGTAAATTCTGAGTAACCTCTGATCAAAATAAACAACAGGTGATTATTTCAGATAACGTTACTTCGAATAACATTGAAATAATTTAAATATAGACTCTAAAAAGCTATCATTACAAGACAAAAATATTCTTAATATTTTACAAACACGCTGTTTCAATCAAAGCGAAAAGTGTGAAAAATATAGTTAGTGTGAAAAATATATTCCTTTGATGGATACAGATGAAAACATTTCTCAAATATATTACGATAAAAAAAATAATACGGCCGTGCAAAATGATGCCGTATACGTTAGTGCTTATTTGAAAAAGATTCTTATTTTTAAAATATATTCTTTGTCGATGTGAAAAGAGTTCATTTCATTGATGTTGACCTTTATATAAAGAAATGAAACAAACTTTTCAAAAATCCTAATCGCTAAACATTTGTTCATGTGTCTGTTGAGTTTTCTTAATCAACGACGTAAATAACAGTATAAGTACATAGTAGAGGATACGATTAAGAATAAAATCTTATAGCATCGTATTTGTAATGAAACAGCGTTATTTTGATATACAATAAAATTTATTAAACAAGTGGGTACTACTTGTATTGACATACCTGTTTATACCTGGCAACCCAAAGTTATGCCAGGAAACAAATAGGCAACCCAACGTTTTTATGTTCTAAAGGCTTCATACTTTCAGTTAGTATTAAATTTATTAGTTAAACACGCCGGTGCATTTTTCAAAAAAAAAAAAAAAGAATTTTGGCCAGGAATTTCTTAGGCAACCCACCCGCGTTATATTATTTATTAAACTTAATTTGTCATAAAATACGTTTCATCCATTAAACAGACCGGTGAAGGTCGTTCTTGATCGGATCTTAGACTAATAATACAAGATTATTTTTAGTTTACGTGAAACCTGAATATAAATAGTACGATCAGAACCAGTAGCTGAAACGATTCCAATAATTTTTACACCATGTTTTATTCTTGCCAAAAATATTTAAAAAGGTCACAAGTTGGACACCACCGACTCTAAGTACAACACAGGTCACGGCAGGTCATAGCGGGCATTGGGAGCCAACAAACAACTGTGTGCAAGTACAAAAAAAACCCTCAGTGGCTTGCGAATTTAGCTCTTTCTTTATTTCTTTATAACATTGTAATTTTTTATGATACAGTTATGAAATTTTGCACATAGATTCTTTGCATAAACATACTAGACACGTGTTTTGGGTTTCAATTATATCCTAAAACTAATGTTGTAAATAATAATAATAATAATCCACAACTATCACACAAGGCCGTCTAGTCCCAAACTAAGCAGAGCTTGTGTTATGGGTACTAGACAACTGATAAACATACTTATATATTTCTAAATACATACATATTATATATAAATTACACCCAGACACAGAACAAATGATTATGCTCATCACACAAACATTTGTCCTGGGTGGGAATCGAACCCACGACTTCCAGCATAGCAGTCAGGTTCACTAACCACTAGACCAACAGGCCAGTCAATTCGTATATGCACGTTATACACGAAGTAAATCATCACAAATAACCGTCGGAGCTTTATTGTAAAGAATGGCATGGCTAACATCTGTCGGGTGGGTATTTGTCACTACCCGGAAAATTAATCCGCCAAATATCCTCTACTATGGTTAATAATAAAAATAAGGTGAAAAAAAAACGAACCTTTTGTTATGGTAAAAAGTAATTCTGCCTTTTAGGGTTTCGTACCTCAAAAGGAAAAAACGGAACCCTATAGGATCACTTTGTATTCCATCTGTCTGTCAAGACCCTTTATCTCGGAAACGCGTAGAGGCAGAGAGTTGAATTAAAACCATGTACTCAAATCTGCGGTCCCTTGAAGCTGTGAAAAAATCAAACTTCTGAGTTTACGAAAAAAAAAAGATACAGCCGTTTATGTCGCAAAAACGTATATTTCAACACTGTCAAGGGAATCAAAATTCGTAGGGAACTTTCCAGTAATCTGGAATCCTGTTTGGTATGGAACAAGGTCTCATAGCACAAATTTTATAAAAAATCTGAAAACTATAGTTACGTAACAAAAACAAAAAAATCTTCGTAACTCAATTTGGGAACCCTCAGTGCGCGAGTCCGACTCGCATTTGCCCAGTTTTTTTATTATTCAAAGACTTGCATTTTACTACAATCACACCTGATGATAAATTGCTGATGTGGTCGACAGTTTATTGAACACACTCTGCCTAAATTTAACCTATTAACTCTTGACTTAAAGATCCTTAGATTGTAGCTATGAGAAAACACAGACTAAGACAAGGAATTCCACTCCTTAGCTGGTATAGTGAAAAAAAGGCACCAAAATGTTTTGTGCGTAAGGTGATCAACCATGTACAGTGGCGTACGTCTGGTGGTTTGATGATGGAACGTGCTTAGCGGAATATGTTATGCATTACCGACATACAATCTTCGAAATACAACCGATAGACAATCGATAGACTAGCAACTTGGCGTCGGTGGCTTTAATGCTTCCCCTATGGAGGAAGCGGTGGCTTTTTGATATTGCTAAACATTTTTATTAAAAAAACAACTTTTCAATGAAAATCATTTTTTCATAGCAAGTTTTTGCAGCGCGGTATATACCTATATAATTAATACTCATAAAAACCATTTCAAAAAAGTCAAACACGATAGATAGGGTTATCTGAATTTCAATGGTCAACTTCCGGTTCCATCATCAGATCAGCTCCAATTCATAATAACTGCATCTGCATCTTCTAATTTACACATGCATGCAGGTCAATCGGTAACCATGTAACCATGCAGGTAATAAATCAAATTTAATTTGCAAGATTTGATTACAAACATCGGGACAGGTGGAACCAAAAATCTTGTAAAAAAAAAAATTGTTTGACAAGCCCAGCAGCCGTGCGTATCATAACGGATGCAAGCAAACGCAAGCTATGCAGCTCTTAATTAAAGATTACAGTTAACTAGACAGCACAGTTGGCGTACTGGTTGAGCGAATTATGTTTTTTCTAAATAATATAAACTAGTGCTTGACTGCGAACCCACCTGATGGCAAGCGTCACAATCCTTGATGGTGAAGTGCACTAGTTTATTAACTTTCAGATACCATCAATTTGAGACACAATAGTAAGACAATAGAAGCGCAAACGTCAGCGTTCGCTTGGGGTTTAATGAATGGGTCTGTTCACTCTAGACTTGAAGACACTTAAATTTATGATCGGACGGCAAGACCACAGCAGACAAATTGTTCCAGTTCTTCGATGTACGCAGTATAAATGATGAAGCGAAACGTTTAGTCCGAACCATAGAAGTTTCAACAACGTAAGGATAGTCTACACAACTCGTCGTACTATGCGTTCTAAATTAGAATAGGAAAGTCAATAACCTCGATCTGTCACATGTTGAGTGAAAAGTACGGTTTGCAAAGAAAACTTCCTTGTGTATCAGTCATCATCATCATCATCAGCCTTTTTAATGATCCCACTGCTGAGCCTCAGGCTTCCTTTCTAGGAGACGGAATGGGGAATAATCCACCACGCGGGCCCAGTGCGGGTTGGTGAATGTCATATGTCATCGAATTTTTGGTTCTAGGACATGCCGGTTTCCTCACGATGTTTTCCTTCATCGTTTGTGTATCAATAAAGGTTTTTTTTTTGTGGTGTGGTGCGGTAACACTAAGTGTCCCTGCACACGGGCCACAAAAAAAAGTCACCATAAAAAAAAAGCTACCACAAAAAAAGCTAGAAGCGGCCACAAAAAAAGGCCGCCACAAAGAAGAAGAAGCTTGAAGCGGCTTTTTTGTGGCCCGTGTGCAGGGGACACTTAGAGGGAAGATAGAAGGGATATTATAATAATACCCGGTTCAGTTGCCGTTTTCGCTCTAGAAGAACAAAAAAGGCAACTGAAAGATCATAAGTAGATGTGGTTTTAGTCAGTAAAAATCTGAGACGCCTCTCCACTCCACCCTAGGGCAGAGAAGTCATGAAATGATTTCCCACCTTAAAAGAATCTCAAGAGTATATAATCCCGTAACAAAAAGTAACTTTTATCCTACCCTAGAACATGGTCTACCCTTGTGCCAGATTTTACCCAAATTCATTGAGCTGTTTGAGTATAACAAACACACATTAATACTAATTTTCGCCTTTATAATATTAGTGTAATGCGATAGATGTGTATCAACATGGTTGGTTAGTAAAATCGCTTCAAATGGTATGCACATGTTACGAGAAGAAACGAGGAACATGTCGTAAAAATTGCACTAAGTCTGTTAGAACGAAAGAAAGGCAAATGCCACCGACCATTGATATGGTGGTATAGGATTTAGAGAGATGTCTAGTTATTTCCATTTGCCAAAGCCGACCATCTAGGATAGAATATCCTGACGCCGATTAGTGAGGAGCAGGAAGCAGCATAATCAGCTTTATAATGTTCTCACTGCTGGGACTCAGACCTCTCTAGAAGAGGGGAAGAGGGAGTAGGGGGGAGGAGGGACCCCAATTAATGGGAACAGGAGACGATAAAGAAGAAAAAAAATGTCTAGTTGGAGCGTTGGTTATTGTTAAAATGAATTCATCAGCATTTCAGCCGAAAAATGTCTACAGTGAACGGTTCTATGTGACTCGCATTTATTGAATTCCCGTGACTCTCATTAGATCATGAAAGAATTAAAGATAAAAATAATTTATATATCCCTTTAAATAATTTATATATACCTTTTTACGGAAAGCGACGATGCGGTCGACGATGGAACGCGCTTACCTAGAAGAAACCTATTCACTCTCATCTTAAAGATTCCCGGGTTATAGCTATCAGAAAACACAGACTCCGACAAGGAATTCCACTCTTTAGCTGCACGCACAATGAATGTGTTCACCTACATTAATCCCGATTTATAACTGAATTACAAGATTTACAAGACCTAAATCGTATTACATCTCAATTTCAGCTGTAATACAAATTAATGTAGATTAGAGATAGCTTTTAGTGTAATAACTTAATAATTACTTAGTGGCACTTTATGAGTAGCACTAATTATACTTAGTGATATCATATTAGTGGCACTAACACTCATTATGGTACTGGTAATTACTTCAATTACGTATAACTTGTTATCTAGTGTTTTTTTTACGATGGAGGAGTGTACCTCTTGCTCTCTTTTCCGTTGACTTAAGGAAGTAAAACAAGTGGTTACAATATCAACTATTTACTGCATCTGCCGTTTATAATGCTACTAACGCAATAAAAGTCAAAATCGGTTGTACGGACAGTAAAAAATGTTTGTCCAAATGTTATTTCGATTGAAGTTTATTTAAAACATACGTAATTGTCTTACAGTAATGCGGAACCCTAAAAACAATTTTTTGTGACGAAATCTTTAAGGGGATGCAACTCAACATACATTTTCACTGTTTTGCATACAACCGCTATATACGCGATTATAACATTATTACACATTTTTCATGAAATATTTTGGAAACACAGTTTCTTGTGGATATTATCTAGGCTTCTATTGAAATCAATTTATAATTTTGGGTAAAACTAATCCAGGAAAGACCTCTGAAAATCAGCTATTTTGCATAAACTTTGGCACTTCACAATTAACTCAAAAATTAAAAAAGTATAACAATAGAAGCCTTGCAAATTTTATTAAAATTCTAAATGACAACAATTTTATCAAGTACTTTTAAAGGTTTCAAAAAACATTTATTCCCTTGACCAAGTTTTGTAAAAATACGAGTAAATCACGGAATTACCAAATGATAACCGAGTTTTCAGGCGCTATCTCTCTTTTTTCACGTTTCTTCTTCGTCAAACATCACTTTGGATTGTATTAGATGAAGTAACAATCTTTTAAACCATGGTCGATGTTGACGATAGGCGAGTAGAAAAGCAGCGTCTAAACACGACTCCGCAAAAAGTGATTCTCAGATTTTTTTTAAACTCACTCACTTCTACCTTAATCAAACTAATTTTTTCCCCTCAACTAAAACCTAAACGCTGAGTCCTCAAGTACCATCTACACTAATATTATAAAGAAATAAAGTTTGTTTTTATGTTTTTTTGAGATGCTACAAATCTCTGAAAGTACTGCTCCGATTGCTAAAATTTTTTCACTAATAAAAAGCTGCTTTATTCCTGAGTGACATAGGCTATATTTTATATACACGGGCGAAAGCTATTACTAACAAAATCTTTGCCCTCTCTCGCAAATACAAAGGACGCTACGGAAGGGTAGATAAGAGACCTCATTAGCCAACCGTAATCTTCACTGATTTTGCGTATGATTGTGTCAATTTGATTTATAGGGAGGATAGTAGTAGTTTATGTAGTATTTCATTGCAAAGGTTCGTAATTTAGTAAGGAGCGATTAGCTTCGAGGCACAGTCTGCGGACTTCCGTTTATTTGCTTCGAGTTGCCAACGTTCGAATGCCACCTGGCAGCTTTGGACTCGGTGGAAAGTCGTGCAAAGAGGCTAATTGGTGATCCAGATTTGGTTAAGTCCAACCTTCAAAGCCTTGAGCACAGGCGTAGGGTAGCCAGCCTTTCGGTGTTTTACAGGATGCATTTTGGAGAGTGTGCGCAGGAATTGCATGACTTGATTCCGCCATCGCAATTCTACCATCGGACAACCCGACGTACGATGTATATTCACCCTTACGTTGTTGAAACCTCTACGGTCCGGACTAAGCGTTTCGCCTCGTCGTTTATACCGCGTACGTCGAAGGACTGGAACAGTTTACCTGCTGCGGTCTTCCCGTCCGATTATAATTTGAGTGTCTTCAAGGCTAGAGTGAATAGGCTCTTAATGAACTAGTGTGCCTCACCATCAAAGATTGCATCGCTGCTTACCATCAGGTGGGATCGCAGTCAAGCACTAGTTTATAACAATTAAAAAAAAATAAGTTCAGTAACGACGTACAACCCATACACATTAACATGGCACCTGATGAATGACGTTTGAAACATTGAGTGCATTAAATTTTATTTTAGTTTTTTTGAATATGAACATTTATTTTGTGCTGAGTAGTTTGATATATCATATACTACTTACTTTACGAATTTACCATGAAAGGCCATGATCCGAACGATTCCTGCGTAGAGCCTCCGACAGGAGGCGTCAGGACTCCCAAGGTTGGGCAGGAGCCGCTTAAGAGCAGCCCCAGTCCGGTTTAGTTAGGAAGCCAGACGTCGGAAATGCTCCGCGAAACTTCGCTGGTGGAACTCCACCAGCTGTCAAGGATGAGTCCCAGTTTCTTCTTCTTGGTCGTTTCACTCTTGAAACCAAATAGTTTATTGACACGAACAATTACTTTACACGGTAAAAGAAGCCCTGACTTCTGAGCTAAGTAGAAACCTGTACAGAAGTTAATGTCTTCTCGTAGTGTCACTTAATTCTCGAAGTCAAAGCGACCCTACCTTAAATTCAATTTACAAACAATAAATGAGAAAAAATAGAAAAAAAGCATGCTTGAAAATAAAAATAATAATAACAATACCAAAAAAATAAACAAATAAAATAACAAATCGTGGGTGTGTTAACGTTTGAGTGTGAGATTGATATTTTTACTCTATATAAAGTTAAACTCATGCTAGAGTCGTCGTGGTTATCACGAAGGTAGCTCTCCGGAAGCCGCCAGGTTACACCGCACGACTTTCCGCCACTACTACTAACATACACACTCATAACCTTTCGACTTTATAAGTCAGGATTAGGATTATGTTCCTAAATACTTCTAAGACGTTCCAAAAGTCTACCTTCTGTGGTCGAAGTTAAATTCAAGCATTAAGGTAAATTTCAGGTACATCTGAAATGTAGCACTGGGCGTACTAAAGTTTGTCTTGAATTTTTTAATCTACTATATAAAAATAAGTCGGGTTTTCCTTCCTGACGCTATAACTCCAGAACGCACGAACCGATTTCCACGGTTTTGCATTCGTTGGAAAGGTCTCGGGCTCCGTGAGGTTTATTAGAGTAGAGTAGGGTAGAGTAGGGTAGAGTAGGGTAGAGTAGGGTAGAGTAGGGTAGAGTAGGTTAGAGTAGAGTAGAGTAGAGTAGGGTAGGGTAGAGTAGGGTAGAGTAGGGTAGAGTAGGGTAGAGTAGGGTAGAGTAGGGTAGAGTAGAGTAGGGTAGAGTAGAGTAGGGTAGAGTAGGTTAGGGTAGGGTAGAGTAGGGTAGAGTAGGGTAGAGTAGAGTAGAGTAGGGTAGGGTAGAGTAGAGTCGAGTAAGGTAGGGTAGAGTAGGGTAGAGTAGGGTAGGGTAGAGTAGGGTATAGTAGGGTAGAGTAGGGTAGGGTAGAGTAGGGTATAGTAGGGTAGAGTAGGGTATAGTAGGCTGAAGTAGGGAAGAGCGGGAGCGAAGCCGCGCGGGCAAAAGCTAGTAATATATATTTTTTTTTAATATTATACAAGGTGTCGTTTTGAAGCTGCAAAATATTTCAGGAGGTAATTATGTTAGCGATTCTCGACCCGAATCAATAATAAAATAAGTAGGTAATTTTTTTTTTTTTTATAACCGCGCTTTTTTTCACACACAAACACGGAACAATAAAGGGCGTTTTCACACACACTAACTCGCAACGATAGTTTCATAAATAATGTATCATCCAATCATCATCCCGCACGCCACACCCTAGCCACGCCCCCGCGGCCATCGATCAATCGATTTAGTTTATTGTAATTAAAAAATTAAATAACAAGTAAATGATAAATGATAAATGATAAATGATAAATGATAAATGATCTTTATTTTGCAAGTAGGTTTTATAAAAACACTTTTACACGTCAATTTTTTTTTTTTGTCAATTAACGCTAGATGAGGCCGGTGTTTCCTAACTGACTACCCTGAGAAGAAACACCGAAACAAACTCAGGGGTCAAAGTCTCTTTTAAAGTCCATACAGCAAAACATGTAATGGTCAAATCATATGAGAACCGTGCAGATTGAGCCTGAGATGGTCTTTTGAAGAAAGAACCACACAGTTCTAAGTGGACCTGTCCAGTCAGTGCAAGCATTTGTCAGTATGCGTGTAGCTCAACTCAGGACTACTAAGGAGCTCAACGACTTGACGAACAATGCCAAAGAAAGGACATTTGGGTAGGCCACATCAAATACTCAAAACTGCCAGACATCATGTGAAAATAAAAGTAAAGGAAAGAGTAATCCACATAGTTCTCACATTCACAATAATAAAATTTACAAAAGTGTAAATATTGCAAATTGTAAAAAAAAAAAAGTATATAAATAAAAATTCAGTCAAATAGTAAAAATAAACATGTCATAATTGTAAAAAAATAATAAAATATATATATATATATAATATCATAATTGTAAAACAACAACAATCGTCAATAAAAAAAAGGCAGTTAAAACAAAAAAACATTCAAATGATAACAATTATAGTGAGTAGGTATTGGAGCAGGTCAATCCCAAGCCGTTTTATCCTCGAGATACTCTTTTACAGTATAAAAAGCCTTTTGGCAAAGTTTACGCTTTACAATTGTTTTGAATTTATTAATGCTAAGTTCTTGAATAGGACTGGGAAGCTTATTATAAAAATGTATACTTTGGCATCTAAATGAGCGTCCTATTTTTTTGAGCCTGGTTGCAGGAACCACTAACTTGTGTTTGTTCCTAGTATTAACGTTATGAATATCACTGTATTTTTTAAACATGTTTTTATTTTTATGAACATACAAAATATTGTCATAGATATACTGAGATGGCACAGTCAAAATATTAATATTTTTAAATTTATCTCTGAGGGAGTATCTGGGACTTAATTTATAAATTGCACGAATGGCCCTTTTCTGCAAAACAAAAATCGTTTGGATATCGGCGGCATTTCCCCATAATAGAATACCGTACGACATGACGCTATGAAAATAACTGAAGTATACTAAACGGGCTGTCTCTAAGTCAGTTAGATTTCGAATTTGCCTAACAGCGTATGCGGCAGAGCTAAGTTTTTTCGACAACTTATCTATGTGAGGGCCCCACTGAAGCTTAGCATCAAGAGTTATACCCAAGAACACTGTAGTGTCTTCAGGACTCAATTCTTTACCTTTTATTAGCACACTAGTTTCTACCTGCCTTACGTGAGGCATCGTAAATTTAACAAATTTGGTTTTCTTTTCATTAAGGAGCAGGTTATTGACATTAAACCAGTGTACTATTTTTGAAAGGGCGTTATTTATGTCATCAGTAACCGGCTGCTGACGTTTAAGCTTAAACAAAAGCGAAGTGTCGTCTGCAAACAATACTATATCATGGTTATCCTTTATGAGGTATGGCAAGTCATTTATATAAATAAGAAATAAAAATGGACCAAGAATCGAGCCCTGGGGCACACCCATTGATACTGCAGACCCGGGTGATCTTTTTCCGTTTACATCAACTCTCTGAATCCTATCACTCAAATAAGAAGTAAGAAGATCCAGAGAGGAATTCCGGATCCCGTAATGGTGTAGTTTCCTGATTAATGTTTCATGGAGAACGCAATCGAAAGCCTTGGACAAATCACAAAAAATGCCCAGGACATCGCATTTGTCTTCCCATGTAGTAGTAAGTAGTAGTTCCCAGTATTACTGATTATTGACCAGGTTTCGTATTTTTACATGATTATTTATGAGTTTTATTACAACCTCCTGAAATATTGTGCAGTTTTAAAACTGCACCTTGTATATTTTTAATAATTAATTTTAGAAAAAATTGCCTTTGTATTTTTTCTCCTTCTCTGTAAATTCGTGGTTTACTATTTACATATACATATACGAGTACATCACATAAACTTATAGAGGTACGCGATACAAAATTTTAAAAAAAGTTGCCACAAAATTTTGGATTAAGTCTCATTTATGGTGTAGACCCTGCTGTTAGTTATCCAGATTTTATAGCATTTAGTGTGAGGCTCTAGAAATTAGGAACCATGTTAAATGATAAATGATAAATGATCTTTATTTTGCAAGTAGGTTTTATAAAAACACTTTTACACGTCAATTTTTTTTTTTTCGTTAATTAATACTAGATGAGGCCAATTAATACTCTCGGAATCTCTATGTAAGGAAAAACTTTAAAAATTCAACAATATGTAAAGCTATACATAAACAAAAGAAATCATAAGAAAAGCAAACAATTCTATCCACACTACACCTCTTTTTTTGTGATAGGAAATCGGTAGAGCGAGAAAGAGAGGTAATGCTAGCGAAAGACGCGGCCGCAAGCGTCAGGGAACGAACTTCCTTACGCCACAGGCGCCGGGATCTCGACTCTGATTCCCCGCCACCGTAGGCATAGCCTTACGGATGACGAGCAATGAGTAGTTCGCCGTCCGGCCGTCCGGTTATAGTAGCGTTACCGGCGTCGTGTAGTGTTCAACACGCGCCTCAGGGAGATATCAGCAAAACCGTAGAGACCCTGCTGTGTCGAAGCCTATGAAAGGATAACCCGGGGCCCTGGAACTCAAGGCAAAGAAGAAACAAAAGAGTGGGTTTTAGTCAGTAAATATCTGATATATTCGTTCCGCCGTATAGCAGGACACGTCATTGGATGATATCCGATCCAAAAAATAGACATTTACTGACTAAAAGTCTGTTCTTTCGTTCCAAGTTTTCTGTTCATTTGTTCGCGGTACTTTGCCGCGACTAAATATCGGAACTCCATAATTACGTTTTCACTTGTCGCTATAATTATCGACAACTCTAGTCGATACTACAGTTTCATTAACAATGTTGAGTGGGTTACAAGTTATAAGTAACGAGCGATTCCTTGAAACAAATGTATGATTTAAACGTGTTTTTTATAAGTCTTTTCAATTCAGTCTAATATTAATGACAGCTTTTTTTTATTCACATTTATGTTTTAGTTTTATTAAAAAAACCGTCAGAGTAGGTACCTACTTCAAATTAAAAAAAAAAAAATATGGCAATCTAATTTGTAAATAGACATAATTTGCTAATCAAAATTTATAAATCATGCTGAGTAATAAATTGAGTAGATTTGTTACCTATCAACGAAATGAAATTTTGCACTAGGTTTCTTTTTGTGACATAGGCGAGTATTAAGAGATGAATTCCTACAAGATGAGATACCTATTTTCCGAAGGAGGAGGTCGAACGCATCATGCAACGGCGTTATCGCCGCCGCCGCCGCCGCCGCCGTGATGCTGATCCCGATTTCCAGCCACCGTAGGCGCGGGCTTGCGGACAGTGAGCAATGGGTAGCTCGCTGTCCGGCCGTCCGGTAACTGTCCGGACCAAGCCCAAGTCGTCGACGGCGCGCACTGTTCCCGCGCGCCTCAAGGAGTTGTCAGCAACAGCAGGGGCCCAGCCGGGTCGAAGCCTACTGGGGCCAGGGTTATCCGAAAGGGTGCTCGAGCCCCGGTATGAAGGCTTGAAGGAACGGGATGGGTTTTTTAGTCAGTAAGAGTCTGACACTATCTCCCGCTTCGCCCAAGAGCGGGGGTTGTCATTGGATGATTTTTCCCATCGGAAAAAAAAGGTGGGCGATGATTTTGTCAGAATTACGTCAGCAAAATGTTTAGTCCATCCTATTTTCCTCCGAGAGGCATACAAAATAGTCATTAAAATCAAAATTAAATTAATTACAAAAGTACAAAATTTGATTTAAAAAAAAACAAGCCTTTGTTTTATTTTAGTCGATAAAAGTCTGAAACTTCTTCGTGCTCCACCCAGACAGGGAGGAGTTGCTAAAGTTATCTACTTTCATTGTAGACTAATTAATTAATTTCATCTTTCATTACGTCCACACATCAATAAAATAATAACATCAGAAAAACTACTATTGCAATACACCTTTTCAACGGTGTTTTGCATACCAATGATTAACAGAGCTTGTCTGTTAACTAGTCTCCCCTGCAATTAGTACGGAATCACTCTCATGATGAAAGTGCACGCTTTCTCTTATGCCTTGGGCGTTGTCACTCAATACGTGGTATCAATTGGCTGGAAAGTGGAGCAGTGGTACACGAAGCGTGCGAATTGAAGCGACCGTGTTAAGGGGATGGTTGTGTGGTATTTTTGATTAGGTAGAATTTTTCGTTGATTTTTTGAAAGATGTTGATTAGACTTTTTTTGGCTTTTTTAGACTTTTTTTTGTTCGTGAGTATGTGTGTATGGTTGTTACTTCCTCATGCGCAAACGGCTGAATGGATTTAAACGAAATTTGGCACATAGGTAACATATGTTATGGAGAAGCATATTACTGCTGTAATATGCTACTCCATGACACGGAGCTCCATATAAGGTTTAATATTTGCGTCTAAAGTTATCTTGAACCTTTTTTTAGGTGTAAAATTATCAAATAACTTCATCCGCTCTGGGTGGAGTGATACTATCTATAACCAATCCGTGTTCCCTCAGTTTCTCTTTGCGTTCTAGGACCCCGGTAACTCTTTCGAATAATGCATTCCATTTTTTTTTTCGTATTTACTTTTTCTTTTTTTTTGAGGCATCATTATCTCTCTAGCCTTTTTCCCAACTTGCTTGGAGGCAGCTCTTCTAGTCCCATGTTTTACATGAAGCGACTACCTATCTGACTTCCACAACCTTGTTACTGGGCAACACGATACTCTTTAGATAGACTAAAGGTTACACTTTCAGACGTCTGAGTAACTGTAAAGACTGTCAAACCACAGAAAAGATGAAAGAGGTTAGACAGGAAATACTTTCCGATTTGTACTACAACGAGTGTTGCCGCTTATCTCACACTCTTTAACTCCACTACAGGCAATAAACCAATACGGACGCGCATTACGCTACTAACAGACCACGTACACTTAGAACGCAAGATAGCTATTGGTTGTTGAACTATGAGCATTGCCCCACTTTGTGGTTCTCCTGCCCCGCCCACAAGGCAATTCTAACCTCATTTATCTATTCTGTGGTCAAAACTGTGTAAATAATAATATTAGTAAAAATATGTACTGATCATGCAATCAGCTAATGCACTTTTAAATTAAGGAAAAGTATAATTATACAAAGCATGGCATTCATTTAATTTGCATACTAAGTTGAATTACAAGGGTCCATAAAAAACAGGCAACGGGCATAATTTTGGACCCCGACCGTAATTTTCTTGGTGAATGTAGATAACATTTTGCTAAGCACACGCCTATTTTGCGTTGCTGTAGAATTTAAGCAAAGGACAGTAGGTACTTAGTCATTTTTTAATTAAAAAGATTTTTTTAAATAAATTGATGTTATTTTTCATCATCAGCTTTCTGCCCTTATAACAATCCTAGTTTTTGCCGGCAGCTTCACCCGCGTACATAAAATATAGCCTATGTCACTCAACAATAAAGCAGTTCGGTGAAATAATTTCAGCAAACAGACCAGTATTTTCAGAGATTACATCCTGCAAACAAAAAACATAAAAACAAAAAACAAACTTTACCTCTTTATAATATTACTGTAGATAGTGTAGATGAACATTACTTGGGGTTGGCATAACACAATGTTTTCTTCCATTCAGACTGCTGAGTCACCCTATCTCTAAATCCCTTTTCATTCATATCACTCACACGATCCATCCATATTTCTTTTGGCTTACCTTTCCGTCTTCTTCCATCGACATGTACATTCGTAACTCTGTTAGTAACATGCGTTTCATCGCTCTTCACGTAGCCTTAAACAAGATAAACGATTTCCTTATTTTTCAGTCACTGATGCCATTTTCACACTTCCTCCAGTGTCCGCTCTTGACCGCTCTTGACTCCACAGTATACAAGGCCTTTCACGCCGCCAGAGACAGGAATAAATGGAAAAACACCATAAAAAGTAAAGTGATGAAGCAGGGAGGTCACGACAGCATTGACGCAAGGAGGAGGCCAGTGTCCTCATTTCTAAATAATTAAAAAAATATATAAAATTTTTTGAGCATTTTGCAATATTTTTTATTGTTGCCCCTTAACAAAACCATTTTTTTTAATCTGTACAGTAGGTACAATGAAACTTTATTTTATCCGAATTTGAACCCAAAAACACAGGCTTCCTAAATTAAAAGTGTATTTTTTTTTATTAGAAAATTTTTGTGGATGTAGTGTTTTTCTTACATTAAAAACGGTTGTATATTATCGTGAAATGTTTTTATTTGAATCTCATGAGTATATTTTTACCCGACTGCCAAGAAGGGTTATGTTTTTGAAAAGCTGACTCAATTTATATTCAATTTAAAAATATATCACAAAGTTTGTGAGTGTAGTATGTTTTTTTTTTGTGTAGTATGTTGTTTTTATTACTTTTCATACTCGAACAGTTGAACGGATTTGGATGTTTATAGTCTGTCTAAAAAGCCAAACGACTTGGGAATTTTGTATAATATTCAATCATTTAAAAATACTTGCGTCCGATACTTTTTATAAGGTTCTTCTATTAGTGAACAATGATCAAGGTTGATCAATAATCAACCTTGATTAGACAGAGTACTATAACACTCTGATAGACCATATCCTGAAATAGAACTTACTTTTGATTCTTGAGGTATGATTTCTTGTGACGTCTTCTACTAGTG
This sequence comes from Mythimna ferrago, assembly GCA_910589285.2. Classification (NCBI taxonomy): domain Eukaryota; kingdom Metazoa; phylum Arthropoda; class Insecta; order Lepidoptera; family Noctuidae; genus Mythimna; species Mythimna ferrago. The sequence goes on along the minus strand of OU342694.1, from coordinate 17,133,278 downwards.
ATGTAACGAATATTCGCATTTGAATTCGTGAATATTCGCAGAATTCACGAGAAACATGCGAATATTTGGCATTCAGTACATAAAAACCTTTTTGTTTATCAAAAAAAAATACCAAATTCACATGTTTCTTGTGAATTCGAATGCAAATGTAAAAATGTGAATGCGAATATTCGTTACATCACTGTCTTCTGCTTTTACACGAGCGAAGCCACTTGTAGCAGCTAGTTAATAATTTGTACTAATATTATTTATCTCTAGTAGGATCTCTGAAAGTACTGGTCCGAGTAATAATTTTTTTTTTCACAGATAGAAAGCTACTTTTTTCCTGAGTGACATAGGCTATATTTTATGGATGCGAATGAAGACACGAGCAAAAGCTAGTTAATGGTAAACTTCTCTTAAACATCACATTTCTTTTCAACACATCAAATATATCACACGGGCATTGTCTATCAGTTACCAGTAGTAAAGATTATCTCATAAAAACATAACATTCATAATCTAGCTACACAATGTAGTAACTTTTTGTGAGCCTTTTGACATACAGTTCCCAGGAAGTAATATTGAATGATGTGACAGGGAAAAGGAATTTGAAAGTGTAATTTATTGATTTGTCATGTGGCTTACTTTGTAACTTTGCTGGTTGAATTGCAAATGGGTGACTATTACTTTTAGATCACATAGTTGCACTGAAAAATATTCTATTTACTTGGCAGAAACGGAGGCTATAAAGAATCGGTAGATTGGTCATTATCAATAGATCTATAGATAGATAAATAGATCAAAAAATTTAAATTACTGAATGGCTTTTGCCCGCAGTTTTGTTCGTGTTGGTACATAAAATATAACCTATGTCCTGAGAAAGAAAGCAGCTTTCTATCGTTGAAAAATTTTAACAATCTGACCAGAACTTTCAGAGATTACCTCCTACTTATGCTTCAAACAAAAACTTATGCTTCAAACAAACTTTACCTCTTTCTTATATTAGCATAGATTTAGGGGCATATTTTAACAGTCTAAGGAAATTAAAACGTATAGGGTACTTTCCGCTGACTTAGAATCCTGAAAGGCATGAAGCAAGGTACAAGTATGACACCATTAACACAAGTATAGAAAAAATATCGGAAAACTGCACGTCACAAAAACATTAAAAATGGAGAATTGCTGAAACGGAAGCCCTAGAACACAAAATGGTAACTGAAAGACACTGATTTAGTTTGAATCAGTAAAAGCCTGACACCCACTCGCTCCACCTCAGACCGGGAGAAGTTATTGAATGATTTTCCTCCTCAAAAAATGATTAATTTGTAAGCAGATAATAATATTGTCCCTTAGAAACGCTTTGTTTCCAAACAATACTTCACTCCTGTCTAATTATTTGAGCAGATTGTATCTTGACCTGAAAGCTTTAAGACCCTTACTCCCTACTCCTCGTAATAGTTTTGAAAAAAAAAAATATTAATACAAATTCGGGTTGATAGATTAATATACATGTATATGTATACATATTTATTATAGATTCATACATAACCTTATCAACATAATTTATGATTTTTTTTCGTATGAATAATAATTTTGCCAAAAAAAAAATTAACAATATATTTTTCTGCTTGTTTTCTTTACTCCTTTGCTTTGCAGCTTTTTGCCTTTGCGGCTTTGGTCTGTAGAAATATAGTTATACAAAAAATTGCTGGTATAATGTTTTTTTAAAATGTACATAGCATAATTATGTTAATCAAACCATAAAGACCAACAGCGAGGAAATTGTTGATAAAACTATTGTCTACATAAGTTATCATGATATATACCAACGAATACGAACAAACGAAGGAACGAACTTAGGTTTATCAAATCAAGATTATGGCCAGTCTAATAAATAATCATGAATTTTTTTTTTTTATAATGGCTTTACTTCATGACTTTTGGATTAAATTGAACTTTGAATGTTGCTACTTTAAATCTTGGTCAAGTAACATAAATATGCTTGCCTTTAATTATTGATATAAATACTTAGGAAATACATTTCCGAATGAGATAATAAGCATAAAAATAACTGTTTGTACTTAGAATATAGTTGCTAAAATGACATTGTCATTGAGAAAACGAAAACATAACACTTGAAATGACATCTTGTCGTTCGTTCAAAAATGCGTTTTTATAATTCATAAGGAAGTACGTAAGTATTATTGACATAATATACGTAATCTCGCCAACTTTAAACTGGAATATCTTTAAAACACGGAGTCTATTAATAGTAATGTCTGAGACAAAATTGTTTTAATCTATATACTTTTGTATATTTTTCATCACTAGACGCTATTCACTAGATGCTAAAAAAATTCGAGAGTCTGCTTTAAAACCATTTTCTTTTGCAAAGAAATGGTTTTAAAGATCAGCGGGGTTTTATACGGGCGCAGGCGGCATCCGGCAGTACGACTGAGTGTGCATTTAAGTCCGCCCAGATATTTAAGGGACTATACGCCTTAATGGCTGAATCTGAATAACCTTTTAGTTGCCTCTCTGTTTTGAATACCTCGTTCTACCTTTGAAATGAAAATGGTTGTTTATGTCAGTTTCAAACTAAAAGTCAAACCTAACAATTTGACTTGTTAATGGTTTAAATATTCCATTCAACTTTGGGTCCCTCAGGGGTCCAGGTAAATTCTATTCATTGAAAATACTATTCATTACACTAAACCTCCTCTCATCTAATAGTTTTGCAATCCTAACTTTTGCCCGTGGCTTCACCTGCGTAAATAAAACATAGCCGATATAAGTCATTCAGAAATAAAGCAGCTTTATTTTAGTAGTCGGATCAATACTTTTAGAGCGTACCTCCTACAAACAAAAAAACTTAAAAACAAACTTTACCTCTTTATAATATTAGTGTAGAGGAAGAGCAGTGGTGGCCAAATGGTAATTTATTTATTTATTTAAACTTCATGTACAATAGTGGTACATAGGCGGACTTAATGCCACAAGGCATTCTCTACCAGTCAACCTTTGGGTTAAAAAAGACAACACTGTGGCCCTGACTTACGAGTTTTAGATTACGGGTTCGAACCCAGCCAGGCGCATTACTTTGTGTAATTTATTTCATGACCATTTCTCTCAAAACGGTGAAGGAAAACATCGTGAGAAAACCGTCATGTCCTAGAACTAAAAATTTGAAGACATGTGACACTCACCAACCCGCACTGGACCCGCGTGTTGGATTACAGCCCATTCCCTCTCCTAGAGAGGAGGCATGAGTCCTAACAGTGGGAACATTAAAAATGCTGATGATGATGAATATTAGTATAAAAGTGTAGATAGATAGAAATATTGTTATCTACCTCCACACTAAGTTTTTATAGTAGTATATGCTGATTGATGGGCGACATATCAACCCACAAGAATGTTTTTATTCTTTTGAAAGATAGTCTTCGCAATGTTCTTCGCTAACGGCTCCTAGATTTTTTGGGAAGTAATCAATGTGCGAATTTAAGAAATTAAGTTTAATGCTCATATTACAACCCATTATACCAAAATTTGTAATCATCTTGGCCACTATTTCTTTAAATCAAAATTAAGCTGAAGTAATTTAATGACGTTTTATAAATTTTAAAATGTAGGCGCTCAGACATTTTTCAGCAAAATCTTAAATATTCAATATCAAAAAATCCTGACGTGATGGTTTTTTTTTTATTATTTTTCTCGTAATCAGCACATTTAAACTATAGAAAACGTTACTCAGATTTCAAAGAGGAAAACCATTGCAGACCTGTGTTATTATAGTAATGTGTAGTCTTTAGGGGATCGCTGTTATTACTATCAGCGTTCACTTTTAATTTATATTTATTTATAACAGCTTCATGCAACACCGAGGTACAAAGACGAAGTTAATTCCTGTAAAACTGTTTCAATGCATTTAAAGTGCACTTTTCTTCAAGATACGGGATTGTTTCCTGGTTTGTGTTAAGTATAGGCTATGCAGTAAATGATTACTTAAGTTACTTACTTACCACTGTAAACTCAAACACTTTTTAAACTGTTCTTTTTTTTAATACGGAGTTTCTTGCTTGTTGATGTCCATAAACAACGACCAATTGGATCAGTGTATTAACTTTTGACGTTTTTTATGAGCCCATGTTGATCTACGTTATCATCATCATCATCATTTCAGCCGAAAGACGTCCACTGTTAGAAATAGGCCTCCCCCAAGTGTCGCCATAACGAGCGGTTCTGTGCGTCGAGATCTATGTATTTAAAATAAAAATAATTATATAAGATTTGAATTTGAAAACAGATTGAGCAAGTAAAGCCCCATTGTGTTGACTTCAAAGAAGATGTAAATTTTAAACACAACTGAAAAATAAAACTCTTTCATCTAGATATTTATTGAGTATTAATTAAATACAGATAGATAAAACTAAATATACACAATAAAGGAATTTTTGACGCCATATTTTAGGTAGACTACCCAAAATATGGTGTGTCCATCTAAAATATGTGTCAAAAAATTCCTCCGAATCGCTGTCGACTGAAATTGTGCCCAAAAGCTAGGCGGCATTGCTACGTTATATGGCAATGCTTAATCTCTGACCGAGGTAGGTAAAAGCCAGCCCTTGAGTAACGCAAAGTGTCCGTCTAGATTGGTGTTGATGGACAACTAACCGATGTTCATCATCATTATTTCATAGGCCTCCCCAAGAGTCGCCACAATGAATGGACCCGTGCGTCTTGCATCCATCAGATTTCCGCGACCCTCAGCAGGTCATCGGGCTACCTTGTGGAAGACCTTCCAATGCTACATCTTTCAGGGCGCCATCACCATTCCAGAATATTTCTGCCCCATTGATCATTTATTCTGCGAGCAACATTCCCTGCCCATTGACACTTAAGCTTCATGATTCTTTGGGCTATGTCAATAATCCTTGTTTTCCTGCAGTTTTCTTCATTTACCGATTTTAGCTGTCGGAATTATCTTCATCATTATTATTTCAACCAAAAACGTCCGCTATTGCACATATGCCTACCGTCAGTGTCACTACAACCGGATACCGGTTCTGTACGTCTTGTATCTTTTAGACTGCCTGTACAAATTCACTTGATAGTGAAATATATAGACAGATGGCAGTAGTTATCTTAACTACTGCCATCTGCGTCTGCGACTGTTGTCGTCATACTGCTATCTGCTTTGGTTACGAGAAGAAAAAGTTTTTAGATCACAGGTCTATAATGCCTCAGGTTTTTAGTAATTCTATAGTTTTTTCTTCTGAAAAAATAACCTGCTGAAATTGTACTATCATACTACATTATAAGGTAAACATTTATACCTATGTGTGTGTGTGTGTGTATGTTTGTTGTAACTCTTTCATTTTGAGCGTGTTGTGTGTTCCTAAGGGATTTTCTACTGCCATGTAGGCGAAGTCGCACAAGTCAACGATAAAAATAACACATAATAGGAAAACAGCCAAAATGTTATTTTCCTATTTATTTATTATTAGATGTTTTTCTCTTGGAAATCAAAACAGGAATTGGAAGAGGCAGAATATATTACTGATAGAGAGTACCAATAGATTAATGTTTTTGTCAAGAATCCTTATGCAGGTTCCACACAATTTGTCACCGACGATCGCCACAAAACAAGAAAATATAGAAGGCTCACTCTTAGTGCCCTCGCCCACGGTGACTTTTTGTACCGATGCTCTCGCGCGTTTCGTACTCGTAAACGCACGACAGTATCGATGCGAATGCGCTACAAAAAGTTGCCGTTGGCGAGGGTTCAAATAAAATAGCATTGCGATTAACTAGATAAAACCGCCGTCATGTTTAAATCAATATCAACATTTTATGAAAAATGTCTACTATAATAGAATAGAATACATTTATTTGTCAGAATATTGTGCAAAGTTGTTATGTGCTTATAAATTATGATCATAATATTCTGCCGTTTCCGGCGTACAAATATGGTTAGTAAAAATTATGGGTCAAATACATTATTTATCATTAAAATTACAAATAATTGCAATTAATTGAACAATACTTATTACAATTATGTTATAAGACGTATTAATTTTATACAAGTCAAAATTTAATAATAAAGTCAAGGAGATTAAGATAAAAAATAAAATTCAGAGGTAATGTCAAATATTTAGGTAAATTTTTCAGTCATAAAATTTGCAGTCGAGTATCTAATAACATTTGCTTGAAAGAAAGTTAATTAACTTATTTTTAAATGTTTTGAGGTTGACTGACTACTATATATAGGGCTCTCCAAGTGTCGTAACATGACCGATCCTGTGCGTTACGCATCCATTGGATACTCGTAACCCTAACTAGGTCATCGGTCCACCGTGAAGGAGGCCTACCAATGCTACGTCTTTCGGTACGCAGTCAGTGTGGCCATTCATCAGTGTTCGTTTATGCAGTCAATCGGCAGTATAAAAACTTTTTACAAGAAAAAAAAAATATAACCGACTTCAATGTTAAAAAAAAAACACTGAAAGTACAAAATCACTTTAATTTCGGAAGTCGGTGTTTCTATAATAATTTTGTCTCTTTGTTATTTAACACCGACTTCCGAAATAAAAGTTATTTTGTACTTTTCACTGTTTTTTTAACATTGAAGTCGGTTATATTTTTTTTTGTAAAAAGTTTTTATTGTAGGTACGCTTTTTAGTTGTGATACCAGCACTAAAAAGTATCCCTCAGCCAAACTTAAATACCTTATAGCTAGAGTGCATCTCATAACGATTCTTATAATCTTAAATACGGTCAGATTCATTCAGTCAGTCATCGACTACACATACGAGTATAAACCGAGCAATTTTACTTGTTACGACAGTTCTGCTGTAATCCTATAAGGAGTTCTGTTCCATATCTTCGAAGTTCATGACCAGATCATACCAATATTTCTATGGGACGAACTTGGAAGCATAACCGTTTAACCAAAAAATAATTCTCAAAATCGGTTCAGAATTGACCGAGATATCGGTGAACATACATAAAAAAAACATACATTCAGCCGAACGTAGAACCTCCTCTTTTTTCGAAGTCGGTTAAAAATAAAAACGTGCTTAGGTACGTAAAATTAATCATTTATTTGGCATATTCAATCGCGCCATATTGTCAAACCGTTAGACTTCTGTATTTCTATAGATATTGCAAACAAAATGTGTGAAGGAAAACATCGTGAAAAACCGGCCGAAAATAAGAAAATGGAATAATGAATACAGAGAAAAAGTAAATGGTTGTTATAACCATTTACATGTTGCGCTATTTGATCTTCCATTACTATTTTAACATTTAATTTTTATTATTATAGATAGGCTTGCGTTTGACCACCGTCTCACTTGATGGTAAGCGATGACGTGGTCGACGTTGGAGCACGCTTGCCTAGAAGTAATCTATTCACTCTTGACTTAAAGACCCCGAAGTTGTAGCTATCAGGAAACACAGACTCCGGCAGGGGAATTCCATTCCTTACTGCTGCTGTACGCACAATAAATGTGTTCCCAAAACGCTTTGTGCGTATGGGTGGAATATCTACCATGAATTTCACGAACAAATAACACTAGAAGTACATTAGACAGAAAAACGCGTAATATTCCTGATTTGTACGTAGAACGACGTTGCGTGGCGTGGACCTAGTGTAGCTCTACAAGTCTAGTTGCCATATAGAATGTATGGAGATCGACGCGCAGTGTAGTTCTAGCTTTATTTTTATAACTTTCTGCATTATCCATGTTAAACGTCCATTGAGAGAACCATACATCATCCAATGAAACCTGTTTTGGAGTACACTGCTTACTGTGAGTACAGTCGCCACAAAGTGTCTTTAGCGGTTGCGCAGAAGTCAAATATTCGTTCTCTTTAGTGGTGCGAAGTGAGACGCGGGGGCGGGGAGTGTCAGTGATTGGCTCGCCGTACCATCGCGTCATAGACGTCACTCCTCATTCGTTCCCTGCGTTGCGGAATGTATCTAACAACGAAGACTCTCTGACGCCGAGCGCTCAAGATACGTTGTGGCAACTGTGGCAGTGCTATAATATGTTATTTATTTTTATTTGCAATTGAATTGTTATAATTAATGCATTTTGACTTAATTTGGTATAAGAAAAACATGCTTATCTCTACGACAGCAAAAACTAATTTCAATTGATTTCAATAGTAAAAAAATTATTGTAATATTATCATTGTTTCTTGAATGCTTATTGTCAATCTTGCTGTACCATATTATGTACAACTTGATACTGACCTGCAAGATACAAATAAAAAATCATAAGAACATTATTGATTTGGTGGGGATGAAAATATGTAGGGTGTATACGGATACATCCCTCTTCCTCGCTCGCACGTCATTGCAATGTGCATTTTAACATGTTGTGGTAGGATCCTTGTCCATTTAGGTTTAGGCTTTAATACTCTATCAGTAATCATCAACAATTCTTCCGAAAGACGTCCGAAAGATGGACATACGCCATTTTCAAGCATCTCCACAACGACCAGTCCTGTGACAGGATCAAGTCATCGGTCCACCTCGTGGGAGGCTTTCCAACGCTGCATTCGTCCTCATCGACCTTCTATTCTGCTTGCAATGTGCCCTGCCCATTGCAACTTAAGTTTGGCGGTTCGTCGAACTATGTCGGTAACCTTGGTTCTCCTGCGGATATCGTCTTCTCTGATGTGATCACGAAAAGAAATACCAAGCATAGCCCTTTCCATTGACCTTTGGGTGACTTTATGTCTTCTTATGAGGCCCATTGTAAGCGACTACATTTTGGAGCCGAATGTCATCACTGATAACATAGAAAACCGAATTTTGTCACAACCGGTAACCCATGCCGGGAACAGAACAGATCATAGACTTTCGTTTTGAGACACTGTGGTATTATGGTCGAGAAAATACCGTGGAGCTTCCCGAACGGTGCCCAGCAGTCGCAATAATCACTATTATTTATAATTGCTCATTGCTTTAATTTCCTTTTTCCAGACGGAACACCCAGAAGACACGTTGAAACGAGGACTGACCAACAAGTGTGTTCAGCGCGAGACCTCGTCATGTATCGCCATCGAGCTGGTCGGCTACGTCGACAGGATGCTCCGGACAGCATCCTTCCAGCTTGGCGATGATGTTATGATTGTTGATGAGAGGTAAGCTGTCACCTGGTGTCCTGGTCAAGGTGTCGTCAAACCTAGAGTCTTAATAAACTAGTGCGCCTCACCATCAACGATTGCATCACTGCTTACCTTCACGTGGGATCGTAGTTAATTAAGCATTGATAAATAATTATCTATACTATCTTCACAATTTTTATAAAGAGGTAAAATTGGTTTCCTTGCTCTGGTCCGATTACTAAAAGTTTTTCACTGATAGAAAGCTGCTTTATTCCTGAGTGACATAGGCTATATTTTATGTACGCGGGCGAAACTGGGGGTGAAAGCTAGTATCAAATAAAAAATAAAACCTAAGACCTACTGTTTTTGGACGCGTAGCTTCATAGACGAAGTGGCAACATCGTCCCGTCCTATCGTTGCCGCTTCGACCGAGTTTCATATACTTTTGTATGGAAACTTCATGCAGATGTTCTCTAAGCATATAATTACGAATACGCGTCTTTGAAGCTACGCGTCCGTGGACAGTAGGCCCTAAACTTTGAAAAAAATTTTTAAAAAATTTTTCAGGAAACGAAAAAGAAAATCCGCCTCACCATAGAAAATGATAAACTTGATTGGACAGTTCGTATGGGCAGGCCAAATTTTTTTTTCGTTTCCTGAAAAAAATTTTTGCGGAAGGTTGTTCAGTTTCGTCTACTGAGCAAGCCCTTAAAGTTTGTGGAGGGCTGTCTCTTACACCTTGTATAATTACATTCACTATATTAACCATTGTTGAATCCAACCAAACCTCTCCGCCATCATAAAATTAAAGAATATTAAAATTAAAAAACTTACATTTCACTTACCTTATCTCCGTCTTTCGCATTTATTCTATTTTTCACGCTTACTCACCTATACCAAGTATCAAGACTATCTGGCATAAGAGATTTTGCCTACCTGGAAAATTGATCAAACCTTAATAATCCTCATAAGGGTCTTTTTTTTCCAAATCAGTAACATCGTCAAGGAAACTCGTTGAATAAATAAGGAAAAAAGGTTCAAATCTTCTTTGAAATTAAAAGGAACGAACATCGAATATAAATAAAGAATCCACTGTAAACGTCTATGGCTAAACTTTTAGGGTAATTCGTCAAAAGGTTTAAAAAGTACACAACCTGAAATTCTACCATAATTAAGAGCTGGTTGTAGTCACTGAGTTTTTGTAAGTACTGACCTGTACCCGTAGCCAAGTTGATTATCTGTAATCGCTAACGCTAGTCGAAAGCGAATCAAATGTTTAGGAATGAATCAGAACAAATGAATAGAAAATTCGTAGCCAAGTTCACATCGTTCAAAATAATAGAATGAAATGTTATCGTTTCTACAATGTTCAACGACAAGGACGTAGTCCTTTGTTATACAAACGCTACATTGTGGAACGAGCGGCCGACTCAGGAGCGTCAACATGGCTACCAACTTATCGTTTTCTACAATTGCTCACACCGAGGCGTTACCGATTGGAGAACGGAATTCGACCGAATCGTTTGTAACTTGGCTAGGGGGGCTGGGTCTACGTCGACTTCTCGGCCGCATAATAGCGATTTTATTTTATTTGTACTATTCAAGATTTTTATTTTTGCCAGTCCCTTTTAAAAAACAAGGTATTTTTTTTTACTAAATTTTGCTCGCGGCTTCGCTCACAAACATAAAATATAGCCTATGTAACTCAAGAATAAAGCAGCTTTTTATCGGTAAAAAAAAATTAGCAATCGGTTTAGTACTTTCAGAGACAAACAAAAAAAAGATCAAACTTTACCTCTTTATACTATCGGTGTAGATATAATTGTCACATATTTCTGTGATGTAATCTCGTAGATATAAAATCGTTAGATGTTTAGTTTCGGGAATATCAGGTTGTAACGCAACAGACGCAAAACAGTTTTTTTAGTTTAAAAAACGGTAATGAGAATTAAGAGCGTCCTATTCGAGGTACATACATTTACATAAAACAGCTCTTACGCGAATATGATGTTATTACGCATCTTTTTCTAGATATTTTGGATACACAGTTATCTTGTGGATATTATCTAGGCTTCTATAGAAATCAAAATTTATGTAAAACCAACCTTGTAAAGACCTCTGAAAATCTAAAAATAACAAAATCGAGATTCTGAATGACACGACACAAAAAAAAAACACGTATTTCCCGGAAAAAAATAATTGTAAAATATTTTTTTTTTTTTTTTTTTATCTGTTATAAACTAGTACTTGACTGCGATCCCGCCTGATGGTAAGCAGTGATGCAATCGTTGATGGTGAGGCGCACTAGTTTATTAAGAGCCTATTCACTCTAGCCTTGAAGACACCCAAATTATAATCAGACGGAAAGACCGCAGCAGGCAAACTGTTCCAGTCCTTCGAGGTACGCGGTATAAATGACGAGGCGAAACGCTTAGTCCGGACCGTAGATGTTTCAACAACGTAAGGGTGGATACTCGCCGTGCGTCGGTTTGTCCGATGGTAGAAATGAGATGGCGGAATCAAGTCATGCAATTCCTGCGCACACTCTCCAAAATGCAATCTGTAAAACACCGAAAGGCTGGCTACCCTACGCCTGTGCTCAAGGCTTTGAAGATTGGTCTTAACCAAATCTGGATCACCAATCAGCCTCTTCGCACGCCTTTCCACTGAGTCCAAAGCTGCCAGGTGGCACTTTGCAGCACCAGCCCATATGTGGCTGCAGTACTCCACACACGATCGGACCTGTGCTTTGTATAACATTAAAAGCTGTCTCGGTGTGAAGTACCGTCGGACTTTTGCGAGAACGCCTAGTTTCCTAGCAGCCACTTTGGCTTTGGACTCAATGAACCGCCCAAAATTGAGGTCGGAGGAAATTTCGACACCCAAGAGCTGAAGGCGGTCGGTACAATCCAATGATACATTCTGAAAAGTAGGAGCCGAGGTGAACGGGCTCCTTTTGGCGGTGAACAGACACGCCTGTGTTTTGGCTGCGTTGAATCCCACCAGATTGGTTTCGCCCCACTTGGAGACTGCCTGAAGCGAGATATTCGTACGCTCTACCATAGCCTCTCGTTCGGACCGGATTTGCTCTTTACTAGCCCGAGCACCTGGCAGGTATCTCTCTACAACTGTGCTATCATCTGCATACCCATAGATACCGGGCATCAGCAGATCATTAATATGCAGCAGGAAAAGAGTTGCAGAGAGCACTGACCCCTGAGGAACTCCGGCATTAGTCGTCATGGGCTCTGATGAGCATCCATCGACAACAACTCGAAGAGACCGTTCTCTCAGGAAGTCTTTTACCCAGTTAATCAGACCAGGAGAAATGCCGTATGCTGGAAGCTTACTCAAGAGGCTAGCATGCCATACCCTGTCGAAGGCCTTTGAGACGTCTAAGGAGACAGCAATTGCTTCCCCATTCTTCTCGAGGGCCTCGCCCCACAAGTGGGTGGCATACACTAGTAGGTCCCCAGTAGATCGATTGCGGCGAAACCCGTACTGTCGGTCACTGAGGAGATCGTTACCTTCTAGGTATGCCATGAGGCGCGAGTTCAATACACGCTCCATAATCTTGCAGAGTATGGAGGTTACCGAAATCGGCCGATAGTTGGTAGGATCGGCACGACTGCCCTTTTTGGGCACGGGTTGCACGTTGGCAAGCTTCCAGGACTTGGGCACTATTCCAATCCTAAACGAGAGGCGATACAAGCGTGTCAATACAGGAGACAACTCGGGCGCACAAGCCTTGAGAACAATCGCTGGTATACCATCGGGTCCACTAGCTTTATTCACGTCTAGACGACACAGTGCTCTCAGAACTTCTTTGTTCCTTATGCGAACCTCGGGCATCGAAGTGTCGCAGTGAGGTAGAGTCGGTGGAGTAGCACTGCCAGTATCAAGACGAGAATTATGGGCGAAGAGAGATGCAAAGAGTCCTGCTTTCTCTCTCGCCGAATGAGCCAGTGTTCCGTCAGGTTTAACCAGCGGAGGCAATGTGGGCCGACAGAAGTTCGCTTCGACCGATTTGGCAAGGGACCAGAAAGCTCTGCTACCGGATGGCTGTGCAGAAAGCTTTGTGCCAATATGGGCAATGTGGTCAAAGCGAGCCTTCTTTAGTGCCTTTTTGTAGGACTTGGCAGCACGGTTAAAGGCTCTCTTTGCTGAGCTCAGATCCGGAGATTTGCGGTCACGAGCGTCAACCCAGGCTAGAAACGCCGAATGCTTACGCTCTTCAGCTTGAACGCAATCAGCGTTGAACCATGGGTGAGCTGAGCTTCCGATGGGTACGTCACTATAAGGAATGAAATACTCCATAGCTTGACGCACCACATCGGACACAGCATCCGCACACCTCGACGGATCTTTAAAAGAGAAGCAGACCCGCTGCCAAGGATAAGACGCAAAAAAGTGACGCATCTCATCCCAATCTGCTGACTTGTATCGCCACATTCGCCGTTCACCACGAGAGTCGCAGTCAAGTGGGGAGAAGGACGACACAGACTTCACCAGACAGTGATCTGAAGTTCCAAGTGGTGAAGAAACTGTTACGATACATCTGTCTGGGTCGGTGGTCAGCAGAAGGTCCAGACAGTTGGCAGTGTGACCAGCTACATCAGGCACCCTAGTCGCTTGCTTCACCAGCTGGGACAGGCCCATCGATACCGCAAAGTTTCGGGCTTCTCTCCCAGCATGGTCGGTCTTCTGGTACGGGAAAAGCCAGTCCTGGTGACAGGCATTAAAGTCCCCCAGAGCGACGAGCTGCGCATCAGGGTGCCGATGTAGAGCCTTATCGGCGGCCTCACTGAGGTGGTCAAACATTCGAGTTGTCTCCTGATCACCGCTGTGCGATCGATAGACACAGGCATAGACAATTTTGTCCATGCCAGTGTCCACCAACAGCCATAGCGTGGAAAGAGTTGTGTCCTCAAGGTGACGGAGACGCTGACAGCAGATGTCATTACGGACGTACACACAGACCCCAGCACGTTGCAGGAAATGATGCTCCAATGAGTATCCCGGGTAGTTGAGGTACGCCGCATCTGCCGGACATCTAATCTGCGTCTCCGTCAAGAATAAATCACGGAATATATTCGAGTAAATCACGGAATTACCGGATGCCAGTAGAGTTTTCAGGCGTTATCTCTCTTTTTTTTGCATATTCATTCGGATTGCGTTAAATGAAGCAACCAGCTTTTATTCCATGCTCGATGTTGACGATAGTCGAGTGGGAAAAGTCGAAAGATGTTGATGAAAGTCAACATCCATCAATATAGAGTTTTAATTAAATCAAACTTCAGGGACTTGCTAAACGGAAAACTTCAACAGAATGATGTCTCATTAAAACAAAATTACTAACTAACTTAATTACTTTTTCCAGCCATGGAGCCGCATCAGAAATCCCAATCAAAAAAGAAACCCTAGCAAGAGCAGGAACTTCACTCGAAGACCAAGCACAGCAACTCATTATGGACAAGCTGTGGCACTTCGTCAGTTCCAGGTCCCTGAGGTACAGACTCCTTAATGACGCGGACCTAGTAATCTCAGGCAAGCAGGAGAAGGATGGAAGCCTTGGTGTTGGTAAGTCTTCGAGATTATTCAAGAAATCTTTTTGTAGGTAATAGGGGGATAAATGAAACAGAGGGGAGGGAGAGGGAGGCCAAAGAAAAGATGGATGAATTGTGTAAATAATATGAAAGAAAAAGGAGTTAGTGATAGTGTCACGGATGACAGGACAGAATGGAAGAAAAAAACGTTTTGCGCCGATTCCAATTAATATGGACAGGAAGAAGAAGAACAAGAGAGGGATAAATCGACAAATGCTTACACTGATTGGACAGGTCCACTCAAATCTGTATGGTTCTTTCTTCAAAAGACCATCTCAGACAAATCTGCATGGTTCTCATGTGATTTGACCATTACATATTTACTGTATGGACTTGAAAAGAGACTTTGATCCCTGAGTTTGTTTCGGTATTTCTTCTCAGGGTAGTCAGATAGGAAACACCGGCCTCATCTAGCATAAACTGACGAAAAAAAAAATTGACATGTAATAGTACATTGTTACACTAGGGGTGAAAGTAACTCATTTTGTCCCGAGAAGGAGTTGGCGGCCGAGCGCTGCGAGGTCGCTAATTCGAGGGGTTAAATGGGTTACTTTCACCCCGAGGTAAACACTGTGCTTTTCATTACGAATACGAGGAAACTAAAAATAAAATAAATAGTTTGTAAAACCTGAGTCGTCGTACCTATGATTTTAAGTAGACATCTTTCTTCTGATTTAGGCGATAAAAGGTATTCCACTACTGCTCTTATGAAATTAGGCGTTAAATCACTATTTTAATCTGATAAACATAACGTGTTAATACAAAATAAAAAATAAAGTTTGTAAAACCTTAGTCATCGTACCTATGATTTTAAGTAGGTATCTTTCTTCTGATTTAGGTGGTAAAAGGTATTCCACTACTGCTTTAGCCTCTTCTCTTATGAAATTAGGCATTAAATCACTATTTTAATCTGATAAACATAACGTGTTAATACAAATCTCGTTGTACGGAAATGTAAACAAAACTCGAAAAAACTAACGACTGATTGCCACTTTCCCGCCATTTTGTTTTTTTTTTCTGCGGCCGGCCAGCTATTCAGCCTCATTAATGAAAAATTAGAAATTAATTGTAATCTTTTAAAAATAATGTATTTTAACGAAATAGTCGAACAAATAAATCACTTAAAATATAACATTATTTAATTAATACTTGTCTTTAAGTTATTTCAATTTTATATCGCGCTGTGATTGACTGGCTGTATGGAAAATTGGAACATGGTTCAATAGAAATGTGAAGATTGAACTAGTTTTTTTTTAATAATTTGACAGCTGTCAGTTGTAAAGTAAAACTCCCTAGGGATGAAAAGTATCACTTTCAGCCCGCTCCTCAGGCAACTTCAGACCTACTTTCAGAGTATGAGTAATGAAAAAGTGTTTTTTAAACCTATTTACAAAATAAATATCATTTATCATTATCATTAATCATCTTCAATGATATTGAACTATACTTCATTCGCTTTAAGATTAGATATTTAAATAATCGACTTCAATGTTAAAAAAACAATGAAAAGTACAAAATAATTTTAATTTCTGAAGTCGGTGTTTCTATAATAGTTTGGTCTCTTCGTTATTTAACACCGACTTCCAAAATTAAATTTATTTTGTACTTTTCAGTGTCAGTAAAAAGTTTTTATTTTACACTATTTAGTTATGGTACCACCACTAAAAAGAACCCCTCACCCAAACTTAAATACCCAATAGCCAGAGTCCATCTCATAAAGATTCTAATAATCCAAAACACGGTTAGATTACATTAATGTACCGTCCGGCTCCATCATGAGATCAGTTCGAATAAACAAAGCAATTTTACGTGTTACGACAGTTCTACTGTAATCCTATGAGAAGTTCTGTTCCATATCTTCAAAGTTCATGTTCAAATCATAACAATATTTCTATGGGACCAACTTGAAAGTATAACCTTTCAATAAAAAAAAATATTAAATCGGCCCACAATTGACCGAGACATCGGTGAACAAACATTAAAAAAAAAAACACGTGTGGCACTCGGGGACTGCCGCGGTAAAGCTATTGCATAGCATTTTTATCAACTTATGCAATTATAATTATTTATTTATTTTATTTATGCAGTATTTTTTTTCCTTTGTTTTTTTTTCTTTGATATTAATTGAAGTTACACTTTCACACATTGAATTGAATTTTGATTGATTGTTCATTCATTTGTTTTCTTATCAGTCACCACGCTCAAAAAACAAATGAGTGGTGTTAGGTTATTTTCGTTACGGAATTTCTGAATTCGGTCTCCACGCTCAAGGCCCGCGATAGAAGCTATGCAATAGCTTAAAATACATTCAGCGGAACATAGAACCTCCTCCTTTTCGGAGTCGGTTAACAAACCTATTTTACTGTCCATTCAACCAATTTAGAATTCTATTTCGTTGACATAAGGGTGACATTAAAAGCAAAAAAATGGTTACAATATTTACTTACTATTTACTGCAGCTGTCATTTATCATGCCAACAACGTAATAAAATTCAAAATCGGTTGAACAGATAGTAATAAAGGATTGTTTAAATAATAATAGTAATAGGTAACACTAGATGTGTTGCCTATTACAAATGGAATGATTGTCATAATATATCAGTATGTTTTCGATTTGTTTTAAAAATAATCATCATCATCTTACTGCCCTTATCCCGTGCTGTTTCCGGTCAGCGTAACACGTTTTTTCTTCAATTCTATCAGTCACCCGTCACTAACGTCACATCCTTTATTATTTTCGTTATATTAGGTTACTATTCATGCTAAATTTCAAATATATTGGTCCATAGAATAAGGCATTGCATACAAACGAAATTTCTCATTACTACAGTTGCCATCACGGATCTTGAGCGGTTGCGCAGAAGTCAAATATTCGGTCTCTATAGTGGTGCGAAGCGAGACGCCGGGGCGGGGAGTGTCAGTGATTGGCTCATCGCGCCATTGCGTCATAGACGTTACTCCTAATTCGTTCCCTGCGTTGCTGCATGTATCTAACAACGAAGACGATTGGCTCGCCAATGTATGGAATGCACAAAGCGATCCCCACTCTGACGCCGAGCGCTCAAGATCCGTGAGTGCAACTGTACTACGACTTTTTTTTTTGTAGAACTCGCCTACAAAAAAAAAGTCGTGCAAAATTCCACAATCATAGTCCCAGTAGTTTCGGCTGTATGTACGTCACTCAGTTTCTCTTTTTACTTATAATAATAGTTGAGAAATAAACTAAAGAAACCACCGATTATCAAAAACGTCATCTTGGCAGATCAAGAAACAGAATAGGCTAGTTGCCGTAAAAAATGTAATTAGTCCGTCTTTTAGATTATTCAAAAATAAAGGACACGTATTTTTTTATTTGTAAAATAAACCAAAAATGACAAAGACATAGCCCATTAAAGTTACGTGTAACATTTTTTCCGTGCTGCATTTTTTCGGGGGTGACGTCACACGTAACTTTAATGAGCTATATCTTTGTTATTTTTTGTTTAATCGAAAAAAAAAATACGTGTCCAACATTTTTTTATAATCTAAAATACGGACTAAATAATATGTAATTATTTTAACCCTAGAAACTAACCTATTGTGTGGATATAGGAAAGGAAGGAATTATATTCAAAACGTTTTGAGTTGTTTTTTGCCCATAATAAAGGACCAATAAGGTGTATACTACTACTGGTAGGTAGTTACTTCACCTATAATCTCCAAGGGGACTCTCAGGTACAATAATCGACTCGACCTAATTCGATGATTGTGTGGACAGATCCCCAAGGATTTTTATTAACGAGATGAATCTATGTGGTCGTAATTGGATCAGCATTTTTCCACTATCTCAAGCTTACGAAGGTAGTTTGTTTTTTCAAATGTACTTAGTGGCTTAGGTTTAATATGTTAAATTGTAAACAGGATGATGATATATAATTATCTAGTATATCAAAATCCCGTCTCATGTTGGGGGTTTTGTACTCGAACTTCTCCAAAACGCCTTTACCGATTTTTATGATTTTTTTTTTGTGAATATTTGGTAAGTCTACGAATTAGCATCGCCGCTGAGTTGCTAGCCTGTCGGTTTTCTATCGTATACATTTCGGGGATGGCGCACTGGAATTGAACAATCTAATTCTGCCAAATCCGTTCCATCATCGGACCACTAGACATACGGCGTTGTGCCACCGGTACTTGGTGGACATCCCATACATACGTACAAAGTGTTTTGAGAACACATTTATTGTGCGTACAGCTAAGGAGTGGAATTCTCTGCCGGAGCCTGTGTTTCCTGGTAACTAAAACCTAAGAGCCTTTAAGTCAAGATTGAAAGGTTAGTTATAGGCAAGCGTGCTCTATTGTCAGCCAAATCATCGCTTACCATCAGAGTGGAATTGCTTGTTCAGTGTGCCAGTGTTGATCCCGCCACCAGGCGCTGGCTGCCTCTGTGCAGTTACATGAAACTTTTGGTGATGAGGGCTTTGTTCATATGTGGCATAGCCTCCTTGGCCTACCTGACCCCGCAATTTTATAATCGCGATATTTTTCGATAATTTATATAGCAGACACCATTTGTCGGCTAAGCTAGATAAAAAAAAATGTAATCGTTTGTGAATATGTAGATACCATGATAAATAAATTATTGTTTTAGGTAGCAGGAAGTTATATAGTAAGGTGTAGCATTAAAAACAAGGTTACTAACACTAAATTACGACTTAGACATTAATGTCTCAATCTTCATATTAATGTTATAAAGTCGAATGTATGTGTGTTTGTTTGTTACTTGTTTACGCTCGAACGGCTGAAAATTTAAATGAAATTTGGAACATAGGTAGAAATAGCACATAGATTGTTGTTACTAATGGCTTCACTTCAATGAAATTAGTAAATTGTTATTGCTCAAAATACTGACTTCCAAAGTTAAAATTATTTGTATTGTTTTTTTTTTTTGTATACATTTAAGTTGCCTATATGTAAAAAAGAAAAACATGACAGACAATTTAATTACCTCTCTCTATTTCCAGGTGTATCAATGAAACCACCAAAAGTATATGAAAGCGGCAGAGGTCGCCAGAAGCCATTCGGGCCTGTTCTGGCCCTTGCTGCGTTGAAGTTCGGCCTCTTCGGGGCCCTTACCTTCAAGGTTCTGGCCCTGATGGTCGGAAAGGCACTCCTGATCTCCAAGATAGCCCTGTTATTGTCGACCATCATCGGACTGAAGAAACTTTTCTCTTCTCAGGTGACAGACTGATCATTTAGCATGATGCATGTTGATTAAAATTTTTGAAATCGAGTTTCTTTTGTTTTTCTTAACTGTCTTAACTTTTTCTGACTTCATTGGGCTGTTGAACAAAATGGCATTTTTTATTTGGGATGGCGATTGTCAAAATAAGTGAGATTAAGGCCCTTCACCAACAGCGACTTTTTGTAGCGATTATATACATTATGTTCGCATCGATACAGTCGCGATGCCGTACCGCGTTTGCGTCGGTACAGTAGCGATGCTGTAGCGCGTTAGTGAAGCGTTTGCATCTTTTTTATAGCGCTTGCACATGCAACTAACGCGCGTTAGTAGCGATGCCGTCGCGCGCTTACGAAATGCGTGACAGCATCGCTATTAAAAGTCGTCGTGAGCGAAGGCCCTAACCACTTGGCTTTTGGGTAGCGTTATATCATTCTCAAAGATTTCATCAGTAGTAACGGTCCTGACATAACTTATATACGTTGCGGGTTCAGATTCAGTCAGTTGCATTACTTTATATAAATTATTTCATTACCACTGCTCTCTTAACGGTGAAGTAAAATAGCATAAAGAAAACAGGCATGTCCGAGAACAAATAAATCAAAGACATATGTCATCCACTAACCCGCACTGGACCCACGTGGTGGATTACGGCTCATTTCCTCTCTTAGAGAAGATCCGAGGCCTGAGTCCCAGCAGTGAAAACGTTATAAAGCTGATTATGTTATGTTATATTGCATTTATAAATAATCGTTTTCACTGGTACATAGCATAGCATAGTCGGCCTTACAATGTTCCCACTGCTGGGCCTCAGGCCTCCTCTCTAGGAGAAGGAATGGGCCGTAATCCACCACGCGGGCCCAGTGCGGGTTGGTGAATGTCACATGTCTTCGAATTTTTGGTTCTAGGACATGCCGGTTTCCTCACGATGTTTTCCTTCACCGTTTTGAGAGCAGTGGTGATGAGATAAATTACACAAAGTAATGCGCCTGGCTGGGTTTGAACCCGCGACCTACAACTCGTAAGTCGGGGGGGCCGTTGCCACTCGGCCACCACTGCTCTCTTATCACTTGTATAATGTCATATTGTCAATTGGCTCTAGATTAGGAATGGTTCTGAGGCCTTACTATGACATATTAGAATGTCAAGCGTGCGAACAAAAAAGAAGCATGGAGGTATACAACCTATACAGAGTTGTAAAACACTAGCAACCTCTCAGACTCTTCTGCAGAACTTTTCTATGAATTTAAAAAAAAATATCATATTTTAGTTCATCAGATTTTCATACAAAAATAAAAATATTAGCGGTAGTATAATACCGGAGGGAAAGGCAGCTCGAGCCCCGGTATGAAGGCTAGAAGGAACGGGGTGGGTCTTTTAGTCAGTAAGAGTCTGACACTGTCTCCCGCTCCGCCCAAGAGCGGGGGTTGTCATTGGATGATTTTTTCCCACCTTAAAAAAAGGGGGAGCGGGGATCGGGCAGCGGGGTGCTTGATGCGCTTGCGTCGCGTCATACAGACGTGGGTAGGTATAGCAAAATACAGAGCTGAAATGTGTTAGATACAAAAAAGAAATGTAGGTGAGGTTTGTTTTTGGTAAACAAATTATGTTTTGTAAAAATTCATAGAACAAAAGTTTTTGTCTATGATGTTAGTAATACAGTCCTGCAAGGTTGTTAGTGTTTTACAAATAACCCTATATAGCTCAATCCCTTAAACAGTTCAGTTTAGATCGTCAAGTGGTTCGCATTAAGAGTTCGTGGTATGGCCTCTGGACTTAAATAAATGATTGATACTTTTATGGGAATGTGTTTATGTTCACTGCATGTGCATTTTTGAATATTTATTTTGCATGAATTTTACAATAAAACACATATTTTTTGGTTCTTACTTTTGTATAGTCTATCAAAATACTGTGACTAAAGCTATTGGGTAATTTAAATACAATATTAGTTTTAGTATATGAAAAACCCGAAACAAATGTCTAGTATTTTTATGTAAAGAATCTATGTACAAAATTTCATAACTGAATCATGAAAAATCACAAAGTTATAAGTTAGTTGTATCCGCAAAAATACATAGTCACCGGGCCATCCAGGTGACTGAGTGGTTGTTTTGCTCTTGCACTCAGCTGTTTGCTGGTCCTAATGCCCGCTATGACCTGCCGTGACCTGTATTGTACTTTGTGACTGTGGTGTCCAACTTGTGACCTTTTTAAATATTTTTGGGAAAAAATATAACATTGTGTTAAAATTATTTGAATTCCATTCAGTTACTAATTCTGAACAAACTGTATTAGGTTTTACATTATATACTAAAAATAATGTTGTATAATGTGTTACCGCCCTCAAACCAAATCCTATTTTAAGATAAGGCATAAGCCAAACCAGTTATCAGAGATGTAGGGAGATACGAGACGCACACTGGTGTGTGTCCGAGGTTCACTTTGGATAAGGTTGAACCAGGCGTGTGACACGATTTTTTTTTATTCTGCAACTCGACGGGTGCAAAGTAAAAAAAGTTATCTATAATTTTGCGATTTTGTGATAGTTGCAGTAACTTACTAAAAAATTATATTCTAAGACATGGCAAATGGTCTTTCAAGTGTCAATAATGAAGAAATTATAGTTTTATTTTTCAATTATGTTTTTGAAAAAAGAAAATTACTAAATAATTGCCTATTATTCACTTATTAACTAACTATATATATATATACTAACTATAACGCTGTCCAAGCAGAGCTGGTGTTATGAGTACTAGACAACTGATAATCATACTTATATACTTTAAATACATACATATAGATAAATTACACCTGGACACAGAACAAATTATGATCGTGCTCATTGCACAAACATTCGTCCTGGGTGGAAATCCAACCCACGACCTCCATCATAGCAGTTGGTGAACCTAACCTAACCATTAGACCAACAGGCCTGTCATATTGATGACATTGCGGCTAGCCCAAGGCAGTGGTAGGTCACACCTATCCGATCGTCGTTGATGAAATCGCTTCAGTTATTTGAAGTCATGCGTTCTTTTTTTTGTTGCTGAAAGAATACCCACCCTGGGGCGCGCAAACTGGAATTCTTGCAAATTCATGGATTGCACGAAATACCAGCAGGCATTTCCTGGAAATCCAGTTTTCTTATTTACGTATGTACATCTTTTTCAGAATCTCTGAAATCCACTCATATTTTGCATGCGAAATTTCTACATAAAATTTCAAAAAACTCTGTGAAACCAATTTTCACGAAGTTTTCTGTAGAAATTTTGTCACTGTCCGTTACGTTCTACATTATACTTGGAAGATTTTTTAGCGAAATAACGTTGGGATACTCAAAAGAGAATTTCAAATAAACTTCCTTTGAATTTCAGAAGTTATTGTTGCATAAAAACAATAGATTTCCAATACCATTTCGCATTTACCATATTTACCATTCGCAATAAGCAACTAAATTCAATTTATTCAGAAATAATTTACATTTTGTTAAATGATAGATGTATTATGCAAATAGGTTTTTAATTTTATTTATTTATGGGACAATTAATAGTTACAATATACATTCAGACTAAAACAGTAAAAACGATTTTTTACAGTATTGCAATCCACCAATCCACATATTAACGCATAAGATTGCCTATAGTAAATGCCGCTGGATAAATAAATATATTATAATTTATTAAAAATTACATTTGTAAAATTATTAAAACAAGCAAAAACATGCATTAAATTAAATTAAAATTTTGAAATTACACATTAAATAAATTCTACATAAAATTAAATTACAAATTAGAAAACTTTACAAAATAATCAATTTGTGACGTAAATATACAATTTTTATGATCTTTTAGACCATATTAATTGTAAAATAATAATAATAATAATTGACTTGGCTCGCGAGGTTGTCGACATGTGGGAAGTGGATAGAGCAATCATTGTGCCGATAGTAGTGACGGCCAATGGCTTAATAGCCAAGAGCCTCGACCAACATCTGCGGAGGCTCTCGTTAGGCAGTTGGATCAAGGGCTTGATCCAGAAGGCAGTACTCCTTGACACGGCGCGTATTGTCTGGAGGTTCCTCTCTCAGGAGCCCTGACCACCGGCAGCTTGGACCCTGTTCCCGATGCCGGTGGGCTACTATTTTTTATATTTTTAAATGTTTTTTTTTAATATAATTTTTTGAAGAAATATTTAAAAATATGATAAATATGTATATAATAATAAATGAATGGAATAATAATAATATTCCACAACTATCACACAACGCCGTCTAGTCTCAAGCTAAGCAGAGCTTGTGTTATGAGTACTAGACAACTGATAAACATACTTATATATTTCTAAATACATACATATTATAGATAAATTACACCCAGACACAGAACAAATGATTATGCTCATCACACAAACATTTGTCCTGGGTGGGAATCGAACCCACGACCTCCGGCATTGCAGTCAGGGCTACTAACCACTAGACCAACAGGCCAGTCAAAATAAATATGTAATGTAAATATAAATTGCTTTTTGCAACATTTAGGTATCGAGAAATTAAAATCAATTCGACCAAGGTTTAACTTGCTTATCTACAAAACTAAATCGCTCAGTAGGTGTGCATAAATAAAAACTAGTCCCTCATCTTGAATATTCTGCAATGTTGGATTTACAATGACGTCATACAGCTAAACATGTACTAAAATTTTCGCTCGATTGGTTAAAGATATTTGCCTCAAAATTGAGTTGCATGATTCCACCCTACCAAATAACAGTTAAATACAAACATTTCGAGCTAAATAAAAGCTCTATAAACTATAAAAACCTTTTAACACAATGTGTGAAAGCTTCCGCAAATGAATGTATGTATAAATTGTTTTAATTTCAACCACAGAAAATTAAAAACAATTGCCGAAATGTCATGTCGCTTGCGCCTGCAGGCAACTAAGTCGGTCATAATGGTCAAAACGAAATAATTTGCCATATGTTACGGAAATTTCGGGACCGTACTTTAGAAAAAAGTTGCCATTTTTAATATCTCGTAAAAAAGGGTAGCTTAATGTATTTTTAAACATTGGACAGATTATGCTAAGCTGGGTAAATGTTATTTAACGGGAAGAAGAAAAAAATAATTTTGAAATTAAAACATCGTCGGTTCTTATATTTTGCTTAAAATGAGGAGAGTTTTGTGACTTTTATTAGAAGCTCGAGTAGGTAGATATTAAGAGCTAAAATGTCAAGTAGTACAAAATGTTCAAAAGTCAATTTTTAATTATGAGATTCCATGCATATCGTAATTAAGAAACCACCATTCGAATTTCACTATAGCTTGTTTAAAACTAAGCTGGTAATTCTCGGAGTTACTAATATGAGTCTGGACAAATCAAATCAAACGTTAATTTGTATAATACAGATAGATATAATAAAATGGAGTTTTAAGACAAATTTTTAATTAGTACAAAAAAACTGGGACTCTATCCGTGTCCGTTACGAACTATCTTATGTTTCTCGAATCCATCGATTTCCCGCAATCTTTACCAGGTCATCGGCCCACCTTGTAAAAGGCCTTCTACAGCTGCATCATCCGGTACGCGGTCGCCAGTCCAGAGCCTTCCAGCCCCGATAGCCATCTGTTCTGCGAGCAATGTGCCCTGCCCATTGTCACTATAATTTGGCGATTCTTCTAGCTATGTCGGTAACCTTGGTTCTCCTGCGGATATCCCGGATTCAAACTTTTACTGTTGTAATAATAGTGTGATCACAATATGACATAAAGGGTATAGGGCGCTATAGGCATTGTCACAATATGGCAAAGATTTTCATTCCCCGTCTGAGAAATAACCCGTGAAAATAAAAAGTGGAATTTAAATTGAATTCACAGACAATCTAGAATTCACGATATTAAAATGGCTTCGATCGTCATTTTTTTAAACGTCGTCGACGTGACTTAGTATTTAAAAGGCTGAACCAGGACTCAAAGTCCAATATATAAGTTATAAAATATTTTAAGCCTAGCTGACTCGGCGAACTTCGTACCGCCTAACATTCTATGAATGTTGTATATCTTTCAATACAGTCAACCGATTGCGATGAAACAAAGTCTAAATAATATATCAAGTTGTACACAATTTGTTTGTATAAGGGTGTTACCACACCAATCGATCGATCGACCATCGATTGATAGCATCGATCGATGGTAGAATACATTAGTCGACGTCGATCGATTGTTTCTACCAAACCAATCGATCGATTGTCAATCGACGATCGATCGAGGTTACAACGGATTAGTCGACGTCGATTGCATGCAAAGTCTTCTAGGTTTGAGTCTCAGTAATAAGTAGTTCGAGTACGAGCAGCATCGTCAGTACGATTCACAAGAGGAATTCACATTTCTAACGAAACTGATGGCGAATATTAATCTGTCATCGTCGATCGAGTCCATCGACCGGCAATCGATCGATTGGATAGTCGACCGGTATCCGTCGATCAATTAAAGCTACCACACCAATCGATCAAAGTCTACCGATGTCGATCGATGACATCGATTGACGATCGATCGATTGGTGTGGTAACGCCCTAAAAGTTATCTACATCTATTTCGTATATTTTACGTGATGCGTGCACAACTAAAAACTTCTACAGATTAGATGTTACCGGCAATCTGTATACCTAATCAGCCCCCCCTAGCCAAGTTACAACCAGTTTGTGTCGAATCCCGTTCTTTAATCGGTAACGCCTCGGTGACAGCAATTGTAGAAAACGATAAGTTGGTAGCCATGTTGGCGCGCCTGAGTCGGCCGCTCGTTCTACAATGTAGCGTTTGTATAACAAAGGATGTAGCGTTAAACATTGTAGAAACGATTTTGAACGATATGAACTTGGCTACGAATTGTCTATTCGTTTGTTCTGACCACGCGACTTTACGTTGAGATGACGTCATTCCCATACGTTTCGTCACTTTTCGATAGCGTTAACGATTGCAGAATAACAACTTGGCTAAGCGAGCTGGTATTCTATTCAACACCTAGGCATTGTATAGAATACCTAAGGCGTCCAGGCAATGTATAAAATATTAGAAATATCATTGTCCATTACATACTTTACAATAATAATATAATTATATATTTATTATATACAGTACCTGGTGGTCTACCGGCAAAGTGAAAAATAAATAAATTTTGTTCTTTGATTAACAACGTTAACCGACCTATCTATACAATGACGGGCAAATGAAACATGTTCTATTACTTAAAATCATTGTTTGTACACTTATTTAAAAAAGTTTATAATGCATCAGTGTTTTATAAAGTTAGTCTGGAATCTAAAAATAAATTATTAATTTCACACACATTGTTAAAAAACCGGGAAATTGTTTACAAAAAACCTTTTGTCTATTACATTATAAGTTTTAGACTTTACGACTGTCACATACCCTTGAACAGTCTAACTTTCAATGAAAAGGGTCTATCGATTTCAAATTATGTAAATAGACCTAAATTATTCAACTTAAACTTTTTCGAAGTACCTACCGGTAAGTCTCTGTCACTTATATTATACAGAAAGAAAGAAGAAAGAAAGAAATCATGTTTATTCCGCCTGAATAGAAGCACAAATCAACATAATAAAAAAGTTTGTGAGCGTGTATGTGTGTTTATTACTTCTTAACGCTTGAACGGGTTTAGGTGACATTTGGCGCATGGTTAGCCCATGTCCTGGAATACCCTAGGAGCATGTTTTCTTAGGACAATTTACTATTTTCACGCAGGCAAAGCCGCTAGTAACAGATAGAGATGGAATAAAAAAAACCATTATAATACTTATTCCTTTCTTATCCTTCGTATTCGTATATACAAACTACCTCCCACTTTTACCCTCCGGTAAAAGTGGGAGGGTAAAAAAAACTTATGACCTATTCTCAGACCTAGCCTTTAAAAAAAAAAAACTTATGACCATATTTTGGACCTTTGTGTTAACTTACAAAAAGAAAACTGGGCAAGTGCGAGTCGGACTCGCGCACTGAGGGTTCCGTGCGAACTACAATTCCCGAATGGAGTCTCGAAGATTTTTCCGAATTGCATTTTTTTTTTGTGACGTAGGTAACAACAAATTTACTGTTTTCGGATTTATTCTTATACCTGTGCTATAAGACCTTGCTTTGTGTTAAATTGCAGTATTCTGGGTCAACGGGAAGTACTTACCCTATGAATTTCGATCTTAGAGAGTATCAAAATAAACATACGTTTTTTTTGCGACATAAACGACTCTTTTGACGAATCTTTTTTATACGTTAACTTGAAAGTTTGATTACTTCACAGCTTGAAGAGAACGCAGACTTGAGTATATGGTTTTAAATTCAACTCGATACCTTTACGCGTTCTCGAGATAAAGAGTCTTGACACACAGACAAACAGACGGACGAACAACAAAGTGATCCTATAAGAGCTCCGTTTTTTCCTTTTGTGGTACGGAATCCTAAAAAAATATAATAAAAATCGACCAAACTGTTTCGGACGAGTTCGATAATAAACACTTTGACACGGGATTTATATATTAGATACAGAAAATCCATTACCTTTCATCCACCATTTTGAAATTTTATTAGCATAAGTAAAAAGGCCCTAAACTTAAGTGCCCTATTCATTTTAGTAATATTTTAGCCTGAACACACAAGTTGTAAGGGCTGACATAAATCCGAAGGGTACGGTAAGAAGGTTACATGGGTAGCCGGTCTTTTGATATATTAAATTGGTGAGCCAATCTGCATACGTTTCGTGATTTCAATAAAATATCGTAAGGAACACGTATGTTTTAGTAAGTATTTTTTAATTTTTTTTTTTTTTTTTTAATATATACTCATTACTTTATTATATATATAATATCAATTAATCTAATAAATAATCACTAGGTATATATATACAAACTTAAAATAATCATATGTACAAACGAGTAGAAAAGGCTGAAAAAACGGGGAAAACTCAGAGGGCATCAAAAAATTCGTCCACATCGATGTCAGTGGGAAAAGTGCCCAGAACGCTGGCAGCATTGCCACGCTGGATGGCAATGCTGATTCGTTGACTGAAGAACAGTCCAGCCCTCTGGTCACGCGAAGAGTCGACCAACTGTTTGCTGATATCTCGGACAACTCGATGAGCGCTCGGACCCCATGGCCCTAGAGTTTCAACCCCAAACGGCTCAAACACATAACTTCCAATGAGGTTATTATATTTACGCCGTTTGAGGTTTTCTGCACCTGCAGCAGCCGCCCCAGCACAGCCCGCCGTACTCAGAAGATGGGATGGCGCAAGGGTGTCGACACATGTTGCATCCCACACCAAAGGCCTACCCAATTTCCAAGGCATTATAGTCATCCCATCTGGCCTCTTCCCATCGTCACGTGCCAAGCCATTGGGTTCTAAAACAGCTGGCATTTTTTAATTGATATAAACTAGTGCTTGACTGCAATCCCACTTGATGGTAAGCAGTGTGCAGCATGATGTGTGTGGCCTATAAATAATAGATAATAATTAAAACCTTAAAGATAGATAAGACAAATAAATTTTTCTTATTAGTATTTTCCATAAAAAAAATCTCTTAACGTCAGCTGTGGTAGGTTAACACATTTTTACGCTTCTTCTTCCTCTTCATTAATACAGAAAAAATCTGATCTTTTAATTCATAAAAAAACCTGACCTCTTTTTTATTGTTGACTGGTTCGCGCTTGACCGCTATCTCACTTAAACAAATCTCGCGATTGTAGGCATATCCAATTTATTCTTTTACTGTACGAAATCAATATAAGAACCTAAATAACTCCTCTGACCTCTGGTTATAATTGAATGTTTGATTAAATACATGAAATACGATGAAAAAATATATATTAAGTCCGTAAATTGAAATAAAACGTTTCCGTCATATAATATTAACATTTGAGGTCTCAATAGACTAAAACAAAAAATTAAATAAATATTTATTCACCGCCCGGATTTGAACTTTTAATGGGTAATTTTTTAAATATAAACCTTTTTGTACCCGGTTTCATAATTAATTTGTTTGTATTACGTTTTGTTTGCAAAGGTAATATCCGCGATGATTTATATTTTAGGGTCCCGTTCCCAAAGGGTAAAAACGGGACCCTATTGCAAAGACTCCTTCTACGAATCAGTAATGTTAGTAAAAAGGCGGCCACACGTGCGAGGCAATAGAATCTATGTACAAAATTTCATAACTGTATCATGAAGAATTACTAAGTTGTGTCAGAAAAAATACGTAATCACCGAGCCATCCAAGCGACTGAGGGGTGGTTTAGCACTTGCACCCAGCTTTTTACTGGCGCTTAATGCCCGCTATGACCTGCCGTGACTTGTGTTTTACTTAGTGTCAACTTGTAATCTTTTTAAATATTTTTGGAAAAAAATATAACGTGGTGTAAAAACTATTGGAATCCATTCATTTACTGATTTTGAACAAACTATATAACTATATTCAGGTTTCAAGGTACAATATCTATATAATGTTGTATATAGGGTGACTAGCAATTAGTGTACGATACTTAAACACGTGATTGTGCTCATGATAACAAACAATTTTTAATATGGGAGCAAAGCCGAAGCCGCGAAAAAAATATCAGCTGTTCAGTACATTAGGCAAACATAAATCTACTAAACAGCTGATTTTTTTTCGAGATTTCAGGTTTGTTCCCATAATAAAAGTTGTTGGTTATCATGAGCACAATCACGTGTTTAAGTATCGTAAACTAATTACCAGTCACCCTATATTATAAAGAAACGGAACCGTTCGTACGCGAGTCCAACTCGCACTTAGCCAGTTTTTTTTTTTGGTTATAACCTTAGGCAAACATTTTACGAACATTAATGAGGGTTTTCATTACAAATAATAAGTAATTAAATTCTTTGTCAGAAGTTCGGGTTTTAATTTTCGCATATTAGCACCTAAATTACGGGTTACTTTGATCTCAGTATTTGGTTTTTAACTGACCGTAAGCCTCTCTTGACATAACAGATAAATAAAGAGACGCCTGCGGTCATGTTGTTTTATCTTTGTAAAGAATACTTAAACCCTACTTACACAAAGGCACAGATGGTTTTGGCATAAGTTGTACTAACGGAACTTGTGTCAGAAACAATGGTCGTATTCCAAAATCCGGTTTTTAGGGTTTTGTACCTTAAAAATAAACAGTGGATCCCTTACAGGATCACTTTGTTGTTCGTCTGTCTGTGTGTCAAGACCATTTATCTCGGGAACGCATAGAGCAGTGGTGGCCGAGTGGTAAAGACCCCGACTTACGAGTTGTAGGTCGCGGCTTCAAACCCAGCTAGGCGCATTACTTTGTGCAATTTATTTCATCACCACAGCTCACAAAACGATGAAGAAAAACCTCGTAAGGAAACCGGCAAGTCCTAGAACAAAAAATTCGAAGACGTGACATCCACTAACACGCACTGGGCCCGCGTGGTGGATCACGGCCCATTCCCTTTCCTAGAGAGGAGGCCTGAGTCCCAGCAGTGGGAAAATTATAAGGCCGTCTAAGCTAAGCTAAGCTAAGCGTAGAGGTATCGAGTTGAAATTAAACCAATTGAAGCTGTGAAAAAATCAAATATCTAAGCTAACAAAAAAAGGTATGGCCGTTTATGTCGCAAAGAAAGAAAGATAAATATTTTATTTGTCAAACATAAATTATCTTTCTTTTTTTTGCAAAAAATTTATATTTCGATACTCGAGGGAATCAAAATCATAAGGCACTTCCCGTTGACTCAGAATCCTGACTTCTATGGAGTTTCC
The DNA here is from genome assembly GCA_910589285.2 of Mythimna ferrago. NCBI lineage: Eukaryota > Metazoa > Arthropoda > Insecta > Lepidoptera > Noctuidae > Mythimna > Mythimna ferrago. Next base: position 17,101,559 of record OU342694.1, on the reverse strand, counting down.
TAAATGTTCTTTTCCATGGAGATCTAGACTTTGAAACGTGCAATTTACCCTCACTTTTTTTAACTGACTGACATTTAGATAATTCAAAAGTGCCTGTTATTTGTTTATTTGAAGTGAAGTTTCTGGTTTATCCACTAGTATAATTATTTATTTGTTTAAGATTAATATTATCTATGGCTATTGCATGTAACAACTTTGTATAAAAATATTAAATGAAGATCATTTATTTATTATTATACGCATAGGCACTCATTTGCAATTTTCTTGGTATTTCATTACGACCGTTCAAGAAAGCTATCCGTCTTGTTGCACGTGATTACGAAAGTTAATGGATCATTTTCAGGGTTCTTTATCAAATTCACGAATGAAATGAGATATTAAATATTATTAAAATACATTATGTTTCATTGGCATATTTGGATGTTCTAGATGAATTTATTAAAAAGGTTTCATTTTAAGAATAGATTACTGGTTAACATTATATTATTGTATTATTAATTCATTAAACGAAAAGCGAACGCCGGCGTTCGCGCACCTATTGTCTTTCTATTGTGTTTCTAATTACCACGATTGAAAGGACAACCTAACCGCCTATTATAGGTCTCTCAGATCTTGGCGATATTATTTTGTTGAAGATTTTTTCCATACATGTACTATCCATACCATAGACACTTCCGCCTGACTACCGCTAAGTTCATTTTTGCTTGCACTCGAAAGGAAAACTTCAAAGGGTTTGGTTAGACGTCATGCCTCAGGATTCAAGCGGAATTTTTTTAAGTGATCAGGCAGAAGTGACCGCTGTACCTTCATACCTCCTCCGTAGACATGTGCCTATGCTTGTTGAGATCTAAAGTACGCGCATTTAATTTTTGCAAGTGAAACCTATCTGCAGCGGTCTTAAAGACCGTAGACCGAAAGTAATAACGTGATAATTTTTTTCTTCATAATTATTTCGGTTTTTCGTGAAATAATTGTTACGCGCTAGTTGTGGCTCAAACGTTTAGATGACAAAAATATAGAAATATACTATAGACAGTAGTGATTAGGAACCTAATTGGCATGCTGGTTTTTATTGACTTTGTACTAGAAAATATTCACAAAGATCAAATTGACGGTGTGTAATATTTATGAAATAAGGCTATTTTTATCTTACAGAAATAACTATAAATATGTTAATTACTTTAACAATTGAAATTACGAAAAGATGCGTCTAAATGATATTGAGTTTTACATAACATTTTACATTATATTTTTTTAAATCTTTACTAAAGAGCTTTATCACAGTAATTTTGACCATGTCGCTCCATCATAGCCAAACTTTTTATTTTGAGGTTTTTTGTTATTCCTCGTGAGCAAAAATTTTAATTGTTTATTATTTTAATATCAATAAGTCTGAAAAGCCCCGCTTAACCTAAATTTACCTCTCTCTATCTATGATGATTAGTTTTTTCTGCAGCAATATTTCACCGGTGTTTGACAGACCGGGGGTAGGTGGTTACGTGACTAAAATAGGAGAGAAGTCGTTAAGGGTTAACATAAAGACCAACGTTTCTTTTTAAATAAGTTGCGTTTATGAACGTTTCGCAAATAGCAGTTTAAGAAACTGTGAAATAATAGTTGATATAAAACAAGAATGTGATTTTAGTTTATTATTATCGCATTTATAACTTTAATTTATTAGAACCTTTTCAGTCATTAGAGTTTTTCTACGGTAAGAAATTCACGATACTTGTGTGAATTAAAGTAAAGATTTTGACAAATAAAATTGTCTTTTTCAAGAAGTAGTTATTCAGATAAAACCCTATCGATAGGGTTTTATCAGAATAACTACTTATCTATGTAATTGAATCAATTGTACGATTTATTGGTACGAATAGCTTCATCAATTGGTTACCCATTTTTCTAAGATATTTCAATGTCATAGAACATAATTAATGCACCTGGAGGCCTTAAAACGAATTCTTAACACGATCTATTTCACGACCTAAACTGAAATGTTAAAGTGATGGAGTTTGTAGAAGGATCAGTTTAATTTCTTTTGCTGCAGTTATACAGGGTTATTTGGAAAAAGCTGGCAATGTCTCAGCACTATGTTATAAACATCATAAACAATAACTTTTGTTCTATGACTTTTAAAAATAAATTATAACTAAAATATAAGCAGATTCAGATTCATCAGATTTTCATACAAAAATAAAAATATTTAATCAGGCGGCGGTGTTGCTTAATGCGCATGCGCTGCGTCATACAGACGTAGGTAGGGTAGGTATAGCAAAATACAGAGTTGAAATAATTATGTTACAGAGAAAAACGAAATCTTGAAGGTTTGTTTTTGGTAAATGTATTATGTTTTGTAAAAAGTCATAGAACAAAAGTTGTTGTTTATGATGTTAGCAATACAGTCCTGCAAGGTTGTTAATGTTTTTCAAATAACCTGGTATAGGTTTTCTAGCTCCATCCTTCTTTCTCGTTCGTAGGCTTGACATTTTAACACGTCGTATTAAGGCCCCTGTTCTGCATCTGCACTGATATATTCCACTGAAAAGAAGAAAAAGAACAAAAAGAGATTATTTACGACAAACATGACATATAACTTAAAAAATAAAACAATAACAAATTAACACAATAGACACATCCGCGCAAAATGGCTAGCGCTCAGCAAAATGCTGGGGTTCATGAATTGAACAGAGTCACAGTGCTGATTTTCAGCGTCAGCTGACGTCGTGGACGAGACTTTGAACTGATTTCATTAACATTAATTAACATTTTTTGTTACAATGTATTATTTTAACAAAACTTTACACTGTATTTAAAACACGATTTGCATGTTACAAGCACTTTTAAAAATAAAAAGGTAGTTAATTCTATTCTATATGCAATAAGATTAGACATTTGAACAAACCGTTTTTACTGTCCGTTCAACTGATTTTGGCTTTTATTGCGTAAACATAAGGAATGCATTAAAAGCAAAAAGAGTGGTTACAGTACCAACTATTTACTGCAGACGCCATCTGTTGTGCCACCAACGCAATAAAAGTCATAATCGATTGAACGGAAGTAACACAGGTTTGTTAAAATGTTTAATATGATTGCGGGTGGAGTACAGTAGTTTAAAATATTGGTTTAGATTTAGTAGTTTTAGAAGTTCAAAGTTCAAGTTCTTTTGCTTAAGAGATCCAATATTAGTATGTTTAAATAGATTTTTATAAGTCTGTGCTGCCAATTCATTACATTTTGGGCGCTAAGTTCTTATTTAATTTAGCCGTTAGATAAAATATTCAGTTTTGTATTAAACATACTAATTTCAGGTCATACACCTTGTACCTATTTGTTTTGTTTTTTAATTGAATATTATAGAGAATATGCATGATATCTTTTAAATTGCTAAATTATTTATTTTTAGCTATAATAAACAAATATGAAAGAATTTTTAAAATAATAAAATATGTTCATTAACAACGAAGTTATAAGCTTCAAAGCTGGTAATAAGAACTCATCATGTCCAAAGAATACAGCGAGAGAGATATATTTATTTAAAATTTTTCTACCTCGTTTGTTTTTTTGCCAATTTTTTTTTTAATATTTTTATCATTGTTAATATTCTATTTTTGTTTATTTATTGATAAATTGGTTATCTCACTATTTTATTTTCATACATATTCCCTACTCCACGTTTTATATTTCTAGAAAAAAATACCTGAAAAAACAATATATTAATTTTATAACATCTCATTTGATTTTTTATATTTATTTATATATTTTTTTTCTTAACAATCCCCAAAATAACTGCTTTTGTAAATATTTCATAACTAATAATATCAATGTACCCTTTCTTTTCAGTCAATCGATTCAAGACAATCGTTTGGAACTGAGTAAACCAATCTTTTAATGAAAGTACATAAATATACTTAAATTAAAAGAAATTAAAGTACGAATACTTTTCAGGCTATTGTCAAAAAGGACTAAGTCAATTGGATCAATGACACTGAATGGAGTTAACGGCGATACTTACCTCAACAATTAACCATAAAATAAGGCTTATTACACAATTTAATTGCTAGGAAAGATAAAATATTGAAAAAGATGATTTCAAAAATAAGGGTAGTAAAATGGAGAGTACAACAAAAATAACATCTGAAGACCTGTGTGTATGACTGTACAATATGACGAAGAAATGTCTAAAAAAAAACAAAACTCACTTTGGTTCCGCTGCAGTCGGGTAAAAATGCCAAAGAAACAAAGAACAGTTCTTTAATGGAGTCTTATAATAATATCTCATAGAAGCTAAACGGCAACGTTTCGCAATTTTGTTTTATTATTTAGATGTAAGGTACATAAGTCAAAAATAAAAGTACCGAAATTTTACCAAAACAATGGGAATGACACGAACCCACCATAAAGCGAAGAAAAGCATCAGAAAAGTGTAATAGGTTTTGTTTATGTAGAAGTTGACAAAAAGTACCAAAGAAAATAAATAAAAAATATTATGACTTATTAAAAAAGTAAAAAAAAAACGAATAGCAAAATGAGTCAACCCCAAAGAGCTGAAAACAGATAAAATTCAGTTTTTTTTTTTTGTCAACTTTTATTATATTATTATTTTTCCAAATATAATAATTAAGTGTACACATATTATTAATGTAAATAACACTATTTATTTATTTATAACATGTTAACTGTAGATGGACTTACTAACTTGTACAATGATGCTAATTTCGCATTTAAATAACTAAGCATTTGCCTTAATTAAAATAATAATTTATTAAAATTGCATTAATTGTACTTATTATTTATTGTGGAATAAACGAAATGAATACTAACATTTTTGTTTTTATGTGTACTTACCTAACCCTTTTAACATTTTGGTGCTCTTGAAATTCTTAAGAAGTAAGTCCTTTAGAAATTTCAAGATCTTGAATAAAGACTATTAATTTTAATAGCATGAAAATAATTATGGATTTTTCATAATAAGCAATTTCGGGACGACTTAGATGTCTTCTATAGGAATTGGTAAAAAGTGGATCAGATCCAGGAAAAATGGAAGGAATGAAGAGAGGGCTTTTGCCTAGCAAAGTTTAGTTGTGGATCAGTAGTAGTATAGGTTAGATACAATATTAATAATATAAATTATGTTACTAACAAATACTCAGTTATTTTTTTGTCAAATTGAGGTATCCTGATAATTATGTTAATAGAATAAAGGCCGACGGAATATTGGCATGATTTACTTTTTTCTTTTTGCCAAAAATGAAACCTTATACCAATACCAGGAATTAATATCAAAAAGAACCAGGATCTTTAAACCGTAACCGAACGAAGATACGTATAGAAGCATTGCTAGTTTATTTTTGTTAGGCGTTACTATTTTCGTTAAATAATGATGAAATGGAAATATAATACATGGTGTTTTGAGCTTTCCATAAAAAAAATAGATTAAATTGGTTATTACTGTTATATTTTTTTCACAGTCACAGTTTTTCATTACTAAAAATAGTAAAAAAAAGTGATAAATGGATTGAAAAGATACGCGTTAGTATTGTGATAGTGATTGACATTATTTAATGCGTACGCACCATAAAAATCAAAATTAAAACTATATTTAACAATGGAAAACTTAAAATATCAGACATACAGTATTTTTATTTAAGAAAAGTAAAGCCTCATAACAAACTATAGCAATACACTAAATAGTCTCTAACTTCGTTTGGTTACAGTTGGTGGACATAATTATTTTTGTTTTGCTATTGATTTACCTAACAGTCTTTTAAGATATGGCCTAAGATTCACTTTTGGCGAAAAGAAAAAAATTAAACTCTAGCTATGTATGGGAAAAGTTTTGTTCCTCTTTATCCATTTTTCTTTTTTTTTTCTCTTTATGCACTAGTAATATATAGGTATAAAACAACATAATGGATTTAGGCATTTTCTACCAGTTGACCTTAAAGGTGATGAAGAAACATAGAAACATAGAAGACACACTTGGTATGTGCATTTTAATAAATAGCAAATAGAAAACAATGAAAAAACTATAGTGCGTTGGGGTAAGATCGGCATTGGTGTTAAAATGTATAAATATAAATTATACCACTTATTTAGCTTTATAATTTATTTTTATTTTTAATGCTAGACATATTGCGTGCAGCGACATTATGATCCACCTTGCCCCAATATCCCAATGCCGATCTTCCCCCAACCCACCGTACTTGTAATTTATTTTATTATTATTCTCTCGCTTGCGTTTGACCACCTGATAAGCGATAATGTGGCCGACAATGGCGTACGCTTGCCTAGAAGTAACTTATTCACTCTTACTCCTGATTTAAAGACACTTAGGTTGTAGTAGCAATCAGATAACACAAACTCGGGCAGGGAATTTCACTCCTTAGCTGTACGCACAATAAGGGTGAGTTGCACCATTTAACTATAACGATAACAAAGCCGTTAACAGTTGTCAAATCTTCGAATTGACCAATAGGCGGCCATTTCACGGCTGGTTATGGCTTGGTTATCGTTATAGTTAAATGGTGCAACTCACCCTAAATGTGATCCCAAAACGCTTTATACATATTATTCTCAATTATAAAAAAACAAATTAAAGTTATGATGATTCTACCAATTTCTTACGAAGGTTAACTTAAAGGAGAACCAATCGGTGACTGACCTGATGTTCAGTGGGAGCGCATTCCAAAGAAAGATTGCCTGAATAAAGAAGTAGGACTGGATAAACCAAAACGATGTGATGATTTAGCTTTATATACAGGGTGTCTTTGATATCGACGACGATCACAAAATCGTTATATTAATATTTTTAGTGAAAAAAAAATGAATTACTTTTAAAATTAAAATCTTCATCGGGGTTGATAAGAATAATGTTATCAACTGCGATGACTTTTTAATTAATTATGTTTTAATTCATTTTTTTTTGTTTTTTAACTCTGAGTACAGATATTTTTTAAAAAAGCCGACGAAAAATTCCACCACTGGTGGGTTTAGAATCATGTACTGGATTCTTGGTATTCGTTTGTGCGTCGATGTCAAAGACACCGTGTATACACAGAAGAAGCCGTATGTTTTTACGTGTATGTGTTTTTATTACTCTTTCAAGCTCGCACGCAACAAGTTTAAGAAAAAAGAACTCGAAAAATTTAACATTTTTTTTACTAAAGCCATTAATTAACCTTTACAGTCATTTCACAGAATGGAATCAAAAGAATTTCTGTTTTTAAAATCTATATATTCAAACTTTAAGGCCAGACTACTTTGAATTCAATGTAATAGAGTTTCTCTATTTATAGTACATAAAAGAACCTTTACAATGTCTAGACGAAATTCCTACAGCTTCCACACTTTCATTACTTTTAGATTACAAAACAGAAATTTTAAAACAATTTGAATTTAGTCAAATTATATGAAAGCTATCTATTTGAAAAAGGCTTTGGTTCTAAGAATGTGATACAATAGTTATTAAAGTATGAATTACATAGTAATGTTACAGAATACTTGCTTTTGCCAGCGGCTTTGTCTGCGTGGAAAAATGTGTGATTACAGGCCATTTCTTCTCCTAGGTAGCGCTCAGTAGCATTCTATTGATGAAAGATTTTTTATAATCAGTTCAGTAGTTTTTAAGTAATTTAGTCTATTAAATATGAAGGTCTATAAAAAGACAGCTGAAACCAACGACTTCACGTGCTTCCTGAGGCACGGACGATATCTTGGTATATTTTTTAGTAAGTCAAAGTCAAAAAGTCAAAGTCAAAGTCAAAGTACTTTATTTGCCAGGTGTATTAAAAATGTCGTTCGATAGGTACACGTGAAGATTTGTCACTGCAGCACCCAGCTCCATTACAACTTCGCCTGCGGTTCGCGTGAATTTTGCCTCCGTTGCAATGACACTTTTCTTGTTGATAAATGTGAAAAAATTTTGATTTTTTTTTGCGTTTTTCTAAATATACTATTTCATGAACTTACTTCATGAGTCTTCGATAAAAATAGACTGCGAAAAAATATACAAAAGCCATGTGCAAAAAACCACACAGACACACATGTTAGCTTACAAAAAAGATGTCATTTATGTTACATTTCCAGCAACTAGCGCTTAATATCCGGCTCGAAGAATCTGTCCTTCGAGCCGGATTATAAACCAAGGCGATATGATTAGCAAAGTGTGCTCGGCAATTCAGTTGTAAGGACAACACTGGACGCTCTCCTTCACGCTTCATAGACGTGACCTTGTATTTTCTAGCTAGAACTAAAATAACGAGAAAATACCTTGTAATCCTTGTAGCATAGATAAGCACTAGATTACGAGGTATTTTCTGTTGTACCTCTTGAATACATAGTCTAAAGGTACAAGACGTATTATGTTGAATTAAGATTTAAAATTTATAGAACAGTGTTGGAGGGAAACCAATTTTCAAATTACTCTATTGTCCCTTATTTTCCTCAAGAATTGGGAGATACAGGGCAATTTATGACGACCATAACTCGCTGTCTGGTAACGACTAGGCCTGAGTTAAAGAGCAAAGGAAACGAAGGGGAACGAAGTCTACTAGGCCCATGGGTTTTTTTTTCCGGTGGGAAACTCATCCAATGACATCCCCGAGAGCGGGAGATTGTGTCAGACTTTTACTGACTAAAAACCCACTCCTGTTCCTTCGTTGCCTTTCGTACCGGGACTGAGCTATCTTTCGAAACTAACCCTGGCCCCAGTAGGCTTCGATCCAGTTGGGCCCCTACGGTTGCTGACAACTCCTTGAAGGGCGCGGGAATAGTGCGCGCCGTCGACGACTTGGGTTCGGTCCGGACAGTTACCGGACGGTCGGACAGCGATTTACCCATTGCTCGCCATCCGCAAGTCCGCGCTTACGGTGGCCGGAAATCAGGATTGGAATCCCAGCGGCGGCTGGGGCGCTGTGAGCGCCGTAGCCTGATGCGGTCGGCCTCCTCCTTTGCTATCATTACTGCTTCGTAGAAGAAGGCCACCGCCTGCCATTCCTCCTCGCTCCGGACCATGGCCTGTACCAAGGCCCGGCATGTGAGATTGCCGCCGCTGATTGCCCTCACGAAGGCACGGCGATGCTCTGCCCAAGCGGGGCACACTTTTAATGTGTGCTTCACCATGACCTCCGGGCGTTCCGCACAGTGGCGACACCCGGGCGTCACATCCGTACGAATCCGGTGCAGGAAGGCCCATGGGTTGATTTCCGAAAGAGAAACCTGGGGTCCTGGAATGTAAGGCAAAGATGAAACATAGGAGTGGGATTTAGTCAGTGAAAGCCTGACCCGCCTTCTCGCTCCACTCTTGAGTGGAAAAGTCATTGGATGATTTCTCACCATAAAAAAAGTGTAATTGATATTGTGAAGGTTCAGATGATTTTTGGGGTGTTGGTTCTAGGAATGTAGTGCTAATGAAAAGAAACTAGTTTTGAGGCCTTTTTTCATAATAATCTTCTATTTGGTTTTTTCTTTATACACCTGCAATGTTTTCTTTTGACCACCCTAGGTAGACTGGAAGAGTAAGTCCGCTTTTGTGCTTTTATGTTGCATGAAGTTTTAATAAATAAATAAATAAACTGCGTGGATCAAGATTATCAACACAAATATTATAAAGATGTTTTTTTGTTTGTAGGAGGTAATCTCTGAAAGTACTGGTCTGATTGCGATTTTTTTTTTCACGAAAGCTGCTTTCTTTCTGAGTGACATAGGCTATACTTTATGTATGCGAGCGAAGCCGCTAGGAAAAGCTAGTACTTTATATTTTCAGCAGTTATCTTACATGGCCTAAACAAAATTCAGTGACTGAAAAAGTGGATCTAGCGAAAAAAAGAAACGCCTGGTATTTGTAATGACAGTTAAAATACGCGTTGATTAGTCCGGTTAATTTAGACATCCGAGGGTACAAAAATTCACACCCTGCTGAGAATTGGTAGGAATGACAAGTATCTTTTCTTTAGCATACTAAAGTACTTAAAGAGGACCAAAAAGATCTCATTGAACTTACAAACTGACGTTGACCCAGCTCAATGTTAACACCGAAGTCAAACACATACTTAATAGAAATCCTTTAGGTTCGAACTCTATTGTTATAGAACAAAGGTAGCCCATTGTTTCGTGTCAGGTCATTTACATGGAAGATTGGGGACCCTTAATTAAATCAAGATGTATGTGTTATCCCTTAATAGTTATGTTTGAGGTAGGTTTATTTTATAGTCATAAAAGTTTAATAATAAGGAATTCCTACAAGTCATATACAGAATATTACACGTATATTGTACAAAGAAGTTACATTATGTAAATATTTATTTAAACAGAAGTACAAGAAATGCAAAAGAATTACCATTTTACAATTAAATGAAATGTCACTATATAACCCGCCTCTGATCGTTTCCGGTGCAAAGGTGCCCATAACACTCGGCGCATTACCTCGCTGAACAGAGATGGCCATCCTTTGCACTAAAAACGACCTGGACCGGGAGTCACCCGTTGCCTCACCGAGCCTAAAAAAAAACAATAATATAATAGATGTCAAAAAAATAAAGTCAAATGATGATTAATACAGACTCTGACTAATGGTGATCAGTTGACTTAAAACGTTCAGAGCTGGGGCACAAGTCAGCTATTTTTATAAATTCGTCATTCCGTAATAGAGTTGCTGTAAAATGACAATATCGAGCTTATTAAAAGCAATAACTGCGCAATGACGTTCTAATGGTAGGTCACTGACCAAAGGAACTGTCAAAATTTTTGCAGATTACCGCATAAGTAAGACATTCATTTGTAAATATGTACGAGATTACCATTCTATCCCACTTATTTCAATGGAGTGTCAGTGGTTGACCATTGGAAAGTCATAATGACGCCATTATATTAGTAGATTACCAAACTTACCCAAAATCAACAATTATGAAATCAATGATAGACCATTCTGACACAGCAGACTTTGGGCCCTGGACACAGGCTTCCTCAAGTGTCACTACAACGAACAGTCCTGTGCGTTACGCATCCAACGGAATCCCAGGACCCTTACCACATTGGTCTAACTTGTTGGAGGCCTTTCAAATCTGCGTTTTCCGGTGCATAGTCGCCACTCCAGAATCTTTCACCCCATCGACCTGTCTGTTCTGCGAACAATGGGCCCTGCTCACTGCCACTTCAGTATTGTGATTCTTTGGGCATTGTCATCAACCATGGTTTTCCAGCGGATATCTTCATTTCAGATGCGATCACGCAAGGAAATTGACCATAGACCTTTCCATTAGTTTACCATAAGTAGCACAACCATACAAATCATGGTGACCAACATAACCCAAAGTATTGCTAAACACAATGGTAATGATCAGAACAATGCTTGCAGAGCGAATGGTCAGTTGGAGTGAAAATGTTTTTATTTCCTTATAAAACCTCAGAAGCTAGTGCACAGTACTAAAAAAAAATAATGTCGTTTGATATAGAGAAGAACCATGATTTGATGAGAACTTCCATGTATGTGACGATCATGTGACGGAAGATACAGCTGCATTAAGAAGAATTTCTCAAGGTGAGAAGAGTGAGTTTAGAGGGAGATTTATCTAGCAGTGTATAACCTCAATGTTAATAATAAGGCGTATGAAGTCAACATTATTTGAAACATACAACGAACACTCTTGTTGATTGACAGAAAACAAGATTGTCCCATAAAATTATAGCAAAGCAAAAACGCCAAGTCCCAGGTGACACGAACTCAGCCGAATTTTCGTCAAATCCCTAGAAACCTTCCATAATATTTCGTCCCGATTTTCTGCAACATGTTTCGTATAATTTGATTGTATCCTTCAAAGATAAGTATTAGATATGTTACCATATTTTTTTTTTTGCTGGCCTCTCTAATATCAGTCAGCTGGTTGGTCAATGATGCAATGGAGGTTGAAAAATATTAACTGAACTGTCGTGCCGTACCCTGTACCGGTTTTGTAATGGATAAGAAAAATATAAATGAAACGCTTTATAAATCACTAGCCAAATATTTTTTTGTCATTATTTGGCTTTAATACATAAGTATTTGATATCGCCATTCATTGTGCACGCCATCACAGCGTTGCCACTTTCCGCATAACGCAGATCGTCTCCAGACATGTTCAGTTCGGGGTTCATGCGGAAGAAACGCCTGGATGTCACCAATATGTGAACTGCTAGGAGGATACAGCGAAGCCTACAGTGGAGGTGTACCCCATTTAGGCGAAGCACGACCATGTCCTCGTGGCCGCGATCAGCGGTAGTGACCTTTCGAACCGAGCCCTGGTACAGGCCATGGTCCGGAACGAGGAGGAATGGCAGGCGGTCGCCTCCTGCTGTGAAGCAGTAATGCTAGCGAAGGAGGTGACCGCGCGCGTGAGAGAACATACTTCCTCACGCCCCAGCTAACGGGATTCCGACTCCGATTTCCAGCCACAGTTGGCGAAGGCTTGCAGACGACGAGCAATGGGTAGCTCAAAATCCGGCCGTCCGGATCGAGCTCGAAAAGGAAACAAGGGTTATAGAGAATGCATAAGCTCTTTATAAACTATTGCGCCTCACCATCAACGATTGCATCATAGTGATCCTACCTGATGATAAGCAGTGGCTTATCATCAGGTGGGATCGCTGTCAAAAACTAGTTAATATCAATTAAAAAAAACACAGGGGAAAGAAGGAAGATATGAGTGGATTTTAGTCAATAATAATATAACACGTCTGCCCGCTCCACACAAGCCTCAGCGAGAGAAGACTGGAAGATTTCACACCTAAAAAAAATTAATGCGGGAAATTATCTCGCAAAAAATTAAATAGAACACTGTGTCTATACATCTCCCGTCCAATTTTTCTGTCGCAGGTCTGCTGGAAGAAATTTCATTTAAAATAAGCAGTACCTTCATGCTCTTCCATTTGAATTTGTTCTTTTCATTTTTAAAAGTTTGTGTGTTTAACGAGTACTTACGAGTTTGTAGGTCGCAGGAACAAATCCAGCCAGGCGCATAGTTTTGTGTAATTTAATTTTATCACCACTGCTCCCAAAACGGTGAAGGAAAACAAACTGTGAAGAAAACGGCATGTCTTAGAACCAAAAGTTCGAAGACATGTGTTACATTCATCAACCACTGGGCCCGCGTGGTGGATTACGACCCATTCCCTCTCCTAGAGCGGAGGCCTAATTCCCAGCAATAGGAATATTAAAGAAGGCTGATTCAATTTTGTTATGTATGTGTGTATTATTTATTATTATTATTACTAAAATAGTTCTGAGTAAACATGTAGATGGATGGAGAGGGAGAGGAAGGCCGAAGAAAAGATGGATGGATTGTGTTAGAAGTGATATGAAAGAAAAGGGAGTTAGTGATAGTTTGACGGGTGACAGGACAGAATGGAAGAAAAAAACATATTGTGCCGACCCCAAATAATATAAGATAAGGCCAGGAAGAAGAAGAAGATGTATGTGTAGCGACATCTATGGCGCCACATAAGAACTACGAAGAATATACGAAATCCTGCATCGCGCAATCAAAGTTCTCCGCGCGATTTGAATATATACGACAGCCCGAAATCATCTATCGGGCAGTCGCCCACCAGACTATAACACCTGTCTGGTCGGAGGATCCTTCCTTTTCAATGGAGGTTTGCGGGACTTTACTCTCTGTTCCGCCTACCTCCAAACTGGTGACCCTCGACAATGAACGTCAGCGCAGCCTTCGTGCGGCTATTACTTCGTGACGTCATCATCACTTCCTCAAGCTTTCGAGTAGCGAGCCATACAGCCAGCACCCACGGCTATAGAGGGTATCCTGACCACCAGCATGCCTACCTGGTCATACCTGGTCATCACCTTCAGCCTCATCAGCGACCTTGGCTTGGCACACCTCACCTTCGGCCAGTCACATGAAGAGCTACATATGAAAAACCTCTCCTGGTCGACGCCAGCAGTCAAGCCCTACGTCGCACAGCACCGCTTCGACTCACTGAAGCCAGCAGCACTACTCCGACTCACTGGAGCCAACAGCACCACCCCGACTCACTGGGGCATCATCCCGACTCACTGGGACATCATCACCCCGACTCACTGGGGCATTATCCCGACTCACTGGGATAACAACACCCCGACTCACTGGGGCATCACCGCAGACAGTTCCGACTCACCGAGAACTATGCGGCATCGGTTCCGACCCACTGGAACCAACCTTCGCTGGCCTGGCGCGCATCAAGAACCATCGATCTCCGATCTCCGGAGGGGAGTGATGTAGCGACATCTATGGCGCCACATAAGAACTACGAAGAATATACGAAATCCTGCATCGCGCAATCAAAGTTCTCCGCGCGATTTGAATATATACGACAGCCCGAAATCATCTATCGGGCAGTCGCCCACCAGACTATAACACCTGTCTGGTCGGAGGATCCTTCCTTTTCAATGGAGGTTTGCGGGACTTTACTCTCTGTTCCGCCTACCTCCAAATATGTAACAAATAAATAGAAGTAAAAAATCTTGTCAACGGGAAGCCTTCGATTGTGATTCCCATGAGCACAGATTGTCCAAGTTAAAATTCCAATCGTGCTTTAAAAAATCATATAGGAAGAGTAAAATAACGTAGAAACACAATGCAGTCTAATACTCGTATAACGAGGACACAATTTTTTTTCAATACAACACATAATAACAAAGACAATACCAAGAAGGTTTGATTGAAAATAAATTGAATTTCGTTTCGCTACGGTTCAATGTGTCAAAAGGATTTATTGGATTCTTGATGAAATGTGGGAGCAACGAGCTGAAAAAGGCTCAGTTTGTAGGTAATGTTGATATGAAACACATACCTATACGAACAATACAAGAGTGGACCTATTTGATTGCCTCGCAAAATTAAAGAAATTAATCATCATCATCATCATCATTTCAGCCGAAGGACGCCCACTTTAGGACATAGGCTTCTCCCAAATTTCACCACAACGAACGGTCCTGTGGGGCTCGCATCCATCGCATTCCTGTGACTCTCCCCAGGGCCTCAAGTCTGCTATTACAATAGTGTCGAATGGTCTATCATTGATTTCATAATTGTTGATTTTGACAAGTTTTGGTAATCTACTAATATAATGGCGTCATTATGACTTTCCGATGGTCAACCACTGACACTCCTTTGAAAGAAATGGCATAGAATGGTAATCTCTTACATAATGACAAATGAATATCTAACGTATGCGGTAATCTGCAAACATTTTTACAGTTCCTTTGATCAGTGACCTACCATTACGACGTCATTGCGCAATTAGTGCTTCTAATAAGCTTGATATTGTCATTCTACCACAATTCTATTAAAAGACCACTGAAGAAGATTATGAATTAGCAGATTACAAACTTTTAGCAAAATGACAATGGAATCGTGTTGGAATGTCGAATTTATAAAAATAGTAGGCCCCAGGTCTTCAGTTCATCTTGTGGGCGGCCTTCCAACGCTACGTCTTCCGGTATGTGGCCGCCACTCCAGAACCATTCGTTCTCATCGTTGGGGACGAATGAACATTACCCACAGAACAGAGCGATTAATGTGCCCTGCCAAATGCTACCTAAAGGCCATTCTTCGCGCTCTGTCGACAAATTTTGATTCTTCAGAAATCTTGATACAATCACGCTTAAGAACTCCAAGCATACCCCTTTCCATTGCCCTACGGGTGACTTTAAGCATTCTGAATGAGGCCCGTTGTACAAGCGACCACGTTTTAGGCTCGTATAGTGTACCGTAGCTACATAATTTATACATAGTATTTACTTCAAAACTCAGACGAAGCAGTTATTAAAAAAATACATAGAAGTATAAGTTTCTTAGTTAGAGTTAAGATTCATTAATTACTATCTATATAATAAAGTCATAATCAACCTTTCAATGGTCTCACTGCTGGGACTCGGGCCTTCTCTCTAGGAGAGGGAATTGGCCGTAATCCACCACGCGAGTCCAGTGCGGGTTAGTGAATGTCACACGTCTTCGAATTTTTGGTTCTAGGACATGCCGGTTTCCTCACGATGTTTCCCTTCACCGTATTGAGAGCAGTGGTGATGAAATAAATTACACAAAGTAATGCGCCTGGCTTGGTTTGAACCCGCGACCTACAACTCGTAAGTTGCAGCCATTACTACTCGGCTACCAGTACTCTAATTTAAAGTATTTCAGGTATGACTTTTTTGAAAATGGCTAGTAGTTGACCCTATCAAAAAAAATATTTACTGTTATACAGAAGATACATTCAAATATTGTCTTAGACATAAGCCAAAACAGTCTGTAGTTCGCTATCCACACATCATATAAGGGCCGAACCCGAGTTAAGGGCGTGTAATATACCACGCGTGCCTCAAAGAGATGTCAGCAGACCGTGGGTGCCCAGCAGGTCCGACGCCTGCTAGAGTCATGGGAAAATATATGAAAAGGATTCTCGTGGTCTTAGAACGCAAAATGCAGCTGAAGATGTGGTTTTATTCAATAAAGTTTGACACGCCTTTCCACTCCACCTTAAAGTACCTAAGTGAAGTCATTAGATACTTACAACTTACAAAAAAAAACGTGTAAGCCTAGCGCCTACCATTTTTAATACACAGCTTGCAGTTAAAAGTGTTTGCTATTTGATGTCAGTGTGAATACAGATACAGTCGGAAACTAATTAATTCAATGTAAGTAGTACATCTACACCAATATTACAAAAAGGGAAAATTTGTATTTTTGGGTGTACTATGTTGGCGGTGTAAAGGGCCTTGTAAGTATGCTGTGGAGTCAAGAGCGGCGCAGATCTGGTCAGACCAACGTATTGGGATGCGCCCGCGAGGCCTTTTTCCATCTACTTTACCAGTCACGATTAGCCTTTCGAGGTTTCCATCGTCTTTCCTTGCAATGTGACCGGAGTATTGCAGAATTTTGCGAAGACACTCGGATGACAAACGCGAGGAGATTTTTAGTTCACCCAGAATGGATACGTTGGTCCGAAAGGCTGTCCAAGGGATACGAAGCATTTTTCTCCAGCACCACATCTCAAAGGTGTCAATGCGTTTGCGATCTGCTGTCTTCAGCGTTCAAGTCTCAGCGCCATAAGAGAAGATCGAGAAGACCAGAGTCCGCACCAGTTTGGTTTTGGTCTTTACGGAGACGTCTTTTCTTTTAAGCATCGTAGTATAAAAGCAGATAAGGAAAACATTATGTTGGCTACCTTGAACTCACGCGTTCCGAACCGAAAAAAAGTACTTATTATAACTTGGAACGAACCTGAAAGAAACAATGACATAATAATTAGGGGTCCGGTGTAATAGTAGCTCTATTAGCTATTTTAGTAGTAACTACACTAGTGATGCAACGAATATTCGCATTCGCGAATATTCGCGGAATTCACAAGAAACATGCGAATATTTGGCAATTTTGTTTGTCAATAAAAATTGCCAAATGTTTCTTGTGAATTCGAATGCGAACGTAAAAATGTGCGAATATTCACGCGAATGCAAATATTCGTTACATCACTAAACTACAATGCACCGGACAAGCCGACAGGTAGTCAAAATACAAATGTCAAAACAGGCCTTATATAAATTTTGACAACTTTAATTAAAGTGATCCATTGAATAGATTTTTATTTACCCAGTGATCATTCCTGTTTCCCATCTTATCTACCTAATTTTCTTTTCAACCTAACATTGAAATTCTAAGAAGTAATCCTAATCCAATCGTAATGTTAAAGGGTACGTAATTTATTTATAATTTATTCCAGACTTATTTGTCTATAGAGAATAATCATATAATGAATAAAATCCTAAAGAACTATATTAATAATTAACACATTAATATAAATAAAAAACTTAATTTAACTTTAATGCATGGGTTCTTAGTTTTGATTTTATGTTTTACTTTATGGAATCTGGTTGCATCGTTTGATATTTAATAAGTCTAATTTTTTAAATCTACATTTTTACAGAAGAAGGATGTTACTTACGAAGTTTTCACGGACTGGAATTTATACTACGACTGGAACAATTGGAAAAGAAACATCGTGAAAAATAGGATATTGCCAAACAGTCTGCAAGGAGCTTAAACTACAAGAGACTTATTTTTTTTTTAATCTTCACCAATATTTAATTGCGTCTCTCAAGAAAAAAATATGCTCTATCAGCTACTAAGGTCAGCTTTAACTCTTCATTAATGGCATTTGTGGAAGAGAAATCGCAATTTTGCCAATAACACGTGCGAACTGTTAATAGACCATCAGACACTGGGGAGTGTTTATCGTGAATTAACAGTTAAATAAATAAATGTTCTTTTATATGTCATTCAATCATTACTTAAAGCAAGTCATTGTATCCTTATGGAGATAATGCAGTATGGGCGATCCGGAATAATGAGATTTGAATTTGGAACATCAGAAATCGTCAACATCTCTGTGGTCAACATTATACAATGTACGTGCATCGAACGAGTTTATTCGAAGTTCAAACTCAGCACTAAGGAAAACCAAATAGAATAATACGTGGTTTACTGACGAGTTTCTAAAAAAAAATAATGAAATAGAAAATTGTAACTATCGAATCTTAGAATAGTAAATTTTGTTAGTTTCGAATCTCAAAACATGTTGAGGTTAACTTGTAAATAATAAATTGTCTTTTAATTATCTCACCGATGGTGTAAAAAGTAGAGTATCCAACACGGGGATAAAGCTGTCTTTATCTTGGGCGGCTTGAATTCCTCATTTCACTCAGGTTTCTTTATTAACTCCCTCGCGATTCTCAGGAGTTAATTAAATAAATCCCTCACTAACGTTCGGGACTAAAATTAGCAACCTTCGTTTCATTCGGAATTCAACATGCCACCCGCGACTTAAAGACACTGCTTTATCCCCTTATCACAAAATCTACTTTAAACATTAAAGTTCAATATAAAAAAAAAATCTTCGCAGACGCAGAGTGATAATTATAACAATAGATTATGACTATGGAAGTTGACACAGCCACTAAGATTATGGAAATTGTATGAAATTGCTACCGAAATTTTACGTGAACATTTCCAAATATTTTCGACTTTTGAACTATCTAGGTACAAATAAATTCATAAAAAGCGATCAAACTACGAATTTTAAATAAAACACACAGTGCAAAGCAATATTGCTATAATTGTTTTTTTTATTTAATATGCATTTGACGAGATTTTGTGTGAAATATAATTTTGTTTTTTTTTACTTAAACTTTGCCCCACACTAGGAATTACCTGAATTGCAGATATGTATTCTCATATACACAAGAAACTCAAGCATCATCTATCTGTAGTCCACACAAAAACTTTTTCCGTGTGGGAATCGAATCCGCGACCCGCAGCGCAGCAGCCCATAGCTCTACTAGTGCTCCAACTGGGTCTTAGCTTCACTGTATGCCAGTAGAATATTTCCAGATGACATCTTCACATAAAGGTAGATCTACACTGAGCATACACGTGCCACACACGCCAATATTTTATATGAAAACTAGACTTGTAGAACTACACTTGATCCACGCCACGCGACGTCGGGCGTGTTACACGTGTGCGTCGGTCTTATGTAGTTTTAGCTTTACACGATCTCGATGGATAGTGATTTTTTTTGGTGGGGAAAATCATCCAATGACAACCCCCGCTCTTGGGCGGAGCGGGAGATAGTTTCAGGATCTTACTGACTAAAAAACCCACCCCGTTCCTTCAAGCCTTCATACCAGGGCTCAAGTTTCCTTTCGGATAACCCTGTAGGCTTCGACCCGGCTGGGCCCCTGCTGTTGCTGAAAACTCCTTGAGGCGCGCGGGAACAGTGCGCGCCGTCGACGAGTTGGGCTTGGTCTGGACAGTTACCGGATGGCCGGACGGTGAAGATGCCTATAAAAAATTGACCGTAGTGATTTAAACGTTAGGCGATTGAACAGAACACTTTGAACAGATCAGGTTTTGAAACTATCAACAATTTCAACGAGTTGTGGAAGGTTAGTTATATAGTTTCAACGTGAAATGAAAGGACTAAGTAAGTATGTAAGTACCTATAGATGTGTTGAAAGTATGAAAAGATTGTTATCCATAAAAAAAACATAGTTATGAAGAAAATATCTTGTAGTTTTTATTTAACAAAAAACAAGCAAAATGGTATGCATACGAGTATCACCCTGTATAAAGTAGGTGATGACGCCTGCGTAAAGTGTGGAGACGTGTAATGTGTGTGTGTCATGTTGCTACGTCTTAATGCTAGGCGCTTGCACCGGCACCGTACTGACTTAACTAATATTGTTCTTCAACCCACATTTTTATGTTAATTCAAAATCATCACCATCGCGGCAGCTTGGCGCCGTGCATATTTTGTAAAACTAATATCATATAATAATATATACCTCAATGCAAGTTTCATTGAAGACACTGAAATCTTAACTAACCAATTTTATTGCATATTAGTTTTTGCCCGCGACTTTGCCTGCGTACATAAAATATAGCCTATGTCACTCAGGAATCAAGCAGCTTTCTATCGGTGAAAAAATTTCAGCAAACGGACCAGTACTTCCAGAGATTACCTCCTACAAACAAAAGAACAAAAAACAAACTTTACCTCTTTATAATATTAGTATAGACTGGCTTTTGCCTGCGACTTTGCCTGCGTACATAAAATATAGCTTATGTCACTCAGGGACCAAGCAGCTTTCTATCGGTGAAAAAATTTTATCAATCGGGCCAGTACTTTCAGAGATTACTTCCTAAAAACAAAAAACCGTTTACCTCTCTATACTCGTAGTAATATAAGTGTCTATGTAGATTGGTAAACACATTACCAAAGAATTTTAGATGTCATTTTATCTCGATACTGACAAGTTTAAAACCACGCACGTTGCATGATTCTCAGAAATTCCTAACTATATCCATATAATTATCCTCTTCCGCATTTATGCTTTACCGTAATACCAGACATCCATCAATGTGACTGTATGACAGCCATTGGAACTGTGAGTATTTCTGGACAGCAGCCTTACAGCAATCATACTACGAGTAATCCAGGAATGTTCTTGATCAAGATAACGTGATAGTTGTAATTATTACATTTTCCTTTCTTTTTTTTATATAGTCTCTTTTTTGTAATGTGAATGTTAGAACACTGTATACTCCACGAACTTTTAGATTACTTCATACTTACAACTTACTTTTCTTTTATTACGATTATTATGAATTTGTTTCGGTGTTTCTTGTTAGGGTAGTCAGCTAGGAAACACCGGCCTCTACTAGTTTAAACTGACATAAAAAAAAATTGACGTGTAAAAGTGTTGTTTACAAAATAAATATAATTTACCATTTTTTTTTTTTTTTTGTAGCTGCGCAGTGTCTTCACGTCGAATATACCATAGTGTCTCAAGACAGAAGTCTATGACCAACCAAACTTAAGTGGCAATGGGTACAGCACATTGCTCGTAGAACAGATGGCCGTTGGGACCGAAAGGTTCTGTTGGAAGGCATCCTATATGGTGGACCGATGACCTGGTGAAGGTTGCGGAAATACGATGTATGCGGGACGCACAGGATCATTCATTGTGGTGACACTTGGGGGAGGCCTATGTCCAACAGTGGACGTCTGTAGACTGAAATGATGATTTTGATGATGATTACTATTTTTGTTGTGCTTTTGTGTACAATATTGACTGGTCTGCACGGTTCATAATATCTATTAATATTGTAACATCAACGAATTTTTTTTAAAAGAATGACCATGGAGTTTCTTGCCGGTTCTTCTCCATAGGAAACTACTAATTCGGAACCGTGCACTAGCTTCTGATGTTTCATAAGTGCCTATGTAAAAAAAAATATTTAGAATTTAAATTTTGAACGGAGTCTTTGGCTCGATCATGGATTCCCAAGGACGAGCAATGTTAAAAACAAATTCTAGCTCTAAATCTCAGTTACATTCTGAAGTCTAATATTTTTCTGTAATTCTGTACCCAGTTGACGGCAATAGGCCTACTTACATTATATGACTTTTTTTATCTTTTATAAACTAGTACTTGACTGCGATCCCACCTGATGGTAAGCAGTGATGCAATCGTTGATGGTGAGGTTTATAAGAGCCTATTCACTCTAGCCTTGAAGATACCTAAATTATTTATTTCATTCCTTTTTGACTAAATTATGTGGAAACACTTTGACGTGGTTCTTGAATTTATTTATTAATTGACAGTGTACTAACACTAGCTTATAAGATGTGGATGTCTTTTAACAATAATAGGTTGTATGATCTGACAAATAAATTATTATTATTATAATGTTGATACAACTCAGGACCCTGAGGTGCTGGACCTTTGGAAGGCGTGGTAGGGGCTGAAACCAATTCGAAGAGGCCTATTAGATAAAATTTGCTAAAATGAATGGAACGTGATACCAACCGATGATTGTCCCTGTATGCACTATTCCAGGGCACCCTCTTGATGGTGAAAAACTATTGTGACTTATGGTTAACAAAGATAATAGGGCTAAGATCTTTAGAATTTTAAGTGTACTGGTAAACTGAAACTATGTTAAGACAATGGCCCCTGCCTGAACTATGTTATTAATATCAATCAATAAAAGGTAGGAGGTGACTTGCACTCTCAATAAATGGACCCCCAAAAACGGCCGTTAGCTCGTAGTGACGTAGCAACAAGAGGGCAACAAAATAATTTTATTATTATGATGATGATAATAGTGGTGAACTTAGTGTAGGGTCCCTCTCCTAGAGAGGAGGCCTGACTCCTAGCAGTGGGAACATTAAAAAGGCTGATTATGTACGTACATTTTTTTATATTATTGGTAGGCTTGCGATTGACCCTTTCCCTTTGATTCTGACCTGATGGTAAGCGATGATGTGATCGACGATGGAGCACGCTTGCCTAGAAGTAACCTATTCACTCTCGACTCCTAAGTGGTAGCTATCAGGAAACACAGACTCCGGCAGGGAATTCTGAGCGTTCTATATTTTTTCCGCCTTAAGTGGAGCAAGAAGGCGTGTCAGAATAGTACTGACAACTGACCCGTGTTTTCTCAGTTTTTTTTTACTATTCATAGCCTCGGTGACTTTCAAACAATTTTTAACCTCCTTGGATAAGTCATTCTGCTCTGGGTGGAGAAAGAGGGAGGGTCAAACTTAATGACTAAAACTCATCTGTGTTACTTCAGTTACATGTTGAGTTCCAAGGTCATGGACTCTTTCTCACATTCTCGTAACCCTAATAAATTAGATCTAAGGTTTATTTACTCTGACGTTTATCCAGATCTATCTGTAAAACACTTACAACTATTGCCTAGGGATATTTAAGTCAAGAGTAAATAGTATATTATATTTTAGGCAAGCTTGCGCCATCGTCGACCACACCATCGCTTTCCATCAAGTGAGATTTTGGTCAAGCGCGAGCTCATCAATCAACAAGAAATCTAAAGTATTTATTTACATTTTTTTTAATTATCGTCGCTTCCCCCGCCGATGAATTATTTTTATTCCTTTTTCTTATCTTACCTTCAAAATCCTATAGACCTCCATGACGCGCGACGCCTGAGCAATCCCCCACTTAACATTGCGAGCACTCTTCTATAAAAAATCGAAGGCAAAAGTTCTTCAAGCAGTTCAAATCTAGTCTTAATTGCCTAAAAACTGACAAACGATCTTCCTTTTATCCTAACATCAGTTTCATCTAAGTATTCTTTGAGTACTTTCACGTCTCCGAGGAGGTAGATAATAGGTTTCAAAACTTGTCACTCTCAAGACATGAAACTTTACTTGTGTCAAAGAAAACTTTTATGTAGCTTCTGTGCTGTGTGACGATATTTTTTATCGTTATTTTTCCTTCGTACCCAGCTGATGCGGGATAACTTACTTTGAAGGTTTCATTAGTAGTTTTGCTAAAAGTATTACTTCTGAAGAATCTCGACCTCAATTAGTGCTTTAATTTTCTGTTCATGACTGAGTGCTTTTTTGTAGGATTCAATCAATAAATTCACTGGCTCTGTTGTGCTCTACTGAGCATAATCCTTACCTAAGTCGCTCTTACTTACGTCTTCAGTAACTTGATTGATTAAAATCCCAGCTTTATTATAAGTTTTGAAGTTAGTGAAGGGTGAACACAAATCAAACAAATCTTTGACTTTGTTAACATTATTTTATTTAACTAAGTGCTGAATAAATAAGTCTTAACAACTTAATTTAAAATAAATTACAATAAAAATAATTAAAATAAAGTCGACGGGCTCGCGCATTAAAAAAAGTATTCAGTCTTAGGGGTGGGAGAGTCGCAATGTCTTAAAATCTGGACAGAATGATGACCAAATAGAAGCAAAAGAAGAATTTTGAGGTCCAGGGTATTAAGACATTGCTGTTGTTTTTAAGCTAAATGCCAGACTGCCACGTTTATCACAAAAATCGGATCAAGCCACGTGACAGACTGGCATTTAGCTTGGCGTTATGCTTGGCATTGATATCGCCACTAAACTTGATCCATGGGTGTCCAATTTTGGGACGGCGGCATTGTGATTGGGGGACCATACATCTGTGGCATTACGTACATGGGCATTGTCATGGTCTGGGCTGGATTCAATGGCGGTGCCGGAAAGCCGAATAGGATTCTGAAGTAGCGCGCGACTGTCCATAGAACATTGGACGTCTCCGGTAGCCTATAACATAATGATTACCATTATATATTACAGTACAGTGCAAATATCAATTCAAATTCTGTTACAGACTTAAGAAAAGTTCTCAGTTTCTGCATTTTCATTGAATAAAAGGCAATTTAAAAAGTCAAAGATAAAAAAAAACTTTTGATAATGATGTAAAATTTTCAGTAACTGAGTAAGAATCAGAAACTAACTCGATATTTTGATAATACTATATTTTTACAGAACATATTTCCCTGATACATAGGAATGTGTAAAGCAAGGAGGAAAGCGCCACTCATCGAGTTAAATTCCATTCTTGTGTTATTTTCATTGATATTTACAATAAAAAACCCTCTTACAAACTAAACAACTAAACATCAGTGGGATATTACTATAGTACATATCCTGAAATAAATACCGTCACCAACAAAGAAATTATAATTACAATAAATGCTTTTAAAATGCAGATACCATTAGTTCTGCAAATTCTACATAATTTCAAATTACAGGTTTTGTTTGCTCAGTTATTATTAAAGTGGTTGATTCAGTTATATTTTCCGTTGTATTTTCTACAATACGTGTACAATTTGATACAACATTAGCTTTATCTATTTTCTTTTTATACTTTCTTCTTTTACGTTTTCTCATTTTAAGATCATCTTCAAATATATGATTTTCCAAAGCTTCATTTACATTAAGAAGACCTTCTAAGAGATCTAAAGTCATCATGACCATGTTATAGGCTGCTGTATAGTAGCTTGGTTCTTTAGACTTTAATGATTGTTTAAGAACTGATTTAGTATACTCATTTGACTGTTCAATTATATGTCCTATTGGATCTGTTGCAAAAAATAATTGTAAAAACTCAAAAAAACCTCTTCCTGTACTGTATGATTTGTTTTCGTTATAAATGTTTCTTACACTGGCGTTACGGTAGTTTCGATTAAAATCTATACTTCTTTTGGACCTAACTCGTCGTTTCTTAGAATGTTTTCTACGAAATCTTCTCCTGTGTAGATTTTTAGTGACATTATTTGAGAGAGTACTCGTATTATTTAAAATAACTATGGGCTTCCAGTCAGAATCTTTAAGAACTGTAGTAGTTGCAACTTCAGAAGCTTCTCTTTTGTATGGCATAAGTCTACTATTATTTGGTTTATAAAAAGTATTAGGATTCACAAAATATTTTACCCTAGGATAAAAGTATGTGTTAGGATAGTTATACTTATACTTTTTAGTCTTAATATAATCGTACAAATCCTTATTCTGTTTCAGTCTGTCTAAACTAACTTTCAAATCCGCATATTTCTTTGGCCTATTTCTATTCTTTCTATTAATCATTTTTCTCTGAGCTATATGCCTAGGTTGTGGTACTAGTATTTGTTTTGGTTTTTTCACAATTTCCAACTCATCCAGATCATCGTCGACAGTTTGAATACTGTTTGTTTTAGGAACATCAGAATTACTATTGAGACCTCGGAAAGTAGCAGGTATGGCTCCATAGAAGACGTTCGCTATCGGGTCCATGATTGTTTTCACGCCGTCGATGATCGGTTCGAGAAATTTGAGCAGTTTCGACTTACCATCCCATCTTTCCGCCGCTCTCGTTGAGTTAACGAGTAACGTGGGCGCCTGTTGCGACTGCTGAGCTGTCGCGTCGCTTTGGTGTATGATTTCATTGGTCTGCCCGTGTGCACCCATCGCGGTAGGGCTATACATCTCCGGGGACGCGAATTGTGGGCTCACTCCGCTAACGGAGTATGCGTGCGAGGAGGCGCTCGGAAAATCGATCGGATATTGCGAGTAAAGATACGGGTGGTTTTGTAAACCGACGCTGGAATAAACAATTTTTATATTGTTATTTTTCTAACGTGACTCACCTTATTTGAAATTCATAAAAGTGTTGTCTTTGTTATTTCAAAGTTCATCTTCGAATGATTAACTGTCCAGGTCAAGTCTTTTACGTCTGTCTTATCATTTTAAAAGGTTTTTCGACTCGTAGACGTCAGTTACATTAAATTAGATTGACTGAAATGCGTTAAAATCCATCCACGTAGATAATTAAGTAAATCGTTCGCTTGCTTACTCTTGGTTTATCTTAAGTCTTCAAAGTTAATTTTCGATACATCGTTAATTATGTTTAAGTAATATGGCCTAAGACTTCTAAATAAACTAGTGCGCCTCACCATCAACTATTGCATCACTGCTTACCATCAGGTGGGATCGAAGGCAAATACTAGTTTATATTACTAAAAAAACAATTTAAAGGCAACAACAAAACAAATTATGAACTAAGTAACAGAAGCGTTAGCCTAAAGTTCTTTCGAATAAAATTACTCAAATTTCTTCTATCGGAACATTAAAAGGCATGATTAAGCTTTGAATTTTAAGTTGATTTTTTAAGACTTCAACATTATTGCCTTTTTATTCTTACCTTTTGATTTTCATGACTACAAACTTCTGTAACTACTACAGTTTCGACATTTGATGTTATAAATGTGATTGTTTTCATGAATGAATTTTGCAGAGTATATAGCTCTATCTCTACAAGTATAGTACACCATTTTTTCTTCCATTTTATTTTTATTTATTTTTTAAGTCAATAATAAAATATCTATGTGTATGCCAGTCATTACTATTCTGCATTCTGATAATTACAAAAAAAGTAGATTTAATACCTACTAAATTTATTTTGCTCATAAATATTCCAGCAATGGTTTCGTTAACTTCAAACAAAAAGTCAGTCTACAACCCTAAATTTGTTAGGCATTATAACTGCCTGCGTCGGATATATCCGGCAAACATTTTCGCGTTTATTCTGAATCGGTCGCACATTCGCGACTGAATACTCCATCTCATCAGCTCTTCTGTCACCTATGGGGATTTTAGAGCTAAACAAAATGGAGTACCCAATCACAAACATCTGATCCTGGCGAATACAAATACACTATCGGACCAATCCGAGGCAAGAAGTTAATGAGTTTAAAAACCATTTGTCAAATAATATTTATAATTTCGTCTTTCAGATACAAAACAGTCTTTCTCTAAAGTCTTTTGTCTAGGAATCTGACCTTTAACATTTTCAGGAAAAAATATAACATTCAGTATGATTTCGTCAAGTCGGTGCATTTTTCTCTACAGTGCTCAATTTGCATAGAAATGGTTCATTTACATTATATAAACATTGCTACTGCACTTGGAAGAACGTTTGTGGAAAACATTGCATAACCAAAACGAAGCTTCCATTTTAATCCGTTATGACGTTATATTTTTTGACATTCATAATATCGCAGTAGCTTTTTAAATTAGGTTTTTTTAGAATATAATATAAATGAAGCATTAATTGATAAAAATATAATAATACATATATATTTGAAATAACTTCCGTCACAATGTTAAAAAATGTAGAGCGAAAGTTAATTTCATACAAAAGGTTTGTGAACATTAGTATACTGTGTGTGTATATTTTTTTCTCTATTAGCAACAGATGAGCAATTTTTTGTTGCTTGCGTAAATATATAATAACTTTGAATTTTGAAATTCAATGATGTTTAGTATATAGCATTGCAGGACTACATTCTGTACATCCATACGTCTTTCGAGTTACTAAGTAATATATATTTATGACAAACCCATTCAGCCTGATAAGTGAGCAAATGCATACTTATCCAAATGCTTGTTAATGCGGGTTTATTCGCCTCAAAATAAGCGAGTATGCCTATCAAAATTCCATACACTGATAAAAACAGCCTTGTATAGATTTCTCCTATTTTTACTACAGACAATATATGATTCTCGAAATGATACAAAAGGCTTATTGAAGTCTTGTCAAGTGTTTCGCATGAATGCTTTCTATCGAAATATATAACTTTTTGCAAAGGAATATAATAGAATTAAAAGGAAAATTGTGAAAGGGCGTAAGTGGGTTATTTGTAAGTAGGGGCTGTAAATAGAATTTACGATATTTATAAAAAAAGAGATATTGTTTTTTACGGATATCTAAATATGGTAGTTTGTATATTGTATTACATATTGTACAAAATGGAAAGTCAATAAGTAATCTAACAATCGACGAATACAATGTCCTTATTTTTGACAATGAATCCATTCTAATTTGAAAAGTATCAAATATAATGAGGGCGTACTTTATTTAATTTATAAATATTAGTAAAAATAAAAATTATTTAAAAGAAAAAAAATGCATGGATTGCACAAGGAGTGATATGAAAGAAAAAGGAGTTAGTGTTAGCATGACGGATGCCAACACAATATGAAAAATAAAAAACGTATTGCGCTGACTTCCAGTAATTTGGGACAAGGGCAGGAGGAATGATAATGTGTTATGAAAATTATTATTTTGCCATTATGGTGTCCTTAAATTTATTACAGTGTGTTAAAAGAAATAGATTCATTTTACTCTAAATATTTTAAAACTACCTACACTTTAATGTTCACAGTAGAAAAAATATTATAAATTGCAAAGAAAGAATCTATGTTATCTCTTGTATCACAAAAGACGATGCTCGCTAAAACAGAACTTTCTTCAAACAATATTTCATCGTGCACAAGTCAGTCAGTAGTCATTGCAGTCATGCTCAGTCGATCGTATTAACATCAATTAACATTTATAAATATTAAAGTAGAAATGAGTACATCATACTTTGAAATGATAATATTTTTTAAGATAACGGTAGCAAATATAATAAAAATGATTCCGATAAAATTATCGAATCCAAAAGGTAAATATTTAACAAAAATATTATCATTCCAATAAAAAAAACATTGAAGCAGCCTGAGATCAATTCTTGTTTCGTTTAGCAATTAAGTAAAATACCCAGAGGCAGTAATATTTGAGGTGTTAAAAGCTTCGCAAATAACATAAAAAATTGAGAAGATAAAATGAAAATATAAAAGGCATGGAAAAATTAAGTACGAAGGGATCGTTGGTTAGCAACGATCATATGAGTTGCTTACTGGATTTACCTGTACAAGTTTAAAAAAAATAGTCTATTAGATACTACAAATTATACACTAGTACTATAAAGGTGAAAGTTTGTTTAAATGTGTAGTTTGTATACTTGTACCTCTCTTTTAAACGGTAGAAAGGTTTTAAATTAATTTCGAACACCAGTAAACCTTATGCTAGAATAGCACATAGGATATTATTATCTCGAGAATATGATCTTTCGGGATAATTTTCTATTTTTTCTTATTTTAGAGCAGTGGTGGCCAAGTGGTAATGGCCCTGACTTACGATTTGTACATAGGTCGCGGGTTCGAACCCAGTCAGGCACATTGTATAATTTATTTCATCACAACTGCTCTGAAAACGGTGAAGGAAAACATCGTGAGGAAACCGGCATGTTCTAGAACCAAAAATTAGAAGACATGTGACAACCCGCACTTGGCCCGCGTAGTGGATTACGGCCCATTACCTCTCTCAGAGAGGAGGCTTAAGTCCCAGCAGTGGGAACATTAGAAAGGCTGACGATGTTGTTTATGATGATGGGATAATTTTCTACTTTCATGGCTAAAACCACTGGCAAATGCTAGTGAAAACCTAGACGAAAGTAGAGAAATAAACTTGAATTAATGAAAAACTTACTAAATAGACTAGCCTGCATCAGTCGAAGAAAGAGATATATGGCGAAGGGAGAACAAGGCCCGTGTCTAGTAGTGAGACATAATAGGCAAACTAAATAAAAAAAATAAAAAATTATAAAGCATCCGAAGCTGGTGCTCGGTTTCAGTTGGTGTGAAGACAAAATCAAGAAACTTCATGATTAGTTTCTAAAAATATACAAGTTAAATATATGAAAATCTATATTTATAGCGACATATGGCGCCACATAAGAACAAAAATTTGAAATCCTGTATCGCGCAATTAGAGTTCTCTACGTGATTTGAACCTATATAACAGCCCGAAATAATCTATCGGGCCCAAATCATTCATAACATTCGTTTAATCGGAGGATCCTCCCTTTTCAACGGAAGTGTGCGGGAATGCTAAATGTTTATAAATTCGAATTATATGATTGCCTTTATCATCATCTTCTTCAATCTACCAAGTCCATTGGTATCAATCAATTCCATAGCTAAAATCCTTAATTTAATTGTTTGCCCTTTTCCTTGATCATATTGGGGATAACTTGACGGACCGTGAAAAAGGTGTTCTGTGAGAGTTTCTATTATATCCATGGTATGCGCAGTAAATCTAATCACAGTCTTCAAATTGGGATGGACGAAGAAATTACCTCATTTTCTAAAAGTTTCTTGTCAAAGAAATGTTAATTTCGAAAATATATTATTTTTTTGACACGGAATTATCGTTACAGATTCAACAAATAAAACAGAATTTTGTGCATACTTCTAAATTTGAATAACTTGTTAGTGGAGTTAAAACAAATAACTATCTAAAATTACGAAATGATAATATCTCTATATCTTTAAAAAATTATGTCTCAAACTATTTCTCTTATATCGTTGTTGCATTTACAAACAGATACATACACCTAGATCTGTAGGTCATAAAAATATACAAATATTTTTTTATTATTTACAGATTCAGGTGTATGTATATATTTGTTCATGTTGAAATCGAACCAGTGACAACAGTCAAACGCTCAACTACTGCACCAACCGTGTCACTACCGTTTATATCTGAATATTATAAAGATATAATACACAATCCAGTAAATGATATTAATATAAAAACAGAGGCAGATCACAAAATTATCAAACAAAAAGTTAAAGTGAATACCATAACAAGAATTGATTTCAAAATCGCTTAAGATTTTATATGCCAAGCAATCTCTCAGAAAACTATTAATGTTAAGAATATTTTTACCATGCTTCAAAAAATTTATTCTTCACTAAAAATACTAAACTGTACACCAAACATGAATAGATTTTTTACAATCAATAAGACATTTGTAGCACTCCGACTCAGGCTAGAAGTGAATGACAGGGCCTAGTGAGCAAAAGAATTGAGCAAACACAGACCCCGCCAACCAACCAGAATACCATATTTTAGTGCACATTTAGTATTTTTGGAAAAATAAAGGCATATTTTGTAATAATAAATGGGAATAAATTGAGGAACAGTTAAATAAAATTGAAAAATGCATTATTCAAGATCCATGATTTTCTAGAAACATTAATTTCTAGTGAATCTGTTACACGTGGATCTATCAATCGTACGAGTAAGTTAGTTGTTTGTTCTATAATTCTACAAGTACTAAGTATTCAGTGTACTTAGTACTTATGGAATTATAGAACAAACCGCAGAAACCCGAGAGAGCCACGTGCTTACTACTTCAGGGTTATAAATATTAATATTAACTTCATATAACCTAATGGAGAGGAGTTATTTTATTGATTTGCAGTTTCAGTTATAAATGTATCAAAATTTTTCGTATAATCTAAACCAAAGTGTCATTCAGTTTTTGTATTGAAATTGATGTATTTATTTAATTTTCATGCAACACAACAGTGAACTTGATGCGTACGGCATTCTCTGTCATTCAACCTAGGGTGATGGAAATGTAATACTTTTAGCCAATAGCCAGATTCAGATAGACTGCTTTAAGGGCTTTTTTTATTTGAGGTGGAAAATCATACAATTACTTCTCTTGCTTTAAGATGGATGGAGGAGGCATGTCATGTTTTTAATGGCTAAAATACACCTGTGACCTGTTTTTTTTTTAGGTGGAAGATCATCTAATGACATCTCCCAAACGAGAGGGCGTGTCAGACTTTTACTGACTAAAACCCACTCCTGTTCCTTCTTTGCCTTCGTTGCTGGGCCAGAGGTTCATTTTCGCACAACCAATGGACACCTTGTTGGTGACCTTTAGTTGCCCTTTGTGTTCTAAGACCACAGGTTTCCATTTTATAAGTGGTTTTTGGATGGTATCGGCCTTGCTGAGCATCTTAAGGGTTAGAAGGATATGAATGAATCTTCGACATATTGCACGCTTTATCTTCCTCAATTTTCTCATTGTCTACTTTTTTATATCTTACTCTTGGCATATAAAATCTTTCAAACAACAATCCACAAAGTCACAAAATAACTACTAAAACGTTTCATTACTCACCCACTTCCATATGTCTCGTACAGTTTCTTAACAGCCATGCCGACTGTCACTAAAAGTGCTACTTTGCTCGCAAAGAACGCTTTCAGAGTAAGCGTAGTTACTATTGCCATGGCAAACAAAGCCATGCCTGCTGACTTCATGCCAAAAAGCAGCGGGATTATCATTTGCATCACCTTCTTCTTCTGTCTTCTGCCTGAAATTTAAAACAGAAGAGATTTTAGACATGCCTTATAGTACAGCTGTTTTTTCCGATGGGTTTGGTAGAAATGTATTGGTCAAAGCCATTTCATATAGATATTGTAATGTAATGCGGCTACTTCAGGCTCAATTTGATTGTGGTGGTAATTTGTTCTACAATGCGGGGTCTAACGTTTGACTATAAGTTACGAAGAATCAATCGAAAAAAGTTTGGATAGGGTCAACGTAGGCCTTCTATTTTTGTCTGCAAGGTTTAAAGACACCTAATATGAACGGAATAACGGTGATTTTGTTTACTTGCTTTGCTCTCTTTCTCTCTCTAGCCATGGTGATCCCCTTCTAGCCTAATCTGTCCGTTTCAGGGTGCTCTAAATTTTCCGCACCAATATGCAAAACGGCGTGTTATACGGTACGGTTGCGATATTATATCTTTAAGGACACAGACCACCAAGAACTAATTCACGTGCTCGTACGTACACGTACTCACTTGCAGTCAGAGGTCTGACTCTTAGTAGTGACATTATGGCTGATTATGTTTTTGCTTTGGCTTAATACCTTGTCATTGTTAATCATATTTTACCAGTTATGTTTAAATCAGGGGCTTAATAAGCAAAGGGTTTCAATAATATTACTAACAGTAGTTCTAAGTTTAAATTGTTAGTAACAAAATATGGCAAGTTCTGTTTTTTATTATTATTATTGTATTTTTTTTATATACATATTCATTATATTTTTAAATATTTCTTTAAAAAATAAACATAATGAAAAATGAAGAGAATAATTGGTGCTATTGCTGTCAACTCGACTTTGAGCTGCTACTGAGAAAGGACATTGCCAATCTTTGTATGGGAGTTGGACCAAGTACTGCCTAGAATGCACACATAGTGCATTTTGTTTCTCAGGCCAACACCAATCAGTAAACTGAAGCGCTCTAAAATCTATACCAGGAGTCAAGAGAAAAAAAAATGTTTTTTGTGAACTATTTATTTTCTAGAAGTAGTTTAATAATTGTATTCAGCATAATTGATTACCGAGTATAATATATAATCAGTAATCAATTACACTGAAAACAGTTGGAAAACCTTGACTTGAATGTTCGCAAACTGTTATGTCCTGGAATCCCTCGGAATCATTCGAATAATTTTCAACTTCCACGCGAGCAAAACTGGTGGCAGAGGTTAAGTGACTAATAAACCAAAAAATACACAATTTCATGAAAAGAACAATCACATAACTCGATGAGGTTGAAGGTTTAAAGTGAGCATGCAAGATTTTAATTAAAGTGGAGTAGGTTACTAGATAGGGACGTCCCAGCAATTTCTGATACAGATCTATTTAATTTAATTTTGAGAAGGTATTGGGTAAAGGCATACTTTAAACTCCATAGTACCCAGGCACCCCAATACTGTGGGGTTAATTCACACTTAACCCGGATTATACGTTTGTTGTTTATTTCGAAACATATGTGGATAGATCGAGAGGGACGCTAGGGAAAAGATGGATGGGTTGTGTGAGAAGTGATATATATGTACGTAACTATGATAGCATGACGGTTGACAGGATAGAATGGAATTTCAACAAACGTGTTGCGCCAATAAGAATTTTGAAACACGAAACATTTCATAAAATAGGAGATTTATTTTTGAAGATACTTGCGTAATATTTTATCACGACAATGGGTATACCCAAAGGACTAGATCGAAACTCTTACTCTTAGAAATGCCTATTTTGAAGTTGAAGAATAGTTGTTTTAAATTGGAGACAACACAAAGAACTTTATATTACCTGGCCAAGCAATTTGCATAATTTTCTACACGGAGTAAATTATCTCATGCCGTAATTGTAGTACCGAGCGTGAGGCAGCACTTGTTATAACTTGAGTATCTTTCCAGCAAGTTCTTTAGTTATGTTAATAAGTTTAAGGAACATAATTCGCATAGTAATAGTAGTTTTGACAAGTTTTCAGACGTGACGTGAGTAAAACTTATACTCTCTTCTAGATATACGAGTAAATATACACTCAATTCCAGTTTTGGACCGAGTTTCGGACAAATTCTTCCATTCTCGAGGACTGGGCGTCAAGGAAAGCTAGTCTACGCTGGTGTGCAGTCGTATTTTTAAATATTTTGGCTCTATTTGTTGGTGTGAAGGTTGCTCCATCGAACGCCTTGTTGTACAAGGAAAGGTGGACGGAACAAGGCCTCGTGGCAGATCAGCAATGCGATGGACTGACCAAATCAAAACGGCTGTTGGCGGCCCATTGAACGAGTGCGCCCAAATAACTGTCAGTAAGTAAAAGTGGCAGGAAGTTGGGCGCCGTGCTGACGGCTTCCAAAGATTTACCTTCGTGATAACCACTATCACTCTGGTAAGAGTGAAACGAATAAGAAGATGAAGAGATTGCTGTTTTAAATACAGATCCTTTTTTGTGTCACAAGTGCAATGATAAAACTGGTGTAAATCGTCAGTTACCTGCAAGAACTCACCCATCTTCCTAGCCTTTTCCCTAATAGCTTGGGGAGACTGATGGTCAGACTTTCTGGTGTCTGACTACTAGTAACGACTGTCAAAGATCTACAAATGACAACCGAGATGAATATCCTTTACATCCTTTTCGAGGCCGGGGTGTCAATAATGTTCTAGATAAACTTGGAAAATTATATATGAAATGCATATCACCCATAAAGAGGACCGATCGTTTTGTGGTGCAGGGGAAAGTCGAGGGGAAAAGATCTCGTAGACGCTCTCAACATGGTGGACTGACCTCATCAAATCAGTGACAAACTGCAGCGTGAATGAAAACTCCCAATCAACGAAACAAAGCTGCATGGCGTCGTATCGCGAGAGAGGCGGTGGTGCAGGTTTCGACCGAGACATGACCACGACCACTCTGTCAAGCATACACGATTTATATCGATATGACGATTATATACATATGTTATATATGATACGAGAAGAAGAAGACATGTAAATGAAAAATTCACATTGGTACTCGTCCAGTTTTGAACCCGCAACTTCATGCTAAAGAAGCGTATACTTGAAACACTAGGCCATCATGACACTATTGCAAGAACTCACTTATGGCAAAAAATTATATATATATCCATCATTTTGTTTTTCCAACAAACGTGAAAAATGTTGCTCCACTACGAAAGTTTTTCAAACATTTTCCCCAACACACATTCTTCCTACTTCAAAAACTTCATACTGAATCAATTTTGCACAAAAAATACAACGCAAAAATTCAGTAAACAAAATTATACCTTATTTTTCAGCAAATAAAGTTTAAAATCCAACTACATGATTCTCCCCAACGTTGATTTGTAATGTCATTAGTGCTGCCCGGATTGCCATCAGTGTCAAATAGAATCACGTCCGCCTATAAAGAAAGTAGAATCCGTATCGATTCGGAGAACAATCGAGCATCAAGCGATTTTCTAATATCTCCAGTTATTATGTGAGAAGCGAATGCATGCCGTAAAGATGAGTGTATGTTTAGTATCAAATAATAATAATAATTTTATCGGTCAATCAAACCTCTATGGTTCTTCCCGTTGACCTAGCATCATGAAATTTAGCATGGAGCAAGACCCTATAGCAAAAGTATAGGCAAAAATCTGAATACAGTAGTGTGATTTTTTTTTTAGATTTTGAAAAGTCTTCGAGACTCGATTCGAGAAGTAGACCATTTCCTTGTGTAAGTGTGTATGTAACCTACGGTGCGCGAGCCCGATTCAAGCTTGACCAATCATTTTCCATTACTTTAACTGGCCTGCTAGTCTAGTGGTTAGTGGTTATGACTGCTATGGAGCTCGTGGGTTCGATTCTCACCAAGGACAAATTTATGTTTGTGTGATGAGCGCGATCATTTGTTCTGTGTCTAAGTGTAATTTATCTATAACTAGCGGCCCGTCCCGGCTTTGCGTGGGCTATAAATATAACCTATGTTACTTAGGGTGAATGTAGGTTTCCAATGGTGAAAGAATTTTTGAAATCGGCACAGTGGTTTTTGAGTTTATTCATTACAAACATACACACAAAAGTACAAATTTTCCCTCTTTATAATATTAGTATAGATATGTATGTAATTAAAAATATATAACTATGTTTATCAGTTATCTAGTACTCATATCACAAGCTTTCCTTAGCTTGGGACTAGACGACGTTGTGTGATATTGTGGAATATTATAATTATTATCAAGTAAGGTAGTGTTCAAGCGCAAGCCTATCAACAGTAAGAAAAAAATCAATAGTTATGAGTAACATAATGTGTATGGAGACGGAAAGGATGAAACAGGGAATGGATTGATATGAAAGAAAATGGAGTTAGTGATAGTGTGACAGACGAAAGGAGGTTCCGGTACGCGGTCGCTACTCCGAAATTTTTCGGCCCAATCAAAAATCTGTTCTGCGAGCAATGTGCCCTGCCCACTACAACTTAACTTTGGCGATTCTTCGGGCTATGTCGGTAGCCTTGGTTCTGCCACAAAATAGATAGGTACAGAAGTCAATCTCCATACAAAGCGCGCTCGAGCAACGCACACATAGACACCGCTCACTGACACGATATCTCGAAGCGCCTCGGCCCGCTCGTCGAACAGTTCCGACTTAAACGCTCATTAGTGTGCGTCCACCAAGCGTTGGTATAAAAAGTGAAGTACACACATAAGATTGTCTTCTGTACCTATCTATTTTGTGTTAGAGTTCAAGCGCGAGCCCACTGCAACTTAACTTTGGCGATTCTTCGGGCTATATTGGTAGCCTTGGTTCTGCCACAAAATAGATAGGTACAGAAGTCAATCTACATACAAAGAGCGCTCGAGCAACGCACACATAGACACCTTTCACGGACACGATATCTCGAAGCGCCTCGGCCCGCTCGTCGAACAGTTCCGGCTTAAACGCTCATTAGTGTGCGTCCACCGAGCGTTGGTATAAAAAGTGAAGTACATACATAAGATTGTCTTCTGTACCTATCTATTTTGTGTTAGAGTTCAAGCGCGAGCCCACTGCAACTTAACTTTGGCGATTCTTCGTGCTATATTGGTAGCCTTGGTTCTGCCACAAAATAGATAGGTACAGAAGTCAGTCTACATACAAAGCTTGCTCGAGCAACGCACACATAGACACCACTCACGGACACGATATCTCGGAGCGCCTCTGCCCGCTCGTCAAACAGTTCCGGCTTAAACGCTCATTAGTGTGCGTCCACCGAGCGTTGGTATAAAAAGTGAAGTACATACATGAGATTGTCTTCTGTACTTATCTATTTTGTGTTAGAAGTCAAGCGCGAGCCCACTGCAACTTAACTTTGGCGATTCTTCGGGCTATATTGGTAGCCTTGGTTCTGCCACAAAATATATAGGTACAGAAGTCAGTCTACATACAAAGCGTGCTCGAGCAACGCACACATAGACACCACTCACGGACACGATATCTCGAAGCGCCTCGGCCCGCTCGTCGAACAGTTCCGGCTTAAACGCTCATTAGTGTGCGTC
Source organism: Mythimna ferrago (assembly GCA_910589285.2). NCBI lineage: Eukaryota > Metazoa > Arthropoda > Insecta > Lepidoptera > Noctuidae > Mythimna > Mythimna ferrago. The sequence continues at coordinate 17,063,132 of OU342694.1, read as the reverse complement.
CACCGAGCGTTGGTATAAAAAGTGAAGTACATACATAAGATTGTCTTCTGTACCTATCTATTTTGTGGTAGAGGTCAAGCGCGAGCCCACTGCAACTTAACTTTGGCGATTCTTTGGGCTATGTCGGTAGCCTTGGTTCTGTTATGTATCATCATCATTTCTGATTTCGATCTCGTAAAGAATCTCCGAGCAATAGCTCTCTCGTGCCATTTTAGTGACTAAGCCTTAGCTTTAAATATAAGTGGGCGCTCAGTAACCGAACGCCAAACGTATTTATGACAGCTACAAACATTTATGCGTTTACGATCAGCTACAAAACCGTAAAACAATGAAATATCGGTGTTTGTTCACAACAATTGAATATTTATTAGCTGTCGATTTTATTGTACACTCTATAAAGCAATAAATTATTTGGAACGATAAATGTACCTACTCTGTCATTATTGTAATGTTTTTTTATGGTTTTATTTTATTGGCTTAAGGTTCAAATTTTGTAAGGTTTGGACTATCTACGTTTATTTTATTTGACATTAGGCACGCTTCTGATCTTGATTACGCAAGTTGAATAGAGTTAGATGTGGATTACAATGGAACGAGCCAAGTCATAAGATTTTTTTATCATTGACTAGCTGACCCAGCGAATTTACTTGATTGACTTACCGCCTAAGAGTGTTTTTATTATCATGCGGACTTCATTACGCACGCGGGTTTTCTTCGCATGCAGAAAATATCTAATAGCAAAAAAAACGCGTCCCTCGTGCGTTTTCCACGCATTATCTACACTAATCTAATAAAAGATAAAGTTTTTTTTTCTAAAAAATATTTTCACCAATAGAAAGCTGCTTTAATCCTGAGTGACATTGGCTATTTTATGTACCTATGCGGGCAAAGCCGCGGGCAAAAGCTATTAACCTTTTGAATGTCTTAAGTTACACAGTTCGACATAAGCCATTGTCTTTCTATTGTGTCTCTAATTACGGCATTCGAAGAGTTAATATATACTTGTATGAAATAAACATTTGCTGGGTTACGCCAGAGCAATTCCGCATGCGTGATCAAAATCGCACGATGTTAAAAACACCCTAACGGTCAATTAATGTATTACATATCTTTCGAAATAGTCAATTGATTGCGATGAAACTTCGATATAGTCAACTGATTGCAGTGAAACAAAGCCTAAATAATATATAAACACTATTTGTAAAAGTTATCTACATCGATTTCGTACATTTTACTTGATGCACGCACTACTAAATACTTCTACAGATTTATTATATGTATAGATAGGCTTAGGTTTGACCACTTTCTCACCCGATGCATAGAGATGATGTAGTCGACAGTTAAAAATAATTGCCTAGAAGTAGCCCACTCACACTTAACTAAAGACCCCTAGGTAGTAGCTATCAGCAAACCTCTCCGGTAGGGAATTCTACTCCTTAGCAGTACGCAAAGTGAATGTGTCACGAAAGTTTACTTTTCCGCTACTTTCACACAAAGCCAGCTAGTCCTAAACTAAACAAACCCTATGCTATAAGTACTAGATAACCGATAAACAAACTTATATATTTCTAAATACATGGATAAATTACTCCCAGATACAGAATAAATGATCGTGTTCGTCACATAACAATTTATTTTGGATGGGTATTGAAACCACGACCTCTGGCATAACAGTTATCACTACTAACCAATAGGCCAGTCAAAAACTTGCTTGGCGCTTGAAAGGCTAGGGTTACAGGTAGGAAGTAATCATCTAAATATAGAAAATATCAATTCAGCAAGTGTAAATTAAGCAGTCGAAAAAGTGTTTTATTTTCAGAATCAAAACAGAAATCAGGTAAAGACATCAAGCACCTATCTCGCTTGACTCTCTAATAAAAAACATATATCAGGTTGGTACACCGAACGAAGATTTATAACCAACCCCAATCGGATTGGTTGTAAACAAAAACGTAAAAAAAGTACATTTTACCTTACAATATAAATTTACGACGTTTTAAAATATTTCAGTATTCACACAGCAAAATACGAAAGGCTAAAAATGTATAGTTATTGGCACGAATATTGAGCGCTCGGCGCAAGAGTGGGGATCGCTTTGCGCATTCCATACATTGGAAAGCCAATCGTCGTCGTTGTTAGATACATGTAGCTAGCGCAGGGAACTAATCACGAGTGACGTCTATGACACGATGGCGAGGCGAGCCAATCACTGACATTTCCCGCCCCCGCTTTTCACTTCGCACCACTAAAGAGACCGAATATTTGACTTCTGCGCAACTTGAAGCCAGCGCTCAATATTTGTGCCGATAACTATAACTTTTACTAAAAGGAAATTGGTGGATTAAGTCAAATGCGACTATGGTTATGACAGGCAGAACTACATAGTACACTGAGTGCACACTTCGCGGATACAGACATACATACTTTTGAATTTATCATCATAATCATCATCATCATTACAGCCAAAAGATGTCCAACGTTGCACACAGGCTTCGCCTAAGGGTCGCCACAACGACCTGTACGACTCGCATCCATCGGATATCCGCGACCCTCAACAGGTCATCGGTCCATCTTATGAGAGGCCTTCCAACGTTGGATCTTCGGGAACGTAGACACCGCAGAACCTTTCTTTCCCATCAACAATCTGTTTTGCAAATAATGTGCCACGCCCACTAGTTACCCTAGACTAGGGAGTCCGTGTCTACTCAGTGAGACAGTGGTTTGGGGTGGAACTGTCCTAAGTCCACCCCTACTTGAAGTGATACCCTAGACTAGTTATAAGTTTGGTGATTCTTCGAGCAATGTCGGATACCGTAATTCTTGCGAATCATCATCATCATCTTTTCAGCCGATATACACATCGGCTTCCCCCAAGCGTCGCCACAACGAACGTTCCTGTGCGTCTCGCATCCATCGGTTTTTTCTCCTGCGTATATTTTATTTATTTTCACAGTAATATTGTAAAAAAATCACATTTTATGTGTGAGTATGTTTGTTACTTCTTCACACTCAAACAATCATACGAATTTGGATAAAGCTTAGCACTAACCCTGTCCTGGAATAGCATACACATCCATCAAGTTCCATTAGAATATTTTTTTTTACTTTCTTCTGGCAGCAACCAATTCTTCTTCTTCTTCTGGATAGACCTTAACCCATTTATTTGAGGCCGGCTCTCTGTCTTTGTCTTCCATTGTGCACGATTTTGTGCCATATCATAGCAGCAACTAATTCGAAATTATTTTGAACTATTGCCAACAACTCAACTATGGACTTTAAATTAGTGTACTTTAGGTTTATTTTTCCTCAAAAACTCATTGATAAAGTACGGCTTTCAACAGAACTCGATATTTCTTCTTCCAAATTTGAAATCAAATAAAGTAATGGCATGTCGGGTTTTTTTTTTTAAATAAAGTAATGGCATGTCGGGTTGCTGCCAGCACTTCGATTCCAAACTCTATGACTCAGACCAAGACTTCAGGCACCCTGCATTTGACAGCCAGAAATGAACAGTGGTTGTAAAATATTTTTGTCACCAATAAATAAATAAATTTTATAGATGTGAGATTTATTGCTCTATAATCAAAGAATATAAAGGAGTCGGTGTACCATATAAAACGTAATTTATCATGTTGTAAATGCTATGTTTTCGTCTTGAAAAACAACTTTGATTTTCATGCTGTATTTGACGTGAAAAATAATGGGAAATAGAACGACATGAAAAGATCACCGTTTTATTTAGCGAGGAGTGTGTAGCTTAGTAATTTGGCAATCTCAATTTATGTAAACATAAATTTTCTGTATATACAGGGTTATTTGTAAAACACTGGCAACTGGTCTATGTTACTAATATCATAAACAACAACTTTTGTTTTTATGACTTTTAAAAATTTATCATATTTTGGTTCTTCAGATTTTCATACAAAGATGAAAATACATTATTGAAATTAAGCATTTTTAAATATTACGAAGTCTATGCAAAGCAAGCGATAGTACAATAGCGGAGTGGAGCAAGGATCAGATGGCGGGGGTGCTGGATGCGCTTGCGTTGCGTTATAAAGACGTGAAATGTGATAAATACAGACGTAGGTAGGTTTATACCTACCTACGTCTGTATTTATCACATTTCAACTCTGAGTTGAAATGTAGTAAATACAACATCGAAATCTTGAAGGTTTGTTTTAGGTAAATTAATTATGGTTTTGTAAAAAGTCATAAAACAAAAGTTGTTGTTTATGATGTTAGTAATACAGTCCTTTTTTTCCGATGGGAAAAATCATCCTATGACAACCCCCGCTCTTGGGCGGAGCGGGAGATAGTGTCAGACTCTTACTGACTAAAAATCCCACCCCGTTCCTTCAAGCCTTCATACCGGGGCTCGAGCGCCCTTTCAGATAACCCTGGCCCCAGTATGCTTCGACCCGGCTGGGCCCCTGCTGTTGCTGACAACTCCTTGAGGCACGCGGGAACAGTGCGCCCCGTCGATGACTTGGGCTTGGTCCGGACAGTTACCGGACGCCCGGACAACGAGCTACCCATTGCTCACTATCCGCAAGCCCGCGCCTACGGTGGCCGGAAATCGGGATCAATATCCCGGCGCCGGCGGCGGCGGCGATAACGCCGTTGCCTGATGCGTTCGGCCTCCTCCTTTGCGAGCATTACTGCTTCGCAGAAGTCGGCGACCGCCTGCCACTCCTCCTCGCTCCGGACCATGGCCTCAACCAAGGCCCGGAGCGAGAGGTCTCCGCCGCCGATCGCCCCCGCGAGGGCACGGCGATGATCCGCCCAAGCGGAGCACACCTCGACTGTGTGTTCCACCGTGTCCTCCGGGCATTCCGCACAGTGGCGACACCCGGGCGTCACTTCCGCACGAATCCGGTGCAGGAACCTCCCGAACGAACCATGTCCGGTGAGGACCTGCGTCATGCGGAAGGTAAGGACGCCGTGAGGTCTTTCCAGCCACGCCTCAAACAGGGGACTTACCGTCATAATTGTGGCGTGCCCAAGTAATACAGTCCTGCAAATAACCCTGTATAAATGAGCCTAATAAGAAGACTTAAAGTCACCCAAAGGGCAATGGAAGGGGCTATGCTCGGAGTTTCCTTGCATGATCGCATTGGGAATGAAGATATCCGCAGGAGAACCAAGGTTGCCGATATAGCTCGAAGAATCGCCCAACTTAAGTGGCAATGGGCAGAGCACATTGCACGCAGAACAGACGGACGATGGGGACGAAAGGTTCTAGAGTGGCTATTGCGTACCGGAAGATGCAGCGTTGGAAGGCCTCCCACAAGGTGGACCGACAGTGGATGTCTTTCGGCTGAAATGATGATGATATATAAATAGAAAGAATTTACTGACAGACATACCAACGCATAGCTGAAACTATTGGGCCTAGAAACATCAAGGCTTCTTAAGTTTAATTTTTCAAGTTTAAGTTTTTTTAGAGTTTTTCCTTAAACCTAAAACTTGAAGTTGAAACTTTGTACAAATAGTAATCTAAGTAAAGTAAGGTTTTCATTATTTAATTGGTTATTAAATACTATCCCTTTAAAACGATTTATGGGGTTTAAAAGTACAATCTTTTAAACCTCCAGAGAATTGGAGAATTATTTTTACTCGGGTTAATAAACTTGAAACTTAGTAATTACTAAGCAAAATGAATAAGTAAGACTTTCATTATTTTTTATTCAACATTACTCTCAAAATGTGGTTTAAGGGATTTTGAAGTCATTAAAAAAATATTCTAGCGAATAGAGACGCTGGCAAAATAGAGTAGACTAGCTACTCAAAACAAAACAGGCGATAGTTTGTAAGTTGCTCAAAAAGAAAAAACCGGCCAAGTGCGAGTCGGACTCGCCCATGAAGGGTTCCGTAGCAGCAAGTAACATAGTATAAAAGTTCTTGTAGTTCGTTGTAACTTTGATGGATGCTTTAATAATAGTGTATTTTTTTTTTGATTTATAAATCAATTTTTGCTAGCGGTTTGCATGGTACATCATTTATTGTTTTTAGTTTTATCATTCTCTTATTTTAGAAGTTACAGGGGGAGGGACACATTTTACAACTTTGGAAGAGTCTCTCTCGCAAACTATTCAGTTTAGAAAAAAAATATATTAGAAACCTCAATATAATTTTCTAAGACCTATCCATAGATACCCCACACGTATGGGTTTGATGAAAAAAAAAATTTCGAGTTTCAGTTCTATGTATGGGGGACCCCCAAAATTTATTGTTTTTTCTATTTTTATGTGAAAATCTTAATGCGGTTTACAGAATACATCTACTCACTAAGTTTTATCAGTATAGCTCTTATAGTTTCGGAAAAAAGTGGCTGTGACATACGGATGGACAGACAGACAGACAGACAGACAGACCGACCGACAGACAGACATGACGAATCTATAAGGGTTCCGTTTTTTGCCATTTGGCTACGGAACCCTAAAAAACTGAACCCTTGTAGGATCACTTTGATGTCCGTCTGTCTGGGAACGCGTAGAGTTATTGAGATGAAATCAAAACCATAGTCAGGTCTGTGGTCACTTGAAGCTGTGGATAAATCAAACTTATGAATTGAGGAAAAAAAATGTTATTTTAGACTAATTAAATAGACCAACATTTTCTTAAAACTTTAAGTTTATTTTGCGTTCTAAAAGCGCAACTGATTTCACAAAACCTTGAAATAAGACTTTTAAAAAAAGAAAGAACCCAAAAAGACGTAAATTAACAGGCAAAGCATAAATCATGATCAAGTTTTGCTTAATTTGAAAAGCCTCGAGTGAAAATAAGAGACCTACACGAGTACAGGCTGCTCGTGAGTTATTTATGTCTTCCGCCACACTCTGCTAAAAAGTTTCTTTAATTTTCAACTCGTTTTTTGCTTGTTTCTTTTGTAGGGTTCCGTACCCAAAGGTTTAAAACGGGACTCTCTTATTAAAACTTAATTGTCCTCTGTCTTTTTTTAATCTTATATAACAAGGCTTGACCGCATACCTGATGGTAAGCAGTGATGCAATCGTTGATGATGAGGTGCACTGGTTTATTAAGAAGTAAGAGACACCTGAACTATAAACGAATGAGAAGACCGCAGCAGTCAAATTATTCCAGTCCTTTAATGTACACCGCATAAACGAAGAGGTGAAACACTTAGTTCGGACCGTAAATGTTTTAACAATGTAAGAGTGAACACTTGCCGTACGTCGTAAAGGAGATGGTGGAATCAATCAAGTCATGCAATTTCTCGGACATTCCAAAATGCATCCCATTACCAGGCTTTTTTATGAACCATGAACCGGAAACCGAAACCGAAACCCCCTCTAGCTAAGAGAGGGTTTGGGGGAGGCCTATGTCCAACAGTGGACGTGTATCGGCTGAAATGATGATGATAATGATGATGATAGCTAGACAGTTGTAATTTTCACAGATAATTTATTTCAGTAGCCGGTTTAAAAACAAATACTAAAATCAGAATAAAATAAATTGTGTAAAAAAAGTTGTATAGATAATATGGAACCTTTCGTACGCGATTCCGACTCTTGAAGCTTTGGTTGTGTGGTTGTAGATTAAGTTCGATTTTACTTCAACTACTAGATACTTGAATTTAGGTAATATGTTCTATTGCTTGTGTTGGAGTGATTACTAATTGAAACGACCATTTACGACTGCAGTTTATTTGCGACTTAATATTCTCTATGTATCACGGGCGCAGCGGTGCGTCATAATAATATCACTGATGTCTTGTGTGTGTTTTAAATGCCTCGTTGGTTTTGCAGTCGCAAGCGCGATTGCTGAGCGTGGGGTCATGAGTTCGATTCACGGTTCGGGCAAAATGTACCATTGGGATTATCTATTAGGAATTACTTTGTAGCTGCCCAGCGTCTGAAAGTTGGTGGTATAACGACATCGGAAAACCCGTGAAGCCGTTTGTTCTGCACCTAATCTCCCTTTCCATCAGGTCGGTTTGCCGTCCTATCAGACTATGAATGTAAAGGAACAGATAGCGGAAAACCCACAAGAAAGGAACACCTGTGTGTGCACACACTTGTGCACTTTCAATGTCTTTTGTGGACTTGGCTAATCTTTATGAGATTGGCCAACGTGACCGAAATTCCCTCGGGAATATTAATATAAGTTCTATTGAAGATTTAAGGTAGAATTAGGGTGTACTCAAGAAATGATGAAAAGTTTACAGCTATATTTCAGCAGCAGAAAATAAAACCGATAAACGAAATCTATTGTCAGCAACGGACTACAAATAAAGACTAGGATGCTACTTAAAAAAATGTGTCCCTGGAGTTTTTTGCACATTCTTTTCCATAGAGACAAACGCTTTGGAATGTCCAATAAGCATCGTTTTTCTGACTGATTGACTTCTTGACATAACCCGGAAAATCGCCAAACTTAAGTAGCAGTGGACAGGGCACATTGCTCGCAGAACAGATGGTCGATGGGGCCGGAGTGGCGACTTGGAAGGCCTTTTACAAAGTGGAACGATGACCTAGTGAGAGTCGCAGGAATGCGATGGATGAGAGGCGTACGAAACCTTTCGTTATACTGACTCTTAGGAAGGCCCCGGGCCTTGGTGCAGGCCATGGTCCGGAGCCAGGAGGGGGGGCAGGCGGTCGCCTCCTTCTGCGAAGCAGTAATGCTAGCAAAGGTGGAGGCCGACCGCATCAGGCAACGGCGCTCTCGCCGCCGCCGGGAATCCAATCCTGATTTCCGGCCAGCGTAGGGCGTGGCGGCGAGCAAAAGGTAGCTCGCTGTCCGACCGTCCGGTAACTGTCCGGACCGAGCCCAAGTCGTCGACGGCGCGCACTGCTCCCGCGCGCCTCTAGGAGTTGTCAGCTACAGCAGGGGCCAAGCTGAGTCGAAGCCTACTGGGGCCAGGGTTAGTTTCGAGAGGTAGCTCAGCCCCGGTATGAAGTGGTGGGTTTTTAGTCAGTAAGAGTCTGACACTATCTCCCGCTCCGCTTAAGAGCGGGGGTTGTCATTAGATGATTTTCTCACCATAAAAAAACACTTGGAGAGGCCTATGTCCAACAGTGGACGTATTTTGGCTGAAATGGTGAAAGTAAAACACTTACAAGCACTTTCGACAACTCAAAAGTGCTGCCACAGTGATTAATAACTCTCCCCTACTAATTCTAGACTTAATCACTGTCCAACATAAACACAGAGCTTACCTAGCTCCATTTCAGTGTAACTTACACGCGCAAAAGTTTACTCACAAACAAAGAGCATTATAATGTTAAAAGAATTTTCAAAACAATACCACATACACAATACACACCTTTTACTATAGCGTAGTCTATTTTTTTAACTCAAAGATTGACAGATAGAATATGCTTCGATGCATTAAGTTTTCATTTGTATCACAACTATATGTGAAGTTTAAATAAGTAAATAAAAAAGCAACCTTTTGAGTTTATTCATTACAAACAAAAATACAAATCTTTTCTCTTAAAATAAAGTATAAATAGTTTACTTTGCTGTTCCTGAAACTAATTAGTGTGTACATGTTATGTCTACTAATAAGGTGAGAAATACACGAACGAACTCGTTGATAAGCAAACATAATTATTATTTATTGGTTAATCAATCCGCTTGATCATAAAGTTCCTGTAACTATTTCCTTGCGTGTCTATTAAAATTGACTAAGTAAACATCCGACTTTCTTTCGTCGAACACCAATTAATTTTATGTTAATATACGACAAAATCAGCGTATGCGAACATGCAACCTTCTCGCTTGAACGGTCGCATAAACGGACATTTGAATATGGAACAGCGGCTGTTAATTCTGAATGGAAATTTGAAAAAAATATGACAGAAAGTCTGTACTAGTCATCCGAGACGAGACAGTCATTTGAAGATAGATATTGAAATCTCGTGTGACATACCATAAAAGTACGTCGAATCGTTTGAGAGAAAAGTAAAATGTTCTAATTAAAATAACTGCACGCCTCCTCTTCACACGCCACATTAGAAACTTATTCAATGAAAACTTGGTTGTTTGTGAAGATTCCTTTGCTTGATTTTTTTTAAACATTCCAACTCGCTGATTGGTCGATTAATGGCAAATATATGTCATTCCTTTTTAAAAATTGGTCGTTATTTTTGACGTTGATTTGTCGTAAGTGGTATTGTGTGTAAATGGGATTTATTAAAGTGGTTATTATACATAATTTGATTGGTCAATTATTTTAATTTAATCGATTTGATTGGTTTAGAGTATCCATTTTACTGGTGCTAATAAATCACTTTGAATGAAATGATACATAAAGTATAAGTATAAGACGTGTGGTTTGGTATGTTACTAGCGGAGCACAATTCAAGCATATATTCTGGCGCGTTTAGAGCGTTTGGTTCGTGCTCGACTGTGCTATATTCACTGTCGGTTTTTTGACAAACACATACCGCCTTATTCTTTCACGATCTAAATGTACTGGAATTATTACTAGATTTAACAACATGACTAAAGAATAGTTCAGGGATTATTACTACGTTTAAGACCTCGACTAAAGAAAATGTCATTAAAAATGACGTTTATCACTAGCTTCTGAACATAAGGTACTAAATTTAGACCGCCGAGACCCCTGGTTTAACTATGGTAGCAACTTCGATACTAATATGTTATTATTATGTTAGGTTAGTTTTGATTTTGTGTGTTATTCCATATAAAAATAGTTAAAAATGGATATTAATATGATTGACTATTTATGTTTTTATTTATTTGAATATTTATGTATTTCATATACATGGATTTTGTATTACATTAAAATATAATTTTAATGATTGACACAAGCAAGACCCGTTGCTAGGCAACCACACATCAGACACACCACAACTCATTAACTTTTATAACCTTTTTATATTTTTTATTTTCTCTCTGTCATGTACTGGTCATAATTTGTGGTCATAGGACTTGTCACTTGTCAGTCTGTATCTGCGAAGAAATTCTTTTATTTTCTACTTTCATTAATTCATTAAAAAGAAAGATATAATTTTTTACTATTAATTCACGCTAAATACTCTCCAACGTTTGATGGTTTATTAACAGTCCGCACGTGTTATTGGCAAAATTGTGGTGTCTCTTCCACAAAGGCCATTAATTAAAAGTTGAAGTTGAAGTCACAACTCATATTATGTATGTATATGCCACAACTCTTGTACTAGAATAGTGCTAAGGTTCTTTTTTGTAATAAGACGGAAAAAGTTACGCATCACGCTCGAAGACAATCGTTGGAGGCTCGTTGTACGTCCACACTTGACACCGCGAGTAGAGCATGCTCAGCTCCTTTAGTGTAGACCCACCTTTAGATTACGTATGAAATTGAAAGGTGAAAGTGTATTTGGCTTCGTTTATTGACATGTCTAAAAGGCAGAGTACACACCCCCAATCTGTCTATACATATAATAAATATATAGAACGTTTTTTGTTGTGCTCGCACCATCGATATAGGTAGCTTTTATGCATTAAAATTTTGTGTAACTAGATGTATTAGTTGTTTCATCGCAATATAATATAATAATAATATATTCCACAACTATCACACAACGCCGTCTATTCCCAAGCTAAGCAGAGCTTATGTTATGGGTACTAGACAACTGATAAACATACTTATATATTTCTAAATACATACATATTATAGATAAATTACACCCAGACACAGAACAAATGATTATGCTCATCACAAAAACATTTGTCCTGGGTGGGAATCGAACCCACGACCTCCGGCATAGCAGTCAAGGTCACTAACCACTAGACCAACAGGCCAGTCAATCAGTTGACTAAGTATATCGAAAGATATATGACTTGAAAGGTTTTCAAGAAGTGAAATGTCACACCTTGACTGTTAGGCAGTAGGATGCTCGCCGGGTCAGCTAGTTTCTATAATACGAATTTGGAGTCGTGTATTTTACATTATTGCGTCAAACATCTCGTTAAACTAGGGAGGGGGCTCTTGTTAGAAGAGTGACGTAGTGACATCTATAGCGTCACATAAGAACTAATCCTGCATCGCGCAATTAAATTATCTATCGGCAGTTGCCCACCAGAAATAACAGCCGTCTGGTTTGAGGATCCTCCTTTTTCAACGGTGCTATGTGTGACTTTACTCTCTGATCTGCACACCTCCAAAAGCCGTTCATCCCGGCTGTCATTTTTAAATCTTTGACAGTCGTCACCGATAGTCTGAAGCCAGAAAATAGGACACAAGTCTTACCAAGAGGTGTCGTGTTGCCAAGTATCTACAGATATAATTAAAAAATAAAGTACCTTTTTTCAAAACTCGTATTAATTTACGCATGAACGAAATTAATTTCTTTAGGAAAACATCAGCTGAGCGAGTTCAATGACCTGTAGGTAGTTTGTACGCAACGCCGACTATTATCTATAGGTCATTGAACTCGCTGTAGTTTGTAGAAGGTCTGATAGGCAGTTGCTCCATGTAAAATACTGGAATTTAGGTGAGACTGGAAGCTGACCCCAACATAGTTGGGAAGGGCTACAAGGACGTTTGAAAGAGTTACCGTAGTCATAGAATGCAAAAGGCAAGTCTGGTACGCCCCCTAGTGCAGGAAATAGAACATTTTGATACAAGTGCGTAAGTTTATCATGGTGACCGAGGTAGAATTCGTACGAGTCGTAGGCGAATTTGTTATGGAGCCAAATAAATGTGCACGTGTGTCAAACAACTTTTTTCAATACATTTACGATGAAATTAATAAACAGGGGTTGACTGGTGGCTCGTAGGGGTCGACGCGCGTTCGGTCTGATACGATAATTGTAATAAAATTGTGACGGAGAGAGCACGCGCACTTTTCTACTCTATTCTGAATAACAGTCTATTGCATGTCTAAAAAGGGTGGGTTAGAGCGTCTTTTCGAGAAATTGTACTGAAAAGTCAATCAATAATTTCCCATTAAAAAAAAACTTAGTCGGAAAAGTCATTTGAAGATGCGCTTAACATGCTACCACTTCAATGGCAGAAAGAGATATAAAAAAGTTCTTGTGACGTATAGGAATTCCCCTTCTTCTTGGTATTTCAAATATAAGACAGTCTGCTATCATAATTTTATGACGATCAGTGAGGGCTGACCGTCGACTAGGCTAGTGCAATAAATATAATAAATTATTACGGGGCCTTAACGTTCCATTTTTCCGCACTAGTACAAATTACACTACATAGGTATCAGGCTTGCAATATAATGTACTTTTATAAACTGCGATCCCATTTGATGGTAAGCAGTGATGCAATCGTTGATGGTGTAGCGAACTAGTTTATTAAGAGCCTATTCACTCTAGAATTTAAGACATCTACATAAATCACAATCTGACGGGAAGACTGTAATAGGAACATTGTCTTTTGAAACCAGGGTTTTTTAGTTAACTGAAAACAATTTATGAAGACCAATACTATTCATGAACGTTCATGAATAAATACTAGTTTCGTCTATCCTAATACTCTTTAAACATTGATCATCCGAACATAAAATAGTAAGTGGGGCATAAAACAATATTTATAGCTACCTCGGCGAAATAAAATTTTCGCAAAGCACTTTCCGGATCTCTTTCTTACCAAACGTGAGAAGTGTGTAAAAGACAATTTTATTTCTTCATCTTTAACCGTGTTTAGTATCTTGATTTGTCTTGTACTTTATATTTTTGTTAGGATGGTCACGATTTTTATTTCGTTTGAATTTAGATGAGTGTCTGTTTTTGACAAGCTTTTATGAATTTTCCAATTAATAGCTTTTATGAGTTTTGTTATTTTTTATTTTCTTTAATTTTAAGTTTTTACATAAGACATAAGTTATTTTCTTCATTGTGCGTGTATGTGCGTTAAATTAATGTATTTTCTTTCTTTCTATTAGTTTTTGTAAATATATATGCGATAGCATTAAATAGAAGTCAAAAAAGGTTGTAGGGTACACTAATAAAAGTACAATATTATTGTGCTTTATAAGATTCATGCTGAACTTATTATAATCAATTTATATATCAACTGTTATACTTAAATTTATTCATTTGAACTACCCATCTTCTGAATTTATGAGTCTTTTAATTTTAATAAATTATTTAGTTCTTACTTAAACTACTAGTGTCCATGCTAAAAACGTAAAAGAAGCAGGGGTTGTCAGTATCTGGAACGTTTTTCATTATACTATAAAAGGTGTCGTTTTGAAGCTGCAAAATATTTCAGGAGATAATTATGTTAGTGATTCTCGACCCGAATCAATAATAAAATAGGTAGGTAATTTTTTTTTTTTATAACCGCGCTTTTTTTCACACACAAACACGGAACAATAAAGGGCGTTTTCACACACACTAACTCGCAACGATAGTTTCATAAATAATGTATCATCCAATCATCATCCCGCACGCCACACCCTAGCCACGCCCCCGCGGCCATCGATCAATCGATTTAGTTTAGTGTAATTAAAAAATTAAATAACAAGTATTACTGATTATTGACCAGGTATCGTTTTTTTACATGATTATTTATGAGTTTTATTACAACCTCCTGAAATATTGTGCAGTTTTAAAACTGCACCTTGTAAAACAATTATATGAATTTGTATGAATATTAAATAATTATCTTGTTGCCTTGTATTATGTACAATTTGTATGTTTTGTAAAGAGGAAACTTGTCGGTACGCTATTTAAAAAAATGGTAAAATTGTTTAAAACAAAGTCAAGCCTAATTTAAAAAAAAAAATCCATTTCATTTATCTGTCAAAGTCTTTATTTAGTTACCTTACAATAATCTTTATAGGTAGGCAATGTTAATGTTTTATATTAAAACCATTATTAATTAAATTGTTTGAATTTATCTCGAAAAATAAATGTTATGCATACCTGATTCTATGAACCTTTTTCGTCAAAGACAGAAGTGAATGCAGTATACTTAGATTTAGCTTAAACATATAATTATAGTTATTAAATGATTATATACTTACGTAGACCCAACTTGTTGTGTGCTTTCTCATCATCTTTTTTCTCTTCTTCATTTTTGCTGCTCGATTTTTTCGCATTTGGATCCGAAACATCTGGAAAAAACAATGTCGTTAATTAGGTAAATTTAACTTCGTATAGTGCTTAGTATTTTTTTTTGTTTTTGTACGTTTTTTTTGCTCAGTTTCAGAAATATTTATGCATACATTTTTTACTAAAAAAAAAAGCTTGATTTTATATAACGACGGATAGCACATAGAACTAGCAGCAAAGTATTAAAAAAAACGTTAAAATTTTTCAGTCTCCTACAGGAGTTAAAAAGAGTAACAAAATGCAAGTAACTACAAATTCGGAATCTTTGAATCAAGCGTGTATACATTATTTCTAGGCCAGCCGGCGCCACTGTCGACCACATCATTGCTTACCATCAAACTTGAGTAGATAGAGATCAAACTCGAGTCATTAAAAAAAAAATTTTTTGCAACCAAAACACTTTTTTTTTGCTTCGCCTTTGAAATTTACTTCCACATAAATAACAGGCTAGCCTTTTGTTGGATGTCTTCAGAAAAAGATGTAGGAAATATTTCCGGTCATTACA
The DNA here is from genome assembly GCA_910589285.2 of Mythimna ferrago. NCBI lineage: Eukaryota > Metazoa > Arthropoda > Insecta > Lepidoptera > Noctuidae > Mythimna > Mythimna ferrago. The sequence goes on along the minus strand of OU342694.1, from coordinate 17,047,579 downwards.
AACAAATTACGTAATAATGATATTCCACAACTATCTCACAGCGCCATCTAGTCCTAAACTAAGCAGAGCTTGTATTATGAGTACTAGACAACTGATAAACATACACACATTTCATACATTCTAACATACATTTCTAAAAATATACATATTATAGATAAATTACACCCAGACACAGAACTAATGATCGTGTTCATCACACAAACATTTGTCTTGAGTGGGAATCGAACCCATCACTTCTGACATAGCAGTAAGGGTCACTAGACAAGGCCTGTCAAAGTCAAAGAATTTATTTCAAATATTACATTTGCAGGCACTTTTGAATACATAGTCAAATGTCGGTCAGTCCATGAAAAGTGAAGCTAAATTGCACGTTCCAAAGCGTAGACCTCTATCGAGAAGAACGTGCAAGAAATTCAAAATTTATTATATGTTTTTTTTTTTAGTTTCAAGTAAAATAATAATTGATGTAAGTTTTGATATTGTGTACTTGTGGTTGTCCTCAATATGTGCATATTTCTTATAGCATTAAAGTTTGCTGTAAGAAAACCTATTGCTTTTTATTGATTAGGCTCGTTTGTGCATCAGTTGTCTTGATTAAAACTGTTTTAAAAATTTTGTGCACAATAAAGAATAAAAGAAATGAACAAAAAAAAAGTTAATTTCACCAAATAGGATATCCCATCGGTCACTTAAAACATACTCACAAAATACGCATTTATTCCTTCATATTTAAATCCACTCCATTTAAAGTTTAACGACAATATAACTGTTATGGAGTAAAATAATTTGACAAAATTGTCCATTTTATTTCCATCATAAACGCTATGGTTTAACATAAATTTTAAGCAGCAGAGATTTGAAGGGATTTGTTTGCAGGAAAAATAAATTAGAATTATTCTTCCCAAGCCAAAAATAATGGAATTCAAACCTGTACATGTTGTGGTGTACCAAATCATCATCATCGTCATCAGTCTTTTTAATATTCCCACTGCTGGGACTCAGGCCTCCTCTCTAGGAGAGGGAATGGGCCGTAATTCACCACGCGGGCCCAGTGCGGGTTGGGGAATGTCACATGTCTTCGAATTTTTAGTTCTAAGACATGCCGATGTTTTCCTTCATCGCATCGTTTTGAGAGTAGTGGTGAGTTGGTGACGAAATAAATTACACAAAGTAATAGAAATAAAAGCCTGGCTGGGCTCGAAAAATTGTGGACGGTTCGAATCGTTGTACACAGACGGTAACCGGACGGTTAGACAGCGAGCTACCCATTGCTGGTTGTTCTCAAACCCATGCCTACTGTGGCTGGTAGACGGGGTTGCAGCAGTTAGGGTGTGATCGTGAGGATGTCTGTTCCCTCGCTCGTGCAGCGGTCTACTTTACTAGCATTACTACTTCGCAGAAAGAGACACTGAATGCTTACAGTTCCAATATGTACGTAATGAAAAAAAAAATTTTGTCTGTCATCGTTGTGTAAAATAAAAATATTGAGTACCTTAAACCTTTTAACAGGGACTTGAAGTTTTTTATAACAGAGGTGAATTAAAAAAAAAATACTTTTGATCCTAATGGCTATAGGGTTGACGAAAACGAAAAAAAAAACGATTCCGACGTATCCAAAAGGAAGGTTTACGCGTTGGAATCAAATAAGGTTTTCAAATGAATGACCTTTAATTAAAATACAATTTGGAATGCTGGGCACCCCTCTGGGCTACGACAGCGATTTGTACTTTTGAGTAACTGTTATTAAAAGATAAGCTGAGTTGGCAAACAAAGCTATGCCATAAAGATTATCAAAGACAGTAAATGGGGGTAAGGGTAGGAGGTTAAAAAATAGCCTACAACCTACTCTCAGACCTACCAATTAGGTATACACAAAAAATATCATAAACATCGATCAAGCCTTTTCGGAGGTATCTGATAACAAAGACTCAAAATCGAAATCAAAAACATTTATTTTAAATAGACCATTTACAGGCACTTTTGAATGGTCAAATGCCGGTCAATCTAAGAAAATTAAAGCTAAATTGCACGTTCCAAAGCGTAAATCTCTAAGGAGAAGAACGTGCAAGAAACTCCATGACTGTAATAAAAGATTTTTATATATACATACATCTACTGTAATATTATAAAGAGGTAGTTTGTTTTTTTTTTTTTGTTTGTAGGAGGTAATATCTGTAAGCAATGGTCCGATTGCTAAATTTTTTTCGTCACTAGAAAGCTGCTTTATTCCCGAGTGACATAAGCCATATTGTGTACGCGAACGAAGCCGCGGGCAAAATAATGCTGGTATTAGATATTTTCACGTAAAATAAAAAAAGAAACAATATTTTTCGTGAGTAACACGTAAATCCTTATTCGGAAAAACCTGTCAAGTATCTTGTTTGTTTTTTCAGATAAAATTCTCATTTAAAGAAAACCTCACAATTTTGCTTAGAGTACTATAATAATTCTTTTGATCATAAAGCAATCTTGTTTATCTCTCTGAGGAATGTCACAGGCACTTATCATGACGTTTTAAAATGTCAATTGTGTGAGCGAGAAAGTGGGATGGAGCTATAAATAATAATAATAATTTATTTTAGTCCGGGTTCTGATTATTTCTGTAAGAACATTGGCACATAGGCAAAAGCCTGTGTTTAAGTGAAAGCGAGTTTAGGAGTTTAGGAGGCAGCAGTTCGAATTTTAGATTTACTATTATGTCATCATCATCATCATCATTTCAGCTGTAAAACGTCCACTGTTGGACATAGACCTCGCCCAAGGCCTCCTCCTCTCCTCCTCTCTGTTGTACTATTATGTACAACATAATAATTGTCAATATCTACTAATTTATTTAAGTTGTAGTACAAATAAATAGTCCGGGTTGCCTGGTACATTTTTTGCACTTGATTACTATCAAGCTAATTTTCCGTGATTTTTTTCTTTTTCGAATAATTTAGACAATTTATTATGAGATTTAAAAAAATAATCATGTTAGTAATAAACTTTTGAGAATCATCAAATTGACATATTCTATCCCTGCTAACTCTGCTAGCTACCACAGTCGAGAGTTTTGTATAGAAAATTTTTGGACGTCTTATCAAAATGAAGCTTCTCACGGAAAATTAGCTTGATAGTAATCAAGTGCAAAAAATGTACAAGGGAAACCGGACTGTTTATTTGTACTACAATTTAACCTTTCAAATACCGTCAACTAGACACAATAGTAAGACAATAGCACTGCAAACGGCGGTGTTCGCTTGGGGTTATATGTATTAAATAAATTAGTACATATTGACAATTATTATGTTGTACATAATAGTACAACAGAGAGGAGGAGAGGAGGAGGCCTTGGGCGAGGGCTAAGTCCAACAGTGGACGTCTTACAGCTGAAATGATGATGATGACATAATAGTAAATCTAAAATTCGAACTGCTGCCTCCTAAACTCCTAAACTCACTTTCACTTAAACACAGGCTTTTGCCTATGTGCCAATGTTCCTCCAGAAATAATCAGATTATAACAGACAACATTGCAAGTATGTGTTAGGTGTAAATCATATCATTATTTTTTCCACAACTATCACACAACGCTGTCTAGTCTCAAGCTAAGTAGAGCTTGTGTTATGAGTACTAGACAACTGATAAACATACTTATATATTTCTAAATACATACATATTATAAATAAATTACACTCAGACACAAAACAAATAATTATGCTCATCACACAAACATTTGTCCTGGGTGGGAATCGAACCCACGACCTCCGGCATAGTAGTCAGGGCTACTAACCACTAGACCAACAGGCCAGTCAAATTGATTATAAAATTATTATTATTAGGATTAGTTTAAGTAACTAGACGATTAAATAAGATTAAATTAAATTAATAAAACATTTTATATTACACATTCTAGAAAAAATAATAAGATAATTTAACCTTTAGAATATATTATATTAGAGACACAATATAAAGATAATGAGAAAGCGAACGCGCGTTCACTTGGGGTTTAATGAACAGACTATCAGTCTGACGTAAAACCAATACAGTTCCATCTTTTTAACAGTTATGCCTTGATCACACGTACCGAGTAAAAGGGCGAGACAGTAAAATGTTGCTCGGCCGAGACAGTGATATAAGCGAGTTGTAGAGATAAATGGTAGACCGAGCACTCGGCGTTGTGTTTACACGTACCGGGTACTCGGCCGAGAGCACTGTCTCGCCCGTTTACTCAGTATGTGTGATCAAGGCATATAGTTTATTAAAATGGATCGAGTTAAGAGCTCGTGGTAGGGCCTTAGGAAATATGACAAATTGTTCCATCTACAAAAATCACGTTGTTCACAAAGAACACTTCTGTAGTGAACTGTCAGAGTGATTAATGTGAACTCCTGAGATGACAAAAATAATTGCTACATTCAATGTTTATATGAAAAATTGGCGAGTATCCACCCTTACATTGTTGAAACTTCTACGGTTTCGCGTCTTCGTTTATACCGTGAATTGTTCCAGTCTTTCGATGTACGAAGGACTGGAACAATTTGCCTGCTGCGGTCTTCTTGTCAAATTATAATTTAGGTGTCTTCAAGGCTAAAGTAAACAAGCTCTTCATAAACTAGCGCGCCTCACCATCAACAATCGCATCACTGCTTACCATCAGTTGGGATGCACGCACTGGTTCATATCTTTAAAAAAATCGCCGTCGAGTCGAACTCTCATTGAGCGTTTATTTATTTAAACTTCATGTACAGTATTGATGTATAGGTGAACTTAATGCAACAAGGCATTCTCTACTAGTCAACGGTTAGGTTAAAAAAAGGCAACACTGTGGTAAGTGGTTGCCTGGAAGAAATCGTCGAGTGCAATAAGGCCACCAATAGGATAGTTTCCAGGGTCAAAATAATTACATTTTATATAATCCGTTATAAAGAAATATTGGACACGTATTTTTTCTTTTTTCGATTAAACAAAAAATAACAAAGATATAGTCCATTAAAGTTACGTATGACGTCACCCCGTGCGAAAAAATGCAGCACGGCATGTCGTTGTAGCATAAAACTCTGGAAAGCATATTCCAGAGTTTTATGGTACAGACAGCAAAATAATTAAACATAATGAGAAGTAATATGAAGAAGTATATTTTTGGATGCTCAAAAATATGATGACAACTTCCCAATATTTTAAAATATTGCTTTAAATAACCAGGGTTTAATTGTATTTCTCTATGTCAAAAATCAAATAAATCATAAAGCCCGTATACACATAATATTCTGCCTGCCCTTCAAACTAAATCGCGTTATTTTAGCCTTTTTAATGCCAAACATAAATCAAGTCAAAGCCATAATTTGAAAATGAATAAATTATGTTCAAATAGTCATTAATTTCTTGGCAGGAAATTGCGTACGAAACAACGTCTGAACCACAAGTTTGAAAGGAAAATTTTCATACATTATCTTTCCTCTTTACGATATCACATAGAATAGAGAAGTAAAGAGATAAGGCACTTTTTTCAGAGTTGTACTTAGCATAGTCTGCCTTATAATGTTTTGAAACTCTATAACTATAGTTTAGATAATTATAATTTAGGTTAGTTGCATGCGCCACCGGTACATGGTGGACGTCCCACCCGAACAAAGCATTTTGAGGACACATTCATTATGCGTAGAGCTAAGGAGTGGAATACCCTGCCGCAGTCTGTGTTTCCTGATAGCTACAACTCAGGCGTCTTAAAGTCAAGAGTGAACAAATTGCTTCTAGGCAAGCGTGCTCCATTGTCAGTCACATCATTGCTTTCCATCGGGTGAGATAGTGGTCACACGCGAGCCTATCCATAATAAAAAATGTAATGTGAACTGTCGTCGACGGCGCGCGCTGTTCCCGCGCGCTTCAAGGAGTTGTCAGCAACAGCAGGGGCCCAGCCGGGTCGTAGCCTACTGGGGCCAGGGTTATCCGAAAGAGCGCTCGAGCCCCGGTATGAAGGCTTGAAGGAACGGGATGGGTTTTTTAGTCAGTAAGAGTCTGACACTATCTCCCGCTCCGCCCAAGAGCGAGGTTGTCATTGGATGATTTTTCCCATCGAAAAAAAAAAAAAAAACTATGTGATCTTAAAAGCAAGTAAACATTTTTTTTTTAAACTTTAAAAATATAACGTGCACTCGGAACCCCACGGAACATAAATAAAAACCAATAATTACAATACAACCTTTGACCCCTTGGTTGACAATAAATTAATGCATGTTTCAAATTCATAGCACCAATTTGAACTAGCAGTTTTAAAATTCGGATTAAAATTAATAACATTATGAAGAAGAAACGAGTAATGGGTGATGCGAAAGAGACTCCCGGGGCCCTGGAACAATGGCAAAGAAGGAACAGGAGTGGATTTTTTGTCAGTAAAAGTAAGTCTGACATGCCATTCCGCACCGCCCAAGGGCGAGGGATGTCATTTAGATGATTTTCCCACTTAAAAAAAGAGTGAATACGTTACTTTTAGGGAAGCGTTCTTCATCGTCGACTACATCAACTCTTTTCATCAGGTAAGTTTGTAGTCAGCCAGTGGGAGCCAGTCAGGAGCAGTGGTGGCCGAGTGGTAATGGCTCCGACTGACGAGTTGTAGGTCGCGAATTCAAACCCTGCCAGGCGCATTACTTTGTGTAATTTATTTCATCACCACTGCTCTCAAAACGGTGAAGGAAAACATCGTGAGGAAACCGGCATGTCTTAGAACCAAAAATTCGAAGACATGTGACATTCACGAACCCGCACTGGGTCCGCGTGGTGGATTCCGGCCCATTCTCTCTCCTAGACAGGAGGCCGGCAGTGGGAACATTAAAAGGGCTGATGATGAGGATAGTAGTCAAGTCAATAAATTTAAAAAAGCCTCCTCGCTTTTGCGTTTTGCTTCCCTATTCTGTACAAGTACCACGCAGGCCTACTTTATATAAAATTGCTTAAAAAGAATTTGATTTGAAGAAGCGGATTTTGATACTGTATTTTTTATTACCATCGTCATCATATCAGCCGAAAGACGTCTACTGCTGTGTATTGGCCTCCTCCAAGTGTCACCATTTCGCTCGGTCCTGTGCGTATCGTATTCATTAGATTTCCAAGACCTCACCAGGTCATCAATCCACCTTGTGAGAGGCTTGCCAACACTGTTTTCCAGTATATATATATAATATAATATTCTACAACTATCACACAACGCCATCTAGTCTCAAGCTAAGCAGAGCTTGTGTTATGAGTACTAGACAACTGATAAACATACTTATATATTTCTAAATACATACATACTATAGATAAATTACACACAGACACAGAACAAATGATCATGCTCATCACACAAACATTTGTCCTGGGTGGGAATGGAACCCACGACCTCCGGCATAGCAGTCAGGGTCACTAACCACTAGACCAACAGGCCTGTCAACCAGTACCTATGTGGTTGTCACTCCAGAACCTATCCGCCCATCTAGTCAGTTTGTTCTGCGAGCAATATGCCCTGCCCACTGCCTCTTAAGTACGATTCATTGGGCTATATCGTTATTGGACATAGGTCTCCCCCAAGTGTCGCCACAATGCACGCTCCTGTGCGTCTCGCATCCATCGGATAACACATAACATAGCATAATCTGTCTTTTAATGTCCCCACTGCTGGGACTCAGGCCTCCCCTCCACAAGAAGGAATGGGCTGTATACCAATACGCGGGCCCAGTGCAAGTTGGTGAATGTCACATGTCTTCGAATTCTTGGCTGTAGGACATCATCAGTTTCACGATGTTTTCCTTCACCGTTTTGAGAGCAGTGGTGATGAAATAAATTAAACAAAGAAATTTGTCTGACTGGGTTTGTACCCGCGACCTACAACTCGTAAGTCAGTGGTGTTACCACTCGGCCACCGCTGCTGCTGCTGAGTAAAGACCCACCCAGACATAAAATTCTCCAACCATCGCCGCGATAGGAGACGCCCCGGGTGTCGGGAAAAACAAAGCGATCTCCGACCACGACGAAGAGCAATACGTAGCTCGCCGTCCACTTGTCCAATAAAACCGAGCTCGTATCGGTGACGGCGCCGTAGCGTTTCACGCATGCCTCAAAGAGACATCAGCAAACCTTAGGAGCCCGCCAGAGCCAATGGGAAAACGTATGAAAGGGACATTCGTGATCCTAGAACGTAAAAGGCAACTAAAGGAACCTAAGTGTGGTTATAGTTAGTAAAAGTCTGACACGTCCTTACGCTCCGCCCTATAGCAGGAGAAGTCCTTACATGATATCACACCTCAAAAAAAAATAACGCATCATATTTGACAAAAAGTTGGGTATATTAATTGATTGATATTACAAAGACAATCAGTATATACACAGGTATACAGTTGCCAAAACGGATCTTGAGCGGTTGCGCAGAAGTCAAATATTCGGTCTCTTTAGTGGTACGAAGTGAGACGCGGGGGCGGGGAGTGTCAGTGATTAGCTCGCCGCACCATCGCGTCATAGACGTCACTCCTAATTCGTTCCCTGCGTTGCAACAACGGAGACGATTGGCTCGCCAATGTATGGAATGCGCAAAGTGATTCCCACTCTGACGCCGAGCTCTCAAGATCCGTTTTGGCATCTATACAAAAATCAGCAAAAATAAGATATCATAACAGTAGATACACCAACCAAAACCAAACAAGATATAATAAGCCACCAGAGAAAAGAGCAAATACAGAAAAATATTTTTTCCTTTGAGGCCAATTTGCCGACAAAAGAAATAGCCGTATTCCCAATGAATGAACAGGAAACACAATTGACAATACTGAAGGGAATTGTAGGTATTATGGACCATGTTGGATCATGGACGACTTGGAACCGTTTCACTGTTATAATACCGAAAGTGGTCTTTTGTTGGGCCGTGTGGATTAATGGATATTCGGATTAGAACCAATACCATTAAAAGATCTTTGTGTGGCTCGAGATTTAGGTGCTATCGAGGTACTATCCGGTGCACGGTGTTTATTAAGATAAGTAACGGCTTATTTATGATAAGTAATAACAATATTACTAGCTTTATTTCATCTTCAAGGTACAGATCTATATTTAGTTTAGTAATTACTAGCTTTTGCCCGCGGCTTCGCCCGCGTACATAAAATATAGCCTATGTCACTCAGGAATAACGCAGCTTTCTGTCGGTGAAAAAATTTCAGCAATCGGACCAGTACTTTCAGAAATTACTTCCTACAAACAAAAAAAAAAACATAAAAGCAATAAAACAAATTTCACCTCTTTATTATATTAGTGTAGATTATTGTAGACTGAAGAATTATGTTAGTAAACCATAATTAACATATACATATATGTTAATATATATATATATATATATATATATATATATATATATTTGTAAACCACATACTATGGAAAAAAGAATACAATAAATCTGACATGTAAAGCGCAATCCAGTGTCTCAGCTAGCAAGCAAGTTAAGTTGATTTTTTTGCAAACGTGCGCTATTTTTTTAAATATTTTAAGTGAATCCCAGCATCCTTCGCCCAGCAGTGGGACATAAATGTGCTAACTAAATGATTATTATTATATTATTATAGCCTTACTCTAAGTGTCGCTATAATGGTCGATCCTGTGTGTTTCCATATCCATAGGTTTTCCACGAGACCAACTGTCCCCGCACACGAGATCCAAAAAAACGCCGCTTCAAGCTTCATTTTGAGGCGGCCTTTTTTTGTGGCTCGTGTGCGGGGCTGCCACCACAAAAAAACGCTTGAAGCGGCTTCAAGCTTCACCGGACACAAGAGATGTCGCGCGCTTCAGCTGTTTTTTGCGGCCGCTTCTAGCTTCTTTGTGGCCGCTTCTAGCGTTTTTTTGTGGCGGCGTTTTTTTATAAAAACGGCCTCCTTTATCCATGATCCACGATGCTAGCAATTCCAACATTAGCGACAAAATATAGGCCTATTATTCCAGTAAAGCCGGGATAGCAAGCGTTGTTATAAATTGAATAGCCATTTTTACTACTGAATATTTAAATATTTTCGTGTACTAAAACGTTAGTGCTATTTACGTATTTTTTTCTGCAGAACACAAAATAAATTCATAGGTTAGTTTTTTCCTGAATTTGATTTTTTGGTCTATGGTCTTTTATGATGTTAACAAAATGATTTTCATTCATAACCATTGACTTAACAGCAAATCGTCGATACGTTGCATCTTCCGGTACGTTATCGCCACTCCAGAACCTTTCGGCCTCATGGATCATCAGAAAGCAAATACATCATCCTAGTTACTAAAAGTTTCATAACCTGTACCATCAAAGAGGGTTCATAAAGACACTTCACAACTATCTTTGGGAAAAGCTTACTACTAGCATTCAACGTTTTTACAAAAATATCTTCAAGATGTAAGCTCAGGAAACCGATGAATGAATTTCATTTATGAGTTTCTATATTTACTATAAAAATTACGTTCAAGTCTTGAGCATCGATACCCGGTAACTAGCCTGTTGGTTTTCTATCGTTTACATTTCGGGGAGTGTGCATTGGAATCGCACAATTTAATTACATCAAGTCTATTTCATCGTCGAACAAAAGAAAGACTTTAGACATTATTTTTAGTTTATACGAAACCTGAATGCAGTTGAATCTAATAGTTTTACTCTTTTTTTTAGGTGCAAAAATCATCCAATGACATTTTCGCGCCCTTGGGTGAAGCGGAAGGTAGTGTCAGAGTTTTACTGACTAAAAACCCACTGCTGTTCCTTCGTTGCCTTTCGTACTGGGGCCGAATCTTCCTTTCAGAAGCAGATCCTTGGCCCCAGTAGGCTTCGACCTCGCTGGGCCCCTACGGTTTGCTGGTAACTTCTTGAGGCGCACGTGGAACAATACGCGCTTTCGACGTCTTGGGCTCAGTCTGTACGGTTAACGGACGGTCGGACGGCGAGCTACCTATTGCTCGCCGTTTGCAAGCCCGCGCCTACGGTAACCGGTAATAGTTTTTACACTATGTTATATTTTTTCCAAAAAATATTTAAAAAGGTCTCAAGTTGGACACCACCGACCCTAAATACAACACAGGTCACGGCAAGTCATAGCGGGCATTAGTCGTAGCCAAACAACTTTTCAGTCGCCTGGATGGCCCGCTGACTATGTATTTTTGCTGACATAAGAAGCTTATAACTCCATGTTTTTTTTTTATCATACATTGCATAGATTCTTTACATAAATATGTATACTAGACTTGTGTATCGAATTTCGACTAGAACTAATGTTGTGTAATATTTAAAATAAAAATTATCAGTTTGTATGAATATTACAATTATATCTCACGACCCTGATAACCATATCTTAAAACTTACTTTACCTCAAATTATGTTTAGGTCAAGGTCCAAATTACTGAACACGAGCGTACATAAAAACAATTGTTATGTAACTCACGTAATTCAGTAACACTGCCGTAAAATCTGTTACTTTCACAGTAAGTCGTAATCCCTTTTGTTTATTAACCGTCACAGCCATTCTTTGTAATATTATTTTTCCTAAGAATAAATGTAACATGACGAAATCACCGTACATAAAAAAAAAAACTGGCCAAGTTAGTTTTTTTTTGTCCGGTGGGAAAATCATCTAATGACATTTCCCGCTCTTGGGCGGAGCGAGAGATAGTGTCAGACTTTTATTGTCTAAAAACCCACTCGTGTTCCTTCGTTGCCTTTCGTACCGGGGCTGAGCTATCCTTAGAACTAATCCTGGCCCCAGTAGGCGTCGACCCAGCTGGGCCCCTGTTGTTGCTGACAGCTCCTTGGGGCGCACCATCGACGACTTGGGCTCGGTCCGGACAGTTACCGGACGGTCGGACAGCGAGCTACAATTTGCTCGCCGTCCGCAAGCCCGCGCCTACGGTGGCCAAAAATCGGGATCGGAATCCCGGCGGCGGCTGGGCCACCGTTGCCCGATGCGGTCGGCCTCCTCCTTTGCTAGCATTACTGCTTCGCAGAAGGAGGCGACCGCCTGCCACTCCTCTTCGCTTCGGACAATGGCCTGTACCAAGGCCCGGCGCGGGAGATCGCCGCCGCCGATCGCCCTCACGAGGGCACAGCGATGCTCTGCCCAAGCGGGGCATACCTCAACTGTGTGCTCTACCGTTTTCTCCGGGCGTTTCGCACAGTGGCGACACCTTGGCGTCACTTCCGCATGGATCCGGTGCAGGAACCTCCCAAATTTGCCATGTCCGGTGAGAACCTGTGTCATGCGGAAGGTGTCCAAGTACGAGTTGGACTCGCGCACGAAGGGTTGCTTACCGTCGTTATGAAAATTCGGAAAAAAAATCGCGTGTCTTGTATGCCAGTCCCCCTTAAATATTTATTTTATTTAGTTGTCAGCATTTTTAGTTATAGCGGCCACAGAAATACATAATTTGACTGGCCTGTTGGTCTAGTGGTAGGTGGTTCTGACTGTTATGCCGGAGGTCGTGGGTTTGATTCCCACCCGGGACAAATGTTTGTATGATAAGCATGATCATTTATTTGTTCTGTGGCTGGGTATAATTCATCTCTACACATATGTACTTAATTTGAAATATATAACTATGTTTTCAGTTTTCGAGTACTCATAACACAAACTCTAATTAGCTTGGGACTAGATGGCGTTGTGTGATAGTTTTGGCATATAATATATATATCTAGAGAAAGATGTGTCATAACATCATAACGTAAAAGCGGTTGTATTAAAATGTACCTCGAGAAGCATCTTCTTAACAAACATTACCAAACAAAACGTGGCACGACAGCTAAAGTACCTACATATTGAATAATAATCTGGATTACTGGATAAATAGCCAGATAGGTACAGAAGTCAATCTACATACAAAGCGCGCTCGAGCAACGCACACATATACACCTGTCCCGAACACGATATCTCGGCTCCATTGCCCGGTCGCACTCGTACAGTTCGGTGCAACACCACAAAATAGATAGGTACAGAAGACAATCTCAAGTATGTACTTCACTTTTTTATACCTACCCTCGGTGGACGCACACTAATGAGCGTTTGAGCCGGAACTGTTCGACGAGTGGTCCGAGAGGCTCCGAGATATCGTGTCCGTGAGCAGTGTCTATGTGTGCGTTGCTAGAACGCGCTTTGTATGTAGATAGACTTCTGTACCTATCTATTTTGTGGCAACACGCTGACTCTAAGGGCCTGTCCGCACAGCGATATTTCACCGCGCGAAAAAATATTCGCGCGGATTTATTTCCGCACCGCACCGCGTCAAATCTGCAAGAAATCACAGAATTTTTTATCGCGCGTTTTTTTTTTATCACCTATGCGGAAACTTCTATAAGATTCACTGTGTTACAGAATAACGAAAAAAAAACTGCGCGGTGAAATACCGCTGTGCGGACAGGCCCTGACGCGACCGTAGAGAGTAGGTATAAAAAAGTGAAGTACGTACATGAGATTGACTTCTGTACCTATCTATTTTGTGGCCATAAGCTCTAGTTAACATAAATTGACGATACCCAAAGGAGGAGTCTAAAAGATGTCTACCATCCATTAGCTGGGGTAAACACTAAATCCTTGTAGTATTTAAGCAACCAATATTTAAATATTCAAGAAATTTGCGGTACATTGAAACCTCATGAGAAAAGGCCATTACAGGTAACTAGGTATATTCCGTGGCTTTTCTTCCACAGGGATTATACATTTTTAGGAATGAGGAACACCACGCTACGTCAAAAGACGGGTATTATAGACGTAGGAAAAAAGGCTGCCAGGCTGAAATGGGATTGGTCGGGTTACATCAGTCGCATGCACTCTGACCGTTGGGCAAGAGTTTCCACAAAGTGGGTACCTGAAGATGGACGGCGCCGCCGAGGTCGACCTAGGAAGAGGTGGCGAGACGAGATGCCTATCGCTCGGTTCGAGGTAGCTCAAGAAAATAATACCTGGAAGAAGTTGGGGGAGGTCTTTGCCCAGCAGTGGGACATTATAGGCTATTAAAAAAAAAAACAAAAAAGGATTCCGTACTTAAGACGGTAAAAGCGAAGGCCTAGGGGTCCAGAAGGGCCGAAGACATCTCCAACCCTTGAGTGGAGCGAGATGGCGTATCAGATTTTTACTGACTAAAAACCCACTCCTGTTCGTTCTTTGCCTTTGTTTTAGGGCCCCGGGGTTCACTTTTGCAAAACCCGTAGAGGGGCCATGGGTTCGCTTCTGAAAAGGAAAGCCGGTGTGCTGGAATGCAAGGCAAAGAAAGATAATAGGAGTGGGATTTAGTCAGTAAAAGTCTGACATGCTCTCCTGATCTACCTAGAACGAGAGAAGTCATAGGATGATTTCCCACCGAGAAAAAAGACGGCAAAATCGGAACTCTTATAGGATCGCTTTGATGTCCGTCTGTTACACTGAGGGTGCAGTTGCTGGAGTCGCACCTCACCTAAATTTTATTTGCATAAAAACCCGCTACACAGCAATAGCTTAATATCAGCAATTAGGTCAGGGTCGCGGGAATCCGATGGATGCGTGACGCATGACCGGTCGTTGTGGCGACGCTTGGGGGAGGCCTATGTCCAACAGTGGACGTCTTGTCTTGACGGATTGTCAAGTTTAAGGCATTTGTGGTACGAGTACCGAAGTGTTTTCTGCACCTTGCTATGGAAGAAGACTTTTGGCCGTCACTTCCGCGGACAAATACATACCACAGAACAGCACAAAGACTAAATAGTGTGAAGTGAAGTGTTGCTAACGTAATTTTAAATCATGTTTAATAACAAAATGATTTATTATAAGTAATTATGTATGTTAGTTTTTAAAGTATTTATGATATGGGTCCACGTTGCCTGGAATAAATTGATTATTAATATTATTAATACGCGGGCAAAACCACTGGCAGTAGCTAGTATGACATATTATCTACGAGAAAAATACAGAAAATATATTCGACTAGTAATACAGTATGAACTTAGCGGTGGCTTGTTGCCCTTCGGCGAATATACTCAATGGGATCTCGTACAGCTCACGATACATAACGAAGAACAGAGGCTTTCCATGTGCGAGCAAGAAAAAAGAATAGAGCTATACACACTATATACATAGCTCCATTTCTATAACGCCCAAGAGTCCTGGCAGTGCCATAAAACAGTGACTTTCTGACGCCTACTCCTCGGTAACGGCCAGGTTAAAAGGTTTGAAAAAAAAAAAAATGTTTATTATAAATCCATGAATAATATTATCAACTATTGATTTTTCCTGCAATTTTTTCTTTTGTCTAAAAAAAATTATTTAGCAATTTCGCAACAACTTCTTCAAAACTACTTGAATCTTTAGATACATTTTTACACATAAAAATTGGTGGTTAAATATTATTCAAAGTAAACATAGCATATGTAAATCAATCATTATTTCGCAAAGAAAATGAATTTAAAAGTCAGCGGTGCTCAATCCGGCGCTGGGGTTTCTATGTTTTAGATATAAGTTTTTCTTTGTTATGTTTGTATGTACAATAAAGTATATAATAAATAAATAAATATCCGGGCGCAGCTGGCCGGAATTACTGCCACCTAAGCGGGTACGACTATTGTGTCTAATTAATTCCAGCTAGATGTTCAAGGGACGAGCTCCGGCGGGATCTCATGGTGAAATGGCGTCAACGACTATCGCAACCCAGTGCTGGGCATGCCACAATCATGGCGATATGTCCCCTCTTTGAGGCGTGGCTGGAAAGACCTCACGGCGTCCTTACCTTCCGCATGACGCAGGTCCTCACCGGACATGGTTCGTTCGTGAGGTTCCTGCACTGGATTCGTGCGGAAGGTCACTTCCGGCGACACCCGAGCGTCAGCCCGGGTGTCGCCACTGTGCGGAATGCCCGGAGGACACGGTGGAGCACACAGTCGAGGTGTGCCCTGCTTGGGCGGAGCATCGCCGTGCCCTCGTGGGGGCGATCGGCGGCGGAGACCTCTCGCACCGAGCCTTGGTTGAGGCCATGGTCCGGAGCGAGGAGGAGTGGCAGGCGGTCGCCGACTTCTGCGAAGCAGTAATGCTCGCAAAGGAGGAGGCCGAACGCATCAGGCAACGGCGTTATCGCCGCCGCCGCCGCCGCCGGGACTCTGATCCCGATTTCCGGCCACCGTAGGCGCGGGCTTGCGGACAGTAAGCAATAGGTAGCTCGCTGTCCGGCCGTCCGGTAACTGTCCGGACCAAGCCCAAGTCGTCGACGGCGCGCACTGTTCCCGCGCGCCTCAAGGAGTTGTCAGCAACAGCAGGGACCCAGCCGGGTCGAAGCCTACTGGGGTCAGGGTAATCCGAAAGGGCGCTCGAGCCCCGGTATGAAGGCTAGAAGGAACGGGGTGGGTCTTTTAGTCAGTAAGAGTCTGACACTATCTCCCACTCCGCCCAAGAGCGGGGGATGTCAATGCATGATTTTTTCCCACCATAAAAAAAAGGTGTTCAAGGGACTATAAGCCATAACAGTTCAGTCTGTTTAGAACGTCACATGGATCACGTTAAGATTTTGATTAAATTTCCTCTTCATGGCGTTACAAAGAGCAAAAACACAGAACGTATTAAGCAAAGGTACAAAAGCTTTCAACTCACTAAAACCTATTTTAAATCGAAAATCTATTTTCAGCTCCTCAACCAAATTACGTAATTATTCTACATTGATTCGACCTTGCTTAACTTAGACCCAAACCACACGATGCGCTGCGGCGCCGCACCGCAAATATATCGACGAATGGGCGGGCCATAAGAGCGGGTCGGCGTCAGTCATGTGCCCGCCAATTCGTCAAAATATTTAAGGTGCGGCGCCGCACCGCATCGTGTGGTTTGGCCCTTACGCTGCTCCTGTTTGGTTTAGTATAACAGACATTCAAAACAATAACTTTTAACTACCCAAGGTAAAGCCCTAAAAATATCATATAACACACCTTTTCGTACTAACCTTAAACACTACAAAACCAACTGAAGTATCTTCTCATAATAGACTTCACTTTAAAAACCTGGCGTAAATTTTATTTAATAAAAACCCATCACACAGCAATAGCAATTAGTAAAAGCAGACTCAATACGTTATTTTGTGTTACGTACAGTTGCCATCACGGATCTTGAGCGGTTGCGCAGAAGTCAAATATTCGGTCTCTTTAGTGGTGCAAAGTGAGATGCGGGGGCGGGGAGTGTCAGTGATTGGCTCGCCGCGCCATCGCGTCATAGACGTCACTCCTAATTCGTTCCCTGCGTTGCTGCATGTATCTAACAACGAAGACGATTGGCTCGCCAATGTATGGAATGCGCAAAGCGATCCCCACTCTGACGCCGAGCGCTCAAGATCCGTTTTGGCAACTGTACAATCGATATCGACTGCCGCTTCACTATTTCCTCCATGACGTATCATGGTGACAGCTCGCTTACTGGACGACCCTGCTCGTACGGCAGTTTATATGTGATATTTTTGTGAAACTATACGCTACTTACCGTATATTATAATTATAGTACTAGCAGATTTTAATAATTTAATAATAACTAGTATTGTTAATCAAATATTTTATATACTATGTGAGTCAATTCTATGACCTACATACCACTAACTCAATTAATATAAATCCAAATATAAAGATATATCAGTGTAATTAATACTTAGTAACAGAATGTTTAAATAGCCTGTGTAACAAAATAAATTACGTTTTGTTTACAAATAATTTAATAATAGTATTGTAAACAGTAGTATTTTAAGCAACAGTAGGGAGCTAAGGAGGGAGATAGATTAAGAACGGTTTTGTAAACAGTTATTGTAAACATCTACCCTAATAGGGAAACATATATTATGTCGAGGGAAAATTTGTATTTTTGCGTGTGTGTGTGTTTGTAATGAATAAAATCAACAATTCTTTCACTATTGAAAAGCTACATCCACCTTGAGTAACATAGGCTATATTTATTGCCCGTGCAAAGCCGGGACGGGTCACTAGTATCAAATAAAGAACTTGAGAAATCAATCAAATAAAAATCTTCATAAAAATTTCCCTGAAACTTCAGCTAATGGTT
This sequence comes from Mythimna ferrago, assembly GCA_910589285.2. Classification (NCBI taxonomy): domain Eukaryota; kingdom Metazoa; phylum Arthropoda; class Insecta; order Lepidoptera; family Noctuidae; genus Mythimna; species Mythimna ferrago. Next base: position 17,029,575 of record OU342694.1, on the reverse strand, counting down.
TCAAAATAAAGTTTATCCATATTGGTTCTATTTTTTTCCATTTTAGTACTTAGTAACACATGTGGTCATTAACTTTTATTTTAGTAAATAATTTTTAGTTTTAAATATAAAACTTGATTTTGCTTTCGCTTCGTTCGTGTGAATGTGGGTTATAGCGGACATGAACTAAAAACCACTACTATTTACCTGGGGTTCCAGCTTAAGCCATATCAAATTTTATCAAAATCGATTTAGTATTTTAACCATCAAAGCATAACAGACAAGACATTTTTTTTTTTTTTTTTGATAAATTTATATGGCAGAACAACGTTCACTGTGTTATTTAGTATTATAATTTTAAAAAGTTACTAGCTTTTGCCCGCGCGGCTTCGCTCCCGCTCTTCCCTACTTCAGCCTACTATACCCTACTCTACCCTACCCTACTCTACCCTACTCTACCCTACCCTACTCTACTCTACTCTACCCTACTCTACCCTACTCTACCCTACTCTACCCTACTCTACTCTAATAAACCTCACGGAGCCCGAAACCTTTCCAACGAATGCAAAACCGTGGAAATCGGTTCGTGCGTTCTGGAGTTATAGCGTCAGGAAGGAAAACCCGACTTATTTTTATATAGTAGATTATCTTAATTATAGCTATTAGAATACTTAAGTATTGTGGCGTCTAAAAAAGGTCACATACTCATTAACTTGCAAACTGGCAAGATAATATTACTTTTAAGGTTTATGTTTTAAAAAGCTTAGGATATTCATATTCCAAACTAGGTTTGATTTGAGATGTTATCAAGACAAGTTTCATTAAAAATGATAGTATTTTTTTTAAACTAGCTTTTGTAGCGGTATAACACCTATATAATTAATCCTAATCAAGACAAATCATACGAGCCCAAACTCAATGGGGTTGTGTCGTTTAACTACCGAGCTCCTAAGGCCACATTCTGGTTCCATCATCAGATCAGCTCTATGTCATAATAATTTTGCATTGTCATCTGATTTACACATGCATGCAAAATTTCATCTCAATCGGTAACTGGGAAGTGGATCAAATTTAATTTGCAAGATTTGATTACAGACAAACATCGGGACAGGTGAAACTAAATAAAAGCATGAAACAATAAGTCTCTAGACGTAACTTTCATAAAAATACATTATAATGTGCTTCATACGATAAGTGTAACTTAAGTATAATTGAACACGAAGCCTTTCATTTGCTTCTCCTTAGTTAGTTAGTTAGCTCATTATGTCCCACTGCTGGGCGAAGGTCTCCCTCTTCCTTTTCCACACACGTCTGTCTTCGGCCACTGTGGACCAGTCCCTCGTCTTGGTCTGCCGCGATGTTGCTTAGTGTTTAATGGGACCCAATAAGTGCCTCTCTTAGCCCACAGCTCATCCGACATGCGGCTGATATGTCCGGCCCAATCTCACTTCAGAATAGCAGCTTTTTGGGCAACATCTTTTATCCTCGTTTTGACAGTATTGTGAATAGTTTATTTTCATACAAATTTCAATTGTCAGTTTTATTTATTATTTAAATAATTACATCAATATCTGTTGTTTTTATTTGGAAATCAGAAACTTTATTTCAAATAGGCACTTTCGATTTGTCGGTCGGTCAAAAAAAGTGAAGCTAAATTGCACGTTCCAAACCGTAGATAACTATGGAGAAGAACGTGTAAGAAACTCCATGGACAGTCTTTTAAATCATGTTATGAGTTACAAAAATCTTGGTTACATATTTTTTGTTGCTTCTTATATGAGAACATAATGTCTATAAATAAAGAAAAAAAAAGTTATTGATGAATGTAAATTGAAATTAGCCACTGGCAGTTAAGAGATGACCAGTCTCAACTGACGGCACCCGTTCACAATCATGAAACCTGCATCAGCCACAGTCAGTTCAACCGCTTCGAAAGCAACTGACTGACCCAACAACACATGCCACCATTAGCGAGACATTTGAGTGAGCAATGAGAATATTCTACAAAAGATACATTTTTATTTTTATTACTAGCTGTGTGGATTTTGAATTTATTTAAAGAAGTCCTTATTACATCAGCTACCTGCCAAAAAAAGTCCCGTCAAAATCGGTCTAGCCATTTCAGAGATTAGCCCGGACAAACAGACAGACAGACAAAAATTGTAAAAAATGTTATTTTGGGATATATTATATTCATATGCAAGTCGTAAAAAGCAGTTATTTCAATATTACAAACAGACACTTCAATTTTATTAATATAAATGTATATATTATACAGCTTAGATGCTCTTATTCTTACGCCTATTTCTACAATTTCATTTGTCATAAGTAAGTTTTATTTATAATGATGTATTCTAACTTTTATAGTCTCCGATAGCCTTTGGCTACTATGTAAAGGGTCAATTTCCTGTGTAACCAGATGCGAACGAAGCCAGTATTTTACTTGAAATGACTACCATTTGATCTCTACTACCCTATTACTGGAACTACCGATATTATACCGGAATAAGTAGCTTTTTGACTTTTAGGCTACATACCCTTAAGAACGGTCAACCCGAGTTACATTTACATACACTTCTTTCTCGAGATATTTTGGAAACACGGATTTTTTGTGATTTTTTTCTAGGTATTTATTTATATCGTGTAAAACTAATCCAGTAAAAACCTTTGAAAATGTGCTATTTCGCGTGAAATTTGAGCGTTCATAACGTACTTATAAATTTAAAAAATAGATCTATAGAAACCTTGAGCATTTTATCGGGTTTTTGAATGATGAATTATTTTTTTTCCAAAACACTTTTTTTAATAACACTTATTTCCTGGAACAAGTTTTGTGAAATATTTGAGTAACAACGAAATTATTGAAATCCAAGAGAGCATTCAGGCGTTATCCCTCCTTTTTCACGTTGCTTCTTTATCAAACACTAGCTTTTGCCGGCAGCTTCACCCGCGTACATAATATATAGCCTATATCACTCAGGAATAAAGCAGCTTTCTATTGGTGAAAAAATTTGAGCAATCGGACCAGTACTTTAAGAGATTACTTCCTACAAACAAAAAAACTTTACCTCTTTATTATTTTAGTGTAAATAGCGTTAGGTGGCGTTGGATGAAACAACAAGCTTTTAAACCGTGTACACATTGACGATAGATGAGTGGGGAAGGATCCTCCTAGGGCTAAGGGTTTAATCCTGGAAGGAGGACGCCCTGGTATGAAAGGCAACAAAGAAACAGGAGGATTTTTATTCAGTAAAAGTCTGACACACCCTCTCGCTTCCAAGAGCGCGGGTGATTTTCCCACCTATAAAAAAAAAAAAGACGTGTGGCACTCGGGGACTGCCGCGGTAAAGCTATTGCATAGCATTTTTATCAACTTATGCAATTATAATTATTTATTTATTTTATTTATGCAGTATTTTTTTTCCTTTGTTTTTTTTTCTTTAATATTAATTGAAGTTACACTTTCACACATTGAATTGAATTTTGATTGATTGTTCACTCATTTGTTTTCTTAACGGTCACCACGCTCAAAAAACAAATGAGTAGGGGGGGTGTTAGGTTATTTTCGAAGGAATTTCTGGATTCGGTCTCCACGCTCAAGGCCCGCGATAGAAGCTATGCAATAGCTTAAAAACATTTGTTGGAACAATACATTCGTTTGTAATTGTTTGGATTTATTTGTGAGATACTATTAATATTATATTGAAATATGCGGCGCTGAAGTTCACGCATGGTTTCTCGCATCGAGTACGTGTTTTCAACGCGACGTCTACGTGACCTTTACACGAGATCTTCACAGTAATTAACTTTGTCTACACCTATTCTGGATAAATGCTAAGTCACCCGAATTACTTGACGAAATCTTCTACTTACAAAATTGTTTACGAAGGTAAAGTTTTGGAGTTTCTAAATAGCAGTTTTAGCTAATGACATTTCAAATCACTCAGGGTCGGCAGCCATGTTGGATTAGATTTAATGTAGCAGTTGCTAAGTACTTTAGGATGCTCACCGGAATAATGTGTAACTAACGAGGTAGCATTTGATCAGATCTATGGAGTAGTTAAGTTATGATATAGCGCAGTCTGAGTCAGGCGTTGTAATGATTGGATTTAGGATATTTATTTTGTGTTGGCTGCCAATATATGAATGTGTTTGAATCCAGCAATAACAAATGATGTGCTTTTTATGCACATGTGAACTCAAATTACAAAGGACCCTGCTTGGCAGACTACTTTTTTTTTTTGCCGAATTTCTCCTATTCTGTTAAAGATCCCTTAGAATTAACCCATGAATCAAGAGGTACGTCAGCAAAAAGTACGATTGGTATTATTTGTATGTATTTTGAGCGTAACAGAACTGAAGGCCCCGCTGGATGAATGAGGGTGATTTAGAGCTATATTTGACCGGTACACCATGGTAGTGCAACTGGTCACGCTACCATGGTGTCCCAGTGAATTATATTCCGACACCAAACTAGACACCACACTGACACTAGAGCAAAGATTTTATTTATCCCACGGATAAACTAGATTGACTACGAAGCAAACACTCTCTAAAGTGTTCTTTATTCTTATTGGCATTAAGTTCATATTGACAAGCAAACGGGGAAAAATGTACTGAGCAAGACCAAAAGAAAGGGTCGGCGTGTCCCTTTCTTACCTCTATTTTAACTAGGGTAACCATAATTTTACTAAATTAATTGTTATTATTTTTGTCTCTGCAGCATATCACATGATATTAATAGATGCTGTAAATTTTTATATCGACGGCAAAGTATCAATAACTCCTAACTGCTTGTGAAATCTGAAAAAAATAGTTTAATCTATTGAGAAGTCAAAAATTTAAATTTATTTAACTAATGGCAATAACGACTTTTGGTTTAAATATTAAACTGCTTGAATATATTTCACTATAAAAAAACACTGAACTACAAATAAAAAAAAAGTCCTAAAGAACTAAAAAATAAAATAAGGTACCGTTTCGAAAAACTCCTTCAAATATAACCAAACAAAAGACTAGCGGCATTGCCACGCTGTATGGCAATGCTTATTTTTTTTCCAAGGTAAAAGAAATAATTTATTGAATGCCGAAAGAAAAATAAAATACATAACGATCTGTAAATAAATAAATGAAATACACGGTACTTTTTTATGGTAGGAAAAAATCATCCAATGACAACCCCCGCTCTTGGGCGGAGCGGAAGATAGAGTCAGACTCTTACTGACTAAATACACGGTACTTGAAAATGACGGCAATGGCCCTAATTTTCTCAAATTACGTAGAGCCAAAATAATCACCATTTTTGTTTTTCAAAAATTGTTCAATTTGTTTCAATAGAAAGGTGGTAGAATTGCTTACTAGCAATTAATTAAAATATCAAAGGCAAAGTAAATTTTGTAATGGTAGATTGTTGATTGGTCCCATTCAAGGTGAAGACTGAAAAGGCTTCAGGCTTCTTCAAAGGGTTTGTGTTTCGTTGTCTTTACCTATTAGTCGAAATTTTAGTCAAGGTACTTAAGTTTATTGTCACAGAAAGTACCTTGCCTTTATAAAATAAATAGAAGTTGGTCTTATGAAGTAACTATACAAGTATATAATTTAGGTGTCTTCAAGGCAAGAGTGAATAGGCTCTTAATAAACTAGTGCGCCTCACCATCAACGATTGCATCACTGCTTACTATCAGGTGGGATCGCAGTCAAGCACGAGTTTATATAAGTAAAAAATATCTTCGAACTTCTTTTATTAGTGCCGGGAATATTTAGAAAATAATAAACTTTATTGTATACAAAAATAGATACCTACACAACTATTTTGAACATAAAGTTTTGTTGTTTATTTAAGTTTTCAACGCTGCGCAAAGGTGTAATTCTTGGGCTTTTCTCCTCTATAATTTATTTATAGAACAATAAACAGCGACAATACTTAAACAATAAAAAACCTGTAGCCCGATTCACGTAATGAAAACCGTAACGATATCGTAACAATTTAGTCGTTTAAACCATTTCCGTATTCACATCCATCAATCGAGTTTGAACGACACCGATTTTAAAGTCGTTTGAAATTCGACGATTTAAATAAAAATCTATATATTACATTATCCTGGTAGAATACTTATTATGTAACTGGAAATAAGTTGATAGATCGTGAATACCGCTTTTGGATAGGACTTCGATCGAACGACTATCAAACTTCAACGATATTTGGCTTGTTTGATTTTACGTGAATCAGGCTACGGGGCTCGCGTACTGACGGTTCTATACAAACTTACCTATGTAAATAGTTCTATTCCCAAAAAAATGGAGTCATTCCGAAAAAACTTTTTTTTTTGCATTCGGAAAAATCGAGATTTTTTCCGAATCGAAAAACAAGTTTTTTTGTTTTGTCTTAACAAAATATTTATTATTTTCAGATTTATTTCTATCTGCGTGCTATTAGACTGATTTATTCCAAATTTCAGGATTCTGGGTTTACGAAAAGTACCCTATAAATTTTGATACCTTTGAGAATGTTGAAATATACGATCTGTTTTTTTAATAACTTAAAAGTTTGATTTCTTCAGTTTCAAAGGGCCGCAAATCTGAGTATGTGGTTTTAATGTGAACTCGATACCTCTACGCGTTCCTGAGATACAGGGTATTGACTACTCTTGACAGACAGACAAATAGACAGACGGACTACACACACACAAACATTTGTCATACAAACCAGACAAATATTTGTGTGAAGAGCACAATCATTTGTTTTGTGTCTGGGTGTAATTTAATTACAATATGTATATATTTAGAAATATACAAGTATGTTTAGCAGTTGTCAAGCTCTGTATTAGTTTAAGACTAGATAGCATTGTGTGAAAGTTGTGGAATATTTAGGTAGACACATCACTTCCAAAATAAAATAATAAATTCATGAGCGTGAGAATAACACTAGACTTCAGATTAATCGACTTATCTTCATAAGCATTATGGATTATGAAGAGCTGTCTGATCGAGATTATATAACATTGAAACTGGAGCTATAGGTTCATTTACTTAGGACTTTTGCCTTTTGATACTGATCGAAAAGCACTTCGAGCGGTTTAATTAAAAATCTTTTATTTGACATACGTCAACATGGGCACTTATAAAAATTGCGAATATCAAAATATAAAATAATAGCGGCGCGCCTCGGCTTTGCACGGGCAATAAATGTGGCCTATGTTACTCAGGGTGAATATAGCTTTCCAAGGGTGAAAAAATTTTCAAAATCGGCACAGTACCTAGTTTTTGAGTTTATTCATTACAAACATACACACAAAAATGAAATTTTCCCTCTGTATAATATTAGTGTAGATAGCCTATGTCATTTGTGTGTGTTTGTGTGAGCTTTGCTTAAGGCGTATAGTCCCTTGAACCAACTGACCGAAATTATGTGAACGCAACTCTCGCACTCGCGTAGGCGGCAGTACGCAAATCTGTGTATTTATTTGCGGCCAGCAGCGCCCGGAAAACGCTTTCAATCCATTTTCTGTGCGAGATATTGATTGATTAGATTTCATTACATATGCAATGTTCACTTTGAAGAATATTTAAACACCAATTTTTAGGGTTCCGTAGCCAAACGGCAAAAAACGGAACCCTTATAGATTCGTCATGTCTGTCTGTCTGTCTGTCTGTCTGTCCGTCTGTCTGTCTGTCTGTCCGTCTGTCCGTCCGTATGTCACAGCCACTTTTTTCCGAAACTATAAGAGCTATACTGTTGAAACTTTGTAAGTAGATGTATTCTGTAAACCGCATTAAGATTTTCATACAAAAATAGAAAAAAAGCAATAAATTTTGGGGGTCCCCATACTTAGAACTGAAACTCAAAAATTTTTTTTTCATCAAACCCATGCGTGTGGGGTATCTATGGATAGGTCTTCAAAAATGATACTGAGGTTTCTAATATCATTTTTTCCTAAACTGAATAGTTTGCGCGAGAGACACTTCCAAAGTGGTAAAATGTGTGTCCCCCCCCCCCTCTAACTTCTAAAATAAGAGAATGATATAACTAAAAAAAATATATAATGTACATTACTATAAAAACTGCCAACGAAAATTGGTTTAAACGAAATCTAGTAAGTAGTTTTTTTTTAATGCGTCATGAATCGAAAAAAATACACTATTATTAAAACATCGATCAAAGTTACAACACATTACAAGAACTTTTATATTATGTTACTTGCTGCTACGGAACCCTTCATGGGCGAGTCCGACTCGCACTTGGCCGGTTTTTATGTGTAAAAATGTTTCTAAAGGTCCAAGCCGTTTCGAAGGAGTAGGGAAAAGTTGCGAAATTGCTAAATATTTTTTTTTTGACAAAAGTATTAATTGCACGAAAAAATCAAATGTTGATATTATTGTTCATGAATCTATAATAAACATATATTTTTTTCAAACCAATTGACTTAGCCGTTACGGAGGAGTAGGCCTCAGAAAGTCACTGTTTTATGGCACTTTTCGGGCGCTTGGCCCTTAAGTGAATAAAAAACTTTTTGCAAAAAAGAAAATACAACCGACTTAAAAAAACACCGAAAAGTATAAAATAACTTTAATTTCGGAAGTCGGTGTTTCTATAATAGTTGTCTCTTCGTTATTAATTACCTCCTACAAAAAAATTAATATAAACCAACTTTTTCTATAATATTATCTATTAGTGCAGATCAGAAGCTAGCGAAAGGATTACATTCGACGGGTTCCGGGCTAATTGTATTAAGCGACACTCTGAGCGATATAGACTTTTATACATATTTGGAATCAGCGAATTTTTCTGCGTTATTTGAGCTGGGTTTGGTGACGATCGGAGCACTTTTTTGTCGCTTAATACAACCACATTTTTTGGGTCCATTTTGGACTGCAAAGTATGAAGCGACACAAAATATTGACAAATTTAGGAACTGTCTACTTAAGCTCACTACCAAACACCAGACAGTCGTTTAAACTTTTTTTCCTGTAGCTACAATTTACATGCAACGCACGTTAAATCAATTAGCCTGACTTTATAAATATATAGAAATGTCGCTTCATACAATTAGCCTCTTTGTTAAATTCTTATCCAGTGTCGCTTAATGCAATTAGCTTTACCGTGTAAATATACAAAAATGTCGTTTAATACATTTAGCCTCTTTGTTAAATTCATACCCAGTGTCGATCCATACATTTAACTCTGTACATGAAATGTTAGATGTTGTCCTTTCAACCATTTAGCTTGCAGTAGATAATGATCATGTCGGTCGCATGAACTATTAGGATTTCATCAGTAAACATTTAAAGGTTATGGTTAAACCTATTTTTCTTATTCAATATTTGATTTGCAAGGTCGTTTCAGTTAATAACAAAATTGAAGTTCTAGTACTTCAAACAGTTTACCTTAAATGGAATAGAAACAACTCAATGCAAAATATAAATCAAAGCTTCCTATCACTAAAGCAAAATATAATGACCATTTTTTTTTATGGTGGGAAAAATCATGTATTGACATCCCCCGCCCTTGGGCGGAGCGGGAGATAGTGTCAGACTCTTACTGACTAAAAGACCCACCCCGTTCCTTCTAGCCTTCATACCGGGGCTCGAGCGCCCTTTCGGATAACCCTGGCCCCAGTAGGCTTCGACCCGGCTGGGTCCCTGCTGTTGCTGACAACTCCTTGAGGCGCGCGGGAACAGTGCGCGCCGTCGACGACTAGGGCTTGGTCCGGACAGTTACCGGACGGCCGGACAGTGAGCTACCCATTGCTCACTGTCCGCAAGCCCGCGTCTACGTTGGCCGGAAATCGGGATCAGAATCCCGGTGACGGCGGTGGCGATAACGCCGTTGCCTGATGCGTTCGGCCTCCTTCTTTGCGAGCATTACTGCTTCGCAGAAGTCGGCGACCGCCTGCCACTCCTCCTCGCTCCGGACCATGGCCTCAACCAAGGCCCGGCGCGAGAGGTCTCCGCCGCCGATCGCCCCCACGAGGGCACGGTGATGCTCCGCCCAAGCAGGGCACACCTCGACTGTGTCCTCCGGGCGTTCCGCACAGTGGCGACACCCGGGCGTCACTTCCGCATGAATCGAGTGCAGGAAACTCCCGAACGAACCATGTCCGGTGAGTACCTGCGTCATACGGAAGGTAAGGACGGCGTGAGGTCTTTCCAGCCACGCCTCGAAGAGGGGACTTACCGAAAATATAATGACCTGGAAAAGCTATGTGACACTGGCGCTATCTCAAGAATATTTCATTCAAAATATATCAACCTACCATCCAGCAATACTGGCAAAGATACACTGATCGATACTGATATTGAAGACGAAACAGACCTGCCAGATTAAGCAATTTTCATTATGTCTAATGGGAAAATAACAAGTGTTTCAGTATAAAGAAGAAAATTAATTAGGAAGTATTAGTAAGAAGGAAAAGAATGGTTGAATTTTAACTAAGATGTTATTTTTAATAATTTTGATTATTATTTTTTGTTACTGTAGTTTACAATTAGTAACTACAATTTATTATTGTCATAGGAGATTACAATCATTTTTGTTATTGAAGAAAAACTAGGGATAGTATCTATAACAAGTAAAAAAACTTCTAAACTTTTTTTTAACGACAGATGTTTTTGATTTTGATTACTGAGAAAGTTAGAAAAAAATAATAGAAGAAAATATGTAAAAAAAATGAAAACCAAAGAAACACTCTTAATATTTTTTTTTGTGATTATTTTTAAAAGAAATTATTTTATAGAGAAACCTTTTTTTGTAATTTTAGAGATTTTTCTTTTATCTTATAAAAAGTAGTACATACTTTTTAAAAAACAAAAGAAAAATCTCAAAAAGAAGTTCTTATACCAGGTGTAAGGGACAGCCCTCCACAAACTTTAAGGGCTTGCTCAGTAGACGAAACTGAACAACCTTCCACAAGATCTTTTTTCAGGAAATAAAAAAAAAAATCGGCCTCGCCATACAAATTGTCCAATCAAGTTTATCATTTTGTATGACGAGGCCGATTTCTTTGTCCATGGCCCTCTACGGGGCGCCGGTGTGGGCGCCGTCGCTGAAAAAGCAACCGGCGGCCATACTGAACGCCTGCCAGAGGGTCATGGCGATAAGGATGGTGCGGGGATACTGCACGATCTCCCGCGAAGCGGCGAGCCTCCTGGCTGGCCTACCACCGTGGGATCTGGAGGCAACAGTCCTTGCACACATGCACGATATGCGCGTGGAGATGCAACGCCGGGGTGAAAGTCCGCTGCCGCAACAGGTCACGGCATGGCGGACAGAGCTCCGGCGGGATCTCATGGTGAAATGGCGTCAACGGCTATCGCAACCCAGTGCTGGGCACGCCACAATCATGGCGGTAAGTCCCCTCTTTGAGGCGTGGCTGGAAAGACCTCACGGCGTCCTTACCTTCCGCATGACACAGGTACTCACCGGACATGGTTCGTTCGGGAGATTCCTGCACTCGATTCATGCGGAAGTGACGCCCGGGTGTCGCCACTGTGCGGAACGCCCGGAGGACACGGTGGAGCACACAGTCGAGTTGTGCCCTGCTTGGGCGGAGCATCGTCGTGCCCTCGTGGGGGCGATCGGCGGCGGAGACCTCTCGCGCCGTGCCTTGGTTGAGGCCATGGTCCGGAGCGAGGAGGAGTGGCAGGCGGTCGCCGACTTCTGCGAAGCAGTAATGCTCGCAAAGGAGGAGGCCGAACGCATCAGGCAACGGCGTCTTCGCCGCCGCCGTCGCCGGGATTCTGATCCCGATTTCCGGCCAACGTAGACGCGGGCTTGCGGACAGTGAGCAATGGGTAGCTCGCTGTCCGGCCGTCCGGTAACTGTCCGGACCAAGCCCAAGTCGTCGACGGCGCGCACTGTTCCCGCGCGCCTCAAGGAGTTGTCAGCAACAGCAGGGACCCAGCCGGGTCGAAGCCTACTGGGGCCAGGGTTATCCGAAAGGGCGCTCGAGCCCCGGTATGAAGGCTAGAAGGAACGGGGTGGGTCTTTTAGTCAGTAAGAGTCTGACACTATCTCCCGCTCCGCCCAAGAGCGGGGGATGTCAATGCATGATTTTTTCCCACCGTAAAAAAAAAAAAAAAAAAAAAAAAAAAAAAAAAAAAAAAAAAAAAAAAAAGGCCGATTTCTTTTTTCGTTTCCTGAAAAAAAAAATTGTGGAAGGTTGTTCAGTTTCGTCTACTGAGCAAACCCTTGAAGTTTGTGGAGGGCTGTCCCTTACACCTTTTATACATTAACGTTAAATTTTAAGAATTAAGAAGAATGAGAATAATTATTTCACTTAATAAGACTGTAGGCTACGTAATATAAAGACTGTTTAACTTCTGATTCCTATACAATTGTATATATAACTTTAATTGTTTCCTTGGTAAGCTAAGAAGTTACTGCTGTTCCTAAGTGATGGTCATTTTAAATAAAAAACTTATCTTTAAACATTTTACTGTGTTTTTTATTTCTCATTTTATAATTATTGCAAGATAGGTAGGTACACCCTATGTATGTACCTTTTAATTTATCAGTGTTTTAACCGCCAATTTCTGCAAACTTCATTAATCAAGTATGATTACAAACAATTTATCTAAAAAAAATCAGTCCCATAAACTAATTAGCCAAACATTAATAAGTTTAAGATATGGTATTTAAATCAATTAGCTTAGGTTTGAAATATGGCCAACTCTTTGATTAAACCACTTAGCTTAGAGCTATTATTTGCATGTCTAGGCGGTTAAGTCATTTAGCTTGGAACAAGAAGTATTAAACCTAGGCGGTTTAGTCATTTAGCTTGGAATAAGAAAAAGTAAAATATAGGTCATTTTGTATGAAGCGACATTTATCTTCGTTAAAAATAGGAATATTAGAAATAAAAATGAATTCGATTATGGGGAATATGTTATAAAAACAGTAATATCCTTCTTTTTAAAAAAATAATGCTATTTACTAAAGTTACGTTTTTTTTTTCTAAAAATCGAAACTTTAAACTGCTCTGGTGTAAAGTTTCAAAAATGTCGGTTAATACAAATAGCCCGGAACCCGTCGTATCTTAATTGATTGATTGATAAACTTTTTATTTCACACCATAAAAAATTGCAGTAACAACTTAAAAATAAAGACGAAAAATGTATTATTGATGTTCATGGTTTTAACTCTCATAACATTCCTCACACAATTCTCATTAGTCTTTTATTTACCTCCCTTTGTTCCATTCATTCACATGTATACTCATAACTCTTTTAGTCATTACTAAGAGTCTATTGAGAAACAAGGCAAATAAATAATTCTTAGTGATGCACTCTAACTGAAAAACTTGTGGAAATATGATGTCCTTAATAACTTGCACATACACATATATTCACTCCCTCTCACTCTCACTCAACAGTAGGTTCTCTTAAATACACATGGTACTTATTAGTAACTTATAAAATTATATTTTACATAACTTTTCCTTACTACTATTTTAATTTAAGAATTCGTATTAGCCTGGAATATTTTTTTAAATATATATAAATTTAAATATACTTCGATGTACGCGGCGAAGTGAAACGCTTAGTCTGCACGGTAGCAGATTCAACAACGTAAGGGTAAGTCGGGTTTATCTTTCTCACTAAGAGTCAGGAGTTAATAACTGTGCCTCAGTTTTAAATTTTATAGCTGTTGTCGTTTCACATTGCTTCTCCTGTCTGTATTTTATTTTCATTTTAAATAAATGACATTTTTTTATTACTTATTGTTTCGAAGCTTTCAAGTATTCAACATCGATGCCGAGTTGCTAACCCGTCGGTTTTCTACCGGTTGTATTTCGGAGTGTGCATCGGAATTGCATAGCTAATTTTTTCTTTTTTTATTATGGGTAGGTTCACTTTTGACCACTATCTCACCTAACGGAAATCGATGATGTGCCCGACGATGGACCGCGCTTGTCTAGAATCAACCGATCACTCTTGACTTAAAGACCCCTAGGTTATAGTTATCAGAAAAACAGAGACTCCGGTAGGGGATTCCAATCCTTAGCTTTTCGCATAATGAATGTGTTCCCAAAACTTTTTGTACGTATGGGTGGTTAATTCCGCCAAGTCCGTTACCTTGTCAGACTACCACACGTATGGTGATGCGTCACCGGTGCATGGTACATGGTGAACATCCCACTCATAATTATGTACAAAACGATTTGGGCATTTTGTTTCATATTTCAACTGAAAGACGCCCACTGCTAGATTTAGGCCTCCCCCAAGTGCTACATAGAACGGTCCTGTGCTTCTCACAGCCATAAGACTTAAGCGGCCCTCACCAGAACATCAGTCAACCTTTTGAGAGGCCTTCTAACACTGCATAACTTAACATTTTCCTGTAATTAATAAGTTAGATTGTCATAAAGCCTCAAACTATGTAACCTTTTTTATATCCTCAAACAAAGGAAAATACCCAATTATTTTGTCACTAGTGGAAAAATTTTATGTTCTGGTTTGCGTTTTCAGTCTGTTGAAAATATTTGTTTCATCTATGAATTTTATTTTAGATTCCCAGAAATTTATCAATGCTTTGAAACAAAACTAAAAATAACTAAATTTGATGTTGAATAGATTTTTTTTGGACAAATATCGATAGAAATTAAACATGAAAACGAGAGATTTTCTTTTTTTGTTGAGAAAACTGTGACACATATGTAGTGCAAAATAACATTTTTTTATGAAACAATTTTGATGGTACGATTGAATGCTGAGCAGGCTTTGTTTAGTGGATTTGATTCACACACGGAACAAATACTTGTATTACCAACAGACAGTTGTGACATGTAGCGTTAAGACCATATTTTCTCCAGCATTTTTTCAGCTAGCTTGTGATCGGCTTCCAGTTTAATCGAATGTGGCTGAATACCTGTATTTTACAAGGAGCGGCTACCTATCTGACCTCTATAACCCAGTTTCTAGGCAATATGATATTCCTTAGATAGATTGATGGTCAGACTTTCTGCTATCTGACTACCTAAAATGACTATCAAAGATCTACGAATGACAATTGAGGCCAACGGCTTTACTTACTTTCCGAGGCACGAGGTGTCAGTGATGAACTAGGTGAACTTAGAAAAGTATATAATTATGAATTGAAATAGTACATTACTGCAGTATCATTGAATAGGGTTGCAGTTACAAATCAATCGACTTTTTTCAATACACTAACGAAAAAATTAATAAAGGGGGGTTGACCGGCGTCTCGTGAGGGTCGACGCGCGACCAGCTTGATACCTACGATAAAAATTATCATTCTGGATGAATAATAGCATTGTGGCGGAAGAGAGCAGTCGCACTTTTCTGTACTAGTCTATTCCGTGCCTAAAAGCGGTGGGATAAGAACGGGTTTTCGAGTAATTATATTGAATAATTCATATTGGTACTTGCTCGGTTCAGAACCTACAGCCTCATGTATGAGAAGCGGATGCCTTAATCACTAAGCCATCACGTCTATATTTCTCATCACCTCTACTTAGATATGTTAAGACATGGAACATAGAACCACGCTCAACTTCTGAATATTAAAAAAAAAACGCTCAAAACAGTTATTAAAAGTATGAAACACCAACTGACACAGAATACATAATATGATGAATTATTCATTGAACATCTAACGTGTATCGTTGAAGAAAAATCTCAAACGGAAATTCTTATTAGGAAAAGCCGGAACACGATTATGTACTAACAAGATAATTGCTGTGCATCATGACAATGAAGAAAATTAAGGCTAGAATCACACTGAGTAAAAGGTAAATAAATAATAAATGATATTTATTTTGCAAATAGGTTTTTAAAAACACTTTTATACGTCAATTATTTTCCTTAATTTAAACTAAATGAAGCCGGTATTTCCTAGCTAACTACCCTGAGAAGAAACACCGAAAAATATTCAGGGGTCAAAGTCTCTTTTAAAGTCCATACAGCAAACGTGTAATGTCAAATCATATGAGAACGACGTGATGAATGTAAAATAAAATGTGATTGCAGTCTGAAATGGTGTCTTGAAGAAAGAACGAAAGAACCACACTGTTCTGAGTAGTCCTGTCCAGTCAGTGCAAGCATTTGTCAGTAAAATACTGACAAGTCTACAAACACAAGACTAAAAATGGCTGCAGTGACAGAAATATTGAAAGGTGATGATTTGGTATGTCATGAGATAGGATTAAACGCAATTGAATACAAGAGTAAAGGATATGAATATATAAATGAATAGAATGAGAAGAAGGAAAAAACGGCTTGTGTGAAAAATGATATGAAAGTAATGGAAGTTTTTTTTTTATTTCTTCTCATAAAAATACATTAAAATACAGTCTTTTTGCAGTTTTAGATTTTGTACCACTAAACCAGAGTTGCTTTCGTATTGGTACTCACATTTGCATAACAAAATTAGAAATAAATGGTAGTATTACGGTTTACAGGAGGGAAAAAGAAAAAACGTAATAAAGTAAAAGAAGCATAATAATTGCAATAATTTAGTTTCTATAAAGTTTATTTTGACAGTTTGGCTGGATTCTACATACGTAGAAAAAATCATGATGATATGAGCTAACACAGACACAAACATATTCCTGTTAATCTTAATACTACATTTAGAATTTATAAATTGTTCAATAATTTTAATAAAGATGATCTGTTTATTTGTACTATCTGTTTTATGAATAATATCCATTAAAGTATTGCACATTGCGAGTGCAATACTTTAATGGACTAATAACGAAAAAAACTGAGATAAGAAACACAACCAAATAAAGGTAACAAAAGGTAGAAATATTAAAGTCGCTTCTTCCTGATTACTTTCTCTTTATACAGCAATTAACGCAACTACCTACTTAAAAATAACAGCACTCGTAAAACCTAATCATTAATTAAAAGTAAAACTAACGGTAGCCTCGTACTATATATATTAAAACCAAGTCTTGTATACATTGCCTTAAATGGTAACGGTCTGATGCATCAAACGAAGCGTGCTTACAGATGCGAATTAGCACACTGTAAACGATAATCTGACTGGACTTGATAATTTATTGGCTTTTTCTAACTTTCTTTTTAATGTAATGCACTATAACTACTATACTATATAATTATGCTGCCATTGTAGTTAATAAAGGAAAGGACGTTAATGAAGATGTTACAAATGTTGATGGAAAATTGCTCAGAACAAAATATATAGTAAAATTTTAAAGGTTCTTCTATGAAGTTTTAAAATATGTGTACATAAATGAAGAAAAAAAATCTATATTTATATAGAAAAAAAAAATTAAGAAACAAAAGGACTAAATAAATATTTAACTGCAATGAGAGCACTATACATTAATTTTAATAAAAAATTCTGCCAATGTAGCTTTTTTAATCATGTTTATAATAAAAGTGGTAATTATAAGGCTGAGGTTAATTAAGTTTCTAAAAGTACTTTTGTTCACGTAATAACATTAAATTAGAAGCTTTTTATTTCGTCGAGATTAAAGTACGAAATTTAAATCTTGTTACTGTAAAAAAATACGAATAACTTTTTATTACATTTGAAACAAGTTCATTAATTTTCTTTTTTGCAGTTTTATTATATTCTTAAAAGTAATAATATCTAACACCTACCTTTAGCTGTTCTTCCGTCATATATCTCCAAATCCAAGGCGTCATTTCCGTCCGCCTGTGAAACTCTAAAGGTATAGTCGTTCCAATCGAAGCTGAACGCGTGGCTATCTAGGAAATTCGTCAGCCACCAGTCCTTCGACCTCGCCTGCCTCGTTTTCAACGGTTCTATCGTTAACACATTAAACACCTTCACAGATTTCTGATGCTTCAAATTCCTCAGGATCTCCTTTGCCATATGATCGATACACGTAGCATTATCACTACAGTTCAGATCAACCGTCGCCCTAACATGCCCCATCAGCATAAAGGCTACTAAAAGGGCAAGGGGATTCATTTTCACCAATGTCTTTTTCACAAACACTCTGTCACAGGTTTTCACCAATCCATTTGTGGGTCACGCCTTCCCGAACCATCTACATCGATGGCTACTTGTTTAATGAGTCCCTCCATGCCTGCCTGATCATTTTTATCTGGCGTCACGCTGCACTGGCCACCGCGGACGGCGTGTGCAATATTTTTTTCATTGAGTTCTTCACTTGCATGTGTATACGCTACACCACTTTTCTTTCCACCGTACACGTTTTTATTCAAGAATTTTCCGTGATCCGTACATTTAAGGTGCTTTATTGCGAATTATTGATGTGCGACATAAAAAATGTTTTCGTTTCGCTTTGATATACGTCGCTAATAGGTATACTGAATCAATATTTTACTTTCATATGTATGGTCAGCAAAATAATTTCTGCATATAATCTAAATGAAGAGTTTTATTGTGTTCAATATTAATTCAACTATTAATCAAGACCAATAATTAGCAGCAAGTGCTGTTTTCTGTCTCGGGGAACCCTCAATTGCTCATAGAAAGAACCCAATCATTTTTTGTTTCTTGCCATAAAAAAGTATTAAAGGCGTTTGGAACTGTTTATAGATCTATTAAAAAAATATGAAATCAAACTTCTCGTAGAAAATATTTGAATGAAAGCATAAAGTTCTCTATTTCAAAATGTTAATAAAATCTTATTGTTCATTCAATCGGCGAAGAGTCCATTAAAGTAAAATGCTTTTATCACAAGCGTTTTCAAAGTCAAATATCAAAGTTTTTACTGACTAAAACAACATCTAAGTACTTAATTGCTTACACGGCTTACCTTTTCAGAATTCTATCCATGGCACTAGTAGGCATTGGCCCTACCTCTACGGTTTTGTTGTTATCTCTTACAGGACGAACAGACGACACCATTGGATCTTGAGGTGTCAAAATCACTCTAGTAGTCTTCTAGTGTAGAAAGTTCCATGGCTCGCTGCATTCTAAAAATCTTGTATAAACACTAAAACATTATATCTTACATCCAACTCTTGACTGGCCTCTTTGGTCTAGTGGTTATGGCCCTGACTGCTATGCCGAAGGTCGTGGGTTTGATTACCACCCAGGACAAATGTTTGTGTGATGAGCACGATCATTTGTTCTGTGTCTGGGTGTAATTTATCCATAATATGTATGTATTTAGAAATATTATAAGTATGTTTATCAGTTGTCTAGTACTCATAACACAAGCTCTACTTAGCTTGAGACTAGGTGGCGTTGTTTGATAGTTGTGGAATATTATTATTTTTTTTTTTTATTAACTCTCTTGTCACAGGTCTGCTGGAAACAATTTAATTTGAAATAAGCCTCACCTTTAAGCTCTTCTATTTTTATTTGTTCTTTTCACTTTAAGTATTTGTGTGTACGTAAATGAATAAAATGATTTTGGTTCCGATACTATTTTCAGAGTCACGTCACTAACTAAAAGCCCTCTTGTCACAAAATTCACTTTAAAATCAAAACTCCAACATGACTAGTGTAGCTACATCTGCCGCGAGTTTCAAACTAAACTTTTAGTAATTACGCATATCATTACGAAGGCGTGACGTTAGTTGGTTAAGTGTTTCAAGTTAAAGTTCTGTTTTAAATTGATTCTGTGATGCGATTTGAATAATTGACTAACTAAAGTTTGAATGTTTAGCTCGCTTAGTTTGAGAGTCTTGGAATCTTTAAGTGTGTTTCTTCCGAAACGTTTGTCTCCTTTCAACAATAAAATTGTGATATTATATATTATTAATTAGGGGCTGTCGTTAATATTCTATTCTTATTAGTTGACATTTGGAATTTATAAGATGTAGTTTTGCACTAACAAAAAGACAAGTAGGAAAACGGCTTCATAGAACTCGCACAGTATAGCATAGCATAATCAGCCTTATAATGTTCCCACTGTTGGAACTGAGACCTCCTCTCTAGGAGAGGGAATAGGCCGTAATCCACCACGCGACCCAGTGCGGATCGGTGGAACTCGTAGAGTAGATGGTTGAAATTTTCTAAAGTTGCAACTCAATGTCGGAAAACACAGCGTTGCACGGCCTCCCATCATAAGATCTAGACCAATGACAAGATTTAATAAATTTTCCATTTAAAATGCTGTAAATCTTACCACAGTAATTTACCTTGTGAAATTAACCGACAATAATAAGAAAAGAAATCATATTAAAGAAGAACCAAATACAAAAACAGAAAAGAGTGATTTACGTAACAGAATTATCAAGGCAATTGAATACGTGCTCATCTGGAAATAAAACTAACCTTTTACAAAAAATATAACTCTCCAGACCAACGTTAGTGACCCGAATAAAAATATATCCTCACAAATGAAAATGAGTTTTCTGACCACGAACGGAACAGACTTGAACTGGCGACGAACAATTTAAAATGTAAAGCAGCTGTAGAAAAGGCGATTATATTATATTACAAGAAAACAGTTTTAGTTCATTTCAAGGAATGGTGCATTGTAACTGAATAGGAAATAAAATTTGGTGCGGGATACAATATAAGTCGTAAAGCACGCAATGATGATCATAATAAAAGAATTACTTTAGAATATCGAAGGTTACGGAAATAATGTGAAAAGTTAGGAAGCGAATGCCGCAAATCTTTTTGTGCTTATATTTTTTCACTATCTCACCTGATAGTAATCGATGATGCTATTGACGATGAAGCTTGCTTACTTAGAAAAATAATAATAACCAGTTAGTTATTACAGAAAAGACAATAAGATACATAAAGTTGATGTATTTAAGTAGTTAAGTTTCTATAATTGTTATTTCATTGTGTTTATCTGTGTGTAAATAAACGTGTTTTTTTTTTCTTTTTAAAAGAAGAAACGAATGCTTAACATGAAATAAAGAATATTTAATTTTATGAGCCTTTTATTTTTATGTGATTTGTTATATTTAAATATTTTTATGTTCTAATAAAATTTTAGTTGGCTATCGGACGCCATCTTAACATATATATAGTAGCATTTTTTCAATACAGCTCTTTTATCCGTTTTTTCATTTGCTGTTTTCATTTTGTTTTTTTTTTTCATTACCATATCTACAATTTTTTTTTTTTTAACAACTTGGATCCTCATTTGGCGTATTTTTTCTCATTCTCTTTTAAATTCATCCAAAGGTTGTCTATAAAAATCACTTTAACGATAATACTGCACATTGTTGCAACCTAATAATTTTAAGCTGCTATCGTAATATTATTATGGTGTACAATAAAGAGTACATCTTTCCTAGATAATGTTCCTTTAAAACTTAAACATTTATTCTTGATTTGCTATCGTTACTTACAAATGAAACTTATTTTGTTTAATCGCCAGCGTTTTGCACGCGATCACTGCTCTACTAACAAAAAACAATATATCACATTTTGTGTCCGGAACCACGCACCGCTGTCTATTTCGGCAGCCCTAGTTGGTTCTCTGTTAGTTGTTGTTTTATTATTATTGCTGCCGTGGCGTTGCAGTGCTTCAGGGATGTTTGCTGAGGCGCGGTATGATGGCTTTGCCGCCATAATCAGGAAGAGATGCGCCTCCCTACTCGCTCGCGTTCGTGGCAACACCAACCCTATACTGAATATTTTTGCATCTGCACCTATCTAGGTGGAAGTCCCCCATGCTGCAAAGATGGATGCGCCTTCGTGTCATATAATTGTTTTGTGAAACCTACTAATACTAGTTTTTAAGATATTGTAACTAATAACATACGGACCAAGTCCGGTGTTTTATTATTATTAAAAAGAAAATATTTTCCATTTCTGATCAGTCCCATATATTATTGCTTGATTCAAAGCAATGTTTGATAAAAAGGAAACGTGAAAAAAGAAAGATAAAACCTGAACTTCCTTGGCATTCGGTACTTCCATCATTTATTCGAAAATTTCACAAAACTTCTAGCAGAAGATACGTATTTTGGTTTCTAAATGTTTTTTAACTACATTAATTAATGAATACACTTTGAAGGACCAAAGTATACGCAAAACAGTAGATTTTCAGAGATATTTACTTGAATTTATTATTTGATTTTAATTAGAAACCTAGTTAATATCCACAAGATATCTGTGTTTCCCAAATATCGAAAGAAAATATGTAATAACGTCGCAAACACGTAAGAGCCTTATTAAAAATGGTGAAAATGTATCTCGGATTCAACGCTCTTAAGGCATTCTCCTAATAGAATGAGCATAAGATTAAGATCGAAGCGTAGATGTTTGACAATGTGCCCAACAGATATTTGAACAAATATGTTAAACTAGTATCTGCCAGCGACTTCGCCCGTGTTACACTTGGTTTCTTCATACAAACTTTGGGCTCTCGTTTCATGCCCTAAGAGAGTGAATTTTGAAGAATCCTTTCATAGTGTTCGCCTCCGTCATAAAAGAAAAGTTTTTGCAAAATTTCATGCTCCTAGGCTTTGTAGTTTCGGCTCTGCGTTGTTATGTTACTCAGTCAGTTTGCCCTTTTGTATAAAAAAGATTATTTAATGTTTATTCAAATATTAATTCTGGCTTGTCATCTGAGACTACTATTCTGAGCCTTAAACACATAGCGCAGTACTACACTGCTAGATCTCAGTTTATACTTGCTTTTAAGACCTGTCAAAAGCTTTTGACCTAATGTCCCACGCGGAGGTACGACAAAAATTGAGAGAAACGGTCTTGCCATCAGAGTTCATATTTCGGTATTAGTATGTACCTCAACTAGAAAAATAATATAAACTTATTATGAGACTAGGTTTTATCCACACCTTTGCCCGCATACATAAAATATAACCATTGTCACTCAGGAATAAAGCAGTTTTCTATTGCTGAATTTTTTTTAGAGATTATCTCTTACAAATAAAAAAAACAAACTTTACCTTTTTATAATATTAGTGTTGATGAGTAACAGTAAGACTATTATTGTCTTCTTTCAAACATAAGGTAATAAAATGAAAACTATATTTATCGAGCATTTAAAAACGTCAAGTTCATATAACATATTATGCTCTTCGTTTTTTTCTCATTGATCAGTATTGATAACAGTCGTTAATGATCACCTATGAATAGTGTTTCTGAGGTTATAAATTATTAGTTGACTAGTTGATTGAAACAATAAAATATCTTGAAACATTGGAAAGAACTTGACAGTATCAGGTATGTCAATCTATGATTACGTTTTTATGATATAAATAAGTGACACATTTATGTCATATCATTTTAACACGTAATAATTTTAACGAAGCTATGCGAACTAGGTTGTTGTAAAGATGCAATGATGCGTTTAAAGCTATAATAAATTGAAATCGAATCGAAAATTATTATTTGGTTTATTGAAATGATTAGCTGGCGGGTGGTGCAGAAATGCCAAAGCCGAACCAGCCTGTGTGTGTAGCTTTATATTTGTTTATTTATTATTATCCTTTTTCATGTTTTCTGATAATGAATCCTTTTATTCGTCTCACGATTCCACTGCAATCTACTATTATGTTTTGCAGTCATGATTATAATCATGACCGCAAAACATAATAGTAGATTCATTCCTAGCCCCCATCTAGGGGACACAGAAACTTAAGAGAAATCCCTTAAGTTTCTGCGTCCCCAGATGAGGCAGATGGCGTCCGCAGTGGGCCGCTTGTCAGTTTGGTTTTAAGCTTCGCAATTCATTTCGCTCCAGTAGCTCGCGACAGTAAAATGCCTATTAAGATCAAAGGTAAAATCTATAAAACAGCGGTAAGTCCAGCTTTACTCTAGGGCTGTGAAGTCTGGCTGACAATTAAGAGTCACGAGCAGAAACTACATACAACGGAGATGCGTATGCTGCGCTGGTCGGGTGGGGTTACTCTTAAGGACAAAGTGCGTAATGAACATGTGAGGGGCAGCTTTAGGGTGGTCCCCATAACCCATAAAATTTGCGAAGGTAGATTGTGATGGTACGGTCATGTTATGAGAAGACCACACGATCACGTGATTAAAAAGTGATCGCTACAAGAAAAGAATGTCAAATGACCAGAAAGACATGAAAGTATTGGCACAGATTACTGAATAGGTATTGGGGCTTCACGTACAAGACGCTCGAGATAAACATAAATGACGTCGCATGATTGGGACTGCTGACCTCGCGTAACGGGATAAAGCCGAGGCAAAAGAAGAAGAATATTTCATTTTGCTCCAAGTCTTCCTTTGCGATGACCGTTCACCGCCAGGTCTTCTTAGGGCGACCGTATTTACGCTTTCCTTGAGAGTTTCATTGTAGTGCTATTCCTAGCATTGACTGGTCTTTAAGGTTCATTCAGAGCCGGAAAACAGGCCTCCTTCTAATGAAAGAGAGGAGGCGAAATAAATTATGGACACACCATGTGCATTGGTGGATTACTTCCCAAAAGTGCTTTAGAGAGATGCGGAAAAGAGTTTAAAGTCCAGTAAAGCTCCGTTGGAAAGGGAAAATCCTCCAGCCAGACGGATGTTATGTCTTGTTTGGACAACTGTCAGTGATAATTTTGGGCTGTTTTATATGTTCATATTGTTGGTAAAATTCGTATTACGCGATGCAGAATTTTGTAGTTTATTTCTTATATGACGCAGTAGATGTCGCTATAGTGACATTACCTTTTCAAATCAAAATCAAATCACTTTTATTTGTTAACACAATGGTACAGATATACAGATCTTATATTTTATTAACAGAGCGCCTCGTGATTACAAATTAAAGTTAAAAAAATATTTGAGAACCATGCATAATAATTATAAATTTAAATTAGCAAAACAAATAAAAGAAATTGCAGAATTAGGTATATAATATTATCCATCACTTGAATGTGAGACCTAAAACAATACTTTCGGGAAAATTAACAATTTCAATTTCAAATTTCGAAGGAATACATTCAGTTCATTGCAGTAGGTACCATTATTGCCCGCGACGTCGTTTTCAAGTGTTTTCATAAAAACTTAAACAACCCTTTAACCGTATTTTAAAGGTCGTTTTGTATAACTAATAATGACAGTTTTTATTATTAATTTTGATTAGAATTTGTGCCAAGTTTCAAGTCTATTAACACAAGAAATAAGGATCTTCTATAAAACCACCTAAATGGTTCTTTCAGGAGTATTTTCATAAATATATAAAGACAACCTTTATTATTTACTAAGAATGCAATTTATTACTGGCTCTAGGCAACATTATTCTGGCTCAGTCAGGGGTCAGTCCCTGAGGAACCCTGGCATTAATGACCATTTGACCGGACGAGCAGCCATTGGTGACCACTCGGATGGACCGGTCACTTAGGAAGTCTGCGATTCAAGCACACAATCCAGCAGAAGGAAGCTTCTTCTCCAGTTTTTCTATTACATAATAGAGAAGCTGACTTGGAAAACATGGTTTTGCCATGTAAATTACTCAAAGAAAAAAGTGGAGGTGTGAGCAAAAGGTTAAAAAATTGTCTGCAACTTATTCTCAGACTTACCCAGGAAATAAAAATTATAATTAGACACAAAAAAAAATCATAAAAACCGCCCAAGCGCAAGTCTGTCCGGTTCTGTACCGTCCGTAACAAAGAACGGCAAAAAATCGAAAAAGGCGAAAGGTTCTGGAGTGTCGACCACGTACCGGAAGACGCAGCGTTGGAAGGCCTTCAACAAGGTGGACCGATCACCTGGTCAGGGTCGCGGGAATCCGATGGATGCGTGACGCACAGGACCGGTCGTTGTGGCGACGCTTGGAGGAGGTCTATGTCCGACAGTTGACGTCTTGTGGCTGATATGATGACGATGATGACCGTGGTCCATAAACACAAAAGGTAACTGATGGAATACAGACGGGTTTAATTAGTAAAAGTGTAACAGAAGTCATACCATGTGTAGTTTGCCATTTACGTGGTTCGTGGTCTGCTACGACTCCGTCATGCGAATTCAAGATGCCTATTCTATATACATTAGAATGTCATTGAATTTGCCATTAAAAAGCGATCAATATACTAAGCACACAACCTGGCAAAATAGGGACTATAATACTGCTCCTGATAGTTAAAAAGACGTATCTAACAAAAAGTAAAAACGGAGAAAAAATGTTTTAATGAATGAAACGGGAAATCTTTTGCTGTCTTTGAGTAAATTTAAATAGTAACATATTAAAAGTTGATGGATGCGGGACGCACAGGAACGTTCGATGTGGCGACGCTTGGGGGAGGCCTATGTCCAACAGTGGACGTGTATCGGCTGAAATGATGATGATGATGATGATATTAAAAGTTGAAAATAAAGCCGAATATAATGAGCTTTAACTTGGTATAAAAATAATATGAAACTCATATCAAATCTGGAAAAAATGTTAGATGCGTCTTTTTTACTAACGGGGGCAGAATAATAATAATGAGTTATTTTATTCGGACAACAAATGAATCATTTGTTTTAGTAAGTACTTTACATACTAAAACTTAAAAGCAAGGATTAGTAATCTACATCTACACATATATAATAAAAAGGTTAAGTTTGTTTTTTTTTGTTTGCAGGAGGTAATCTCTGAAAGTACTGGTCCGATTGCTAAAATTTTTTCACCGACAGAAAGCTGCTTTATTTCTGAGTGACATAGGCTATATTTTATGTACGCGGGCGAAGCCGCAGGCAAAAGCTAGTTATAAATATAATAGACAAAAACAATTAAATTATATTAATGAGTCATGTACTTACAAGGCATTTCAGGCGAACAATGATTCCTCATGAGATGCCTCAGTACAGGAGCTGTCGAATCCTGAGCAACGACTTTCAGGATGCTGTTGTTACTCTCCCAAATCCTCCTTACAAGTAATGCCCTTTTTTTTTCTGATGATCGCATGAAAACCATCCGTACGCGATTGGGTAAACATCCCCGAAGCATCCTGAAAACATTATTATATTGGACGCGCAAGGCACTTAGCGTCCCATGTGGACCTATAGACTTGTTATGTACAGGCCTTGTTTATTTTGACCTGTAAAACGTAAAAATCTGCGCACCAACATGTTCCCGCGAACCGCCAACGCCCTGCGCAGGGAGCGCTCCATAGACAGGATCTATAATCCCCTTCACAGGATCTATAATATATTATTATTATTATTGGAGGGCCAACACCCAGGACGAGAGTGGTGCTCCTGACAAGACGATGGCCCACTTATCAGAGTGCCCAAGATGTTCCTATATCTGCCACTCGACGCCGATATAAATGTGGCATCCTACAGGCTCACAGCACAGGAACGCACAGGAACGATCGTTGTGGCGACGCTTGGACACAGGCCTCCCCGGCCTATGTCCAACTGTGGTCGTATATCGGCTGAAATGATGATGATGATGATGAACCTACCCGCTCTAAAAGCTTTGAAGGAAATAAAACCACTGATTCGAGAAGAAAACTAAGAAATGTTATGATATACTTTTTATGATAATAAAACACTTAAAAAATAAAAATATAACCAACTAAAATAACTTTAATTTCGTCGGTGAGTCGGTATTTCTATAATAGTTTTGTCTCTTCGTTATTTAACACCGACTTCCGAAATAAAGTTATTTTATACTTTTCAGTGTTTTTTAACAGTCGGTTATATTTTTTTACACTTTTTAGTTATGGTACCACCACTAAAAAGTACCCCTCAGACTAACTTAAATAACTTTTAGCCACAGCCACAGTGCATCTCATAACGATTCTAATAATCCCAAACACGGTTAGATTACATTATTTTTTTTTCCTTCTGGCTTCATCATCAGATCAGTTCGATACATCCCCCCCCCTTTTCTGATAATCAGTCATCGACGTATAAACAAAGCAACTTGTAACCACAGTTCTGCTGTAATTCTATGGGGAGTTCTGTTCCATATCTTCGAAGTTCATGATCAGATCATAACAATATTTCTATGGGACCAACTTGGAAGCATATCCTTTCAATCAAAAAAAGAATTTTCAAAATCGGTCCACAATTGAGCGTGATATCGGTGACCATACATAAAAAAAAAAAAACATTCAGCCGAACATAGAACCTCCTCCTTTTCGAAGTCGGTTAAAAATGAAATTTTTAAAAAAGTTTTTAACGTCGATTTTTTTTCTCGTTATTTTAAACTAAATGAAGCTAGTGTTCCTAGCTGACTATCCTGAGAAGAAACCGAAACAAACTCGGGGGTCAAAGTCTTTTAAAGTCCAAACAGTAAATATGTAATGGTCAAAACACATGAGAAAGAACCATACTGATTTGTCTTTTGAAAAAAGAATCATAATTATAGATTTGGGCGTACCTATCCAGTCAATGATTAAGTCAAAATTTTCAGTCAAAATTTTTCAGTAATCGCAAAGCTCAACTCAGGCCTACTAAGGGGCTCAACTTGTTACTTCTATTATCTACTCGTACGCCGTTAATATTTTTTTAAGTTTTGTGTTACAAATTTATTATAAATAATGACATACAATGCTAGTTACAGTTGTCGATCACTTACCACGCAAACTACACATTAACATCGATTCAACATTTGTGACTACTTATGATATAATTATGTTTTTACACCACCTGCTCGATAATGTCGTTTTATACGTCATACAAACCTCACTTAAAGCAAGTAATTCTATCCCTAGGGAGATAATGCAGTATGGCCGATCCCTGGTGAATAATGAGATTTTTAATAGAATATAAATAATTAGAATTTTGAACATCAAATCGTCAACATTGTGAATTAAAATGTACGTACAGTACAATTCACGAATGATGGCGGCCGTGAAGTTAGCCTTTGCGAACGTTCGCGCATTCTACACTCTTCTCGCACACGTACGTCGCCATTTGGTTCCTAAAACACGTTACTGCGCAGCCTTCTGCGCTAACTTCACGGCCGTCATCATTCGTGAATTGTACTGTACATCGAACAAGTTGACTCGAAATTCAAACTGACCACTAGCAAAAAAAGAATAAAACGTGCTTACTGACGGGAGCGTTATAGAAATTTGAAACTATAGAATCTTTGGGTAGTGGATTTTGTTTGTTTGATGAACTTGTAAATATAATACTTATAATACTTAGCCCCAGTAGGCTTCGACCAGTAGGCTGCTGGGCCCCTAGGGTTTGCTGACATCTCCCTCGCTTTGGACCCTGGTCTGTACCAAGGCCGAGCGCGAGAGACCGTTGCCGCTGATGGCCCCCAAGAGGACACTGCGTTGCTCTGCCCAAGCGGGGCACACCTTCGTTTCGCACTTAATCTTTTCCCTGTCGTGTCGGATTGCCATCCCACTAGAATATGAGAGTATCGGGACAGTGTACTTGTGTTTGTGCACAATAACATCTCTTGTATACTTGGCTAATTTTTGCGTTCAAGGACCATTGGTTTCCCTTTCAGAAGTCAACCCATAGTCCCGGTAGGCTTTGGTCCTGCTGGGTCTCTAAGGTTTGTTGACATCTATCACTTTGAGATGCGCATGGAACATTACGCGTCATCGATAGCTCGGGTTCGGTCCCTACGGTTACCGAACGACTATACGGCGAGGTGCGGTGATCATAATAATACAAAAGCCTGGAGTTTCCTTGCGTAATCGAATCAAAAATTAAGATATCCACAGGAGAACTAAGTCTACCGATGTAACCTGAAGAATCGCCAAACTTATGTGGCAGTGGGCAGAACAGGTGACCGTTGGAGACGACAGGTTTTGAAGTGTCGACCGAGTATTGGAAGACAGCGTTGAAAGGCTTCCCATAAGGTGGATCGACGACCGGGCGAGGGTTGTGGAAATCCAAAGGATGCAAGACGCACAGTACCGTTCATTGTGGTTACATTTGGAGAGGCCTACTCGTATGTCCACCAGTGGACGTCTTTCGGCTGAAATAATGATAACATTACAAAAGTAAATAATATATGTATTTCCCAATCGTAATATTGTCAAATTGTGGTTAAAGCTGTGAATTCGCTGGTAATTAGGAAGTGGTCGATGTATGAAGCATAGGAATAACATCAACGCACGAATGGTCAGAGTCAGCGTATAATGAATAATTTCCTATTCACAAAGATTATGTACACACAGGGTCATACAGTATTCTGCCTACACTAAGAATAAACAATTTATACTGCAATAAGGTCCCTTGTTTTGAGATGTGTTGCACTTTAACATAGCTTTAAGCACGCCGTAATCATGGCGGTAAGTCTTGTTTTTGAGGAGTGACTGAAAAAGAGTCACGGTATCCTCACCTACTGCATGACGCAATTCCTTACCAGAAACGATAAGTTCAGGAGGGTCCTGCACCGGATTTAAGTGAAAAAAAAACGCTCGGGCGGCACTGTTAGGCGGATTGCCTGGAGGACACGATAGAGCAAACAGTGGAGGTGAGCACCGCTGTATCCTCAGGGGGGATTAGTGGCGGCGGCTTTCTTTCTTTCTTTTTTTAAGTCACATAAGTGAAAAGGACGGCCGTACGCGAAAGGAAATAAACATCCTCGCGCCTCAGCCACCGAAATCCCAACTCCAACTACCAGCCATTATAGGCGCGAGCTTCCAGATGACAAACAATTGGTAGTTCGTTGTCAGGCCGCACTGTTTCACGCGCCCATTAAAGAGATTTCCGATATCTACAAGAACCATGAGAGACCATCTAAAAAGCTAAACCGTGGTTCTAAAACACAAATGGCAATTGAACGAACAAACACAATATCGCCTCTGTTTTTTCACTACTCTGTATCAGTAACGGTCGACAAGTGGCACGATGCAACTTGTAATTGCGCCGGCTGTCCGAACGTTTCCGTTATCACCAGGAAACTATCCACTATTTACATTCTTAGTTTTATCGGTGCTTGAATATGTAGTATATTTGAAAAATTGATGTATACATACGTTGTATACATCAATTTTACATATATATTACTGTCAAGAACACACATAAATCTGTATAATTTACAGTACATCCTTCTTTTTGTTGTTTTACTACTTTTCTTTAAAATCTTTATTTAAAGAGTTTTTTCGCTAGTGCGAATATGTCACTCTGTGAGTATACAAATATAATAGTTAAACAATAAAATAAAAAATGCAGTTAGGTTTTGGGTAAGTTTTTCAAAGCGAGCATAACAATATTAATAATACGGATTATTTTATGTCACGGTGAACTGAAACATAATTCGATATAACAAAGGTAGTAAAATCCTTCTCACACTGAATGACAACGCGTTAGTTTAAAGATAAGTTATTTTTTTTATGGTAATTTTCATTCCTTACGCCTTCCATCCTTGTATTAACAACCTTGTACGTCACTTTTTTTCTCGCACTCAACGACATCGCAAGAAAAAATTCTTTCTCGTAAAAACTAAAAAATATTTTTAATTGTGTTTTTCCGTGTATTTATATAAAATAACGAAATGCCAAGTAACAAGAAACTAGCAATTGATAGGCTGAATTTCTTTTTAATACATATATATGTGCATAAAAAACTTAAATACTAAATAAACGATTTATACTAAAACCTAACTATGTACATAAATATAATACAAAATGACAAAGTACGCTCAGGCGTCAAAGTACTCCTCCACATCGCTGTCATCCGGAAATGTGCCAAGAAGACTGCCGTGCCATTCAACGTGGTAATGCTGCCAGTCTAGTATAAATAGTTTATTTAGTATTTAAGTTTTTTATGTACAAGAAACTTAATAAAATCCATCATAAGTGCCCTAGATGAAAATCGGAAACGTAAACAACGCCACCGGTTTTGGTACGGGTTTTTTTCTTTTTTCGATTATGAAGACCTCGGAACAGCTTTGCTTTAGCCCAAGTACAGGATACTCCTAGCCATGTTATTTTACATCGCCATAGCTGGGTGGCTGCCAGTGAGCACGAGATGCTTCAAGTGATATTACCTCCATGTTGCTAAACTGGTATGCATGAGCCACTGTGTGAGCATGTCCACTTTAACAGACCACTGAATACGTGATATTCATTGTGCTGCATCAAAGCACGAGCCCTGCCAAGTACGTGATACTTACGCTAACACAAAGCTGTGATACAATGGCTTCCAGCAATTGCTTTACTCCCCTTGTTATTTTTTATACACAATCGAAATGTAACCAATAAATCCTTATAAAGAGACATTAGGTATGGACTATGAAGAGGCACAACCGTATAATGGTCAAATCCACAAGGTTATAAAATTCAATCATATTCTAACCAAAGGCTTAACAATGGAGAAAAAAGACATAATAACTAAAAAACACACAGTACCAGACAACTGCACCCTACTAGATGCTCCTCTTCTTAACCTAGAAGATTTAAATTAAGGAACCATGGGATTGAGGTAGCGCAAAACCAACTAGGACTGGCTACCTCCATCATAGCCAAGTGTACGACTGACCTGATTAAAACAAGGGAGATAAATAAAATTGTTAACTGATTTAGCTGATGCAACTAAAATATTCGCCAACACCCATTATCACCAGACAAAAACCAGAATTAAGCTAATCTCTCCATTACTAGATAAGATTTTTACACAAATCCTGTCTAAAATAACTTCTTATATGGAGATAGTTTATCAGAGCTTCTCAAAAACTTAAATCAAATGCAGCAACTGGCTGCACAACTAAAAAAGACAAGCAATCAAACAGAAAAGATAGTCATAGATATAACTGATCTCATTAAGACTTCTATTGTAAATAGGACTCAACCTAGAATCTACCTGCCTTTCTTTACACAAAATCCAAAAATCTGCCCTGCCCAGTCAAAACTATAATAGATCATATTTCAAGGACGGAAACTCTTAGAAATCATGAACATAAGGTTCATGATTTCTTCTTTAGATAACTTACAAAAAACCACATAAGAGAGCTGCACCAAAATATAATAAAATCTTAGTAGATGAATAAAAAATATCATTCAGTTCCCATATCTGTTCTTAACAACAAATAAATGTATACTGCTGACAAATAACTATATCATTCCCGCATACACACTAAGACTATTGCGTAATAATTAGCATAGCCAAGATTATTTTGATTACACATGTGATTTATTGATTATGACCTAGAACTAACAATATTTAAAAGTGTCTATTCAATTAATGACAATTAAAAATAATAAAGATTTAATAACCAGAAAATGTAGTAGCTCATTATCTAAATTAATTATTGCAACAAACTCTAAACATCTCAACCTTTGTTATACTTTGTTGTCTCCTGCCGGAGGCTCTACGCAGCGATCATTCGGTCCATGGCCCTTTATGGGACGCCAGTATGGGCGCCGTCGCTGCGTCAGCAACCGAAGGCCCAGCTGAACGCATGCCAGAGGGTCATGGCTATACGGATGGTGCGGAGATACCGCACGGTTTCCCGCGAAGCGGCGAGCCCGCAAGCGTATTACGACTAATGTAAAATTATCCTCCAAAGTAAACTTAAGTCTTGAGTTTTTTTTATATTTATTTTTTTTATTTATTATATGTAATATAATAAATTTTATATTATGCGAAGATTATGCGCACTCGCTCCCATAGTCTATTCCCACTTTCACTCTCCCTTAACTTGTAAAAAACTGAACTAATTTTGTTAAAACCTGTTTAAGAATATCTATGCAATCAAAATAAACCGCATTCAAATCGTTTAAGAGTTACGGTGCCATAAATATACAGACACGCTAATAACGCAGAGATTCTTACAATACAGGGAGTATTGTAAGAATCTCTGCGTTATTAGCCCTCTTTTAGTTAAAAAGCCTTCTTTTTTAAGCGCAGTTGGTCTAATATCGTTTATGTCATTCTTGCACAGGAACTTGAGCTATATTCTTTTACTAGTAAAGTTTATATTCATGTAAAATTTTCAATAAAACAAACCAGGCACGCTATTTATCACCAAGCTCGACAGATGGCGATGTACCGTCCGACGTGAATTCTGAATGGCGGTATGGTTTCGTTACATTGCACAATACAGTACTTAGCCCTTAGAACGTTTGGGTATAACTTCATACGATGTACATAAAATAATAATATAATGATTTTATCTGCAGTGTACATAATTTTTGAAAAATCAGTCTTATTGATATTGTAAAAGACTGATTTTATTTTGACAACAATGTACTTTGGTGAAACATTAAGAGGGTTCTTTTTCACTCGCCTATCGTCAACGTCGAGCATAGTTAAATATATATGTAGGTATATATTATATTAAATATATATGTATGTCTATTTTAGTTATATATATACATTTGCACTCTTATTTTTCTTAATAATCCATTTTTTGTTGTTTTTTTTTTTTTGTGCACCTGCCATGTTTTTCTCTTCACCACCCTAGGTTAACTGGTAGAGAATGCCTAAGGCATTAAGTCCGCCTTTGTACCTGTGCGTTGCATAAAGTTTTAATAAATAAATAAATAAATAGTTTAAAATCTTGTTGCTTCATCTAACGCAATCCAACGTGATGTTTGACTAAGAGGAAACGCGAAAAAAAAATACGTCTGAACGTTTGTTGGCATTCGGTAATTCCGTGATTTACTTAAATATTTCAGGAAATACTTGTTTTTTTTTTTTAAACCCTTAAAAGTTTTTCAGAATAATTGTCGTCATTCAGAATCTCGGTTAAAGGCTTTTACTTATGTTTATTTTTTTATATTTTTAGGGTTCCGTAACTCAAAATAAAAAAACGGAACCCTTATAGGATCACTTTGTTGTCCGTCCGTCCGTCTGTCATTCTGTCTGTCAAGACCCTTTATCTCGAGAACGCGTGGAGGTATCGAGTTGAAATTAAATCCATATACTCAAATTTGCAGTCTTTTCAAGCTGGGAAAATATCAAACTTCTAAATTTACGAATAAAAAAGATACGTCCGTTTATGTCGCAAAAAAACATGTATTTTAATACTCTCAAAGATCGAAATTCATAGGGTACTTCCCGTTGACCTAGAATCCTGAAATTTAGCACAAAGCAAGGTCTTATAGCACAAGTGTAGGAAAAAAACTGAAAAAAGTAAATTTGTTGTTGCCAACTTCACAAAAAAAAAAAGCAATGCGGAAAAATCTTCAAGACTCTATTCGGGAATTGTAGTTTACACGGAACTCTCAGTGCGTGATTTCGACTCGCACTTGCCCATTTTTTTTTTAAATATGAGTACATTATGGAGGGCCAAAGCTTACGTAAAATAGCAGATTTTCAGAGGTCTTTACTAGATTACTTTTACACTTTATGTTTTGATTTCTGTAGAAGCCTAGATAATATCCACAAGATAGTTGTGTATCCAAAATATCTAGACTGCGTGGTGCGTGGCAGTGTGATAACCGACATAAGTATGTTGGGTTTTCGGTGGTAATTTTGGTTTGCGTGAACCGATTTTAATAAAAAAAGACGTGTGGCACTCGGGGACTGCCGCGGTAAAGCTATTGCATAGCATTTTTATCAACTTATGCAATTATAATTATTTATTTATTTTATATATGCAGTATTTTTTGAAGTGAAAACTTCTTTAGCGGCGTTGAGCACTTTTTCTGTAATGGGTATAAAATCTTAAACTCGCGTCAGGACACGTGACCTGATCGAAAAAGCGTAAGACGGATGGAGAGTAGACAGCTATCCCTTATCGCGCGTTGTGAAAGGGGGCTAGACGGAAAAAATTCTCACGAAAAATTGTACCGACACTTTTACTGTCAAAATATAAATCCAAGATGGCGGCTGCAAGAAATTATCAACTTTTTCGTCATGGGTGTCGTTTTCATGGTTTTCGAGGGTGTTGAAACCGATGGTACTGTCAAAATATAAATCCAAGATGGCGGCTGCAAGAAATTATCAAATTTTTCGTCATGGGTGTCGTTTTCATGGTTTTCGAGGGTGTTGAAACCGATAGTACTGTCAAAATGTAAATCCAAGATGGCGGCTGCAAGAAATTATCAAATTTTCCGTCATGGGTGTCGTTTTCATGGTTTTCGAGGGCGTGGAAACCTATGGTACTGTCAAAATGTAAATCCAAGATGGCGGCTGCAAGAAATTATCAACTTTTTCGTCATGGGTGTCTTTTTCATGGTTTTCGAGGGTGTTGAAACCGATGGTACTGTCAAAATGTAAATCCAAGATGGCGGCTGCAAGAAATTCTCAACTTTATCGTCATGGGTGTCGTTTTCATGGTTTTCGAGGGTGTTGAAACCGATGGTACTGTCAAAATATAAATCCAAGATGGCGGCTGCTAGAAATTATCAACTTTTTCGTCATGGGTGTCGTTTTCATGGTTTTCGAGGGCGTTAAAACCGATGGTACTGTCAAAATATAAATCCAAGATGGCGGCTGCAAGAAATTATCAAATTTTTCGTCATGAGTGTCGTTTTCGTGGTTTTCGAGGGTGTTGAAACCGATAATATTGTCAAAATGTAAGTCCAAGATGGCGGCTGCAAGAAATTATTAATTTTTCCGTCATGGGTGTCGTTTTCATGGTTTTCGAGGGTGTTGAAACCGATAGTACTGTCAAAATATAAATCCAAGATGGTGGCTGCAAGAAATTATCAAATTTTCCGTCATGGGTGTCGTTTTCATGGTTTTCGAGGGCGTGGAAACCGATGGTACTGTCAAAATGTAAATCCAAGATGGCGGCTGCAAGAAATTATCAACTTTTTCGCCATGGGTGTCGTTTTCGTGGTTTTCGAGGGTGTTGAAACCGATGGTACTGTCAAAATATAAATCCAAGATGGTGGCTTCAAGAAATTATCAAATTTTCCGTCATGGGTGTCGTTTTCATGGTTTTCGAGGGCGTGGAAACCGATAGTACTGTCAAAATGTAAATCCAAGATGGCGGCTGCAAGAAATTATCAAATTTTTCGTCATGGGTGTCGTTTTCATGGTTTTCGAGGGCGTGGAAATCGATGGTAATGTCAAAATGTAAATCCAAGATGGCGGCTGCAAGAAATTATCAACTTTTTCGTCATGGGTGTCGTTTTCGTGGTTTTCGAGGGTGTTGAAACCGATAGTACTGTCAAAATGTAAATCCAAGGTGGCGGCTGCAAGAAATTGTTAACTTTTCCGTCATGGGTGTCGTTTTCATGGTTTTCGAGGGTGTTGAAACTGATAGTACTGTCAAAATATAAATCCAAGATGGTGGCTGCAAGAAATTATCAAATTTTCCGTCATGGGTGTCGTTTTCATCGTTTTCGAGGGCGTGGAAACCGATGGTACTGTCAAAATGTAAATCCAAGATGGCGGCTGCAAGAAATTATCAACTTTTTCGCCATGGGTGTCGTTTTCGTGGTTTTCGAGGGTGTTGAAACCGATGGTACTGTCAAAATATTAATCCAAGATGGTGGCTGCAAGAAATTATCAAATTTTCCGTCATGGGTGTCGTTTTCATGGTTTTCGAGGGCGTGGAAACCGATGGTACTGTCAAAATGTAAATCCAAGATGGCGGCTGCAAGAAATTATCAACTTTTTCGTCATGGGTGTCGTTTTCATGGTTTTCGAGGGTGTTGAAACCGATGGTACTGTCAAAATATAAATCCAAGATGGCGGCTGCAAGAAATTATCAACTTTTCCGTCATGGGTGTCGTTTTCATGGTTTTCGAGGGTGTTAAAACCGTTGGTACTGTAAAAATATAAATCCAAGATGGCGGCTGCAAGAAATTATCAAATTTTTCGTCATGGGTGTCGTTTTCATGGTTTTCGAGGGTGTTGAAACCGATGGTACTGTCAAAATATAAATCCAAGATGGCGGCTGCAAGAAATTATCAAATTTTCCGTCATGGGTGTCGTTTTCATGGTTTTCGAGGGTGTTGAAACTGATAGTACTGTCAAAATATAAATCCAAGATGGCGGCTGCAAAAAATTATTAAATTTTTCGTCATGGGTGTCGTTTTCATGGTTTTCAAGGCTGTTGAAACCGATAGTATTGTCAAAATGTAAATCCAAGATGGCGGCTGCAAGAAATTATCAACTTTTTCCTCATGGGTGTCGTTTTCGTGGTTTTCGAGGGTGTTGAAACCGATAGTACTGTCAAAATTTAAATCTAAGATGGTGGCTGCAATAAATTATCAACTTTTTCGATATGGGTGTCTTTTTCATGGTTTTCGAGGTTGTTGAAGCCGATAGTGCTGTCAAAATGTAAATCTAAGATGGCGGATGTCAGAAATTATCAACTTTTTCGTCATGAGTGTCGTTTTCATGGTTTCGAAGATGTTGAAATAGTGCTGTCAAAATGTACATAAAATAGGATAGTATTTTTTAGTTATATTGTATTGGCTAGACG
Organism: Mythimna ferrago; assembly: GCA_910589285.2. Classification (NCBI taxonomy): domain Eukaryota; kingdom Metazoa; phylum Arthropoda; class Insecta; order Lepidoptera; family Noctuidae; genus Mythimna; species Mythimna ferrago. The sequence continues at coordinate 16,991,491 of OU342694.1, read as the reverse complement.
GAAAAAATTCTCACGAAAAGTTGTAACGACACTTTTTCTATAGTAAGCTATTGTAAGCCGTGCGGCGTGCGCATGTTTCTCTGTCTTTCTCTCTTTCTCTCTCTTATAGAAAGCAAGCCAGAACGGAACTTCGTTCCATCCGGGTGTCCCTTGACACCTCAGTAGTTTTTCGGAGAGATAAACTTTTTAATGTAAAATAATTGTAATAGTTTTAAAGTGTTAAATTTTTAATGTAATATAAATTGTCATGTTTGTGTACGATAGCGCAATAAATGAATATTGTATTCTACCACATAAATGATAGTACTTTTATACTGATAAAGCAATTGGTGCAAAATTATTCCCTAACCATTCCAAAATATCAAACATGCTCAACGTTAATAATCAAGTTTTCACTTCTGCCGGCACTCCCGGAGTGCAACCCGTCTTTTTTTTCTCTGATATTAATTGAAGTTACACTTTCACACATTGAATTGAATTTTAATTGATTTTTCACTCATTTGTTTTCTTATCGGTCACCACGCTCAAAAAACAAATGAGTGGGGGGTGTTAGGTTATTTTCGTTACGGAATTTCTGGATTCGGTCTCCACACTCAAGGCCCGCGATAGAAGCTATGCAATAGCACAGATTACTGAATAGTTACTACGTAAGCAATAGCTTAAAAAAAAATTATTTGAAAGAAGATACGTTCAGGATACTAAAATATGTAAACTAGGTTGAAAAAATGCTTGCTTATACGGTTAAATTACAAACTTAGTTACGAAATTATTTTGTGCAACTTTTCAAAAACTGTTCAACCCAGTTCAAAATATTTTTTCTAGAAAGTCCTTATAAACGACAGAAATAAAAATTACTTTATTTCTGTCGCGATTTACTTTTGGAGCGATTATTTCCGAAAATATTAACATTATCAAAAAATGATGATAGTATACCCCTATTCATTTTATATCACACGTTAGGGTTGAAATGAAAAAAAAATCACTTCCCACTTTACGTGTAGACCCCCCTACACGTAAAGTGGGGAGTGATTTTTTTAACCCTAATTACACATTTTTTTCTACTTTTTATTTTACCACTTTGTCGGCGTGATTGATAAACATATTGGTAACTCAGCTTGCTAGTGCTAACGGTCACTGAGGTTATCCGTGGATAGACAGACAGACATGGCGAAACTGTAAGGTTTCCTAATTGACTACGTCACCCTAAAAATGATCTGTGAGAGTAAACAAACAGACAGTGCTCTTGTGTTTGTGCACATACTTGAGCAGTAAATATCTCCTGCATATTTAGATAATCTTCGATTTACCACTGTGTTCATGTCTGTATATCGAAATCCGATCGGTAGGTTTTACTTACATGCAAATGCTTTAACTCTGAAATGTCTTTACACTCAAATTTTCCTTTTTACCCAACTACAAAGGACAGGCTATGTAGGTACATATGTATGTACATCTGATCCGTCATAGCTCCTAAACTACTTATCAGAACTGGACAAATGAAGTAGTAATAAAAAGAAAAGCCGTAGTCACACGTTTATTTATTTATTAACTCACGCAACATAAAAGTATATAGGTGGACTTAATGCCTTAGGTATTCTCTACCAGTCTACCTAGGGTCGTGAAGAGTAAACATGGCGTTAATAGGTACCAACTGGAACACTTTAATAACGTGTGACTACGGTTTTTTTTTGTTCTGTTCTTGTTTCTCCATTATCCTGATAATCTTGTTTCATACATTTTCAGCATCATATTTTTTGTCGAAATCGGGTTTTAGTTTTCTACTTTTTATTAACTTCAAGCTACTAATTTAATCCCCTTCTCACCAGGAATTTTGTAAACGCACATGAGCAACTACACCTTTCATTACGTTCTTCGATCTAACATATTTTACAAAGAAAATCACTTCAAAGCATCGCACAGATAAAGCAAGTAACTGCCGACTTACCTAGCGTGAAACAGCAAGGTGTATCAAATCGTTCATAAACGCGATGTCGTGATGAACCTCCTTCCTTCCTGCTTATGAAGTATGTTTCTAAATTATCTACGTAATTTATTGATGCATTTATATCTGTACATTCGAGTATGTTACACCTTCAATGCTTTTTTTGTGAGGTAGGAAATCGTAATGTCACAATTGTACTATCACTGAGTGTCATTCTACTATGACATTGACATTACGACAATACTAACAAAACCAGATCCCACGGTGATAAAATTTCAGGGCTGAGGGATTATTTGTCAGAGTTGCCGTGAACATAATACGCAAAGGCTAATTAACCTTTAGAATACCGTAATTAGAGACACATTATACAGACAATAATGCATAGATCACACGTACCGAGTAAACGGGCGAGACAGTGCTCTCGGCCGAGTACTCGGTACGTGTAAACACTGCGCCGAGTGCTCGGCTCGGCACTTATTTCTACAACTTGCTTACATCACTGTCTCGGCCGAGCAACATTTTACTGTTTCGCCCTTTTACTCGGTACGTGTGATCAAGGCATAAGAGAGCGAACGCCGCCATTCGCTTGGGGTTTAATGAATTAAGGGGCCGGCGGAGGATGAATTTCCATACAAACGTAATACCACGCTCATTTGCAGTTGGAGCATATATTCAACATATTATGATGATATTCGGTTAAAGACAATATTTATCTAGGTTCCTACGTCGAGAATATTAGAAATATTGTTATTTTTAATACAAGAAAAGCCAAATGGCATGTTTTGCCATTTACGCTATAAAAAAGTGCGAAATACAATTTGCTTAAATTTCTTTTTGTTTTTTTAAAAAAGAAAGATGTAGGAACCTAGATAAATATTGTCTATAACCAAATATCATCATAATATGTTGGAAATATGCTCCAACTGCAAATGAGCGTGGTATTTATTACGTTTGTATGGAAATTCATCCTCCGCCGGCCCCTTAAGGCGAAGATTTATTCTAACGGACCTAGAAAAATCACTCCTTTTAAGGCCCACTTCGAGTCCATACACGGGTAATCTATGGGACAAGTACACCGAAAAATCGCTATATTTATGTCACACGTTCAATATAATAATGCTGTTAGGATGTTGTTGAGACTGCCTCACTCCAGCAGTGCGTTGGAGATATTTGGCACTGTTTTTTGTTTCTGTTATTGCAGGCTAGTAGGTACTAACGGGTTCAGAGCAGTGGTGGCCGAGTGGAAACAGTCCTGACTTAAGAGTTGTAGGTCGCAGGTTTTTTTTTTTTATGGTGGGAAAAAATCATGTATTGACATCCCCCGCTCTTGGGCGGAGCGGGAGATAGTGTCAGACTCTGCCACTCCTCCTCGCTCCGGACCATGGCCTCAACCAAGGCCCGGCGCGAGAGGTTTACGCCGCCGATCGCCCCCACGAGGGCACGGCGATGCTCCGCCCAAGCGGGGCACACCTCGACTGTGTGCTCCACCGTGTCCTCCGGGCGTTCCGCACAGTGGCGACACCCGGGCGTCACTTCCGCATGAATCCGGTGCAGGAAACTCCCGAACGAACCATGTCCGGTGAGGACCTGCGTTATGCGGAAGGTAAGGACGCCGTGAGGTCTTTCCAGCCACGCCTCAAAGAGGGGACTTACCGCCATGATTGTGGCGTGCCCAAGGTCGCAGGTTTAAACCCAGCCAAGCTTCAACTTTGTGTAATTTATTTCAGCACCACTGCTCTCAAAACGGTGAAGGAAAACATCGTGAGGAAACCGGCATGTACTAGAACCAAAAATTCGAAGACGTGTGACATTCACCAACCCGCACTGGGCCCGCGTGATGGATTACGGCTCATTCCTTCTTCTAGAGAGGAGGTCTGAGTCCCAGCAGTGGGAATGTTAAAAAGGCTGATGATGACTAACGGGTTACACGCGATTTATTGCAAGAAAGATGCTACGCTGTTTAGAAGAATGACAGATAGCGCAACAGCATCCTGAGAACTGTAATGAAAAGCTGCAGCTCCGATTTTAAAATTTCTTATGCAGGGTGATTGGTAGTAACACTAGATAATATTTCTTGGTTATGCGAGACCAACAACTGAGGAAGAATTGTATTCTACCTTCGTTATTTTTGATGTGCTGCACTGCGGATGAGGCTGCGATAGATATGACCGACGTGGCGTCACTGGTTGTCTCCTTTGACCTCTCCCCCCCCTTGAACAACGGGCAGCGAAGAGATCCTTGCCAGTTGACTGACGACTGAGGGATATTATTTTTAGATTGGTGAATAAACTATATCTGAAGAATGAAGCGACTAATATAATAATAAGTTATTAAACTGCACTGCACTGTATGGATCATTTTGTGTCCGAAATAAAACAATTTTTACTCAATTTTATTATTTTGACTGAGACTGCACCTATTTTTTATTTTTTTATTTATTAATAAGGCACACCAACAATTTGTTCACAAATAAAATTTTAAATTGAGTATTCAGAGTATGTTTTCGAGCAAACCAATCAATTAAAGGCATGCACATCATTCACAGTAGTTGATTAAAATTACAAAATCACATATTTTAAATTAAATTAAAAGATATGCATCGATTACATTAGTTACATTTAAAATTACAATAATTTAGAAGTAAAAAAAATATTAGTTACAAATAAAAAGAAAAATTGATTACCTTCCAACATAAGAAGAAAGTATGGCTTTTGTGTGGGAAAATCCAAAAACCCATTACGTAAATAAATTATAGTGAATTCGAGTGTAGACGTAAAGTAACAAATCATCGAAATACAAGATTTTGTTGGCAGGCAATGACAGTGCGTGGCTTGACAATGTCGGGCTTTACCACTTTTCTATTTCAACAATTGCCTTTGGAATTTTAGATTATTTATGTAAATAAATGAAATGACAAGACAAATTAACTCGACATAGGAATGAATCATATTTTACAACGAGTTTTTTTTTTCTAATAAATGAAAATCTTAAAACCAAAAATTCGAAGACATGTGACATTCACCAAACCGCACTGGGTCCGCGTGGTGGATTAAGACCCATTCCCTCTCCGAGAGGAGGCTTGAATCCCAGCAGTGGGAACATTAATGATGATTATAAATAAATAAATAAAATTCATTTATTTCGGAAACCAAGTCCATATACATGGAATATAAAATTAAAATTAAATTCACATTAAAATATTAAATTAAAAATTAAACACATTACAAAACACAAAATTAAATACAAAATTACACCAATACTGTCATGAATTAAAAACATAATAAATTAAGTAAATTAAAGTAATTAATAAAAATAAACTAAATTACAATCATTCAACAACAATTTAATTAAATTAACATGCACAACATTATTACATAAAATAAAATATACACCCATTTTATCTTAGCCTAAATTCGGGCTTGGATCCGGAGTGCTCAACGTGCAGCCTGGTCCAGTACCCCATCATTGGGCAATCCAGATCCAAATCCATCCTCTAGGTGAACAACTGAATGTAGCCGTTGGAACTGCCTCGTATGCGGTGCATTAGGGACACAACTCTCTTGCGAATAATTGCCACAAAACCATCTATGTTTGCATCCGCAAACATGCCCGACGGACGCACTACAATAGCGAGGCAGTTTCATCAGCGCCCTGAAGGCATTATTATAGAGGATACGCAGGGTGACATACGATTTCTTCGTATGCTTGACCCATAGGCTGCACGTGTAAAACGATTGGCAGAAGGCCCTGAACAACGTTGCTTTTACTTCCGCAGTACAACGTGCGAACCTACGAGCCAGCATGTTAGCTCTAACAGACAAAGCCCTCCGCTCCCTGTCTATATCCATATCATCTACAAGCGACTCGGTGACCCAGTGACCCAGGTAATTGAACTGCGATACTCTTTTAAGGACACTGCCATTCAGCATGACCTGTGGGACAGTGTCATAAGTTCTAGACCCCGCCTTGAACACCATGAACAGGCTTTTAGTGGCGTTATATCTGAGCCCGTGGGCCACCGCGTACCGCTCGCAGATAGATATCAGTTTTTGAAGGGCACTGATCGAGGGACTCAGCAGCACCATGTCATCCGCATAACTGATGTTTTTTTTTTTTGATCTTATAAATTTAGGGACTTTTGGTCACAGTACGACCATACCAGCCCCATCGTAACCTAATACAAGTCAAGCTTTATCAACTATGAGGGCTCACAACCTTACTCACTATTTTATAAACAGCGATGGCTGCGTTAGAGAGGGGTTCGGACAGTATACTTTGAATAACACCAACATCAATTAAATTAATTTTAAAAGTATTCATCAGCACCTCTCTAGCAGCTCGTGTCCTGACGCATTCCACCAACAAGTGGTGGACATCCTCCACCGTGCCGCATTCTGTACAATTTGGACTGTCACTTATTCTCATTAGATACCGAAACTTGTTGAGTGGAATTTGTCCAGACCGCAGTCTATGCGCTATTATTATAAACTTTCTCTTAAGCTTAGAATTGGCAAACCAAGGAATACGTGGAGGTTCACATTGTATTGTCTTGTACCAGATTCCCTTTTCAAGTGATGTTCTATTAAAATATTCTTTCCAATCCTTAGAGCATTCAATTTTATAACTGATGTTGTTGACAACAACACCATCAATCGAACATCCGACACCAGCACTACTGAGCTCACGAATCAGACTGTCAATATACAGGTTGAAAAGGGTTGAAGATTATGCTATTAACTGGCCTGTTGGCCTAGTGGTTAGTGGCCCTGACTGCTATGTCGGAGGTCGTGTGTTCAATTCAAGTCTGGGTGTTATTTTAATAAAAGAAAGAAAGAAAATCATTTTATTTGCCTGAAAAAGCGCAAACTTAAGTATGTTTATCAGTTGTTTAGTACTCATAACACAAGCTTTGCTTAGTTTGGGACTAGACGGCGTTGTGTGATAGTTGTGAACTAAATATCGCTGAGCTACGAGGCGGCGGCGCTGGCGCTGCTAAGGCGCGGCGGCGGCGCGTGCGGCGCTTGCGACAGCCCATTTATTGAAGAATATTATACATATACATATATTATCTATGATATAAAAATGAATCGCTAAATGTGTTGCTAAGCCAAATCTCGAGAACAGCTGATCCGCTTTCGCTAATTCTTTTTTTGTGTTTGTTATTGTAACGAGAAAATTTTTATAGAGAAAAAAATAAAAATTTGTTCGTAGTTAAGAAGGGGTTGTTTATCATTTTCACTATCATTATTTTAGCCAAAGAACGTACATTCTTGAACATAGACCTCTCCTAAGTGTCGCCACAACGACCGATCCTGTGCGTCTTGCATCCATCAGAATACCGCGCGCGACCCTCACCAGGCCATCCGTCCACCTTGTGGGAGGTCTTCCAACGCTGCGCCTTCCAGTACGCGGTCGCCACTCGAGAGCCTAACGGCAGCATCGACCATCTTCTGCGAGCAACGTGCCCTGCCAACTGCTACTTGACGATTTTTCGGGCTATGTTCGATCACTCAAGGAAACTCCGAGCATAGCCCTTTCCGGTCGCTGCAGTTGTGTCGAGCTCGAGCGACAAAAACTTCTCGCCGCCGATGATACCACCACCTGCACATCGGCGGGGAAGAGGCCGACCTCCAGCCAGCTTGGGACCTCGAGGCCCACCGGCCTCTGATTGGGTCCCCGCTGCCGGTGGAAGTGTACAGCGGATGCGATGGAGTGGACACATGGACACCATCCATCAACGAAAATGTCATGGGCTCATACTATGGGGCTACAGAGGGGGGAATTAACCTGACTGCGTACCGTAGTCAGATGCTCTCTCTGTTTCAGGTGCTTGAGCCAGCTGTCAACGTTTCGGTCCAACGACTATCGGGTCAGGTGCATGTCATCCAGCGTAATCATACGTTGGATGACGCCGTACTGACTGCGCCTGGAATCACAATCTCTTTGGGACACTTTAAGCTGTTTGGCTGATCGTGATAAACGGCAAATGATGATAATCAAAAAACATCTCCATCAATATGTAGCATTAAACGAAAATAAAATTCTTAAAAATCGTCATAAATCCCGTCGTTTACACCGCGTTCATCGAAGGATTGGAACAATTTGCCTACAACGTCTTACCTTCTGATTATATAATTTAAGTGTCTTCAAGGCTAGAGTGAATAGCAAGAAAAAAAAAACAGTTTGCTAACGCGAAATGAAGCTTTAAAACTAGCTAACAAAAAATCAATAGATAGTGACAGTAAAGATATGCGTCACATCCGCGCAAAACGGCCGAACGCTCAGCATAAAGCTGCGGCGTCAAGCATAATGCTATGAGCTCATAGCACTGATTTTCAGCGTGGGAAATAGGCTCTTAATAAACTAGTGCGATTCACCATCAACGATTGCATCACTGCTTATCATCAAGTGGGACCGTAGTCAAGGACTAGTTTATATCATTTAAAAAATAAACTACTTTCAAAGTAATTTCAATGAATATCAAATTTGCAGAGCGATAGACTACATAACATAGTATTCAAGCGTTTTTGCCAGTTACCTAATATATCAATGACGGATACGAACGAACTAAAAAACGAAGGCATTTATATCTTTCAATTGACTGATACTCTATTGTCAGTATTTTTAGAGTGGCTAGATTTTTAAAGTATCTGTCAGTAAAAAGAACGTTTTTTCCTAAACTATCACACAACGCCGTCTATATCTAAGCTAAGCAGAGCTTGTATTACGAGTACTAGACAACTGATAAACATAAACACACTTATGTTTCTAATACATACATGTTATTATAGACAAATTACACCCAGACACAGAACAATAATGATCATGCTCATCATGCTCATCTCACAAACTTTTGTCCTGCGTGGGCATCGAACCACGACTTCCAGGATAGCAGTCAGGGCCACTAACTACTACACCAACCGGCCTGTTGTCTGGTCCAATTTCATTTATTAGCTTCTACAATAGGCTAGTTGCCGTAAAAATGTAATTAGTCCGTCTTTTAGATTATTCAAAAATAAGGGACACGTATTTTTTTATTTGTAAATAAAACCAAAAATGACAAAGATATAATAGCCCATTAAAGTTACGTGTAACGTCACGCCGGCGCCGTGCTGCATTTTTCGCACGGGGTGACGTCACACGTAACTTTAATGGGCTATATCTTTATTATTTTTTGTTTAATCGAAAAAAGAAAAAATATGTGTCCAATATTTTTTTAAATCTAAAATACGAACTAAATAAAATGTAATTATTTTAACCCTGGAAACTACCCTATTAGGTATTAACATCATAATATATAAAACAGGATTAGGGGCTATGAATCATTATAGACCCTATTACATCATCATCATTTCAGCCGAAAGACGTCCACTGTAATACGTAGGCCTCCCCCAAGTGTCCTGTGCGTCTCATATCTATTGAATTCCCACAACTCTCACCAGGTCATCGGTCCACCTTGTAGGAGACCTGTCAACGCTACGTCTTTTGGCCCCATCGACTATATGTTCTGATATTTCGATGATTTGGTGAGGGTGGCGGGAGTCCAATGGATGCCAGACGCACAGGTCGGGTCATCAAGGCGCCACTGGAAGTCTATGTGCAATAGTGGACATTTTTAGCTGAATTGGTGGTATCGGTCGTTGTGGCAACACTTGGGGGAGGCTTATCTCCAACAGTGGACGTTTTTGAGCTGAAATGGTGGTTGATGATGATGATGACGGGCAAAGCCGCTAGCAGAAGCAATTTAGATATAAAATTAAAATTAATCCATCCACGTTCCATGTAATAAAATTATTGCGGGGGAGAGCATGGACTCTTGTCTGCACTTGCGTGCCTACAAGTGGTGGGATAAGAGCGGTTTTTCGAGTAAGTGTATTGACAACAAATTTGCATTTATATTTCCTTTTATATTTTGTTGGCCAATCTTCGCTGCTTCCACGAGTTAGTTGATCTAGAACACCACTTCATCGAAGGCAATGCAAGCTTTGACTGTAAATTTTAGAGTACATTAAAAAACAAATAAAGATTTTTAAAAGTAAAATCTGCTCTAGAAACATCAAAACCTAGTGGTATCTAATAAAATAACGTAATTAACAATGTGTTTTAAAAGAACAACGTCATCCAAACTACAATAGAAAACCTAACCGAGAAAGAAAGAGACAGCAACACCAAACACAAGTGTTAAACAGAGATGGCTGTAGTTTCTCAGTGCGCTTGACAGTGAAAGTACAATCAACTCAAGCGCATGTAGAAAGCCTAAAATAGTTCAATTTTCTTCTTTTTTTGGTAGCACAATAGTCACAATGATTGGGTTCTCTAAGTTTATTTATTGAAAATGAAAGTTATTACCAATCGGTTACGTCGATCGATACAGTTTTAAATAATACTAGTTTATGCCCACAGCTTCGCTCTCGTCAACTGACATAGGTAGTCTGACTATGTTGTGTAGGGTAGGCCTTACTCTACCTAGTTAACTATCCTACCCTGCCCGACCTACCTAACTAACCTCCTATTTTTTTTTTTTGCTTTTGAGGCCCAAGTGCCCGAGTAGTGCCAAAAAAAGTAACATTCTGAAGCCCACTCCTCGGTTACGTCCTGGTTAATACATAGATTTGAAAAAAATATATGGTTAATACAGATTTATGAACAACATTTATCAACTATTGGTTTTTTCGTGCTTTTGTCTAAAAAGCAGTTTTGCAACTTTTGTCTACACCTTTGTAACGGCTTCTCAAAATCTTTGGAAACATTTTCACACATAAAAATTTGTGGTTAAATATTCTTCAAAATGAACATAACATGTATAAATCAATCAATATTTCGAAAAGAAAATGGATTTAAAGGTCAGCGGGGCTCCATCCAGGCGCAGCTGGGCGCAATTAAATGCACAGATACTCGTACCTAGGCGCGTACCTAGGCGCGAACGAGTGTTGTTTGTTCAAGGGACTATAAGCCTTAAACCTTCCCTGTATGCTAGTGAACAAAACAAAATTATTAAAATTACTCCAGTCGTTCTTGAGTTCAAGCGAAACCAACGAACAACAATTGATTTTTATATGTATAGAGATTGTGGAGTGAGTTACAATCACTAGTCACTGAAAAACTATTTGACGTACATTGTGACACGCATTCGGATGTTACAGGATGTAACGTACTAGATAACTTATTTCTATTACTTTTTCACGTTTTTGTGAATGTCTGAAGTTTTTTACCTGTTCGTGGAAATCGCACTAGACTACAATAAATAAAAAATAATAGTTTAAAATGAAACCAGATCATCATAGCATTATTGAGCGAGTAAGGACTTTAATGTTCTTTGTAAGGAGTTCTCTTTTGACCCGTTTACTACGAAAACCTATTCTGCACGCACCCAGCTGAATGCGAACTTTTTCAAAAGTGATTATTGTACATAGGGGATGTTTAATTATGTTCTTTTTTTCAATGTGCTTTTAGTGATGGTTTTCTATTACTTTAACTATTTCTACTCGTGAGAACCTGTAATTTACTAAAAGAGTTCTGAGTATACATGTAGATGGATGGAGAGGGAGAGGAAGGCCGAAAAAAAGATAGATGAATTGTGTGAGAAGTGATATGAAAGAAAAGGGAGTTAGTGATAGTTTGACGGGTGACAGGACAGAATGGAAGAAGAAAACTTGTTGCGCCGACCCCAAGTAATATGGGATAAGGGCAGGAAGAAGAAGAAGAAGAGAACCTGTAATTGGCTAAATGTTTCTGGTACTGTTGTTATTCTTTTGTTATAGCTGTTGGTTCTCCTATGATTAAATAAATAAATAAATTATTGCTACAGTTAGCGTAGTGGTTGAGCGATCAGTTGCTGAGCAGCGTGTCGCAGGTTCGATTTCTGCACGGAACAAAATATTTGTATGACCTTCAGAGAGTTTATTCAGATTGGGGTGTCTTGTATGAATTAAAAAGTAAAGAATAAAAATAAAACTTTAATTATTCTACATAAACATACGTACACAAAATTAAATGTCTGTACATTATTACGAGTACAAGTTTGTAAAATAATGTACTCAAGATACAAAAGTAATTCCTTGTATTGTATGAATCAGGAATGTACTCGTATTTTCGAGGTAAATTACAGTACGACCAAAATACATTGTACTTTCAGCCTAACATTATTATTTATCAAATTAATAGTGCTTGTCGTTCGCAAGCCCGCGCCTTTTGTGACCAGAAATCGCCCTGCAAAGGGCGCCCTTCGATGACGATTTAACTACGTTTTCAGAGACAAAAAGAAAGTCTCAATATGTAATCTACAGCCACCCACCATCCATTATCTATAGTTCGTTGATAGGCACCAAGTATGAAGAAAGAAAGAAGTTTTTTTTTATTGTTGATAGGTTTGCGCTTGACCGCTATCTCACCTGATGGAGAGCTACGATGCGGTCGACAATGGAGCGCGCTTACTAAGAAGTAATCCATTCACTCTTGACTTAAAGATTCCTGGATTGAAGCCATCAGGAGACACACATTCCGGCAAAAAATTCCACTCCTTATCTTTACGCATAATGAATGTGTTCCCAAGACGTTTTATATCTTCATCAACTGCCAAATTAATATAAAGCTTCAAAGCTGCTGTTTTTTTTTTTTATTGTTGATAGGTTTACGCTTGACCGCTGCTACTATGAAAGAGAAGTCTGACATGGTTTTTGACGTCAAAGGCAAAGCACACAGCGGGCAACGGGTAGGTCACTTATACGGCTTTTTTTTAACAATTTTGACATTATTTTTTTCCTTATTAAACCTTAAGTAATGTACTTAATGAAAAAAGGTCGCATGTATAGTCTGTCTAAAAAGTCAAACGACTTGAGAATTGTGTATAATATTTAATCATTTATAAAATACTCATATTCGGTACTTTTTATAAGGTTCTTCTATTAGTAAACAATGATCATGATGTCTTAATCAACCTTGATTATTCAACCAGGGTTGACTACATCAGATTTCATTTTACTCTTATAAATTAACCAAGTCCTTTGACTTTTTAGATAGATTTTAGCTAAGATACAAATGTTGACATCGATAGCGCGTAGTGTTCTTCGCGAGCTTTAACGAGTTGTCAGCAACCGTAAGGGCTCAGCAGGGTCGAAGCCTATTGGGGCTATGGTTGATGCGAAAGAGATCCCCGGAGCCGTGGAATAATAGCAAAGAAGAAACAGAAGTAGGTTTTTAGTCAGTAAAAGTCTGGAACTTATCTCCCGCTCCGCTCAAAAGCGGGGATGTCATTGGATGATTTTCGTACCTAAAAAAAATAGTATATTAGAGGAAGTTTGAAAGTAGTACCGGTGACTAAAAAGTTGAAAGAAATCGCTTATCTTGGTATGGTCATATGGCCATTCACGCGTGATGGCGTGACCAAGGAAATAGGGATTCATTTTTATATATATAGATGTCTATGATACGCTTTTTACATCAACGCCACAACAAAGCTATCCCTTGAGGAAAAACGAGAATAAAAACCAAAAGTAAAATACCTTACAAAATAAATAGTACATTTAGGAAAACACGATACCGACTCAAATAAATATAAACAAAGTTTATTTGACAACCAACAAAGCGACATAGTGACATCTACACGAAATTCGGAACAAATGACAAATAATATTTTGTTGTCTTATATTATGTTTAGTCAGACCTGAATAAACACTTCGAAACAAATTAAAAGTATAGATCTTGTTTAAAAAAAAAGACAAATTAGTTACATGATTATTTTTTTAGAGTTCCGTACCTTAAACGGAAAAAATTGAACCCTTATAATGTCACTTGGTTGTCCGTCTGTCTATCTGTCAAGACTGAAGGTTTAAAACAAACATGTATTTCCTGGAATAAGTTTTGTGAAATATTCGAGTAAATCACGGAATAACTAAATGCCAACAGAGTTATTAGGCGTCATCTCTCTTTTTTTGCATTGCTTCTTTATCAAACATTGCGTTAGATGAAGTAACAAGCTTTTAAAGCATGCTCGATGTTGACGATAGGCGAGTGGAAAATATAGCTTAAATAATCTCTAAAATTACTTAGGCAGGGTACGACAAAACATGGCATATAGATGATGGGGTTGAAAAGTTATAGAGTGGCTACTACGGACCAGAAGATGCAGCGTTGGAAGATATCGCAAAAGGTGAATCTGGGGCCCAAATCTGTATTTTTATAAATTCGTCATTCCAACAACACACAACGGTCGTACCTAATCTGTTAATTCATTATCGATCCTTCATCGGTCAATGCTTTTATAATAGAGTTGTGATAGAATGACAATATCGAGTTGTCTCGTAACAAATTATCATAATGACGCCATCTTCAAAATCTTCACTAATAAAAAATAAAACCATCGGAAAAAAAGATACACTCCAAAAAAAAAAAAAAAAAATCAAAATCGATCTACACTTGATGAAAATATCGATGGAAAAGACACAAACAATAATCATCCACTTAAATTTAGAACCTTTGCTTTTTTTTGAAGTCGGTAAAAAGAAGTTTGTAAACACATACTATGCTTATAGGTAAACTTGTAACTTTTCTAGATAAGGCTACTATTTTCAGCCTACATAGATAGATAGATATAGCATTTATTTGATGCACACAGAAAAATAAATAGAAAATATACAAAAGCACTATAAAAATACAAAGATGGGTTCTTAGTCATATTAAACAATCAAAAAAACAAGTTAATCGTATAGTGCGGTATGCGCTTCAAGACACATGCTGAGTTGGGCTCCCATTTGATGCAGTCAAATGGGAGCCCAAATCAGCATGTGTCAGGCAAATATACCTGACGCTGGTATTCTGCTGGGTCCCTGTAGTGGCATACGGACGTCGAGCTGAATTCGTGGAAGAAGTGCTATGTGCTACATCTTTAAGCAAACAAATACAATTTCTATTTTTTAAGGCTTTATGGGTTCATTTTTGTTTAGTATAAAGCCCTTACCGAAACGTTTCTCCGTAGCCCTTCATTGATGATAGGCACTCTCACCGACTCCAAAAATAGAAGAAAATGGAAGTCACCACAGAAAAAAAATGTGTTATTTCACTATCTAAAACACAGATGTACAGATACTAGATGCGGTAAGGGAAACTATGCCTCGAAAAAATTGACCGTAGCTACCGTTTTGAGTTGGTGTAATCGTATTGTGAAACAAAGTGTAAAAGAAAACGTTTCTCAACGTGCTCATTTCTAGAATTGCCTCTAGCTAGGAGCAAGCTCTATTTTTTTTTTATTTATTGAAGAATCTGTAAATAACATTTTAAAGGTTCTTGACTTTTAGAGAAAAGACCATGGAGTATGAGTTTCTTACTTTGCTAAAACCATCCGGACATCAACTCTCAAAAGACCACTCTAAAATTTTCTGTGTGCAACGTCTGAGCATATCTCTCGCTATTGTTTCTGTTAACTTTAACATGTATTGGATTGGCATACGCTGCTCAATTTCCACATAAAATGACTGGCATTTTAGTACAATACCTAATTTACTAGTATATTTGATATATTCCTTTACTAATATATTTTTATATTCCTTTTTTTTACGTTCAGAAATATGTAAACTCATCTACACAAGACACCCAAAACCCTCTACACTTATCTGTAAGCCATACGAATGTTTGTCGCGTGAAAGAATTGAACCCGCGACACGCAACTGACGCAATTGAGCAGCCAATCGCTCAACCACTGCGCCAACGCTGAACGAATATCACTTTGACCGGAGCCTTATAGCGTAGTTTAGCATTCTTACTCAAGAACATTCTAAATCAATTTCACTGTCACATCTAGCGTTTCTATATCCCTATCATCAAGATGTAAACTATTGTTTTATTTTCATTCGACAACATTCAATGTCTCGCTCTTTGCAATTGAGTTATTCTGAAATTATTTGGATAGTATTTTTAGACTTTAATAGGAAATAAATTATTGTTATTATATGTAGCCTATACTGTCCCAATGCTGGGCAAAGACTTCCCTCTATTTCTTTCATTGTTGCTCTGGGCTACTTCTTGCCGATTCTTAAGGAAGACATTTAAATCGTCCCGTCCGCATTAAAAACTTAACTTAAGCGAAATAATCGCTTTCTTTTTTTTTCTAGCCATTGTTGGCTCCCCCAAGTCTTTCAAGGCATTCTGGAAATACTTGGGGAGCTCAATTTAGCAAATAAAAAATTGGATGCACTTTCCCTAATAAGAAACAAAAGGATTAAATGAAGTTGTTAAAAAGTGGATTACCAAAAAAAAAAAAAAAAAATTCTAGCACGCAAACTTATTTTTAATATCTTAAATTAGTTAGTCACAGTCTGCTGAAACTTGACACCTCTTTTTTTTAACAAAAAGCATTTTTTCTAATTCACTAAAAACTTAATCGTAACACGTAATACGGTCATAATGACACTAGCTACATATACAAAAGTTAGAAGTTTATCTGAAATAAAATCATTTTGTCATCTTAAAAGTGTCAAGAGCCGAGCAATTTTACACTACGGAAGACAAAATAATAACTATAATTTTATAAATAAACAGAGTGTGTAAGTTTTGTGAACTAATCGAAAGTTCTGACTTTACTTGTGTATTTTTGTTCAGAATTAAAATCAAATGACTGGATTGTTTGAAAAATAATGATAACAACTAGAAGGAGTTCAATTTAAAAAAAAAGGAAGGAAGAAAGAAAGGAAAAAAAAAGAAAAAAAAAAGATATATTCGTGCCTCAATTTTTTTAATAAAAACTAAAAATACACGTACTATGTAGGTATACAAGTAAGCCAACACCAATAGTTTTCGTCTATGAGCCGATCTATCTATTATCTATCTATTATATTCGCCACAGCATAATTATATTCTTCTTTAATAAATTTTTGGAAAAAGAACACGAATTAAAAACAGAATGATGACTTGCGTACTTATTTATAATTCAGAAAATGTTCTATAGAAATATTTGGCTGTCACAAGATAACTGACGAAAACGGAAACAAAAATTGATTATAAATGAAAATTGTATGTCATAATGTTGCTCCAGCAAATCCCGGATCATAAAAAATCATTCCATCTTTTGAAAGTTGTCTCTTTACTCAAACTACTCGCGTGATCCTACACAAAATAAACTATAACACATAACTATATAATTACCATTACATACCTTCCTTACTAACAAAATAAACACCAAAGACAAACAAACGAACATAACCAAAACTTTCTTAGAACAAATTGCAGAATCGCCACACTTTTTACCACTCACAGTGATAGCGTCAAAGAAATCGTTCGCTCTTGCTTCTTATTTTTTTTAACCAACTATATAAGACTTCGAATCTCCCTTTCTTGCTTATTGCGCGACTCAGCATCAGAGAAAATGTATCGAGAAGTGACGATATTGGTAGCCCTGTGTGGGATTACCTTTGCTTCTTTACTAGACGGTGACATAGATTTGGCAGATGGAGTACGGTTAGCAAGGATACCAGTGACAAACTCTCTAGAAGATGAAGGAAGATCTTTTGGCGAGAATTCTCCTCTGTTCCGGATGGCCAAGTTCTTGCAAGGACATGAGCTGCATGTGAAGTTACCTAACTTGATCGAGAAGGATCGTGTGACGCAGTTTGTAGCTGACTCGTTGAAGGTCGTCGATGAGAGCTATAAAGAAAATTCAGGTGAGTTCTGTGGTTAGAAGTGATTTTAGTGGTGAAAACAGTAATCGTCTAGCAAAAAAGTGCGTAGAAAATTTTGTGACTAGCCGATTAGTGCCACTGACAATACGTAACAGACACTCATGTAATAATTAGGTTTTTAAGTGTGTTCAACTCATACTGACTTCCCATACAATCACTCTTATGCGATTGTGACGTTATTAAACATATTTCTGTAAATAATCGTATTTTGGAAGCGCAGATATTTTGTGATCATTATCAAAAAGTTGTGTGAAACTAATCCAGGAAATAGACAGCTAAAAATCTGTATTTTACGTGAAAATGAGTAGCCTTTCACAATGAACTCATAATTTTTTTTTTTTCACTACGATTTTTAATAACAAAACGTTTTACCTGAAACATTTTTTTTTTAAATCATGCCTTTCATGGAACCAGCTTTCAAAATAATTCGGTGCGCAACGAAAGTTTTTTTTTTTTTTAAATAAACATATATTTCCTGGAACAAGTTTTGGAAATATTCGAGTGAGCGACAGAAGTCAATTATGCCGATCGAGCGTTCAGGCTATCAGCTAACTTTCTTTTTTCGCGTTGTTGTGAATTATATAGTTCAATAAAACACGTCTTGATTTTAGTCTATTACAATGATCACAGATTCGTTTATATATTATTAGTCTTTACATGATTTAATCACTTAGTATACGATCAGGTTTTGTACATGATCTTGTTCACTAGTCTTATTAACACACTAGCTTTTGCCCGCGACTTCGCCCGCATACATAAAATATAGCCTATGCCATTAAATAATAAAGCAGCATTATATCGGTGCAAAAATTTTAGCAATCGGACCAGAACTTCCAGAGATTACCTCCTTTAAACAAAAAAAAAAACAAACTTTACCTCTTTTTTATAATAGTGTATCTAGATAGTGTAGATACCTAATGAGAATCAACAATAATCAGGTTACAATTTATAGAGTCACAACACAACATACACAACGCTATTTTGTTGTGTATATTTCCACATATACAAACAATTAACTTAAGTAGAGAAATAGAGTCACATAAAGAGAGTTACATAGAGTAAAATAACTTACGAGACGACTTATACTATACTTATTCACTTATTTTTGAAGTTCCGACGAAGTGTGTCAACTGTATGAATTTGGCCAAAACATACAGTTTATTTTTTTTTATTATTGATAGGCTCGCGTTTCGCTGATGGTAAGCGATGATGAGGCCGACGATAGAACACGCTTGCCTAGAAGTAACCTATTCACTCTTGACTTAAATACCCCTAAGTTGTTGCTATCAGGAAACACAGACTCCGGCATGGAAATCCACTTCTTGCTGTATGCACAATAAATGTGTATGGGAGGGATGTCTACCATGTATCGATGGCGCAACACCGTACGTATAGTGTTCCGATGATAGAACGGACTTGGTGGAATTAGATTGTGCAATTCCAGTGTACACTCGCCGAAATGTAAACGATAGAAGACCGTTATACTACATTTTCATAGGTGCAAGTCGTGTTCAGGTCAACCTTGAAATTTTCCAATTTTCCTTGGCTCGTTCAATGTATGATGAGCAGCTCGGCGAGATCCAAAACCCGCAGGAACCTGTCGCGATCTGTAGCGACATTTTTGATTCCACATGTTACGAGTACTTCCTTGTGAGTGGCGCCACTTTAAGTGCAACGAGTTTTCGAGTATATTGTTTCAAGTATATTATTATTTCGGGCATTTTTCTGTACGATTTCTATGTACTCATATGAGAGTATATAATACGATCTCTATCATCATCATCATCATCATTTCAGCCGATACACGTCTACTGTTGGACATAGGCCCGCATAGTCCCCCAAGCGTCGCCACATCGAACGTTCCTGTGCGTCCCACAGCCATCGGTTTCCCGCTACCTTCACCAGGTCATCGGTCCACCTTGTAGGAGGTCTTCTAACGCTGCATCTTCCGGTACGCGGTCGCTACTCCAGAACCTTTCGGCCCCAACGGCCATCTGTTCTGCGAGCAATGTGCCCTGCCCATTGCCACTTAAGTTTGGCAATACTTCGTGCTATGTCGGCAACGCATTATCACGCAAAGAAACACCGAACATAGCCCTTTCCACTGCTCTTCACGATCTCTATGTATAAGTATATTTCTCGTTAGGCTTCGGCGTCCATTACAGCGTTGAATGAAACAAGCTTTTCAGCCATGCTCGCGTTGACGACAGGCGGATAGGGCAGGGCCTTCTTAAGTAATTCTAGTGCCTTTTTCTTACGTACACGTACGTCCTACTAGTAAAAAACTGGGCAAGTGTGAGTCGTACTCGCGCACTGACGGTTTCGTGCAAACTACAATTGCCGAATGGAGTCTCGAAGATTTTTCCGAATTGCAATTTTTTTTTTATGACATACGTAACAACAAATTTACTGTTTTTAGATTTTTTCCTATACCTGTGCTATAAGACTTGCTTTGTGCCAAATTTCAGGATTCTGGGTCAACGGGAAGAGCCCAATGAATTTTTATCTTTGAGAGTATCAAAATATACGTTTTTTTGCGACATGAACGGCCATATCTTTTTTATTCGTTAATTTAGAGATTTGATTTTTTTTACAGCTTTAAGGGACCGTAGACCTTAATATATGGTTTAAATTTCAACTCGATACCTCCGCGCATTCTTGTGATACAGGGTCTTGACAGACAGATAGACGGACGAGAACAACAAAGTGAAGGGTCACTTTGTTTTCCGTCCGTTTGTCTGTGATAAGGGTTCCGTTTTTTCCTTTTGAGGTACGGAACCCTAAAAATTGAAAAGTGGCGTAATACTACTTAGATTTGGAAATTTATTTATGTCTATTTTTATCATAATTCCTAAACCATAAAACTTCAAACAACAGTCTGTCACTTTCCATGCCTGCAAAGTATAGCTTATTCAATTTCCTGCAGAAGGCAATTTCCGCTTTCCATCAACGTTCACTCAGCTGGGATAACACTAAACTGATTGCACTTTTATTATAGATAGATTGGGGTTGAGAAATATTTTTTGGATCCCCAGCTGTTAACCTTGTGGTTATTCTGGTAGTCTTTGGGGCTAGTAAGCTGGTTAAAAATTATAACAAACCATTATGACCGAATCTAGCTTGCAAGTGCATTTGATGCCATATCTGTGTAATCAAAGGTCAAGTCGGAGACCCGCGTATATTATATCGCATGAAAATAACACACGTAGGACATGAATTAATTGTACGAGTAAAGTCGATTTCTATTATATGCACTATATTCTTTGAAGAATGAGGAGTCACGTGAAGGAGAGGGGAGCAGGGGGGGATGTAAATTAGTATCCTTAGCCAAATCATATGGATGACAAGATCGAAAAGGTTACGAACCATTGGCAATCTTCGTTCTTTCTTTAGACATTTTATTATTTATTGAAATCTTACATCAGTAGGTAATTTACACATTAATTAAGGATTGACATAAATCATCAAATGTTACCGTTTAAACGATCTGGCCACGATATAGACATAAACGTGTTCATACAGGATAAAGTGTGTTTTTGTATAGAAGTTCATACGTAAGTATCGCTTCACACGGCCCACCGACCACAACCACAAATGGACGCCACCGGCGGTTTATTTCCTGTAGATTTCATACATTTTATATGGATTCGTAGCACCCGGTTGATGCCGGTGGACGCCACATGCTAAAAATCGCTGCTACTTGCTTCTTGTGGCCCGAACCGGCCACTAAACGCTGACACAAAATGCTGTCAAAAGCCACTTATGCATTTAAACCTTTTTCGTCAGAGTCCATTACGATACTGTGTGTATGGGTAAAAAAAAAGGAGCAACGTGTGGGCGGTAAAGTGGCGGTAGCGCGCTTCAGCTTTCTTTATGGCTCCTTGTGGTGGCGTTTGTGGCTCTAGCATGTGGCCCGTGTACGGTGACATTATGAGAAAATAGACGTTCGTGTATGGCTCACAGAAGCATAAGGGTCACAGCACAGCTCATTAGAGCCACCCGGCACCCACTCCGCACCGCCTCGCCTCCTTTTTTTTTTTTATTTTTTTTTTTTTATTTTATCTGTTATAAACTAGTACAGTGATGCAATCGTTGATGGTGAGGCGCACTAGTTTATTAAGAGCCTATTCACTCTAGCCTTGAAGAATAAAACCTGCGGCTAATATTCTTTAAATGGACTTGTATGGGTATGCGCTCACTATATTACCTCCGTAGCGTCACCGGATCGCCTCGGTCGTAAGCTCTCCACGCGCGGACGGCGGGTGGACCACTCGGTGACAACTCGCTGCTCGCATGCTTGCCTTGCGTTGACCACGCGTTGCCAGCGCGCGGGTTCCGAGTGGACCGCGCGCTGCCCCTGAATGATTCACGCAAGGACTCACTCGTTGACCACTTGGCATTCACTCGTTGACCGCACGGGGTCCACTGGTTGACCGCGCGACGTTTATTGATGATAACGCGGGGTCCACCCGTGGACCACCTGTCGACAACGAATGGACGCCATGCGACGAGGCGGTGCGAGGTGTGTGCCGGGTGGCTCTAATGAGCTATGACCCTAAGGCTACGGTTAAATTAAAGATGCCAAGTCTGACAAAAATGTATTCGGACAAGCTCTAAAGAATTTATCGAGTAAATTAAAATGAAAGTGTTTACAGTAGAATTGATAGAAAATCAAAATAAGTACAACGCCGCGTCGTCAGAACCAGTTGAGCGTTCAAATCAGTTTGATTTTGCAACACATTTTTGTATTTTTTCGCGTTCAACCTTCACCATGGTTAACAAAAAACTTATCAGTCTTGTGTGAAAAAAAATAAAATTAAAAGGTACCTACAACAGCAAATATTATATTTATATTACACTTAAAGAAAAAAAGAAAGAAAAATAATTTATTTGGTACAGCACAAGGCCTAAACACAATACTATACAATAACACATCAAAAATAAAAGAAGCAAAAAAATATCATTCATGTCTGCCTCATGGCTGCACCAAAATAGGTCCAGTTCAGCATGAATGGCAGACAACTAGTGCCTGACACTGGTTTTCAACTGAACTTGTGGTTGTGACGCAACGGATGTAAAACCGGTTTTGGAGTGCAATATAATATAATAATATCAGTGATAGGTATTTAAATAATATATATAAATCATAAAAATAGGGTTTAAGCGAAATTGTGTAAGATAGTGTTTGTTTTAAGTTTGAAAATAAATAATAGATACCTAATATTAAAACAAAAATGTAACAAGATAGAGAAAAATAAAAATATATGAAACAGTAGAATAAATGCACCAAAAAATTAAAAAATGTGGGTAGGTACGAATAAATCTCGAGCGAGTTAGGAGGATGCCATCTGTGTATTCTACACTTGAAACTCTCCCGTGTTGTGTACTGGAAAATAACTGGTTGATTTGCTCTGTTTCCTCATCATTTAACAACATTAACTTAATTGACTTTTTATTAAAAAAAAAAAACCTTACAAATTCGTAGCCTCAGGATTTTATTCCTACATCACGTAGGACACTACGTGGCGTCGATCACTCAGGTTTGACGGCTGGACGGCGAGCTACCCATTCCTCGCCGTCCGCCTGCCCAAGCCTGCTATGACTAGAAACCAGGGCCGAACTTACCTTGTCCGGTGAGAGTGGGGGATCAGGGTCATACGGAAGGTGAGAACACAGTGACGTTTTTCCATCCTCCCGTCAAAATGACGGCCGTCGACTGCGCTAGGAGGAAGCCATATTTCTGAATAGATGTTCTAAGCATGTAGAAAGTTTGCTGCTCACCTTCTACCCAACTCACACATTAGGACGTTTAATAATGACGATATATTGTTATTGTTTGGTGGACTGTCTTACATAGTTTTGATGTTAGTGATTTAATTTTAATTACTCCCGTATGCTAACAAAGTTTTGACGAAAATCATTATTAATGAATTTAAGATAGTCGAAACTTGGCCAGCTTAACTTTGGAGCTTCCAGTTTATTGTCTGATATGAGACAGATAGTATTGTCTGATATGAAACCGGCATGTCCTAGAACCAAAAATTCGAAGAAATGTGACATTCGCCAACCCGCACTTGGCCCGCGTGGTGGATTACGGCTCGTTCCCTCTCCTAGAGAGGAGGCCTGAATCCCAGCAATGGGAACATTATAAAGGCTGATGATGATGATGATGTTGACGATGAGACAGATACGTTGTATTTTAAGGTTAAGGCACCCGCTTCTCATACACGATTCCAGGTTGCGGTTTTGAAACCATGCAATTACCAATATGAACTTTTATAAGTTTAATTAGGACATCATGATGACACCATGTACCTCAGAAAGCACGTCAATCCACTGACCTCGCTTGTTATTCATAGATATTTGACAGTCGTTACGAATAATCAGATGTCAGAAAGTCTGACATTAGTCTATCCAAGGAGAAAAGTGCTGCTCAGCAACTGGGGTGTAGAAAAAAAATGACATAGGCATCTAATATGGCTGCATATAAAACACGGGTTTTCAACCGAATCTAGTTAAACTGGCGGCTGCCTCCTTCTGCGAAGCAGTAATGCTAGCAAAGGAGGCGACCGTACGGGCGAGACAATGGGCCTCGTGCCCCAGTCACTTGGATTCCGGTCTCGATTTCCGGCCACCGTAGGAGCGGGCTTGCGGACGGCAAACAATAGGTAGCTCGCCGTCCGACCGTCCGATAACCGTCCGGACCGAGCCCAAGTTTTCGACGGCGCATACTGTTCCACGCGTGCCTCAAAGTGATATTAGTAACCGTAGAGACTCAGGTCAAAGAGTACTGGGGGTGCTTCTGAAAAGAAGACTCGACTCTAGTACGAAAGGCAACCAAGGAACTGGAGTGGGTTTTTAGTCAGTAAAAGTCTGACATGCCCGTTCCGCCCAAGAGCGTCATTCTATGATGATTGTCATTTGATGATTTCCCACCGAAAAAAAAAGTATTTTGCTGCTCAGTATTTAGGTTATGGAGGTCTGATATCTCAGTAACTGGGGTGTAGAGAATCGATCTAAGAATGACAGAGGCAGTCGCTCCTTAAAAAACACGGGTATTCAACCGCATCCAGTGAGACTGAAAGTCGACTTAGGGTCGACTGGAGGTCGAGCTGGGAAAAGGCTAGGGAGATGATGATGAAATAAATTGACGTTAACGTTATGGTGCGTCCAGAACAGCGCACGTTCATTTGTTGTTCGTATGAAACGCGCGCGACGCAGGGGCTTCGTAGGAATAGAAAGAAGCGGGGTGCGAGCTGGCTTGCTTGCGAGCGGCTCGCGAGCGGCGCGTTCGTCACCATGACATGACGCACACACCATAACACGACGCTTTAGTTAAATTTGTCGTAGTTAAATGGGGGCTACCTATGTTTTGTTTTAATTAACCTTGTTATCGTTTAATTCGTCAAACCCCAAGCGAAGCGTTCGGGATGTCATTGTCTTTCGATTTTGTCTCTAATTGCCACGATTGAAAGGTTAAAATTTAGACCGTAGAGAAGTTCTAATTACGAGTACATAAGTAGCTATACACCACTATCTTTTTATTAGTACGAAAAGGTCTCGTTATAATTTAAGTAAAGTATCAATAAATAAAATTCATATACAACTAATTGTCCCCGCACACGGGCCACAAAAAAACGCCGCTTCAAGCTTCATTTTGACGCGGCCTTTTTTGTGGCTCGTGTGCGGCGATGCCGCCACAAAAAAAAAAACGCTTGAAGCGGCTTCAGGCTTCTCCGGACACAAGAGGTGTCGCGCGCTTCAGCTGTTTTTTGCGGTCGCTTCTAGCTTTTTTTGAGGCCCGTGTGCGGGGGACAGTAATTTATTAGAATTTGTTTATATACCACAATGTCACTCAATTTATGGAAACTATTATACAGGACTACACAAATATGAAAGTAACGGGTACGGATAGAGCCCCATTTTTTTGTACTAATTAAAAAAACTGGCCAAGTGCGAGTCGGACTCGCCCATGAAGGGTTCCGTAGCAGCAAGTAACATAATATAAAAGCTCTTGTAATGTGTTGTAACTTTGATCGATGTTTTAATAATAGTGTATTTTTTTCGATTTATGACGCATTAAAAAAAAAACTACTTACTAGATTTCGTTCAAACCAATTTTCGTTGGCAGTTTTTATAGTAATGTACATCATATATTTTTTTTAGTTTTATCATTCTCTTATTTTAGAAGTTAGAGGGGGGGGGACACAAATTTTACCACTTTGGAAGTGTCTCTCGCGCAAACTATTCAGTTTAGAAAAAAATGATATTAGAAACCTCAGTATCATTTTTGAAGACCTATCCATAGATACCCCACACGCATGGGTTTGATGAAAAAAAAATTTTTGAGTTTCAGTTCTAAGTATGGGGACCCCCAAAATTTATTGCTTTTTTTCTATTTTTGTGTGAAAATCTTAATGCGGTTCACAGAATACATCTACTTACAAAGTTTCAACAGTATAGCTCTTATAGTTTCGGAAAAAAGTGGCTGTGACATACGGACGGACAGACGGACAGACAGACAGACAGACAGACAGACAGACAGACAGACAGACAGACAGACAGACATGACGAATCTATAAGGGTTCCGTTTTTTGCCATTTGGCTACGGAACCCTAAAAAGGGGTGAATAGGTAGTAAAAAGGGGTTCACCTTTTTTATGGCAAACGTCTGTGTGCGTATGTACGTTACTACTTCAAGCAAGCAACGGGTTTCGATGTATAGGTACTGGCACGAATCTTGAGCGCTCGGCGACAGAGTGGGGATCGCGCATTGGCGAACCAATCGTCGTCGTTGTTAAATACATGCAGCAAGCGCAGGGACGAATCACGAATGACGTCTATGACGCGATGGCGCGGCGAGCCAATCACTGACACTCCCCGCCCCCGCGTCTCACTTCATACTACTAAATAGGCCCGATATTTGTTTTCTGCGCAATGAAGGTCAGCGCTCAAGATTCGTGCCGGTACCTATAACTTAGTACACGGGTAAACCATGTCCAAAATTAAGTAGTACATTCAATAATTTTTATCCCAGGAGTAAATTTACTTGGAATAGTTTCTTACCTTCACCTGGGCGTCAGTTTCTAGTAAAATTGGTTGCAGCAGAAAGGATTATCATCAAAATAAGTTGCATATAGTAATAAAATACATAACATATTATGCTTAAAATTACAAGCCAATAAATATTATAATAAATATCAAATCATTATAATTAAGTGAACTTAAAATATAATAAATAAGAGGACAGAGTAGACTGGTCAACTTTGTACCAATAAGCACAATAAACATAATCTGAGGAATCTTCAGTGTTCTCAGATTCACTTTGAAAAAAGAAGTAAAACAACAAAAATAAATATAAACCTATCATTAAACGAGATGATTTACAATAATAATAATTTTCATTTCTTTTTTCTATCGTATCGCATACAGGGTTAATTGACGATTAATACCACGTTCCATTAAGTCCGGCTCTCTAGCTACGTGATAGACAACCGTATCCAAAGATCTGGGCCTCAAGTCTGCTATTACAATAGTGTCACAATGGTCTATCATTGGTGTCATAATTGTCGATTTTGACAAGTTTGGTAATCTACTAATATAATGGCGTCATTATGACTTTCCTATGGTCAACCACTGACACTCCATTGAAAGAAGTGACATAGAATGGTAATCTCGTACATATTGACAAATGAATATTTGAAATTTGTAGTAATCTGCTAAAACTTTGACAGTTTATTTGATCAGTGTTTTACCATTAGAACGTTATTGTGCAGTTATTGGTTTTAATATGCTCGAAATTATCATTCTACCACAATTCTATTACAAGACCATTGACCGATCAATGATCGATCATTACGAATTAGCAGATTACAAACTTTTAGCAAAATGACAATTGGATCGTGTTGGAATGACGAATTTATGAAAATAGCAGACTTAGAGCCCTGGAACGAGCTCAGCTGGATGCACAGGCAACCCAGCTTAGACTATCCTGGCGCCTAAAGACGAGGAGAGCGAACCCCATATAAAGGGATAAGGCAAGGAAGAAGAAGAAGACCACGTCCCATTAAGTGTCTAAAGAGCCTTGCGAGTTGGTTTCGGCTCTTTGTACGACTTCCAAAGGTCCAGGACCTAAGGGTTCTGAGATACATTGACATTTACAATAATAAATTATATAATAAATATAAGGTTAATGAAAGCCAAGACCCTTGCGGCTGATGTTATTTTTGTCACGAGCCCCTCCTTTTGATTTCCATGTATGTTATTCAATTGTAACCGAGATTTAAGGCTTATAGTCCCTTGAACTATCTGGACAAAATTATGTGGACGCACCTCTCGCACCCGCCTAGGCGGCAGTGCGCAAATCTGTGCATTTATTTGCGGCCAACAGCGCCCGGAAAGCGCGCGGCTGACCTTTAAATCCATTTTCTTTGCGAAATATTGATTGATTTAAGTACGTATGCATTGTTCACTTTGAAGAATATTTAACCACCCATTTTTATGTGTAAAAATGTTTTTAAAGATCCAAGCCGTTTTGAAGGAGTAGGGAAAAGTTGCGAAAAGTTGCGAAATTGCTAAATATTTTTTTTAGACAAAAGTATTATTAGCACTAAAAAATAAAATGTTAATAATGTTGTTCATAAATTTGTAATAAACATATATTTTTTTCAAACTTATTAACCTGGCCGTTACCGGGGAGTAGGCTTCAGAATGTCACTGTTTTATGGCACTTTTCGGGCGCTTGGGCCTTAATTCATTAACCTTTCAACGTCAGCGTTTGCTTGGGGCTTAATTAATTAAACCGGCGTTCGCTCTCTCTTTGTCTTTCTATTGTGTCTCTAATAGTCTAATTACGGTATTCGAAAGGTTAAAATATTAGTTGACCCGAACTTCGTATCGCCCTGTCATTAAATGTCGTGATTACCTTTTAGCTAAACTTATTGACCGAATGATTGAATGATTGGGACTGTTGCCTCTAAATCCCATGATGCCAGCAAGGAGGCTCGCTTCCTGGGAAACCGTGCTCCATCAGTATCGCCATGACCCTCTGGTATGCGTTCAGCTGGGCCTTCGGTTGTGTTTGACAGTTGCTGTCATTTTTCGATGTAGTGCTCAAATTTTTTTACGTGAATTTCTCGGATATTTTAATAGTTATTCTGTTATTTGGGGCGGAGACGAATCTAATAAAAAGCAAATATCATTAAAATCGATCTGGACGTTCTTGAGTTATATACCCTTATTTTTTTATTAGTACAAAAAAGGGTTCTATCGGTACCCGTTACTGTTCATATTTATGTAGTCAAAAGCAAAAAAAAAACGTAATCTCAACATTGTCTATGAAAATTTGTCACGATTAATTAATTCATAATAGAAAAAAATATTCATAACAATTGATATTAGAAAAAGCTACGAGCGTAAATAGCCTGTACAATATTTCCATAAATTAAGTGATATTTTGGGATATAAACAAACGCCAATAACTGTATTGTTTATGAATATTATTTATTGAAACTTTACTTAAAAATTACTAAGACCTTTTCTAATAAGTCCTTTAAGTATTTACACTACTTAAAAATTTGTGGTGTATATGATGTAACTAACACAAGTTCGTATTATGTATATAGATGTAAAAAAATGTTTTTATTTCAGTGACTGGAAGAGGCAAGGGTGGTGGAGGCGGGGGAGTCGCGCTACTCGGTATGATGTTCGCCAAGGCGCTGGGAGCCATCGGGATCGGAGGTCTGGGACTGTTGACTATGAAGGTAAGCCACTAGTGTATTGTGATGAGTGAGGATTTCGTGATAACCAGAGGTCTGAATTAGGTACAGTTACACCGACTTCATACAGCAATACAAAGTGGAAATGCCTCAAATCCCGTTATTAATTTTAAAGAGTTGTTTTTTTATTATATTGAACTAGCTCTTGCCCGTGGCTTCGCCTGCATACATAAAATATACCCTATGTCACTCAGGAATAAAGCAATTTTCTATCGATGAAAAAATGTTTGCAATCCGACCAGTACTTTCAGAGATGACCTCCTACAAACAAAAAAACAAACTTTACCTCTTTATTTTGGAGGTATGCGGAACAGAGAGTAAAGTCCCGCAAACCTCCGTTGAAAAGGGAGGATCCTCCGACCAGACAGGTGTTATAGTCTGGTGGGCGACTGCCCGATAGATGATTTCGGGCTGTCGTATATGTTCAAATCGCGCGGAGAACTTTGATTGCGCGATGCAGGATTTCGTACTTTCTTCGTAGTTCTTATGTGGCGCCATAGATGTCGCTACATCACTCCCCTCCGGAGATCGGAGATCGATGGTTTTTGATGCGCGCCAGGCCAGCGTAGGTTGGTTCCAGTGGGTCGGAACCGATGCCGCATAGTTCTCGGTGAGTCGGAACTGTCTGCGGTGATGCCCCAGTGAGTCGGGGTGTTGCTATCCCAGTGAGTCGGGATAATGCCCCAGTGAGTCGGGGTGATGATGTCCCAGTGAGTCGGGATAATGCCCCAGTGAGTCGGGTTGGTGCTGCAGGCTCCAGTGAGTCGGAATAGTGCTGCTGGCTTCAGTGAGTCGAAGCGGTGCTGTGCGACGTAGAGCTTGACTGCTGGCGTCGACCAGGAGAGGTTTTTCATATGTAGCTCTTCATGTGACTGGCCGAAGGTGCGGTGTACCAAGCCAAGGTCGCTGATGAGGCTGAAGGTGATGACCAGGTATGACCAGGTAGGCATGCTGGTGGTCAGGATACCCTCTATAGCCATAGGTGCTGGCTGTATGGCTCGCTGCTCGAAAGCTTGAGGAAGTGATGATCACGTCGGGGTCACCAGTTTGGAGGTATGCGGAACAGAGAGTAAAGTCCCGCAAACCTCCGTTGAAAAGGGAGGATCCTCCGACCAGACAGGTGTTATAGTCTGGTGGGCGACTGCCCGATAGATGATTTCGGGCTGTCGTATATGTTCAAATCGCGCGGAGAACTTTGATTGCGCGATGCAGGATTTCGTACTTTCTTCGTAGTTCTTATGTGGCGCCATAGATGTCGCTACAATATGATAGTGTAGATAACACTACCTAATTCCGCCCCTGGTGATGATCTTGCACTTTTAAAGACACATTTTGCTGTGAAATATGGATGCTGTAGCTACTGCTAGTGACATCACCCGTGTGGACGTAGAAAATTGTCTATATGGGAATATTCTCCCGGGATAAAAAGTATACTACGTGCTGTTGTACTAGGGCTGCTGGAATATAAAAAAGTGACCGTGGAACGTATAGGGCGGCTTAGTCATTAAAAGTCTGACTCACCCTTTCGTTCTATCCTAGAGTGAGAGAAGTCATTGGATGGTTTTCAACCTCAAAAAACCAATGCGCTATTCTAGGACACGGTCTACCTTTGTGCAATTTTTTCAGCCGTTCAAGTGTGAAGAAGTAACAAACATACATACACATTTACAAACTTTAACCTTTATAATATACTAGCTTTTGCCTGCGGCTTTGCTCGCATTCATAAAATATAGTCTATGTCACTCAGGAATAAAGCAGCTTTCTATCGGTGAAAAATGTTCGCAATCGGAGCAGTACTTTGAAAGATCATCTCCTAAAAATAAAAAGTAAAACATAAAATCAAACTACACCTCTACAATATTAGTATAGATTTAATACATGTGAAGTCATAACGAGCTTTGAATAGTAAAGAAAAGCGAATAAGAATTCTTAAGCATTAGATACTAACCGTATTTATTGTAGAGCATTGCACAATCAGTCTGATTATGTTCCGACTATTGGGAATCAGGCTTCCTCTCTAGGAAAGGGAATGAGAAGTAATCCATGACGCAGTCCCAGTGCAGTTAATTCTACTCTAGAACACGTAACTTCATTTAACGTTCGCTAACGCCTTTAAGGCCCAAGCGCCCGAAAAGTGCCTTAAAACAGTGACTGTCTGGAGCCTATTCTTCGGTAACGATCAGGTTAATAGTAATAATTTGATTTTTTTGTGCGATTAATACTTTTGTGTAAAAAAAAATATTACATGCAACAACTTCACATTCGCAACTTTTCCCTACTCCTTCGAAACGGCTTGGATCTTTAAAAACGTTTTTACGCATAAAAATTGGTAGTTAAATATTTTACAAAGTGAACATTGCATATGTAAATCAATCAATATTTCTCGCAAAGAAAATGGATTTAAAAGTCAGCGGGATCTGTCCGGGCGTACTAAGCTGGCCGTAAACAAATGCACAGATAGTCGTACTGTCGCCTAGACGGGTACGAGAGTAGTGACCATTTAATTTCGGCCAGATGGTTCAAGGGACTATTAGCCTTAAGGCAAGGCGCAAACGTGTGTCTTGTGTCAGATATGTGCTTGTATCTGACACAAGAGAACCCATATGAAATCACCCACTCCCTGCGCATGCGTACACATTTTTTGTGTTCAGTTGCTTCCACTTAACACCGATAACCGCCTGGCTCTGCGCCGCCCGGTGTGAGTTGAGCAGTAATAATTTAATTATTAATGTTGGAACGCTGACGTCTTCCCTCTCGGAAACGGGCGTTAATAGCTACAACTCACTTTTAAACTAATGCAGCTAAGAAGTGATTTTTATTTTGCAAATATGGGAATGTATATGTCGTGGTGATACATAATGATAAAAAAAACTAGGAATTCGTTTTTTTTTACTTTTGACTACAAAAATGTAATCA
Source organism: Mythimna ferrago (assembly GCA_910589285.2). Classification (NCBI taxonomy): domain Eukaryota; kingdom Metazoa; phylum Arthropoda; class Insecta; order Lepidoptera; family Noctuidae; genus Mythimna; species Mythimna ferrago. The sequence goes on along the minus strand of OU342694.1, from coordinate 16,959,189 downwards.
GTAAGCGTCCCAACGGGTCACAAAAAAACGCCGCCACAAAAAAACGCTAGAAGCGGCCATAAAAAAAGCTAGCAACGGCAGCAAAAAACGGCCGGAGAAGCTTCAAGAGGCTTCTAGTTTCTTTTGTGGCGGTATCGCCGCACACGAACCACAAAAAAAGGCCGCAACAAAAAGAAGCTTGATTCATCACCAACATTTTTTTTTTGTGGTTTTGTGCGGGGACGCTAACGGATACGGACAGAGACCTATTTTTTTTGCACTTATTAGAAAATAGGGGTATATAATTCCATCCTTTTAACAGTTCAGATTAGGTCGTAAAATGGATCGCGCGAGCATGTGGTAGTGTGTGCTCTAGTCATTTAACAAAAAAAATATGTTGATAAAAAACAAATGAAATGGCAAGCTTTTATTTATAAAAATCGAAAAAACCACTGCCGACTGGTTCGTTAGTGGTTTCGTCGAATTTCATCATTGACCATTGGCAAATAACCCAATTTTTGGTACATGTCTGATAATGCTTTTTGTTTCGCATTTCCGAAAGCAAAGCATTTTAGTACGAGTGTGATACAGAACAAAGTTTCAGTTAAACGAAGCGATTTTTTACGCATAACCGGGTGGTTTGTTTCGTTTTTCGCGTCAGATAATCGTAATATTATAGTATTGGAAAGAATACGGATTTTTTCCGAAAGAGTTCCCTGGCCTTGGAATGTGAAGGATAATTGAAGGAACACAAGTAGGTTTTAGTCAATATAGTCTTGGTTTAGTGGTCAGTGGCCCTGACTGCTAAGCCATAGGTCGTAGGTTCGATTCCCACCCAGGAAAAATTTTTGTGTGATGAGCATGATCATTTGTTCTGTGTCTGGGTGTAATTTATCTATAATATGCATGTATTTAGAAATATACTATAATATAATATATAGCTGTAGCTCTGCTTCGTTTGGACTAGATAGCGTTGTGAGAAAGTTGTGGAATATTACCTATTATTTTCTATACATATACCTAATTGATATTTTTAAATACGTCTTAAACATATATACATAAAAAAAACATTGTGGGTCAGCACAAGTGTAATACACTCTCTGCCTCCACTCAGATCGCTAGGAGTTATTTTAAGAGACCTCAAAAAAGAAAAGGTTCTAGTGCAAAAAACTTACTTTCTATCTAAAATCAGAAAATACTTATTTCATAGCAACAGTTTCCTATTTTATAATGAGCTCACACTACTACTAGATCGCAAGATATTAGCCTAAGAGTAGATATACTACAGAGTCCGAACTTGATACGATTACAACATAAAAAACTGATTGGCTCAGTTAATTTATCATCGAACGTTGTTGCCGCTTGAAACCAAAATTATCAAAAGTAATCTAAACAAAAGTAAAAAAAAACAACAACAATGTATTAAGTAGTAAGTTCCTATAACTTACGCGACATAGAACTGTGGCATGTCAAAAATGCAAAATATTATTTTATTTAATATATTCCATATTAAATGGTAATTTTTTATTAATGCTTTATGTTAAAAATTGTATTTTAAAATAAATTTTATATGACAAATATTTTCTTCATATCTAATATATGTATACCAATCACTAGTGAAACATGTGACGGTCATTATTATATTTAACATCCTCATTGCCGTGTTCCTGGCACCTGGCGGTCGTAGAACTATGACAATGATGACATGTAAATTACGGGCAGCACTTTGTAATTATAACTTTCTTCATCATACAAAGGTATAATCAAATGGCAAAGAAGATAATTTTTTGATGAACAACCCTCCATCTATTAGGCTCAAATTATGAAATAAAATATTATAGGGCTATATACCATCGATCCGGATAGATTTAGGTACACTTTGCAATGCAGTTCCGGCGCTGCCTTATTTACTTTTTTTCAAATATCATAGCATTTTCTGAGATAGGAAGCCTTTTTGACCTCGCAAAACACACTTTTTTTTTAAATGTATTTTAAGTTTTAAGTTGTTATAGATCAGTGAGCAATTTTTTGTTGTTTTTTTTCTTGTGCGAGTCACAAATAAATATTTATCTTTCTTGATTTATTTCAATGGTTGGCGGAAAGTCTAATTAATAACCGTACTTCAATCACACAAGTGACATACAATAAGAATAATTAATGTTCTTTCATCGTCAGCACTATAAACTTAGGTCTCGGAGTTTTACGTAGAAATTTTTGAGTGTTCAGTGGCCGTTTTAATTAATTGATTCCAAGTAAAATTGATTCAGTTTTATATCTTAAGTATCTCCATAACTGATCAATGTATAGAATCATTGCAACAGTATTGAAAACCTCTATCTTCTAAGTCAACGCTATCTAAAGATAATTCCGTTTATTCTCCGTTTCTGGTGTACATTTACGCTCGCAAGAAAATCAAAATAGCGGGTACTTTCCGTTGACCAAGAAATCACGTCTTAATAATTTTCGAGAAGCAAGGTCTCATAGCACCGAATACTAACTTTGGCTTTACATCATCATCTGATGATGATAAGCCAAAAAGAAATATAAAAAACTAAGCACTCTGTCGCTTATCTACTCCTGTACCAACAAGCATGTATAGTATCTAGCACACGGACCGTCGGTTTTCCTCGTCACGGCGCGCGGGCTGGCCTGCTTATCCGCACTAATTACACACTTTTCCCAATTAAAATCACTCGGCAATCATTGTATTTTGTTATACTTGTACACGACATTTCTATGAGCATCTTCGAGTGAAGTTGGTGTTTAGAGTTTAGAATAATAAATAAATGATTATTATAACGATACTTGATGGAGGCGTATGTCCAACGGTGGACGTGTTTCGGCTGGAATGATGTTGATTTTGCAATTAAGTTTTAAAACACTTTTACCTTTTTTAATAGTTTAAACTAGAAACCGTTTCTTAGCTAAAACGATAGCAAATTCAAAAAAATATTTTTATTTCATTTAGGCCTACATCTTCTTAGTCGTACAGTCCTGGCGAAGTGGTCGTGGTCATCAATCGTTTGGTAGTTTGGTTGCGGATTTTGCGAGACTTCTCTATCTATTTGTGGCACTGCGTGTGCATTCAATGATGATTTGATAAGGTCCGTCCATCTGGTAGGTGATCGACCGCGTGAACATAGGCCTATATGGGCACTTAAAAAACGTCAGAAGCTAGTGCACGATTCAAGTGGTTATTTCATAGGAGGAATCAAAAAGAAACTCCATGGTTATTACTTCAAAAAAACGTTTGATTTTACAATATTTCCTAATTACAATATTAATGATTTATGTGAGAGACATGTGTAAAACATTATAAAATTGATTTTTTTGTTACGTTATTGTAAATTTATTTTGGTTCATCAAAATAATTAATGGTTACGAGAAAGACTCACCCTGGAATGCAAAAAGCAACTTAAGGAACACGGGTTATTTATTATGATGGAGTTCTCCCGGTCTAGGGTGAAGCGAGACAGCTTTTACTGACTAGATTTACACCTGTGTCCTTCAGTTGCCCTTAGCGTTCCAGGACCACGGCTTCCCATTCAGAAATTCACAATGGCCATTTAGAAATCTGATATCTCTCTTTGCCCCGTCTTACTCGGGCTCGGTCCAAGTTGTTCCAGCCCTTCAATGTACGCGATATAAATGATAAGGCAAAACGCTTAGTGTGGACCGTAGAGATGTCAACAATGTAAGGGTGGACTCAAAAAAGGTGATGGCAGAATCAGAACATATAATTCCCGCGCGTACTCTCCATACATTATAGTATACTGTTAAATATTGAAAGTATGGCTATCCTACGCCTACTCCAAGTTTTTTTAGTGATCTTAACAAAATCTAAATCACCAATTAGCCTCTTTGCACTAATGGAGAACTCCATTAAATCCAAACCTGCTAAATGGCATTTTTCAGCACTAGCCAGTATCTCTGCATATGTATCATTAGATTTATCAGCAAGGAGACGTCACAATTCATTATACCTACTGATATCATCGTAATCTGTGGTTTCAACAACTTTCTTATGATTTCATTTTATTACAATCAGATTTTAGTGGTTAGAATGTGTGCAACTGTGCATTGCAAAGAAAAACTTTTGTTTTTTAGCGACTGAACAATTTCATGATGAATGTACACGCCATCAGTGTTATTATCTAGCTGTGCATTAGTGTAGGCGTTAGGTAAGTATTGGATATATTCCATTTTAATATCAAAAAATTATTTTCGATTCTGAACGGATTTTTTAAATAATTTACAAATTTTTGCCGCACTCTTCCAAATTTTATGTAAACTATTTTGGACACTTTATCCAAAACAGTTTACATAAAATTTGTAACAGTGCGGCTTTGTGTTACAGGTATTTCTATACTTAAAAGAAGGGCCCTACAAAATGCTTGTAGAAAACTGTTGATTATGAAGTGAACAAATAGCCGCTGGTAAAAGTTAGTTATCTATATAATATCTTATCCGTCTCTGTGTTCTGTATGTCCGTGATATCACAAGATGACAAGACCGTATCAGAATGCCAGCGCTACATTTGCTGAGATGAGCTTTTTTGGGCTCGCACAGTTCTATTACTTTTATTCTTTTGATACATAAAACCACAATAAAATAAAAAGTGACTACAATACTTAACTTACAAAAATACATATTACTTGCTTTTGCCCGTAGCTTCACCTGCGTACAAAAAATATAGCCTACCTATTTCACTCAGGAATAAAGCAGCTTTCTATCGGTGAAAAAATTTTAGGTACTTCCAGAGATTACCTCTTAAAAACAAAAATCAAAAAAACAAACTTTACCTCTTCATTATATTAGTATAGATTATTTTTGTAAGTTAAGTATTGTAGTCATTTTTGATTTTATTGTTGTTTGTCCTGTGCGAGTCTCAAATAAGTGTTTTCTTTTTCTTTCTTTCAAATTATTTAAACTTAAATAATTAAAATACTAAATCTGAATAAGCACCATCTGTTTACAGTAATAGAAATCTGCTCTTTTCCATGGACTCAACTATGCCGCCCGATCAAATTGGATTTTTTTCTTAGAGAATAATTATATTGTGTGGGTTAGAGTTATTCATGTAGGTACTTGCATCGAAATGTTGCTCTTAATATGGATCTTCCCGGGATTTGTAATGAAAAATCCCGTGGTATGGCCTACAATATTACAAATAAATAATAATAATAAAAACCTCAGAGATAAATAAAATAAATAAAACAAAGATATAATTAACATACAATTTTTATTGGTATTTTTCATTGAAAAAGATCTCTCTACGTCAACTGAGGTGAGGTTAACAAATTTATACACTTTCTCCTCCTCGTCATTAATGCAGGAAGAATTTTTTTCTGCTATATTTCTGATAGTGTCATAAAAAAGTTCTTTAAAATTAATTTCGGGATTGGAGGCATATCCACTTTATTCTTTCGCTCTATGAAATCAGTATAAGTACTTAAATAACTCTTCCTAATTCCTACCTCTAGTAAAGAGCAATAAACAAACCAGAGATATTAAGGATATGACGTTTTGGATATACATAAATTCGGATACACTAATAATGATAGATTACAATAAAATAATAATTTAAAAAAGTTCTGATTCGGTACCTATAATTAAATACGAAAATTCGACGTTGTAACGCCACTAAATTAGGTCAACGCTCTCATATTAGATTACAATATTACAAGTGTGCCATAACTGGGAAGTAATAGCAACTATCATAATTATGATTATAATAATATGAGCTTTAATTAAGCCTATGACTTAATTGAATCGTAAAGAAGCTTTGTTGGTAATTAAGAATACTATATAGGAGCGCTTATTATGGCTGTTAGTTATTACATACAGGAATATTATTAAGGTGAACGTTTTGTATGTACGTGTGTATGGTATGTTTGTTCAAGCTTAAATGGCTGGAGGGGTTTTGATGAAATTTTAATTGAACGTGAAAAAATAACACCAATATTTATATACAAGGTGTAAGGGACAGCCCTCCACAAACTTTAAGGGCTTGCTCAATAGATGAAACTGAACAACCTTCCACAAAAATTTTTTTCAGGAAACGAAAAAAAGAATCTGCCTCACCATACAAAATTATAAACTTGATTGGACAGTTTATATGGAGAGGCCGAATTTTTTTTTTCGTTTACTAAAAAGTTTTTGTGGAAGGTTGTTTAGTTTTGTCTACTGAGCAAGCCCTTAAGGTTTGTGGAGGGCTGTCTCTTACACCTTGTATATAAATGAATCCCTACTTCTTTTGGTCACGTACAGATTCTTTTTTGTTCTTTAAAATGTTACCTCACACTAGGAAATACTCTTATATCGGGGGGGCATTCACAAACATGTGAACCACACACTACGCCAACTGTGCCGTCGGCAGTATTATAAATTAAACTATTTCTATTGTTTTATAGTTCTATTGACCCAGCGATTATTTTATAACTAGTTGACCAGGCAAACTTTATAGCGCTTAACAGTCAATAGATGTAGTTATCTCTCGATATAGTCAACCAATTGCGATGAAACAAAGCCTAAGTAATAGATCACGTTTCACACAAAATTGTATACAAGTTATCTACATCGATTTCGTTCATTTACGTGATGCACACACAATTAAAAACTTCTACAGATTTATTCCTCCCCCTTAGTCATTCACTCTTGACAAAGTGGTCGTGGTTGACGATATTGCATTTTTGTTGGCGAGTGAGGCTCCCACGATGCGTCTCCACTTGTCACGGCTTACGGTGTCTCGAGAACTCTGAACTATGGAGGTTTGTGTTGCAGCTTTGATGAGGTCTGTCCAACGCGTAGGTGAGCGCCCGCGTGACCGCTTCCCCTCCACTTGTCCCTGGACAACGAGTCGCTACATCAAGTGTTCGTTGTGAACAAAGTGACCAAAATATTTGAGGATTTGTAATTGCACAGTCGACGATAACCTCTGTTTGATGTAGATGCAGATTTATTAGATAGAGTATAACTTATTTTCTTTTCATCCCCAGGCTCTAGCCGCCTCAGCTCTAGCCCTAATGCTTGCAGCCATCGTGGGAGTAAAGAAGCTAAGCTCTCACGACGGGGGCGAAGATCATCAGGTGATCTACGCAGGTCACCACGGACACCACAGGCGAAGGAGGGATGTCGATGACGTCACACCCCTCCCTTATAGGGGGTGGAGGCAGTACGAAGGTAGTTCTTAAGGTATTTAAGTTATTTATTTGTGGTGTTAATAATTTATTGAGTATTTATTAAATTATTTTTCTTTTTAGTGGTTGCTGTTTTATTTTTGACTAGTTTTTGTCTGCAGCTTTGCCCACGTAAATGTAGCAAAATGTTCTTAAAAGAAGTATTTACTCCCAGGATAAAATATGTCCTGTGTCCCTATTCCAGAACATGGTCTACCTGTGTTTCTATGGAGAATACTCTTGATCCATAGAAAAAAAAACCAGCTCCGGCAGAAACGAGATGTATCTTTAATCATAAATAATAGTAAGTAATAAAACAATAACCAGCTATTATCATAATTCTTACTTGCAAACATATAAAAATTGCCAGTTTTATTAATCAGGCGTCGATTTTTAAAAGTTCTGAGGTACCTAATAACTTAAAAAAAAACATACAAAGTACAATCGAAATGAGAACCTCCTCACTTTTATTTTTTAATTCAGTTCAAAAGAATGAAAATTTAATTGTAATTAAGCAATTTTTAAAGTTGACGCCTGATTAATAAAACTGGCAATTTTTATATGTTTGCAAGTAAGGATCACGATAATAGCAGCTGGTTGTTGTTTCATAACTTACTATTATTGATAATTTGAGATACATCTCGTTTCTGCCGGAGCTGGGTTTTTTTTGAGCATTCACTTTTCATTCAAATCTGTTTAAATGATGGAGCTACCGGAAGATGCAGCATTGGAAGCCCTCCCACAATATAGATCGATGATCTGGTGAAGGTCGCGGGAATCCGAAGGGTTCGAGGCGCACAGGACGTTTACCGAGTTAGTAGTCGGAGTTGCGTACAAACTATCTACAGGTCATTGAACTCGCTCAGCTGACGTTTTCTTAAAGAAATTAATTTCGTACATGCGTAAATTAATACGAGTATTGAAAAAAAGGTACTTTATTTTTTAATTTTATCTTTACAAATCGATAGTGTTTCATGTACCGGATCGACCCTCCACGGGATTAAAACGATTAAAATTTAACGGTGTATATTTCTAAATACATACGTATTATAGATAAATTACACCCAGACACAGAACAAATTTAATGATCAAAAACAAATTAGACTCATTACATACAAACTTTCGCTTTTATTCTATTACTGTGATTGTTTATAGTGTGGCATGACTGTAAAATAGTTTGTGTATGAGCTTATGTTCATATTACAGCCAAACAAAATATAACAATAATTTTAGTTTACGCGGAACCTGAATATAGTTTGTTCAGAATCAGTAATTGAATTGATTCCAATAGTTTCTACACCATGTTTTTTTTTTCTAAAAAAATAAAATAAAAAAGATCACAAGTTGGACACCACCGACGCTAAGTACAACACAGGTCACGGCAGATTATAGCAGTCATTATTCGCCAGCAAACAGCTAGGTGCAAGTGCAAAACAACCCCTCAGTCGCCTGGATGGCCTGGTGGCTGTGTATTTTTGTTGACATAACAAGTTTAAATTTTGTTCATATAATACTAGACACGTGTTTCGGGTTTCTTATATACTAAAACTAATCTAGCTCGAGTCCTTCTTAAGTCTGTCCTTAAAATCATACACAAGGTGCCTAGCGGAGTCTATACGCGATTGTACAAGGCTGCGGAGTAGTTTGAATGAGTTACCACGGCCCTGAAACTGAAAAGGCAATCGCAGGAAGGGGTTTTAATTTATTAAGTAAAAATCTGACACTTTATCTCCATTCAGGGCAGAAGTTATTTGATAAATTCACAAAAAAAATATGCTAAAATATGTTTGCAATAGCTTGAGCAAAGAAAGGCTCATCGTGACCAGTAAAATGGATGGGAAAAGGTCTCGTGGATACAGCCCAATACATAGGGATCTACGTATTGGCTTCGTATTGACCAGATTGACACTGCTCTTGATTGTACGGTACACAGTAAGTACCCTTCATATCGCCAGAGACAGAAACAGATGGAAGAATATCGTACGAATGGAAGTGATGAAGCAGTCACAGGTTCAGTCAGTCTCTTTTTAGCGTCAACTCTCAGCATTGAGGAATACTCAATGCTGAGAGTTGACGCTAAAAAGAGGTATACTTTTTTGTCAGGCGTTACCAGTTTTTCTTATATTACAATTTTATTATGACGACTTCAGGACACAAGTTCTTTACAACATTAAACGCCTACCACACTCGGCGTTGTATGCGGAAGTGAGGGACGCAGAATAACTCATTAGAAAAATCTTGTAATATATGAGATGAGAAACTTGAAATATCAAACACGGAGTATTTTATTATAAAGTCTGATAAAAAGCAATAGCGATCTACTAAATAGTCTCTAATTTCGCTCGGTTGCGGATGCTAGACGTAATTCTTTTTGCTTTTGATTTCTCACAGTACAGCTGCCACCACGGATATCGAACGCTCGGCGTCAGAGTAGGGATCGCTTTGCGCATTCCATACATTAGCGAGCCAATCGTCGTCGTTGTTAGATACATGCTGCAAGAGCAATGAACGAATCACGAGTATCGTCTATGACGCGATGCGTAGCGAGCCAATCACTGACGCTCCCCGCCCCCGCGTCTCACGTCGCACCACCTAAAGAGACCCGATTTTTGACTTCTGCGCAATTTGAAGGCAGCGTTCAATATCCGTGGTGGCAGCTGTACTTTAAGATTTAGCTTAGGTTTCACTATTGGCGAAAAGAAAAAAAAATCATGCCAGCTATGTATGGCATTCCCATTTTATATTTTAGGCGGTTATCACACTGCTACGCACCCCGAAGCGTAGTGCGTGAATGCGTGTCTTAACGTTGCTTGTAAGTATCTCCGTTTGTATAGAAAACACGCACAGTCCAAAATTCTGGAACATGTACTTACGCGCGTCGGTGCGGGCCGATACGCAAGGTATGGCACACTGAGTCTCGTAGTACTTGATTTTGTATGAAATAAGTGTGTGCCTGCGTGAATTTACAAAACGCACCTACGCGCGTGTGTGCGTAAAAAACACGCACGATGATGCAGATCTGCACTCCCGCAAGTACGTGCGTAGGAGCGTTTTCACGCGCTACGCTGCGTGGTACGTGGCAGTGTGATAACCGCCTTACTAGCAGAATAAAGTATTACTCTCATATCCACGAATATTTTTCTATATTTGAATATCAAGGATCGTTTTATATTGTATGAAGAATCTCACCATATAAAACATTCTTTATTCAAGTCACGTTCTGCCCGCTTTTACCATGGAACGTAGGCACGATTGTCAACACCCTTTGCAGATAGATTGCAGTGAAACGGTGAAAGCACTGGGGTTTACAAGCGAAACGATTTATTAAATCCGTAGGGTTGGGTTTGATGACAGGACTTGAATAAATAAGAACCTAAATAATAATAATAGCTCCAGCCGTATTTCTACATTGACCTCGCAGTGGGGCTCGCGCTAGGTCAAATATTCCACAACTATCACATAACGCTATCTAGTTCCAAACTCAGCAGATCTTCTACTATGAATATTAAATAGCTGATATTTCTAAATACATGTCGTAAATTATAGATACATTTTTTTACATCCAGACATAAAACCAATGATCGTGCTAGTGACTTCTATAACTCAATTACTGGGCAACTCGATATTCTTTTTTATAGATTGACATTGGGCAAACGTGGGCCACGTACGCCGATCTGGGCATGTCGGTCACCACACCACGTATTTTATAAGGCAAATAGACTTGTAGAGCTACATTGCATCTACGTCACGCAACGCAACGCGACATACAACTCAGGGGGTTATCCAATGCGTGTCATAACGTTGCTTGAAAGTATCTCCGTTTCTATAGAAAACCCGCACAGTCCAACACACTGAAAATGCATCCACGTGCGTTTATGCATATCGTGCACCTACATGTGGACAAATATGCACTCACGCGCGTGGGTGCGGGGCGACACGCAAGGTATGACACACTGAGTCTCGTAGTACCGTGCGTGATTCTTTATGAAATGAGTGCGTGCCTGCGTGAATTTAAAAAACCCGCACGTTGGTGCAGATCTGCACTCCCACAAGTACGTGCGTAGGTGTGTTTTCATGCGTTACGCTGCGTGTTGCGTGGCAGTGTGATAACTGCCTCAGGCGTTGCCCACGTGTATCCGTCTAATATAGTTCCCTCTTTTTTATTGTGGGAAAAATCATCCTATGACAACCCCTGCTCTTGGGCGGAGCGGGAGATAGTGTCAGACTCTTACTGACTAAAAGACCTACCCTGTTCCTCGAGTCCCAACTCCTAGATCCTACCAACGACTATCGCAACCCCGCGTGTCGCTAGAGCGACCGCCACCTGGTAAATATAGTTTCCCCCTGATTGATGGTCAGACTTTTTGCTGGTATCTGACTAGCTATAACGACTGACAAAGATCTACAAATGACAACTGAGACCAACGACGTACTTTCCAAGGCACGGGTGCCAATAATGTTCGAAATAAACCTTGAAATGCACTTTATGAAATGAAAAATTCACATTAGTACTTGCTCAGTTTCGAATCCACATGAGAAGTGCATTTATTAATTTTGTGAATACGGGGTAGTTACAAAGATCTTAGATATATAAAACTTTTGGTCTATTGAATTTTTTGCCAAAAATTAGTTTTAATTGATATCAACCAGTGATTGACTGAGATCCTACCTGATGGTAAGTAGTGATGCAATCGTTGATGGCGAGGTGAACTAGTTTAGTTCCGCCGAAAGACATAATACAAAATAGTGATGCTAGTGACAGTGTTATCAAAATTAAATTAATTGTAAAATACTCGTTGTACAAAATCTCATAGAAAGACAATGATAGCAAATGAAAATTATCAAAAATGAAATGAAACAGTACAAAATGCCGCAAGAAGTGGCCCCGACTTACGAGTTGAGGTTCGAGACAAACAACATCGTGATTCTAGATTTTGTATTATTTGATTATTCTTTATTGTACGTATTATAACAAAAAAAAAATAACAGTAGATACAAATATACCTACATCTTCACTGGGACTCAGGCCTCCTCTCTAGGAGAGGGAATGGGCCGTAATCCACCATGTAGGCCCAGTGCGGGTTGGTAAATGTCTCATGTCTTCGAATTTTTAGTTTTAGAACATGCCAGTTTCCTCACGACGTTTTCCTTCACCGTTTTGAGAGCAGTGGTAATTAAATAAATTACACAAAGTAATGTAGGCAGGGTTTGAACCCGTGACCTACAACTCGGAGCCATTACTACTCGGCCACCACTGTTTTCATCCTACATCATCGTAACAAAAGTATTGCATCTATTACGTAAGTATTCAAACATATCGCAATTCTATTAACATAGCCCAGTCTTGTTCATTTTACACCAATTTTCTAGTGAAAGGCTTTTAAAAATAAAATAAAATCGTTCTAAATCAGGTGAAAGTGTATCGACGTTCAAGTGAAAAGTTGGTTGTTTTAGTCTTTTTCTGTTTATTTCCCTTTCTTTAGCTTTTTTGTGGCTTATTATGAAATTCTTTAAAGAGAAACGAAGTAGATTTAATTCTTTTTTTCTGTCGTAACTGGTAAATGGTCCACAATCGGCTGATTCTTACCATCGACATAATGATATGTCATTTGAACATTGAGCACAGATGAGCATAATTAGCCTTATAATGCCCCTGCTGGGTTTCTGGCCTCCTCTCTAGGAGGCCGTAATCCACCACGCAGACCCAGTGCGTGTTGATAAATGTCATGTCTTCGAATTTTTGGTTCTAGGACATGCCGGATTCCTCAATGTTTTTCTTCATCATTTCGACAATAGTGGTGATGAAATAAATTACAAAAAGTAATGCGCCTGGCTAGGTTTGAAGCCGCGAACTAAAACTCGTAATTTGGGGCCAGTATCATTGAACCACTGAAGGCAATAATAAATATAGGTCTCTGCCTCGTTCATCAATGGTCGCAAGTAAACCGTAGGGGCCCAGCAGGGTCGCAGCCTACTGGGGCCAAGAATTTCTTTCTGCATGGAAGATTCGGCCCCGGTACGAAAGGCAGCGAAGGAATAGGAGTGGGTTTTTAAACAGTAAAAGTCTGGTACTATCTCTCGCTTTGCTCAAGAGCGGGGGATGTCAATGGATGATTTTCCTACCTAAAACAAAACCATTTAAGTACCAAAAAGTTTCAAATGTCTAAACACTGTCTTCGTCGACCTTGCTTAGTTGTCCTACCAAGGCTACGAACAAACTATGCTAAAGATGATATCTATTAGGAAAGCTAGTTTTTAATAAGTTGGTCTTGATTTCAGCTATGTTTTCCCTCTTCTTTGGCGTCATTACAAATGGTGGTCAAGAAATATAATTTGTCCGACAATAAAATTCTTTCATTGTGAGTCCTCTTTGATTGTGAGTATAATAGGGTAGTGTCCAGGGTCAAAATAATTACATTTTTAACCGACTTCTAAAAAAGGAGGAGGTTCTCAATTCGGATGTTGGTATTTTTTTTTTTTTTTATGTATGTTCGCGCATAACTTCGTCACTTGCCAACCGATTTGAAAAAATATTTTTTTGTTGAAAAAGGTATACTTCCCAAATGGTCCCATTGTCACCAAGTTGGGATCTGATGATGGAATCTTGGCGAAATCGAGGGAACTCCTTTTTTTTTTTTTTTTTTTTTTTTTCGATGGGAAAAATCATCTTATGACAACCCCCGCTCTTGGGCGGAGCGGGAGATAGTGTCAGACTCTTACTGACTAAAAAACCCATCCCGTTCCTACAAGCCTTCATACCGGGGCTCGAGCGCCCTTTCGGATAACCCTGGCCCCAGTAGGCTTCGACCCGGCTGGGCCCCTACTGTTGCTGACAACTCCTTGAGGCGCGCGGGAACAGCGCGCGCCGTCGACGACTTGGGCTTGGTCCGGACGGTTACCGGACGGCCGGACAGCGAGCTACCCATTGCTCACTGTCCGCAAGCCCGCGCCTACGGTGGCTGGAAATCGGGATCGGAATCCCGGCGGCGGCGGCGAGAGCGCCGTTGCCTATCGAGGGAACTCCTCAAATATAATAGGCAACCATATAGTTCTTTTGGTATTTTCATGAAAGACTTAAGCACTTATAGTCAAAACATGAAATTTGATGATTGGGACTGGTTAAGAAGATCAGAAATAGCCAACGGAAGTTCATACTCACACAGATCTCCCAATGAACATAGTTACAAATAAATGAATAGTTCTGAATAGGTATGTTGAAAATGGTATCATCGATGTGACCTGATGATGATGATGGAGCCGCAAGATAGGCACCGGAACTCCGTAATTAATCAATGTATCCTAGCCGTGTTTGGGTTTATTAGAATTGTCATGAGATGCACTTTGGCTATAAGGTACTATCGAACTAATCTGATGATGATGATGGAGCCGGAAGGTAGACACGGGAACTTCATATTAGAACAATGTATCCTAGCAGGGTTTGAGTTAATTGGAATTGTCATGAAAAAAGGCACTCTGGCTGTAAGTGTATTGCAACTAAAAAGGGTGAAATAAAAAACTTTTTACAAAAAAAATAACCGACTTACTAAAAAACACTAAAACTATCAAAATAACTTTAATTTCGGAAGTCGGTGTTAAATAACGAAGAGGCAAAACTACACTTCCGGACACATCTATTGGCCCACCTTGTATTTTCAGTTTCGTTTGGTCCTAGCTAAAATTTTATATTAGGTCGAGCAAAAAGTTTTTATGCAGTTTTGAACCTGGCACATTCACAATTTCATTCAATAGTCTTTTTTTGAATTTTGAACACAGAATTTAAAGAAACAAAAGACAATTTGGAGCCTGTTTGTTAATATCAAACAATCGAAAACTAAGAAAACTTGGTTTTATTGGTTTACTTGGATTTAATTCTTGAAAAAGTGATTGATATCTTTGGTTTTGCAATAAACATTACTTATTCTTAACATTAAGGTGAGGTTCTATCAATAATCTATGGATACTTCACCTGAAGTCGCCGCCCAAGCTGTGGCACTTATTCAGGCCGGACACAGCCAAAGAAACGTGAGTGCTCAACTTAATTTAAGTCGATCTGCGGTCCAAAATGTTTATCGGAGGTACCTAGAGACTGGCGGCTATGTTCGTCGCCAAGGAAGGCCACGATCTCGGGTCACAACTGAAAGGCAGGATCGATTCTTCGTGACGACCAGCTTGAGAAATCGTCACCTTACCTCCATTGAGATACAAAACCAACTTCGCGACTTCCACGGAGTATCTGTGAGCGCTCGAACTGTTCGGAGAAGGTTAAAAGAACGCGATATGGTACCACACAAGCCAGCTAATGGGCCCAAACTAACGCGAGCCCACCGAACAGCGCGCCTTCATTTCGCACGCAGTCATTTAAATTGGACACAGCAAGATTGGAGCCCTCTTTTCTGATGAGTCTAAAATTGTGTTACATGGCAATGATGGAAGGAAGAAGGTCTACCGACGTAAGGGAGAGCGTTTCGCACAATGCTGCTTTGAAGAGAGGGTTGCTTATGGCGGTGGCTCATGGACTGTCTGGGGCGGTATATCTGCGAGCGGCAAAACTCAACTTGAGGTTGTTACAGGACCACGGCTGCCAACATTAAATGCTGAAAGTACATTCGTGAGTGCTTAGAACCTCACGTGATACCATACGCGGACTATGTGGGCCCAAATTTCCTTTTTATGCATGATAATGCAAGAGCTTGAGCACATGTGGGACGAGCTAAAAAGACGTTTTAGGGCTCGTCAGCCAGTTGCCCAGACGATGCAGGAGTTGAAAACTGCCATAGAAGAGGAATGGGAGATGATCCCTCAAAATTTCATAGAGCGGTTGATAAACTCTATGCCTAATCGTATGAGAGCTGTGGTAGATGCCCATGGAGGCAACACGCGTTATTAAATTAAACCTTTATTTGATAAAACATGTTTTTTATTCAAAAATCAATTGCCTTTAACAAGGCGCATATCCGACTTGTTAGGCGTAGCTCCATGTCGTATGGTATTCTGAATTCAAATTTAAAACAATACGATCGAAAAAGATGGTAAAATGTATCAGGTTTAAAACTGCATCAACAGTTTTTGTTCAATCTAGCAATCATATTTCGGTAGGGGCCATCGAAACCTAAACTCTAAGGTGGGCCAATAGATGTGTCCAGAAGTGTATTATAAAAACACCGACTTCCGAAATTAAAGTTATTTTGATAGTTTTGGTGTTTTTTAGTAAGTCGGTTATTTTTATTTAGTTCGTATTTAGATTATAAAAAAATATTGGACACGTATTTTTTCTTTTTTCGATTAAACAAAGATATAGCCCATTAAAGTTACGTGTGACGTCACCCCGTGCAAGAAAAATGCAGCACGACGCCGGCGTGACGTTACACGTAACTTTAAAAAAACAAAAATGCAACCGGTAGAAAACCGACAGGCTAGCGACTCTGCGTCGATGCTCAAGACTTTGAAGCCTCGACTCGACAAGTGTATCATCGCCAATTATCCTTCTGGCTCGCCTCTCAATTGCCTCAAGTGCATCAAGCTGGTATCGGGCAGATCCGTCCCAAAGATGAGAGCAATACTCCATACACGATCGAACTTGAGCTTGATAAAGTTTCAGCAGCTGTTCCGGCGGTCAACAGAAAGTACCTACCCTATGAATTTTGATCTTTGAGAGTATCAAAATATACGTTTTTTTTTGCGACATAAACGTCCGTATCTTTTTTATTCGTTAGCTTAGAAGTTTAATTTTTTCACAGCTTGAAAAGACCGCAGACCTGAGAGTATGTGGTTTTAATTTCAACTCGATATCTTCACGCGTTCTTGAGATAAAGGGTCTTGACAGACAGACAGACAGACGGACGGTCAACAAAGTGATCCTATAAGGGTTCTGTTTTTTCCTTTTGAGGTACGGAACCCTAAAGTAATATCCGAAAGATAAATAATGGAACGCAGAAACACAAGCTTCGACTAAATAAAATTGAAGCGCCATCTAGTAGCGTATACATTTACTAAGACACCAGTCCTTTCACTTCGAACATTTCTACTTTCACTCACTTGATAGGTGCCCCTAAAGATGTCGTTGTTACCAATTTATTGCAACTTTCACTTTTCTCTCCAACCTTTACTAAATACAATGCCATCTAGGTGTGCTAATAAAAACTTCAGTGCTCGGTCATCTCTTTAAACCAGATTTAAACACACTAGCCATCCCCGCCATCTAGGTGTGTTGATAGAAACTACAAACACTTTCATCGTGTCGTTTTTCTTTATGTATTTTCATAATAATTTCATAGATGGCGCTATGATTGTTTATCATTGCTTTGGGTGTGTCAATATAGACTCGCGTGACCCAAGGGTGCCCAAGGGCTGCTATTTTACCTCGGTCATAGATTAAGCATTGCTATTCAACGTGGTAATGCTGGCAGCCTTTTGGGCAGACACTTCCAGTCGACAACGATGTGGAGGAGTTTTATGACGCCATATTTTAGTAGGGAGAGCGTTTGTATAGTTAGGTTAAGCATAACATTTTTTTTTTTTCAATATTTAATTTATTAAGTATGTATATCGCGGGTCTCAAACCATAGGGGCGTATCCACAAAACCCCTACTTTTCAGGAGAGATAAAAAACTTAATAACTTTTCCTGTGATTGAGCCAGCTCGTTGTTTTTTTGCATGTAGCTATATATTTATACTGCAATTAATATAGGATTCTTAATTTTAGGGCATTGCCTTTATAACACTAGTTTTTGGTTGATACGCCTATATAGCATGACGACTATACTGTAAAATTCCGTCAAAATGCTCCCTAAAATATATGAAATTTATGGACGTAAAATCTTTTTCCTCAAATTGTTAATATTTATACCAATATTTATTATTACTTAATTGGTGACTTCAAATATTGCTATTTAGGAATGAGAACCCATTAAAATTAACGTTATTTACGTAATTTCAAGAAATCATACGCCTCTCTGGCTTGTCATAAATATTGAGAGGTGTTTTAACTCAAAGAGGAAGTATAAACCAGTTTTGTTCTACAATTTAAAAAAAGGAAATGATTAATAGGTAATTACACAATATTTTCTTGTTTGAAAAGAAAAATAAGCATTATAAAAATAAAATTTGTTCATAAATCTGAAAATAATTATTAATTTATCTTTAAAATCACAAACATTTGAAATTGAGCTGAAACAAAACATAGCTCTCAAAAACGCTGAAGGAAAACATCGTGAGGAAACCGGCATTAGTGATGTAACGAATATCTGATTTCTCACATTCGCGAATGTGAATGCGAATGCGGATATTGACTTTCAAACAAAGTGTGCGCAAAATGTCAGACAGTTTTCACATTTCGTATCAGCCAAATTTGAACCGAACATAACAGAGCCTTAGCAGACTGATTGAATGAAGCTTAACACAGAAAGTTTTTCAGAAAATACTGAATCCTGCAGGGAATTCCACTCCTTAGCTATACGCATAATGAGTGTGTTCTCATAACGCTTTGTACGTATGGGTGTAATGTCCACCATGTACCGGTGTCGTAACGCCGTACATCTTGTGGTCCAATGATGGAACGGACTTGGCGGAATTAAATTCTGCAATTCCAATGCACACTCTCCGAAACGTAAACAATAAAAAACCGACAGGCTAGCAACTCGGCGTTGATGCTCAAGACCATACACGATCGAACTTGTGCTTGATAGAGGTTGTACCGTCTCACCCTCACTAAGATACCCAATTTTTTGGCAGACGGTTTGGTTTTTGCTTCGATGTAGAAGCCGAAATTGAGGGTAGTCGACAGCGGCATCCCAAGAAGCTCTGAGATCTGAAAGAAATCTCGGAGAGACTGGATCTGAGACCCATTAGTTCGCGCGCCGGACATGTAACTCTCAACAACAGTGCTATCGTCTGTGTACCCAAAGATACTGGCTTTAAGTAGGTTATTTATGTGCAGCAAGAATAGTGTTGCCTTGAGTACCGACCCCTGAAGGACCTGGCATTAATATCCATTTGACCCGACGAGCAGCCATCAATAACCACTCGGATGGATCGATCCCTCAAGAAGTTTACGATCCAATCACACAGACCAGTGGTTAGACCACAGGAAGGAAGCTTAGCAATAAGACTTTCGTTTCAGCTTAGACCCTATCGAAAGCCTTCGAGATATCAAGGGAGACGGCAAGCGCTTCCCCATGCTTCTCGCTAGAAAATCCCCAATGGACCGGTTTCGGCGAAAACCGTATTGCCGGTCAATGACGATGTCGTTAGTTTCTAGGTATGCCAGAAGTTATTTGTTAAACACCCGTTCCATACTCTTACAGAAAATGAACGTAGCGGAGATGGATCGGTAGTTTGCCAGGTCAGCTCGACTGCCCTTCTTGGGCACAGTCTGAACGGCACTTATTTAGTCTCAGAGAGGCGAAATAGGCGGGTCAAGATTAGAGACAATTCAAATGCATAAGTTTTAAGAACAACTGCTGGTATCCCGTCGAGGCCACTGGCTTTATTCACGTCAAAGAACACTACAAACGTCCTTCTGATGGATACGAATATCCGAAATACGTCGTCACGCACCCATCTGGAGAAACAGTTAAATTCATTCGAAAAGATTTTTTATGATTTGAGGTTAACATGTTGTTTCACAATTTGTGATTCTGCAAATGTGAAATAAAGTTGTGTGATGGAAAAATATTAAAGTAAATATAAAATCATATAAGTTGTATTGTCTTTCTAGATCCATTCAATCAAAATGTTATTTCCTTTTTGTTTGTTAGAAACATTCGCCAAATATTCGCATGTTTTTTGCGAATGCGAATGCAAATATCAAAAAATGTGCGAATATTCTTGAATGCGAATACGAATATCAAAAAATGTGCGAATATTCGCGAATGCGAATATTCGTTACATCACTAACGTCTATATAGCTTGACAAAATGATTTCAGGTTAAAGCAAAATAAACAGTCGTATGTTCATACGCCTTTATGGTCCGATACGATTTCCTTGATTTACGATAAAATTGAAAGTCGTACGTGCGTACGTCTCTATGGCACGTCGAAACTGCCCTAATGAGCAATAATATTGCTCTTACGTCTATTATACGGCTATTTGGTCTAAAAATAATTCTTGACTCTCCAGCTTACGGCAAATAATATTTTTTAATTTATGCAAAAAGTAATTAACACAAAATTATAAGAAAAATTCAGTTAATGTATTGCTTATAGTAGAATCCAATGGCATTAAAAACGAAAAATCACATTTTTGCATATACGCCCCTATGGTTTGAGACCCGCGATATATTTTGTTGCTGTAAGTTGTAAATAACTAAATGTAAAAATTTCACTTGAAAAAAAAATTAACGTCATAGACGTACCTACTACCTTGCCTACCTGCCTTTGAATTAAATATCAAATCTGACTAATTTCAACGGAGGAAAGATTTTTTGCTAAAGCTGTTACTATGCGTCGATTCAAATTATTTTATTTAACTACTCGGGTCCGGTTCTTACCCGAAGGCCGTATGGTGAGCGACCCATTGTTCGTTGTCTGTGAACCTGCTCCTAAGGTAGCCATGGATTGCCTTATGTTTTCCAATGCCTCAGAAGGGGCGTGAGGATATCCATTACGCCTCTGTTGCGGCCATCTCCTCCGCTAGCATTACTACTTCGTAGATGCAGGTAATCTCGTCCCAGGTACACATTTATTGTGCGTACAGCGAAGAAGTGGTATCCCCTGCCGGAGTCAGCGTTTCCTGATAGCTACTACTTAGGGGTCTTTAAGTCAAAAGTGAATAGGTTATCTACTTCTAGGCAAGTGTGCTCCATCGTCGACTACATCATCGCTTATCATCAGGTGAGATGGTGGTCTAACGCGAGCCTATATATAATAAAAAAACTGGGCAAGTGCGAGTCGGACTCGCGCACTGAGGTTTCCGTGCAAACTATTTGGAGCCTCGAAGATTTTTCCGAATTGCAATTTTTTTTTGTGACGTACTTAACACCAAATTTACTGTTTTCAGATTTATTCCTATACCAGTGCTATAGGACCTTGCTTTGTGTCAAATTTCAGGATTCTGGGTCAACGGGAGGTACCCAATGAATTTCGATCTTTGATAGTATCAAAGTATACGCTTTTTCTTTACATAAACGGCAGTATTTTTTTATTCGTTAATTTAGAAGTTTGATTTTTTCACAGCTTAAAAGGACCGCAGACCTGAGTATATGGTTTTAATTACAACTCGATACCTTCATGCGTTCTTGAGAAAAAGGGTTTTGACAGACAGACAGACGGACGGACAACAAAGTGATCCTATAAGAGTTCCGTTTTTTCCTTTTGAGGCACGGAACCCTAAAAAGAGCGCGGTCTAAACTTGGGCCCGACGCAAGAGCTCACCACCTCTGTTCGCCTCCACTAAGTCATTGTGATGCTCCACCCAATGGACCAATGGGTTAAAGTTTAAATAGTTTCCATGTTAGTGAATTTCAATTCTTATGAATTTCACAAAATCTCAAAGCTTATGAAAGTTTTCCATATGTTTTGAATTTGTTTGTAAGAAAAAAGTACCAACCTACTTAGGTACCCACTTATGTATTTTTCATCATTCATCATATTAGATTTATGACTGTCTGTTTCGTGGAGATATGATAATAGCGAATACCTATGCATGAAAAAAATGTTTTTTAACTAACCAGTTTATACTAATTTGCAAAATAAAATAAGTAGGATATCCCACCTACACGCACAAAACGTTTTGGGAACACATTCATTGTGTGTGCGTGCAGCTAGGGAGTGGAATTCTTTGCCACAGTCTGTATTTCCTGATGGACACAAACTGGGAAAGTTCTTTAAGTCGAGAGTGAATAGGTTTCTTCGAGGTAAGTGCGTTCCATCGTCGACCGCATCGTCGCTTTCCATCAGGTGAGATAGCGGTCAAGCGCGAACCTATCTACAATAAAAAAAAGTAGGTACTAATTGTGAAAACAGAATCAAAATTGTTAGGAAACCAATATGTATAAAATTGGTGGGAAACCAAACAAAGTCTTTCGAAGTCTCTCAAATATCTTTCGCCAAAACACCGTTTTCTATGGCGGCCGTACGGATGCCAAGACCTTTGACGTCAAAAATCATGCGAGACTTCTCTTTCATAATGGCAGCTTTTTTTTTCGGTGGGAAAATTATCTAATGACATCCCCAGCTCTTGGACGGAGCGGGAAATAGTGTCAGGCTCTTACTGACTAAAAATCCACCCCGTTCCTTCGTGCCTTCATACCGGGGCTGAGCTACTCTGAGCAAACCCTGGCCCCAGTAGGCTTCGACCCAGCTGGGCCCATGCTGTTGCTGACAACTTCTTGAGGCGCGCGGGAACAGTGCGCGCCTTCGACGACTTGGGTTCGGTCTGGACAGTTACCGGACGGTCGGACAGCGAGCTACCCATTGCTCGCCGTCCGCAAGCCCGCGCCTACGATGGCCGAAAATCGGGATCGGTATCCCGGCGGCGGCGAGAGCGCCGTTGCCTGATGTGGTCGGCCTCCTCCTTTGCTAGCATTACTGCTTCGCAGAAGGAAGCGACCGCCTGCCACTCCTCCTCGCTCCGGACCATGGCCTGTACCACCGTAATGGCAGCTTTGAAACTTTATAACCTCGTTGTAAGTGATGTCACGACCCTCAGCATTAAGGACTACGACGCAAGGAGGGGGAACTTAGTTGTTGATGAAAATATTTTAATTATTCTTTCAATATTTTAATTATTATTTCTTATTTTATTATCAGAGCAAAGTTTAAGAAATAAGAACTGGCCAAGTGCGAGTCGGACTCGTGCACGAAGGGATCTGTACCATGATATTAAAAAAAACGGCAAAAAAAAACACATTTGGCATCATCATCATCATCATATCAGACGTCCACCGTTGGACATAGGCCTCCCCCAAGCGTCGCCACAACGACAGGTCCTGTGCGACATGCATCCATCGGACTCCCGTGACCCTGACCAGGTCATCGGTCCACCTTGTTGGAGGACGTCCAACGCTGTGTCTTCCAAAGGGCGATGGAAAGGGTTATGCTTGGAGTTTCCTTGCGTGATCACATCAGAAATGAAGATATCAGCAGGAGAACATTTGGCATATGGGAGCCAAATAACCTTTACTCTGTTTTTGATATTTTTTGTTATAGCGGCAACAGAAATACATAATCTTCTGTGAAAATTTTTAACCGACTAGCTAATCGCTGTTCATGAGATACAGCCTGGTGACAGACAGACGGACCGAGAAGTTTTAGTACTAAAGTTCCGTTTTTTCCCATTTGGATATTTTTTTTAGGTGGGAAAATCATCTATATGACATCTCCCGCCCTTGGGCGGAACGGGAGATGGTGTCAGACTTTTACTGACTAAAAACCCACTCCTATTCCTTCTTTGCCATAGTTCCAGGGCCCCGGAGATTTCTTTAGCATCACTCATGGCCCCAGTAGGCTTCGAGTTCGACCCTGCTGGGCCCCTGCGTTTGCTGATAATTACTTAAGGCGCGCGTGGAACAGTACGCGCTTTCGACGACTTGGGCTTGATCTGGACGGTTACTGGGCCGTCGGACGGCAAGCTACCCATTGGTCGCCGTCCGCATACCCACGCCTACGGCTGCCGGAAGTCGGGATCGGAATCTTTTGGGTGTAGACCCCCATTTTCCCTATTACAAAATATATGACAAGAGAACCTCTTCTGTTTTTTATCGCTTATAGATACTGTTCTTATAAAATGGAATACAGAAGAAATTGGTCCGCGTACCGCACGAGCTTAGCCCCACCTGATATCAAAAGTGAAGTTTACATTCATCCCACATACTGGCTACGGCGTAAAGCAGGTTACCAACAACTAGTGTAGAGATGCGGTTAACTCGCTATATCGATAGGCCTACCATCAGTAGCGTAAGTATACCATCAGAGGTCCGTAGCAAAATTATTGAATGGGGCTTCAGCAAAATCATCAACTTTGTAATTTAATTTGAATAAATCACTGAAGTACAAATATTCTATAGTACTAATAAATCGGCAAGTTCTGTAATACACGATTACTTTTATATGTCTCTGATGGTGGGTTTCCCAGTGGCGTATCTAAAAGGCTGGCAGTATATGACGGGAAATTTATACTTTTCATATGAATGCGTTTAATAAATCTTAATAATGTAGTTCAATTTGTATAATTACTTCTTTTGAGATCAAGACCTATCGGACCGTGGGCCTCATCGGGGTAGAGGCCCATAGCATTTTGCTAGTCTGGCCACCCTATAGTTACCTACGTCACTGGCTACCACGGTGTATGAAATGTTAACACTTTCAAAGCGAAAAACCCTGTCTATGAATCGCAGATTTATTCCTGCTAAGGCTTTGGAAACTTTTGACCGTGGTCATCACAAAAGTCTTGTATCGATATTCCGAGAGATCACTGCAGCACATCTCTAGACCAAACAGGAAGTAGGCATCGCTGCAATATGTAAAACTATGTCACAAGGTGACAGCAGAGATCTTATGATCATGTCAGCAAAAAATGTACATCATTCATGTACATACATACCTATGTGAATTCCGCTTGTAAACGCGTGTCTTTGCTGGTTTTATTTACTGCAAAATAAATATGGTCTCTCTATTTCATAGATCTTCGAGTTTTGCAAATTTATATATAATTATTATTATTTATTTATATGAATTAAAATATTTTTTATTTGAATTTGAACAATTTAATAACAAAAACCAAAAAAATAATAATTCATATAGCCATTAATTCATTAAACCCCAAGCGAACGCCAGCGTTAGCGCACCTATTATCTTTTAATTGTGTCTGTAATTCTCACGATTGAAAGATTAATAAAAACTAGCGCACAGTTTCAATTGATATTTTCTTATGGACTGCTACATAATTTATCCAATTTTTTTTCTCTATTGCTAATATCCCTAAAAGCCAAATCGAAGAGAATTTCACGTGAGCCAATATAACTGCCTTTTTCTATCTATCGCATACATTTTTACGTATTATATCCTCGCTTTTCTTTAGTAAACTAGGTTTAATTATTGCCCATAGAAGGTGAACTAAGATTTCCCAGCAGCCGGACATCCTTAGGTGGCCGGAGGAAGCGGCCATTATGTGAGAAGCGGGCGGCGCATGCAGCTGCCAGCGATCAAACCTGATGGGTACAAGCGAGAAGAAATTCTCTATTTTCCTACATTATTTCTCTCACTCTTTCTTCTTCTTTGTTTCGTAAGGGAAATCTGTTTAGCGATAGGAACGACATGTTTCCCGGGAAATGCGAGGAATGATAAATGATCGCCTGCCTAGGGTGGGTCGCCGAAAACTAATAAGATGCGAGACAGGACTTGTTCATCAACTCACCTACGAAATTTGCGCGAGTCCGCGCGAGATAGTTAGCACCTTCAGACCGATCATTGTGGTGATACTTGGAAGTGGCTTATGACTGGCAGTGGATGTCTTTTAGCTGGAACAATGATTATGATTAGCAAACTAGTTGTCTATACGGTGGTGCCTAAACACAGCGGCATTTGTATTTTTTTTTGTAGATAATAATATAATCTCGTTTGACTACTATTTCACCTAAGCGATAATGATTGTGAATGTGTCGGCGACGAAGTACACTTACCTAGAAATAGCCTATTCACTCTTGAGTCAAAAACATTTACGGACCTATACAGTTGCCATCACGGATCTTGAACGGTTGCGCAGAAGTCAAATATTCGGTCTCTTTAGTGGTGCAAAGTGAGACGTGGGGGCGGGGAGTGTCAGTGATTGGCTCGCCGTGCCATCGCGTCATAGACGTCACTCCTAATTCGTTCCCTGCGTTGCTGCATGTATCTAACAACGAAGACGATTGGCTCGCCAATGTATGGAATGCGCAAAGCGATCCCCACTCTGACGCCGAGCGCTCAAGATCCGTTTTGGCAACTGTACTGGGGACCGGAGTTGAGATCGGACTTTTATATGTATCAGTATACTTTTTCAACTGGTTTTATGATAAGAACAGGTGAGATCAAAGTACGATGGGATCTGCGGCATTAAACGTAACATAAAAATGTGAAAAACAAAAAATTGTTAATTCCAGCCTTCATTTAATATCCTAAGGACCCAGCAGGGCTGAAGCCTACTCGGTCGGCTTTCGAAACCGGTGGTTCTGGAAAGACAAAACAAAAAAAAGAATATATGTAGGTGAGTCTGCCACGCCTTCCAGGTCCGCTTCAGAGAAGTCATTACACACCACACCGTTGCCGACTTCTTTAGTTGATATTGTTACCGGCCCACGCTGAAAACCAGCGCTGTGGACTCGTTGCATTTTTGCGTGGACACAGGATTATGCTGGGCGTACGGCCGTTTTGCTCGGACGTGGCGCATATTTGCTTATTACTTTTTTTGTTTTAATTATTTTAATTCTTTTTATAATATAAAAATGTAGGTTATTATGTTAGTCTTAAGTGTGCGCCTCTTTCGGGCAAATAAAGTGTTTTTCTTTCTTTCTTTAAATGATTTCCCACCTTTAAAAAAAACCGCGATAGGAAAACAAATAAAATTATTATTATTAACATTTCCTAAAGTTCTACGCCCGCGACTGTACCAAGCTTGGCCTTGTTGCGTTAGAAACCTAGCTCTGTACGAGTATACCTAGATACACTCGGTACATAGTAGTAGCTACTACTATTAGTCATAAACTTAGCAGAAACGCCGATTTCATAGCCTCCAGGCTTGGTAGCTTTAATATTGGCGTTGGGTAGGTGTCTGCGAATGTAGTAAAGTGAAATTGATGGTAGATTATAAGGTGTTATTATTGATCCTTTTGAGTAAGAATAGATTTCATTTATTTCTGTTTGGCTTGTTTTTTTTACTATCAGATGAGTTAGTGGTCAAACACCACTATCTCACCGGATGGTAAGTGATGATGTGGTCGACGGTAGAGCACAATTGCCTCTAATTACCCTATTCACTATTGACTTAAAGATCGCTAGGTTGTATTTATCGATAATCACTGACCTCGGCAGGGAATTCCACTCCTTAGCTGTACGCACAATGAATGTGTTCCCAAAACGTTTTGTGCGTATATTGGGTGGGACGTGCCGGTGGCATGGCGCATCGCCACATATTGGTAAAGATGCTTGCGCGCCTCAAAGAAATTTCAGCAGAACCTTAGGGGCCCAGCAGAGCCGAAGCCTACTGGTCCATGGGTCGACTTCCGAAAGGGAAGTCCTGAAACGCAAGGGCAAAGAAGGAACATAGATGTGGTTTTAGTCATTAAAAGCCTCACGCGTCCTTTCGCGCCTAGAGCGGGAGAAGTCATTAGATGATTTCCCACTTCAAAAAAAGGATAAAAAATAGATATACAGAAGTTTCCTCATCAGAACAATCCTCATCATAATTCGTTAATTAAGGCCAGGTTTTACTAATCTTGTATTGTTTTGAACCTCTGGAATATAAAAGAAAACATCTTAAAAAATTGTTGTATTAAAATTTACCATATAACATAAAATAATAAATCATGTTTTTTTAAAAGGGTTTGGCAAAAACAAAAAATATTGAATAGTTCCTATGTTTTTTTTTTTTTTTAATAAAAATATAATCGCTATTACGGGGTCGCGAAATTCACATAAACCCGGGCAAAAACCCTACAAAATACTCTGTGACTACAAGTAAAACCGGTTCTTAACTACACGAACAAAAAAGCATCGAATAACACTTTCCACAAATTCGAAAAACAGTTGACATCTACCTCCATTATTTGAATCATTATTCTGCAATCGTTTTCTATCCAAAATAGGTGCCGTTCAGTTCGATCTATTGAATGTAAATTGCCTTATCCTAGGGTGGCATAACTTCACATCCGAATAGAGATCTCAGGCCTGATTTTAATCCGTTTAAGAATAGAATTAGAACAACGAACCGTCTTAATATGATGTTCGTCAGGCTGAAGGTATTGAACATGAATATGAATGGACGAAAAAGCTGGACGGATTTTGGCGAAACTTTCACTGGTAGATAGATGATGTTATAAGGCATAACTAAGGCCACATTTATTTTAGAATAAACTTTTTTGATCGAAAAACTTTTTTGTCCGGAGCAAGGAGGAGTGGCAGGTGGTCGCCTCCTTCTGCGAAGCAGTAATGCTAGCAAAGGAGGAGGCCACACGCGTGAGGCAACGGTGCTCACGCCCCAGCCGCCGTCAGAATTCCGATCCCGATTTATGGCCACCGTAGGCGCAAGCTGGTGGACGGCGAGCAATGGGTAGCTTGCCGTCCAACCGTCCGGTAAGCTTCCGGATTGAGCCCAAGACGTTGACAGCGGCCCAGCAGGGTCGAAGCCTACTGGGGCCAAGGATTTGTTTCTGAAAGGCAGATTCGGCCCCGGTATGAAAGTCAACGAAAGAACAGCAGTGGGTTTTTAGTCAGTAAAAGTCTGACACTATCTCCCGCTCCGCCCAAGGGCAGGGGATAACATCTGAATGATTGTTACCCCCCGCGTGAAAAAGAACCTACTCCCAATGCAAAAATATATTTCAACTACTTCTACAAGAAAAAAGACACAATAGTAATCAAGTCGACATCTCACAGTCATCATGTCACCCCATTTGATGCTCCATCACAACCGCGGTATAAATATGGAAGCAATTTACTTCGAAAGTGCGTCGCCGAGTTATTTACCTCGAAACATACAAACCGGACATAGCTTGAGCTCGTGGATATTATACGAGTTTTATGTGAGCACAAGCAAATGCCAGCGGCTTCGCCCACGTGATTATTCCAAGAGAACATACTGCGGCCGTGCTGGAACCCTACGATTTGCTGACATCTCTTTGAGGAGCAGAACACTACGCGCTGTTGACGACTAACCCATTGTTCATCGTCCGCAAGCCCACGCCTGCCGTGGCTGGTAGTCAGGGTCAGGGTCGTGGCGACTGAGGAGTGAGGTTGTCCGTTCCTTCACGTCTGTGACCATCTCCTTCGTTAGCATTATTGCAGAAGAAAGCGACCACTTGCCGTTCTTTCTCACTCAGGACTATAATATTCTGAACCAGGGCCCAATATGAAAGGTGTCGCAGCCAATCACCTCCATGAGGACACGGCGGTGCTCAGCCCAAGTTGGGTACACTTCAATCGTATGTCCTATTGTATTCTCTAGACGATTTATAAGTATGAGATGTATTTCAAGAGGTATGGAGTTTAATACGATCTTATATAGGAAAGTCTGCCTCAAGGAGTTGTCAGCAACCGTAGGGTCTCAGCAAGGTTCCCCAGGGCTCTGGAACAATGGCAAAGAAGAAACAGGAGTGGGTTTTTAGACAGTAAAAGTCTGCTACTATCTCCTGCTCCGCCCCAGAGCGGGGGATGTCATTAGATGACTAGCCCACCTAAAAAATTAATAAAAAAATAAACGAAGAAACAGTACAGTCAGTACAGTAGTAGTAGTTACGAGTAAGCAGGAGGGTGTTTTGCTCGTTTCAGTCACTGAAACGTCTTCAGAAGTTCCTGCCCTTTTCAACTAAAGTTACTCTTGCTCAGTCTCTTCTTCTACCTCTTCTTGACTACGCTGATGTCTGCTTCCTTGATGCGACTGAGGAACTTCTTGACAAACTAGAGCGTCTGCAGAATTTGTGTATCCGCTTCATTTTTGGCCTTCGGAAGTATGACCATGTGTCGGAATTTCGAAGGCAATTGAAGTGGCTACCTATTCGGCAGCGTCGGGATTGCCACACTCTATCTTTTCTATTCTCTGTTCTTCATAATCCCAACTCCCCCCAGTATCTTCGGGAACGCTTTGAGTATCTTGTTCCGAGAGGAAAACCTTGTCGATCTTCATCCTCTCTTCTTCTTCGTTTCCCTCCTCACTCTTCAAGTCGGTACAGTGGATCTTTTACCGTTTACGCTGTGCGTCTCTGGAATTCTCTTCCGCATACATTGAGGGCTAGCCCTTCGTTGGAAGTTTTCAGGAGAAAAATTAAGGAACATTTCCTGTCAACATGACCTAAAAATATGTATGTATATAAGTATTTATTTATTGTATATATTATGTATATGTATAGTGTGCGGTATATGTCTGTTTAGTATATTTTTGGTCTTATGTTAAATTCAATTTATATGTCTTTTTTTTTCCCCTTTTGTTGTACATTTACAAGGTTCCTCAAACACAAAATTTCATTTTAAATCACATGGTTTGCTGTAAGAAAACCCAGTTGTGGGTTAAGCTCGCCTATGTACTCATATCTAATGTCCTGTTTGTTTTGTTTGTATTTTTTTTTTGTGTACAATAAAGAATAAAGAATAAAGAATAAAGAACGAAAATGTGTGGTAACGGCCCTAACTTACGAGTTGTACGCCATAGGTCTAAATTCAAGCAGGTAACGAATTCTATCACCACTGCTTTCAAAAACAGTGAAAATATCATGAGTAAACGACTATGTTCTAGATCCTAAGTTCGAAGACATTTGACATCTACCAACCCGTATTGATCCCACACGGTGGACTACAGTTCATTTCTTCTTAAAAAAGAGATCTGAATTCCAGTAGTGGATGTTTTATGTAAGTGAAACATAAGGTCCATGTTCTTTTTTTATTGTTGATAGGTTCACGCTTGACCGCTATCTCACCTCATGGAAAGCGATAATGCGGTCGACGATGGAACGCACTCACCTAGAAGTAACCTATTCACTCTTGACTTAAAGATTCTCAGTTTGTATCCATCAGGAAATACAGATTACGGCAAGGAAATGAAGATGAGAAATAAAGATTTTTTTTAACCTAATCCAATTTCTTCACAGTGATTTTGAATCATGAAATCTTGATGATTTTTTCATATTGCCAACATTGCCACGAATGGAATTCTTACGTGAAACACACTATACTAACTCGTTACATTATCACATTTGCCAAAAAGTAAAAAAAAAAGACAAATGAACAACGAAAGTGTAATAAACAAATGCTTTCAAAAACAATGGAATGGACTGTACACGCATTATTATTCGGAGACATAACGTGACGGACACATTAAACAGATGGCGGTACAATTTGACACAGATTTCAGTTTTACTCGGTAACATTGACAATGTATGGAAGAATGCGGGTCAAGTTCGAACCAAGGAAGATGTAAGTCAAGTGCACCATTTTCTGTCAGTTCGCTTTCACTGAACGCAATTGCATGTAAGGCCCTAACTCTCGAGCAGTGCCATAAAACAGTGACTTTCTGAAGCCTACTCCTCGGTAACGGCTACGTAAACAGGTTTGAAAAAAATATTTGCATAGCTTCTATCGCGGGCCTTGAGCGTGGAGACCGAATCTAGAAATTCCGTAACGAAATATAACCTAACGGGGGGTGTTACTCATTTGTTTTTTGAGCGTGGTGACCGATAAGAAAACAAATGAGTGAACAATCAATCAAAATTCAGTTCAATGTGTGAAAGTGTAACTTCAATTAATATCAAAGAAAAAAAAAAACAAAGGAAAAAAAAATACTGCATAAATAAAATAAATAAAAATAAATAATTATAATTGCATAAGTTGATAAAAATGCTATGCAATAGCTTTACCGCGGCAGTCCCCGAGTGCCACACGTCTTTTTTTTTTAGACTCATGTACAGCATTATCAATTTATGATTTTTTTTTGTTAAAAACTACAAAAAATAAAATATTTTATGATATCTTTTCGCTTGTTTTCCCTACTCCTTTCAAACGGCTTCAAAGATACAAAAAAAAAATGCTTCAGAATGTACATAGCAATTATGTAAATCAATTAATATTTTGCAAAGAAAATGGTTTTAAAGGTCAGCGGTGCTTTATGCAGGCGCAAAGTGCGAATGTGTGCATTTAACTCCGGCCAGATGTTCATGGGACTATACGCCTTAAAATAACGTTATTGAGAGGCGAAACTTAAATGTAGGTACAATTGACACATCCTAGGAAATACGTAGGTATTATTTCACTTCGCCGTTTTTTTTTTATGTTCCGTACCCAAGGGTTAAAAGTGGGCAGGGGCCCAGCTGGGTTGAGCAGGGGCCCAGCTGAGTTGAGCAGGGGCCCAGCTGGGTTGAGCGGGGGCCTAGCTGGGTCGAACAGGGGCCCAGCTGGGTCAAAGCCTACCGAGGCCAGGGTTAGTTTTGAAAGATAGCTCGAGCCCCGGTATGAAAGCTTAAAGGATAGGGTTGGGTTTTTTGTTAGTAAGAGTCTGACACTAACTCCCGCTCCGCCCAAGAGCGGGGGCTGTCATTGACGATTTTCTCACCATAAAAAAGTGGGTAAAAGCGGCACCCTTATACTCCACTGTCCTTCTGTTTGTCACCAAGCTGTATCTTGTAAATCGTAACAGATCAATTGAAATTTTCACAGATGATGTGTTTCTGTTGCTGCTATAACATCGAATACCAAAAACAGAATAAAATAAATATATAAGTGGAACTCTCATAGAACAAACGCACATGGCTAATTTACCATAAAGTCGAACTTGGTCGGTTTTTCATAAATTATCCATACTATTTAAAGTTCTGTTTCTGCTGCATTTGTTCGACTGCATGACAAAGAAATTCATCTTACACCCGGTTCCTTCAGTTACTCTTTGTGATCGAGAGCCGTGATGGTGATTCGCCCGAACAATCTCACAGCCCAGACTGAAAATTCTATAGTGAACTGCTGATTGTCCTACCACTTACTAATAGCTACTTTTATCCCAGATTTTAATTTTGTTACGCATGCTCACGTTTGACCTCTATCTCTCCTGATAGTAAGTGATAATATGACCGACGATGGAGCACACTTGCCTGTAAGTAACCTATTCACTTTTAACTATTTGTTTTAGTTATCAGGATACAGACTCCAGCAGGGAATGCCACTCCTTAGCCGTAGGCATATTGAATGTGTTCCCAAAAGGCTATGTACGTATAGGTGGGATGGCATGTCATGATACATGGTTATGTACAAGAGGCGCAACGCCATACGTCTAGTGGTTCAATGATGGAACGGACTTGGCGGAATTAAATTGTGCAATTCCAATGCACATTCCCGTAATGTAGACGATAAAATAAAAATAAATCACTCAAATTCTATGACTCAAGTCTCAACACAGGGGTGAAACCACGATAAACAGAGGTTCCTGAGGTTTTTTTTTTCCGTGGTAAGTTAGTTTTGATTTCTAAGACAAGATTTTTTTTTCACATTGCGTGCACACGACAATAATTTCTCACACTCAGTTACCACAACCTTAGATCGTGTCACGAGAACTCGAGTGACAATAAATAATTGGCTGTTCCACACTTCGTCGGCCTAGGTCAACTTAAGGTATTATTCAGACTAAACGTATTAACGGCCGCTGAATATGAGTGGGCGCGTTTTGCAGTTTATCGCTTTTCTATACAACATTATTTTTAGTATATGCGAAACCTGATTATAGTTTGTTCAGAATCAGTAACTGAATCGATTCCAATATTTTTTACACCATGTTATATTTTTTTCCCAAAAATATTTTAAAAAGGTCACAAGTTGGCAGCACCGACACTAAGTACAAAACAGGTCACTGCCGATCATAGTCGGCATTAGGAGCCAGCGCACAGCTGAGTGCGGAAGCAAAACAACCCCTCAGTCGCCTGGGTGGCCCGGTGACCATGTATTTATATCGCCAACCAGGTACCATAACTGTCTTATAACTTTGGGTTTTTCATGAAATTTGGTGCATAGATTATTTACATAAAAATATTAGACAGGTGTTTCAGGTTTCACATATTCTAAAGATAAGGTATATCTTTCACACCGAACCGACTGCGCAGAACGTAATGCGTTAATGCTAACTGTCAGTGGCCGATTATTGTACTACGCGTAGCCAGCCTACTCTTTTATTCACATAAGTAACGCATTCTGCGTTGTAGCGTACTGTCGGCTTGGTGAGAATGCATACTACAGACTGAGTCTACGTTCACACTGAGGCTGACTGTGAGCATAGTCGGCGGCGGATCATACGTTTGGTGTAGACGATGCCTTAAGCTTGTCGGTTCAGATAAAAAGTAAACAATAGACGACGGTGATCATGTGTTCATTTGAATGAGAACAATGGCATCGGTGTCTCTTGAACCTGTCTGTCATGCATGTTTGATATGTTGACAAACAGTCAAAACATGACATTTACATGATTTTCGTGATCAAAAGCGTTACAGGATTTGTCATTTTTTTTTTTTGTGAATGAGAGACATACCAAACTACAATGGGCTCGGATGGTGGATAACGGTGCTTACTCAAACTTGAGTCCCAAAATAGATATGGCAAAGTCCACAATTACATTATTATACAGGCCTGTTGTTCTAATGGCTTTTAGCCCTAATTGCTATGCCGGAGGTCGTGAGTTCGATTCCCACCCAAGACAAATGTGTGTGTGATGAGCAATTACTTTTATTTGTGAATTTGGCCCTTAGACAGTAAAAGTCTGGCACTGTACAGAGCGGGACAAAAAAAGGATTTCTCTCCCCCTAAAAATAATAATAAAAAAAAACAACAATCTATACTAATAGAGGAAAGATTTGATTTTTGGTTTGTTTGTTTTTATGTTACGTTTAAACTCAAATCTACAGGACCGATTTTCAAAATTCTTCCACCAGTAAAAAGCTACTCTATCAGTGAGCAACATAGGCTTATATTCACGTGGGTGAAGCCGCTGGTAGAAGCTCGTATATAAAGACGAAACACGAACTTTGCAGCGAAGTAAAATATTATACAAAACAAAACTACAGGTTATGTAATGAATTACCGTTAGATTGTCTGTGGTTAGGGATTGTATCTCGGCCTTGGTCTCCGTTACAAAGATTGAAAAACCTTCCATCACGAAAATTGAAATAGCATCTTCCAGATATTTTTCACATAAAGTTTTAATGTAAAACTTAATATTTTATGCATGAGTTTCAACTGAAAACGGTTTGATGTCATCAAATCAATGATAATTTTTCATAACTATTGCCAAAACTGTTGTCTGGATGATTTTTAGACTTATCAAATAATCATGCAATAGCATAGTCGGCCTTATAATGTTCCCACTGTCAGGACTCAGGCCTCCTCTCTGGGAGAGGGAATGGGACGTAATCCACCACGCGGGCCCAGTGCGGGTTGGTGGATATAACATGTCTTCGAATTTTTGGTTCTAGGACATGCCGGTTTCGTCACGATGTTTTCCTTC
The DNA here is from genome assembly GCA_910589285.2 of Mythimna ferrago. Taxonomy (NCBI): domain Eukaryota; kingdom Metazoa; phylum Arthropoda; class Insecta; order Lepidoptera; family Noctuidae; genus Mythimna; species Mythimna ferrago. Next base: position 16,923,876 of record OU342694.1, on the reverse strand, counting down.
TCCGTTTTGAGAGCAGTGGCGTTGAAATAGATTACACAAAGTAATGTGCCTAGCTGGGTTTAAACCCGTGACCTACGGCTCGTAAGTCGGGGCCATTACCACTCGGCCACCACTGCTCTTCATGCTTAATAAATCATGCCTTTAATGAGAAAATAATATGCTTTTATGAATTACAATCTTGGGGTACAATTAAGTGCCTATATCACCTATTTAAAAAAAAAAAAATAAAGAAAAAAAAATGTTTTTGTTGTTCTTACCTAAACTAACGCCACATGCGTTTGATCCCACATCTTTGACCGACAGATCAAACGTCGCAAGTGGAACCTGGATCGGCCACACGCTCCAAAGGGACTCTGAACATGTACTAAGTCCTAGACTGCAATCCTCGAGGAAAGAGCAAAGGTGGTCGTCCTAAGCAGACCTGGTGACAAATGGTTATCTCAGAGGCGAAAAACATAGGGAAGACCAGCCTAGTCCGGTAAGTCCCCTCTTTGAGGCGTGGCTGGAAAGACCTCACGGCGTCCTTACCTTCCGCATGACGCAGGTCCTCACCGGACATGGTTCGATCGGGAGTTTCCTGCACCGGATTCATGCGGAAGTGACGCCCAGGTGTCACCACTGCGCGGAACGCCCTGAGGACACGGTGGAGCACACAATCGAGGCGTGCCCCGCTTGGGCGGAGCATCGCCGTGCCCTCGTGGGGGCGATCGGCGGCGGAGACCTCTCGCGCTGGGCCATGGTCCGGAGCGAGGAGGAGTGGCAGGCGGTCGCCGACCTCTGCGAAACAGTAATGCTCGCAAAGGAGGAGGCCGAACGCATCAGGCAACGGCGTTATCGCCGCCGCCGCCGCCGCCGGGAGTCTGATCCCAATTTCCGGCCACCGTAGGCGCAGGCTTGCGGACAGTGAGCAATGGGTAGCTCACTGTCCGGCCGTCCGGTAACTGTCCGGACCAAGCCCAAGTCGTCGACGGCACGCACTGTTCCCGCGCGCCTCAAGGAGTTGTCAGCAACAGCAGGTACCCAGCCGGGTCGAAGCCTACTGGGGCCAGGGTTATCCGAAAGGGCGCTCGATCCCCGTTATGAAGGCTAGAAGGAACGGGGTGGGTCCGTTTCTCGTGCCTCGAGTCTGCGACGCCCACGATATTTTAATCTGACCACGTGACTGAACGTTGAAATGACGTCATTCTCTTATATCTGAAGTTTTTACTAGCGTTAACGAATGCAGATTGTTAAATTGGCTAGGTGTACTGGAGCAAAACAAAGCGCGAAGCTCAAGACCGAACAGGATGGCGACGCGTTGTCGACGCTCTCTGCCCATCTAGAGGACACAGGAACTTAAGTCAAGTAATAACTTATAAAGATGAGGTTTTAGACCAGACCTCATCATCATTATCATTTCAGCTGAAAAACGTCCAATGTTGGGCATAGGCTAGTAATGACCAGTCCAGTGCGTATCGCATCCATCGGATTTCCGCGACCTTCACCAGGTCATCGGTCCACCTTGTGGGAGGCCTTCCACGCTGCGTCTTCCGGTACGTACCATCTGTTCCCATCTACCATCTGTTCTGCGAGTAATGCCCTGCCTACTGCCACTCAAGTTTGGCGATTCTTTGGGCTATGTCTGTAACCTTGGTTCTCCTGCGGATATCTTAATTTCTAATGTGATCACGCAAGAAAACTCCGAGCATAGCCCTTTCTATTGCCCTTCGAGTGACTTTAAGTCTTCTGATGAAATCCATTGTTAGCGACTACGTTTCGAAGCCATATGTCATCACTAGCAACACGCACTGGGCATAGACTTTCATTATGAGACACTGTGGTATATTGGACGAGAAGAAACCACGCAGTTTCCCGAGCACTGTCCAGCCAAGTCGGTTTCAACGACGAGTTAAGACCTAACATGTAAGAAAAAACACATACTACACTTCACTCACCTCACTCACTCACTCTGCTCTTTACTGTTCTTCACTTCTTCTTTTTTTATTTCTTCTTCTACTTTTTTTCTTCTTCTTCTTTTTCTTCTTTTTTTCCTAAACTTGTTTTCTAAATAATATTTTCTTTTTTTTATGCACCTGCCATATTGTCTCTGCACTACCCTAGGTCGACTGGTAGAGAATGTCTAAGGCATTAAGTCCGCCTTTGTACTTTTTGTTGCATGAAAATTAAATAAATAATAAAAATATGTATATATTATGTAACGTGGTTGAATAAAGACTATTACTATTGACTTTCTACTTCCAATTCCCAAGTTTTTCGTCACCCATATCGATAAATTCAATAGTTACTTTCATAAATACTTTTATAGTTTCCATTTCTAGTGATCACTTTCAAATCAGAGCAATCAATTAAGAAACGAAGTGCCGTAATGAGCAAGAAGATGACATTACAATAGGTTACACTTTCATTTGTAATGCTGTTCGAGTGATATATGGATGAAAACCACAAAGTCAATGTATTCGTTATTTGTTATGGTGTTTTATCGGTAAATTGTGATGATTGAAAAGCTATAGGAGCAATAGTTTGCATGATAACTTTTACTATCACCTTATTACCTTACTAGCTTGTGCCCGCAGCTTCGCCCGCGTACATAAAATATAGCCTATGTCACTCAGGAATAAAGCAGCTTTCTGTCGGTGAAAAAATTTTAGCAATCGGACCAGTACTTCTAGAGATTACCTCCTACAAACAAAAAAACAAACTTTGCCTCTTTATTATTAGTTATACTATATTAGTTATATTAGTGTAGATGACTTTTACCACTCATGCAAAGTTTTTCTGACTAAAACCACACTATGTCCCTTTAGTTTTTTTTTACTTTCTAAGACATCGGGTTTCTCTTTTTTTAAAAGTCGATCCATGGCTCCAGTAGGTTTGGCCTTGTTGGACCCTTACGGTTTTGCTGACATTCCTTTGAGGCGCGCGTGGAACACTACGCGTTTTCGACGAATCAAACCGAACGGTGAAGTACAAATTACTAGTCGTCAGCAACGTAATATTTTTAATAGTTTAAACGGAATGTACAAGATGGACCGAAGACCTAGTGAGAGTCGAGGTAATCCGATGGATACGAGACGCACAGGGCCGTTCGTTGTAGCGGCACTTGGGGGAGGCTTTTGTCCAGCAATGGACGTCTTTTGGCTGAAAAAATTATGATGATGATGATGATGATAAAAATTTCTGTGGAATAGATCTCGGCAGCGATAGTGTAAGAAGTGATATGAAAGAAATGGGAGTTAGTGATAATGTGACGAGTAACAGGACAGAATGGAAGAAAATGTGTTGAGCTGACCCTAAATAAAATGGGACAAGGGCAGGAAGATGAGATCGCGGCAGCGAAGTCGAAGGAAATACTACTTAAAAAAAACTATGGCTAAACGCTGCAAAAACCTGTTCATATTCCCATGAATGAACCCCACCACTCACTACGTATCTCAAAAACAGAAAAACTCAGTACAATGACTTGTAAACACACAGAAAAAAATTACTTCCACGTCGAATTGCTGTAATATCACCAAATTTCATCTTTGTTACAAAGAGAGATGAGTTTCAACATGTTGCGTGTGAATTTGTTTGTTAAAATGCGACTTTCTAAGTCGTTATGTCATGTAATCTGCTTGATCGATGGGGCGTGAGGCAGAGAGAGCGAGAGGCGAAGTTCAACAGAGGTAAAAGGGTACGAGACAAGAAAGCTGAGGGGGCTAAAAGTAAGTACTCTTAGCCCTCTTTTTAACCGACTTCGAAAAAGAGGAGGTTCTATGTTCAGCTGAATGTATTTTTTTTTATGTATTTTCTCCGATTTCTCGGTCAATTTTAAACCGATTTTAAAAATTATTAAAATTATTTCTTTGTTTGAAAGGTTATGCTTCCAAGTTGGTTTCATAGAAATATTGTTATGTTCTGATGATGAAATTCAAAGATATAGAACGGAACTTTTCACGGAACGGATCACAGTAAATGTGTAGTAAGTAGTAAAATTTGTTTGTTTATACGTGCAGTCACACACTGACAGTAGACTGACAGAAGAGGGGGCATAATTAAACTGATCTGATGAATCTGGAAGGTAGGCCTGGGCTTGCCTTATTGGATTGTTTTGCAATGGTATAACAAGTTAAACGCCATAACGGACACCATGTTTCCGACACTAGGTACACTTTCCTCTGAGATAAATTACGAATCGTTCAAAAATTGTTGTGGTGTTTTTTTGCAAATATTATTATAAAATAACTCAAAAATTCCCACAACCTTCACCAGGTCATCGGTCCACTTTGTAAGAAGCCTCGCAACGCTGCGTCGGCATATCCATCTTAGCATAATAATAAAAAAACCGGCCAAGTGCGAGTCGGGCTCGCCCATAGAGGGTTCCGTAGCAGCAAGTAACATAATATAAAAGTTCTTGTAGTTCGTAGTAACTTTGACCGATGTTTTAATAATAGTGTATTTTTTTTTGATTTATGACGTATTAAAAAAAAACTACTTACTAAATCTCGTTCAAACCAATTTTCGTTGGTAGTTTGCATGGCAATGTACATCATATATTTTTTTTAGTTTTATCATTCTCTTATTTTAGAAGTTAGAGGGGGGGGGGACACATTTTACCACTTTGGAAGCGTCTCTCGCGTAAACTATTCAATTTAGAAAAAAATGGTATTAGAAACCTCAATATCATTTTTGAAGACCTATTCATAAATACCCCACACGTATGGGTTTGATGAAAAAAAAAAATTTGAGTTTCTGTTCTAAGTATGGGGACCCCCAAAGTTTATTGCTTTTTTTCTATTTTTGTATGAAAATCTAAAAGCGGTTCACAGAATACATCTACTTACTAAGTTTCAACAGTATAGCTCTTATAGTTTCAGAAAAAAGTGGCTGTGACATACGGACGGACAGACAGACAGACAGACAAACAGACATGACGAATCTATAAGGGTTCCGTTTTTTGCCATTTGGCTACGGAACCCTAAAAAGAAAATTCAAATAATACCCATAGCTGTGACACATTTCCACAATCCGGTCCTTCTCGAGTATTATTTAACCCGCGCATGCTTTCACCCACTCTCGCTTCTCCGCCCGGCTGACCGCTACTTATATTAATGTGTGGAAATGAAGCGAGGGTTAAATCAAGGTGAGTTTGCCTTGTAAGTACTGATGATGAAGATTATGATTAATATATGTTTGATAGCGACAGTGGGTAACTGCATGTTAGTGGTGTGGAAGTCGCGGCTAGATTTTAGAAATTCTTTAAAACTTTTACTAGTACATAGAAATTCTACATCTGCACTAATATTTTAAAGAGGTAAAAAATAAATTGCCCTGTGCAATAAGACCGCCTATTGTACACTTATTTTTGTTAATTATTATTCTTTAGTAAGTTAAGGTGTGCAATAAAGATATATAATAATAATAACAATAAAATATTTTTTTGTTTGCACGAGGGAATCTTCCAGAGATTACTGTCTAATATTTTTTGACTGATAGAAACCTGTTTTATTTCTGAGTACCATAGGCTGTATTTTATGTATGCGGGTGAAGCTGCAGGCAAACGTTAGTCAATGATATAGATAAACGAGAATTGAAATATGATCAATTTTTACCGTTTAAACAATCTGGCCAGTTTTTGTTGGCCATATTAATAAATGATAAATTTTAAGATCTGGCCACGATATGGATACCGTGATAATAATAATAATGTGCTTAGAGAATTCAAGGCTAGGCCGAACCAAAAGGGACTCAAACTGTCACTTTGTAGTATCGACCTCGCTCGATCCTTACCAATTCGCTACTCCTCGTATATGTCAACATTTTAGAGAGCCAAGACCGTCCTCCATTGTCTCCTACATGACATCAGGGAAGTGCGTAGTATTGTATCAATTTTATACAATTCCAGCACCCTCATGAGCCATGTATGAGGAACCGAGTCGTAGGCCTTCTTATAGTTCATCCAACATGTCAACAGATCCTTTAACGCTGAATCTGTTGGCTAAGGGCTATATCAATGTGGAACTCATTTCTACATCCATTTTGAGCGGCAGAAAGTATAGAGTTATTGTCCACGTAGTAGTTAATCTTAGCTTTCAAAATGGATGTAAGAACTATATAGACCATCTGTAATCAGATCAGTCTATAATTTTTGGGTTCCATAGTGCTACCAGATTTGTGGAGCAGGTGGGTAAGTAAGAAATTAAGACTCCAAGGCAGCCTGATACTGAGACGTTAAACGAGCGTGTAATCTTTGAAGTCACTTTATCCAACAGAAGTGCTGTCCGTCCGGACTTGGAGATTCTCAATTAGGTAGCGGACGGACTGCACAGGCTACATATTAGGGGCTTTCCAACGGTGCAAATTTCGGATATACTGTACCACATACACATCTAGTCACATCATCAACTTCCCATAAAACCTCACCACTCAAAGCTGTATCACATACCTCATTACTCAGAAGTAGGTAAGCAGAGCTCAACCGTAAGCGTTCTACTAACATAGAGCTCGTAATTACGATGGCGCTATATTGTTGTCGTGGGAGCTCTATTGTAGAGCAGACGATGGTGAAGGAGGGTGTTTTTATGGGCATTAATTAGCGGAGTCTTAGACTCGTAGCTATGAATTAAGCCCTGACTGTGACTAAACGGAGCAAAAATCAAGGTTTGATTTTTTTCCTTGTCCCGTTTTAGTTGGGGTTGGCGCAATACGTTTTTCTTCCATTCTGTTCTATCACCCATCACGCCATCACAAACACTTTTTTCTTTCATATCACTCTTCACACAATCCATTCATCTTTTTTTGAGTCTTTCTCGCCACCTATCAATCCACATGTATACTGGTAACACTTTTAGCAGCATGCGTTGCATCTTTACTCTTCATATGACCGTACCAAGACAAACGATCCTCTTTCAACTTTTCAGTCACTGGCGCCACTCTCAAACTTCCTCCAACATACTAATTTCTCACTTTATCTGTTCTAGTCACACCACATTTCCTCTCAATGTTGTAATCCGCGCTACGAAAAAAAAATACACAATGCTGATTTTCACTCAGGGACTGTGCCACGGCCACACTTTTGGAACACAGGCTTAAGAAAATAGACAATTAAAATATGAATTCTTAAAAAAATATGAAAAGTCGTTTGAGGATTCTGTTCGCCCATGGACTGATTCCAGCCCCCCTAGCCAAGTTATAACCGTTTCGCTTGCATCTAACGCTTCGAGTTGGCCGCTCCGCCAATCCTTTTGTTCTGACCACGTGACTGAGCGTTGAGAAGACGTCGTTCCCGTCCATTTGAAGCTTTCTACTAGCGTTACCGAATGCAGATTAGCAACTTGGCTAGGGGACAGGAAAGACGGTGGCAAAATGATGACGTGCCGTACACAACGAGGCTCAGAGGAGATCCCTGATTATTCTCAGGGATCTAACAAACGTTGTGCAGAGGGGGATCGAAGTTAAAGGACCATTTCCATGTGCTGATGATGGTCGGCTTTAGAAAGGTAGAAATCCCGTCCGTTCGTAGTCCTCCCTTTAAAGGTTTTCACATTTTTCTTTTCCTTAGCAAAAAAAGGTAAAGTAGTCACGTTTGCTGTATGAGAGCCCCACTAAAATATTTATTTTGTACTGTTTTTAGTATTTTTTGTTATAGCGGCAACAGAAATGACAATCTTTGACAATTTCAACTGTTTAGCTATCATAGTTTATTAGATACAGCCTGGTGACAGACAAACGGACAGCGGAGGAGAACTCAGTAAGAACAGTATAAGGGCGCTTTTAATTTATGCCTACTTCAACCAGCCAGCTTCCGCAAATTTACCGTGCAGTGCGTTAGCAGTTCAGCAACAAACGCCTAAATTGAAAACATATCTGACTGCCATGCGTTTGTATGCCAGTGATGCGCTATTCAATACCGCACTATTTAACATGTGGTGTTTGTGATGTTGCCGTCCTGTTGTCGACCATTCGTCGCACTGTTGCCGCACCACACGCGTTGTATAAAAAATACGATCGTCCATACGCAGTACGACTAACGCACGGCATCTGCACCTCAGCAGGTCGTCAAAAACGTATAAATTGAAAGTGCCATAATTATAAAAATAAACCGGTTAAAAATAAACAATGGACCACCGAACACCGACGTCACTAGCTGCTACAAACTCGTCAGGGCACTATTGTAACCTGTCAAAGCTAACTGTTAAATGTTACGCAGTTATGCGTAACTTTGAAGGTCAACGTATGATAATCAATTTTAAAGATTTACGAGCTGTTAGCGTGCAGGTGGTAACTTTTGTTGGGGACATGTAGTAGCTCGGCCATAGGAAATATTTTTGGCCGTAAAATGGATTAGGCGACATTTTTTAGATATCGTTCGGATTCCAGTAGAGTGAAGAAGAAAGAAAACTATTTTATTTGGCATACACACTCGTAGATACACACAATGTAGTAACAACATGACATACAAGGTGCAGTTTTAAAACTGCACAATATTTCAGGAGGTTGTAATAAAACTCATAAATAATCATGTAAAAATACGAAACCTGGTCAATAATCAGTAATACTTGTTATTTAATTTTTTAATTACACTTAACTAAATCGATTGATCGATGGCCGCGGGGGCGTGGCTAGGGTGTGGCGTGCGGGATGATGATTGGATGATATATTATTTATGAAACTATCGTTGCGAGTTAGTGTGTGTGAAAACGCCCTTTATTGTTCCGTGTTTGTGTGTGTGAAAAAAAGCGCGGTTATAAAAAAAAAAAAATTACCTACTTATTTTATTATTGATTCGGGTCGAGAATCACTAACATAATTACCTCCTGAAATATTTTGCAGCTTCAAAACGACACCTTGTATAGACACTAATGATTATATAAAAAAGAGACAATTAAAAATGTGTGCCTCACAGCGGCGCCAAATAGGTCCAGTTCAGCAAAAATGCCAGACAACTACGTGGTAGTTGGCAGACGCTGGCTTGAGGGAGTGCGGTGGATGCAAGACGCACAAAATCGGTCGTCGTGGCGACGCTTGGGGGAGGCCTATGTGCAGCAGTGGACGTCTTTCGGCTGAAATGATGGCGCTGATGAAGATGTAAGAAGTGTTAAGCCAAGTTTGCGGTCTGAACCTGTGCTAACTGGGTGGTGTTTTGTAGAAACCAAAAATTTTTTGCAAATATTCAAGCAAGGTTATGACTTCTTTTAAGATCTACAGACCTAATTTAATTAGCGTTACCTTTCGACTGCGCAAACAGTGCACGTCCTTGGTGCGGGGCAGCTCCAATACAGTTCTGCCGATGATTGCCAGCAGATTTGATTGTCCTTATATCGGACATTGCTGTAGCAGACATGTTGCCACAGCAATGTCCGGACATATCTGATAGTGTAAATGTATTTCCTTAGGTGTGTGTGTGTTTTTTTGTGTATTTACAATATGGGTGCCTTTGGTTACCTGAAACAAATGTTTTTTATTTATTTGTTCCTCGAATGTAATAACTTTGGAAATCGACCAACGTGGCTGTTATTATTTTAACCATGAGCTTCTTGATTGATATTTTGTTGATGATCGCTTCAAAATGAAACTTCTATGAGAGCTGAAATACTGAAAAAATAAAATGAAATTACTGATAAGTACTCAAGTATTTCCGTCAAGAAATATCAATAAAAATAATGGTATTGTTAAAAACGTAAAGCACTTTAATGACGGCAGTCGGATTTAAATGTTATTATGAGTAGATGAACGTCGTAAAAATCTATGCGTTTAAAGTCGCGGCTATGTAGCTAGCGATGAGCGATTAAAAAAATCGCTTGGTGTTTTAAGTCGTGTAATCTAGGTATGAAGACTTCTTCTTAGTTAATATTACACAGAACGATACTATAGCAAGCAATATGGAAATATTGGAAAAACTTTTTTACAAGCTTTTATTTAGTTTCACCTGTCCCGATGTTTGTCTGTCATCAAATCTAGCAAATTAAATTTGACCCACTTCCCGGTTGCCGATTGGGCTAAAATTTTGCATGCATGTGTAAATTAGATGACAATGCAAAATCATTATGACGTGGAGCTGATCTGATGATGCAACTGGAAGGTGGCTATAGGAACTTGGTAGTTAAACGACACAACCCCATCGAGTTTGGGCTCGTATGATTTGTCTTGACAAGCATTAATTATATAGGTATACCGAGCTATAAAAGCTTGCTATGAAAAAATAATTTTCATTAAAATCTTGTTTAATTAAGTTTTTTATCGCTCGTTCTTTATAGTTCGATGACGAACAATTAGAACCATGCAGCATCTGACATTTTATAAGTGCCTATTTATTATTATATCTAGCTTATGCTGTCCCACTGCTGGGCAAAGGCTTCCCTGAATTTTTTTCATTGTTCTCGGGCCTAAGTCACATCTTGCTAACTCCTAAGGAAAGAAGTGCCTATGTAAAATAATAACATTCTGATTTATATTTTGAAGATGCTTTTAATTTTTACAAAATTTTTAAAACACAGAATAATAGGAAATTTTACAGTTTATATTATTATATGTATAAGTATTTTTTTAATTAAATGGAGAAATTACATCCGCTGGAAGTGTCACCACATCTCACTCTTTACTACAATATTCTTTTCATAGTTGTTTATCGTAAAAAGTCTTCACTTTCTCCCATACAATTTAATTAGTAAAGCATTCTTATGAATTTTATAGTGAAATAATTCACTGTTTCATTTTATTATGTCTGTGATTTTTAATTATAGGTGAAGTCCTCAATTTAAAAAAAAAAGATAACCTCTCGTTGTGAATGATCGATTCGTTAACCTTCTATAATAGAAAAGCAACTTAGTAATTGAATAAAAACAGTCCAAGTATTTTTGTAGTTTTACTAGCTCTGACCGGGCAAACATTACTCTGCCATATAAATTATTAAAAAAAAATGGACTTTGTGAGTAGGAGAGCAGGTATACAATTTTCAGATCTTTTCGTCTCTTTCAGATCACACAAGATTTTTAGGTTAGGTATCTTTTTTTTTTTATTTCAAAATGGCGCAAAATTTAAATCTGGGAAATTATGACTTTTAACAACATTAGTTTCATAATATTCTAAAAAAGATATACTGATTCTGACCAAAGTATATTCAGGTTTCAATATGTGAAACCTGAATACACTCTGTTCAGAATCAGTAACTGAATTGATCCTAATATTTTTTACACCACGTTATATTTTTGCCCAAAAATATTTAAAAAAGGTCACAAGATCGACACCATCGACACTAAGTACAACACAGGTCATGTCAGATTATAGCGGGCAAAAGATGCCTACGCACAGCTGGGTGCGGAAGCAAAAAACCTCTCAATCACCCCGATAGCCCGGTGACCATGTATTTATGTCGCCAACCAGGCACCATGACTTTGTGATTTTTCATAATACAGTTTTTATTTTTTTTACATAGAGTCTTTACATAAAAATACTAGACAGGTGTTTCAGTTTGTTTGTATGTTTCGCATATACTAAAAATAAAGTTGTATAAGTAAAATACTACCAGAAAGTTAAATTTTAAAAATTCTACCAAATGTTGTACAACTAATTAGAAAAAGATACGGTATTGGTGGTATAGGCAGTGGTTAGACGAATGGCTGCTACGAGTATGTTGCGTAGTACGGGTGTGATTTCTACAAGGAAAAAAATATTTATAAAGCTTTATAGTTTGTTGTTCAGGCCAAGTTGGAGGCCCGCAACTTGTGGCTGGAGACTCTGAACAAAGACCCAAGTGGTGCAGAATAAGTTCCAGCCCTGGTCTCCCCCGCCGCCGCAGTCTCTGGCCCCAGCTTGTAGAGGGTGGGTTGAACACTCTGTTCCCTGCTCGAGGAGAACACTCTCCTTCACCCATGGCTTCGCCACATGCAGTGTCCAACGTGGACCACAACGGTGACAACAACGACAATGCTCCGGAGGTGACCGAGAGGTAGAGATGAGAGTGGGGTGCTAAGGTTTAATGTCAAGGGCCCGACGGCTTGCTTGTGGAAGCCCGGGCCCTGGTCACGGATGCTCTTGGACCTCGAACAAGAGGCCTCATATGGAGAGGAGCCAGTTTCCACTTTTTGGAAGACGAGGAAACTGGTACTCATCGGAAAACTGAGGCGCCCTGCGGACTCTCCGTCCGCAGCCCATCGTGCTGCTCGGCGAGGTGGGCAAGCTTTTTGAAAGAGTAATAATTGTAAACCGCCTCGTCGTGTATCTGGTATGGGCGGGGTCACATCTTATGGACAGCTTTGGATTTCGCAGGGAACGCTACACGGTGGACGCTATCATGCACTTGTGAGCCCTTATGATGCACGGGGTGTCTTCTATGGCGATGGTTGGGGCGTGAAGAAAATTGTTCAACCTTGATTTATGTGTTATTAATTTCTAGTTCTACCAACGTTATGTTGCGCCCGATCTGGCGAATGCGCCACTCGCGAGCCGTTTGCGAGACGCTTGCAAACTGCGCACGTGCAAAGTAGATACCAATCTCTCCTTTCAAATATACGTTAACATAACAAACCTAAGCGTAAGCAAGAACATCAAGCATATTATTATAGCATTTCTCTTGTATGACCCTTAACATCACTGACAAGCAATTCATACATCACATGCATACTCATACAATCACATACATGGTAGAATAACATACATTATACAGCATGTTTAATTTTTTTTTTTTTATTGATAGGCTCGCGTTTAACCACTGTCTCACCTGATGGTAAGTGATGATGTGGCCGACGATGGAACACGGGTCTAGAAGTAACCTATTCGCTTTTGGCTTAATGTCCCCAGTTTGTAGATATCAGGAAACATAGACTCGGGCACGGAATTCCACTCCTTAGCTGTACGCATAATGACTGTTCTTAAAACGCTTTGTACGTATGGGTGGGATATCCACCATGTATCGATGGCGCAACGCCGTGCGTCTAGTGGTCCGATGATGGAATGGACTTGGCGGAATTAAATTGTGCAATTCCAACGCACGGTCCCTGAAATGTAATCGATCGAAAACGACAGGCCAGCAACCCGGCGTCGATGCTCAAGGCTTTGGAGCTTTGACTCGACAAGTGCACCATCACCGATGATCTTCTTGCCTCGCTTCTCAGTCGACTCCAGGGCATCAAGTTGATACTTGGCAGTCCCATCCCAAAGATAAATTTGGAATAAAGCCAGAATTAGTAAATAATATTTTATTTGCGTTGTAATGCCATTTATGGCTCCGAAATGTCGTCGTCGCTTACAATGGGCCTCTTAAGAAGACTTAAAACTACGGTAGCTACGGTACTAATCAGGGTATTCGAAAGGTTAAATGACAAATAATATTTAATTTGCAAATACTTCGGTTTAAAAAAACTTTTATACGTCAATTTTTTTTTTGTCAGTTTAATCTAGATGAGGCCGGTGTTTCCTAGCTGACTACCCTTAGAAGAAATACCGAAACAAACTCAGGGGTCAAAGTCTCTTTTATAGTCCATAAATTAAACATTTTATGATCAAATCTCTTAAGAAGAGAGGTCTGCCAGTCTTCTGGGCACATTTCCGGTTGACAGCGATGTGGAGAAGTACTTTGACGCCTGAACGTACTTGGTCATTTTGTATTATATTTATGTACATAGTTAGGTTTTAGTATAAATAGTTTATTTAGTATTTAAGTTTTTTTATGTACATATGTATTAAATTAAAGTGTTTATGTATTTTTTCAAATAAAAGACACCTTTGATCTCCTTTTGGTTTGTAAAAAAAACATGCTTTGCTTTTAGATAAACTGTGTGCTTCATACTTGTTTTATGGATTTTACTTTAAGTGCCACTTTTATAAATTTAACGATATTTTATTCTAAATCATATTTTAATTCATTAAACTCCAAGCGAACGCTGGCGTCTGCTATCTCATTGTCTTTCTATTGTGTCTCTAACTACGGTATTCATAAGGTTAAGTACACAAAGTTCTCAACATAAAAAAAAATTCTTAATTTTTATACAACCTGTATTACAAACACACCCAAGCAAAATCATAATCACATTCATTCATTACAAAAGCACTCTTAACTTACGTACTACAAAAGTTAAAATATACATACTTACAACTCGAGAAGTCGACGAACTTCTTTTTGTAAAAAAGTGAAAGGGTTTCTTGGTTACTCGACGTGTATTTCGGGTTCCGGATACAAAAATAAATACTTAATTGCTCGTTGTATATGATTGCGTGATGTGGGTGAAAGACTGGTGTGAGATTTGTTATGATACGTTCAATATGGGCTTGAGAAAAATGTAGTATGGGCACTTTAAAAAAAATAAAATATTGTTTGAATGAGTTTCGAATATATGCTTACATTCTCGAGGAAAACATAAATACATGTAGATGGATGGAGAGGAAGAGGGAGGCCAAAGAAAAGATAGATGGGTTGTGTGACGAGTGATATAAAAGAAAAGGGAGTTAGTGATAGTGTGACGCGTGACAGGACAGAATACAGACCCCAAGTAATATGGGATAAGAGCAGAAATCGAGAATGGAAGAAGAAGCTTCCATTCTCGAGAAACGTCTCACGAAGAGACGACAACATGAGCTCTTAAAGCAATCCATTTGACGAACTTTTAAGGGGATGGAGCTATAAATAAGATGTGTAGTGTATAGCTTTATTCTTCTTTTTCGCTCACACGGTAAGGTAAGTCTTGGCCTTTGGGCGTTAAAGAGCGCTTGTCTACGCTGATGCTCAGTTGTATTTTTAAATACTTTAGCCATATTTATCGTCGTGGAAATATCTCTATCGATCGCCTTGTAATACAAGGAAAGGTGGACGCGATGAGGCCTCGTGGCAGATCACCGATGCGACGGATAGACCAGATTAAAGCGGCTGTGGCAAATCCATTGAACGAGTGTGCCCGGATGATTGTCAGGAGGCAAAAGTGGCGGGTAATAGTGTGACGTACCCTGGCAGCTTCCGGAATTCTTCCGCACTGTATAGCAATACTTATTCTCTATTTAAAGTAAAGCAAAGTGAAAAGTCTAGGCAAGCGTGCAACATCGTTGCCCACATCGTCGCTTTCCATCAAGTGAGATAGTGATCAACCACGATTAGGTCAATAATAAAAAAAAATGTAGTTTCAATTACTATTTTTTTCATTTTTCAAAATTATGTCGGCACAATATCACAACAATGTTGTGATATTGTGCTGTGATATCATCATGAGAACTTGTAGAAATAACGGTAAGACTCTATCAAAATTCGCTTCAAGTGAGAATAAAACTGAGTGACATTTCAATTTAGTAGTTTAGTACCTAATTAAGACCACAGGATCTCAACTCCTCAAAAATAAACGAGAGCGGTTGAAATTAACTGATCTCAATAAATAATTATTAAAGGTTCTATTTACTGAGCTGATTGTGTTTTTCATAGTCGAAATACAAAACACTTTAGAGCTTTTATTAAACCATTATGTGATCAATAGATTGATAAACAGTGAGACCGTTCCAAGACCACGATAACTTCTTCTAACAAAGAGTTATCGTGGTCCTGAAACGGAAAAAATAACTGAAGGAACACAGGACAGCTTTAGTCAGAAAATATTTGACACTCCCTTTCGGACCACTCAGAGCGGAGATATTGATGTTTTTTCACCGAAACAAAAGTAATTTGCCAAAAACAACATGCAAGTAGATTTCTTAGATGGGAGTATAAGTATCATAAAAATTTAAAGCATCCCTGCTTTAAATGACCTTTGTGACCTCCCGGTCACAACCCTCAGCATTAAGGAATACGACGAAAAGAAGAGGAGGAGGACGTAGATTTTTCATACACTAGACCGACAGTAATCTCAGTATTTTTCTACACTTTTTTCAAGGTGGTAAATTATCCAATACCTTCCCTCGCCCTAAGGTGGAGTGAGGCAGCGTTGAACTTTGGCAGACCAAAATCTTTCTCTTTCCTTTAGTTGCTCTTTGAATATTTTCCCTTTCAGAAATTCCTTGTGGCTCTAGTTGAGTATTTTTCTACGCCGATGCTTAGAAAGATAACACATACTTACAAAACTATACTTTTTAAAATTTTCCAGAAAGTTTTTTTACTTTTCGTTCATTTTTTGATACAGTAAAAAATAGTACCAGCCGTTTCTATCTATCAGCTTTTATTTTCCTTATACAGCTTTTTGGATTTTTATGTAAGGGTAGTTGCACATTTACGCATTTAACACAGTGTTGATATCAGTTAAGATAAAATTATAGCGGTGTCTACATTAGGGAGACGTTGTTGAAACGATCCGGAGTGTTAATGCTTTATTTGTGGCGAATATGTTTTTAAAAATTATAGAAAATTAGTGACAGATTTCGTAAAAAACACGTTTACGGACCGTTTAAGTATGTAATTTAGACAAGCTATGGGTGCCTATAACTGTTTTCTGAAATTGTGTTGTTAGTTTGCGACAATGGACAAGTGGAAAAAGAAGTTCCTTGAAGTTCAAAATCCCCATAATCTGGCGAGAACCAAAAAACACCTTTATTATTGTTATTATTGCGTCGTTAATGTAAACGGCATTAATTCAAATAATAGTAGTAAATGAATTTATCCTGATTTACCCACCTGCTAAACAACCAACTTTGTTACCAATTCTAGCTCAAGAGCTTCTACTATCAGTTTTACTTTCGACATCTGCAGCAGCTTGTAGCCAAATGGAATCAGACGACATAATAGATGATGATAACCACAGAAAACTTAAAAACTGGAATATTTGATGGAGCACAAATGCTTCTGCTAGTTAATGATGTAAATTTTGTTAAAATAATGAATGAAAACGAGTCCAATACATGGAAATTATTTGTATCAGTAATGAAAAACTTTTTGGTACTACTAAAGCACCAAACTACCAAAACTTAGCCTACATACGTTGTACCTATTTCTGAATCATCTTGGTTGCAACATGACCGCAATCCTTCATTATTTCTAGTCTCAATTGGACCTGAAAATCTTGGCCATTTTAGTGATGAACAAGGACAAAGACTCCATCGAGAAATTCGCACCATGGAGAAACGAAGTTTGAAACAAGATCTACCATAAGCATCTCACACAAGAAAATCATTAAAAAGATAATTTTTGGTTGTTTCCCAATTATTATTATTTTTTTTACTTTTTATTTACAACTTCAAGCAACCAAATATGTACATAATAAACTTAAATTATTTATTTTTTCCCAAAATTAAATATTTTTTATATTAAAATACAGAAAATTAATACTTAATAAATTTTCTGTATTTTTCTACAAAATTATACATATGTACGCCATATCTCAAAAACTAAAGCTGATAGATGAAAACGATTTTTATATTTAGAATCAGAATTTCATACGTTTTCATAAAAGCTAAATAAATGTCTGGAAAAAATCTTTGTGGTACTACTAAGTAATACTTAAAAAGATACTTAAAAAAAGTACTTGTGTAAGTAATATAATCCTTCTCGCTGGGTGCTCAGCGGTCGGCTATCAGAATTTTCATCCGTTTTAGTTCGTGCAAATATTTTCATGACTAAGCTTGAAGAAAGTTATATCCTGATTACCGAACCATGAAAGTAGAATAATTCTGTGACTCAGAATATGCGTTCAAGAGCTATATACAAATATGTAGATTTTGATGCTTCCCTTGATCATAAGATTGGTTTGTTAACAGTGACTGGAAATCAAAAATGATATTAAGCTTTTAGCTGAAATATTGATTATGCTACGATTATGCTTAGAATAATCCACATTTTTAATGTTCCCGCTACAAAACCTCAGGCCTCCTCTCTTCGAGAGGGAATGGGCCGTAATCCACCATGCTTGCCCAGTGTTTGTTGGTGAATTGCCACATGTCTTCGAATTTTTTGGTTCTAGGATATGCCGGTTTCCTCACGATGTTTTCCTTTACCGTTTTGTGAACAGTGGTAATGAAATAAAATACACAAAGTAATGCACCTGGCTGAGTTTAAACCTAGGAGGAACAACTTGCAAGTCAAGGTTCTTACCACTGGGCCAGCAGCAATTTAACTATATTGTTTAAATCAAAACTTTCTAATTCTAAAGACGGGCCAGTACCTCACGGAACACGTTTTATAAGATTCCTGGCATATCTATGGGAAAATCTTTTTCGTAGTTGGGTTCTTGAGAGTATAAGCCACTTTCCTCTGTAATGGAAGGTCATTAGTCTGAGTCATAAAATAAATCTGTATGTGTGTGAGTTATTTGCACTTTATGAGCAGGATAAATATTTAACCTCTAAATACTTACTCGTATGTTTACATGTAACTGGATAGGTTGACTTATGTTTGCAAATGCTAACATGTCATAGTGAGGTGTAAAAATATAACGAAAATTATACACAACAATTTTTTTTTAGTGCAAATATTTAAAGGACTTATTAGAAAAGGTCTTGTTATTATTTAAGCTAAGTCTCAATAAATAATATTCATAATAAAAAGCAAAGTTATTAGCGTTTATTTATATCTCAAAATGTCATTTAATTTATGGAAATATTATATAGGTTATTAATTATAAATGAAAAAGTGCCGATCAAAATGGAAAAACACTACGCTTAGTATTTTTAGTAGCAATTGATTATAAGAATTTACCAATTATGACAAAACTCCGCGGATAACTTTGGGGTTTCGTTTTTTTTTTTTAGTTTTGACTACAATAATATGATAAGTAGTACTAATTAAAAAATAGGGATGTATAGAAAAAACATGACTTCTAGAGAGGCAACTCAGTAATTGTAATATTTGTTGATTTTCCAGACTAGTTGAAATTCTGATGTTTATAAACTATTGAACTACTTTCTTCAGTACTTCTAAGGAAGATATAAAACAACTTTAAAAATCTATTTGCAAATAATTATTTATCGGTCATTTTCATGCTACTACTCGTAATACTCGTATTATAAACGCGAAAGTTTGTATGTATGGGTGCTTGTTACTCTTTCTCGCAATAACGAATGGATTTCGATGAAACTTTGTACACATGTAGATCATCTCCCACGTACGTGGACGATGGACAGACCAGATCGAAGCCGCAACTATGTAAGTGCTTGGTTTACGAATGTACCCGGAAAGCTTCAGTCCGCGATGAATGGCGCCGTATTACGAGATCACTTATAGTGATTCACAGTGACGACCACGACCACTCTGGCAAGAGTGTAGTGACTGAGAAGAAGATCATATCCTGGAATAGCATATAGGATATTTTTTATTCTGGGAATGTGTTACCCTGTAAAAAAATCTATTATCACGCGGGCTAAGCCACGGGCAGCAGCTAGTTTATCATATAGATCTATATCAAAGGTTGACGAGCCCCTTTTCTCGTCATAAGTTAGAAACTCCGTTGACCAGTTTCTTCGTTTACAATGACCGGGGGCCGTACGACCTTGAAACCGGAAAATCGAGTTCAACGAATTAGCATTATGATAATAAACGGTCAATAGCCTGATGTCGCATGTTTACTTAAAAAACGTAATTTAGTTTACAAAGCATTTTAAATAAGACTACAGATAGTTGCCAGGTTATTATGCCTTTTGAGAATGGGATTTTTTGAGAATAGGACATTTTGCGAATAGGATGTTTCGCGAATAAGACATACGTTTTTACGGTGACATTTTGTAAATGGAACGTTTTGCGTTAGATCTCTGCGAACTATATGAGTTTATACAAATGGGAACTTTTGAGAATGGGACTTTGGGGAATAAGACATTTTGATAAATGATAAATGATATTTATTTTGTAAATAGGTTTAAAAAACACTTTTACACGTCAATTTTTTTTTCGTCATTTTATGCTAGATGAGGCCGGTGTTTCCTATCTGACTACCCTGAGAAGAAACACCGAAACAAACTCAGGGGTCAAGGTCTCTTTTAAAGTCCATACAGTAAATATGTAATGGTCAAATCACATGAGAACCATGCAGATTTGTCTGAGATGGTCTTTTGAAGAAAGAACCATACAGATTTGAGTGGACCTGTCCAATCAGTGTAAGCATTTGTCAGTATTCGAAAAGCTCAACTTAGGACTACTAAGGAGCTCCACGACTTGACGAACAATACCAAAGAAAGGACATTTGGGTAGGCCGCAGAAAACACTCAAATTGCCAGACATACGGTAAAATTACTGAAAAGAAAAGAAAAAGCAATCAACATAGTCCTCACATTTACAATAATATAAGCAAATTGATAATTTACAAAATATTTAGAAAAGTAAATATTTATGTCAAAGAAAAAAAAAATACTTTAAGTACTTAAAATGTATACATGTCATTTTGTAAAATAAAAATAATCTCCAATGTCAAATTGTAAAAAAACAAATAAAATAAAAGGAAAAAGCACATTTGAAAATAAAAATAATTAAAAAAAATACCTATAAGAAAAATAAAAATGACAACAGTTGTAGTAGGTACTGGAGCAGGTCAATCCCAAGCCTTTTCGTCCTGAATATAGTCTTTTACAGTGTAAAAAGCCTTTTGACAAAGTTTACGTTTTACAAATGATTTGAACTTATTAAGGCTTAGTTGTTGAATATGACTAGGAATATGATTAGAAATTTGAGAATTGGGCATTCGTTTTCTCGGTACCATTTTGTAAATGGAACATTCTACGTTAGATCCCGGCGAACTGACTGGCCTGTTGGTCTAGTGGCCCTGACTGCTATGCCACAGGTCGTGGGTTCGATTCCCTCCCAGGACAGATGTTTATGTGATGAGCATGATCATTTGTTCTATGTCTGGGTGTATTTAATCTATAATATGTATGTATTTAGAAATATATAAGAAACTTTTATCAGTTATCTAGTACCCATCACACAAGCTCTACTTAGCTTGGGACTAGACGGCGTTGTGTGATATTTGTGGAATAAAAAAATAAAAAAAAATTAATAATTATGAGTTTATATGAATAACACCGTTTGAGAATAGGACTTTTTGAGAATATAACCTTTTGAGAATTGGACATTTTGCGTATAGGATAGGTATTTCCATGGTGGCATTTTGCAAATGGTACATACATTCTGCGTGGAAAGTCCTACAATCATTCTTTATTTGAAATGACGTTACAAGACATTCGGGATATCAGATGAATTACATCATATTGCCATAAAATACATCTACCTAAATACATTTTATTTATCACATAATATGTATCTGATTTTGTCCAGTTTTTTAATTAAAATTTTCGGCAAATTATCATGCATTACGAAGTTAGTGTGATGAGTTAATTATATCCTCTTCAATAATTATATAACTTATTTGAATACCTACCAGTTACTAACAGTTGGAAAGTTTAATTTAAGCATTGACTGAAATAATGTTAAGCTTTTTATGTAAGTAGAAAACAAAATGATTCAAAAATACTATTACATAACTTTGAAAAATCGTAAGTTAACATTAACTTTCGTAATATTTTATCATTACTGTATTTTTCGTAATTTGTTATTGTGACTCGAGAAATTCTATATTATTTTCCATTTGTAAAGGTAGCCTTTGTAACATAAAATTAGTATGGAGACTGCGTTAATGACCTGCACGTAACGAAAAGAATAATTAACACACATAAGATGAAACTTAATAGAAGTGTATTGTTGAAAGTGTGATATACGGATTCATGTTTTCTTGGTAAAACAAGAAGTGGTCAATAAACAACAAAAATCTTATAAAAGGAAGATAAAAAAATAATCATACAAATATAAAATATCGTCAGTAAATAAATTCTCGTTTAACTGAATAACAGAACCATTCATTTCAAAATCGCAAAGCTTCATAATAAAGCTTAATATTCACAACGCACAACCATCAGCCAAAGCATAAACAGTTAACGATAAACTAATTCCCATCAAAACAATAACAAATGAAAAACGCAATGAACTTTCGCACTACACTAACCTACTCTTAACTAGTCCAATTAAAACCCCACCTACTTAAACCACCAAAACATTTGCGAACACATCCCAAGTTCATGACCTCTGCAATGACCGCACCAACCTTTCGTTATGAAACCTGGACGACACTTTTACTGGCAGGCTGAGAAAGTCCAATTCGGTGGTTGCCACACTTGAGGGAGGCTATATAGGAGCGTCGCGACTGCCGGCGCGCAGACGTAGCTAACTCTCACAATGAGACGGTCGGTAGTCTTGCTCTTAATCGCGGCCGCTCACGCGCTTCCCGCCCAAGACAACGGACACACAGACAACGACATAGACGGATTAACAGACTGCCTCAAAAAGGAATCAACAACATGCCTCAAATACAAATTCTTCTCGTTCGTCGACAAGATGATTGGACAAAAAGAATCTTTTTCCCTCACCGATGGAGTCACCGTCGTCAAATCCGGTGATGTACCGACCGACACTGGAGCGCCAAGAGCTTTAGATCCTGTTTCGCGGTTGAAGAACTACTTCGAGACGCATTCCTTAAGAGTAGAAGTGAAAGGTTCTGATGTGATTGACGCGGTTTCAAGTGCTGGGCGCGCGTTTGAAGATACAGTGTCATCATTTACTGAAGATAATGAAATTAGTGAAGGACGTGGGAAGAAGAAGAAAGCAGCGAAGATTCTTGGACCTTTGATTGCAGCAGTGGCTTTGAAGTTGATGGCGTTGATGCCGCTAGCAATTGGAGCGATAGCATTGATAGCAGGAAAGGCGTTGCTGATCGGAAAGCTTGCCCTAGTTTTGTCTGCGATAATAGGATTAAAGAAGTTACTGTCTCAACAGAAGCATGTGACTTATGAAGTGATTGCTCATCCTCATCATACATCGAGTCATGATTACAGTAGTGGAGGGACGAGTGGATATGGGGGTGACTCAGGCGGATCGTACAGTAGCAGCGGGAGCGGAGGCGGTGGCGGTGGCGGTGGTCACGGTGGCGGCGGATGGGGTCGCTCGATCGAAGCTCAAAACTTAGCGTATTCCGCGCAGAAACCTTAGCGACCCGGTTCCGTGGCCCCTTTTCCACTGATTTCTCCGATCTTCAATGTATTTAAGTATTATTTATCTTGTACGGATGTGTGTGTGCCTGTTATTTATTATTGTGTGATATATTCTTTAATTTATCAACGTCATGCCATGACTCGCAATTTGATAGTTATTGACGTTTTATTTCTTAGTCACTTCAAGTCATATTGTTATTTTATGTTTTTCTGTATTCTTTTTTTCTATTTATTTGTTTTAATATTCTTTGTTTCTTATGTTAGTGTTTAGTTGTTAATGTATATTTTTATTTAAAACTCAGTACCTGGCTTTAATATTTTTAAGTAATAATAATTATTTAAGACTGTGTATGTATTTAGTTATTTATGTATATTTTCCCCACGAGTATGTTAGTATCAAAGTTGTATTTATTTGATATGTATTGTTATGTAGCGAATTCTTCCTAAATACTCATAATTTAAATATTATCGTTGTAATAATGTAATTAACGATACAAAGATGTTTAATTGTTATTATTATTACAAATAAAAATATGCAATTTTGTTCTGTGTTTCATTGAGATTAGAGAGAACAATTACTTTACCTTTTCCTGCCAATTCACAAGTATCTTAAGCATAAAAATTAAACATTGTTTTAGAAAAATACCTTCTAATAAAGCTGCCATAAGCTTCAAAGCTGCACTTTTAAAAATGGAATACTTACATTACATTTTCTTCCTTACAATTATGAAGGTACCAAAACAGTAGGTTACTGTGATCACGTTTTCAACCCAGACAACGAACCTGGCAAACGGGCTTAAAAGCTGCTCTACTTTGCAACCATAATTTAATTCAATATTGTTTTGTTCTAATAAACAATCTAAAACTGCACTCCCAAGTAAATTCTAACTATACATTAATGCTAGATATAATAATAATAAATAATTCGAGCATTTCTTAACTTGCCATTAATGGATATATTCCACCGACGCCTGATAGAATTATGAGTTTTATCTTATTTATTTTCTAAAAGATCCTTTCAGTGGTATCAAAAAGCAGATCTATCCGATGTATCTATCCTCCAGGGCATCATCCACTGGTGTGTCAATTTTCGTCCAAATCTGTTGATCGTGAAGTAGTAACAAACATACGAGTGTACATATAAATACAAACCTTCGTCTTTTAAAGATTATAGTGCGATTGATGAGATTACGTACAAATAATTTCATCTTCTTCATAGAAACATAACAGATTTCATAACATTGGCAGCAGGTTCATAACCTAGACCAAAATTTTGGAAACCAGGTCCAGTGACATAACTAGCAAATGGTAACTTTTTCCTATTGTGTCACTAACAAAATACTTTTGCAATCTGGATGGAGCAAGAGAGTATCAAACTAAAATCTCTTCAGTTGCTCTTTGCGTTCCAGGGCTGGGAAACCCATTTCCATAAATCTCTGAGCATTCAGGAAAAAGAACTAGGTTGTTACCTTGATGACTTAAGTCTCTTAAGATCTAAGTTTGTCACTTTGAAAGAATTCAATGTAAATTACGCAACTCAAATATTGCCATTTACAATCACAAAATTTTATTTCGATGCTCTCACACTAGATTGCCATCGTATTATAATTTACTAGCTTCTGCCACGTTTCACATGCGTGAAATTAAGTTTCTCTATCCAATCTTTGGACCCTCTTTTCATCCCCTTAAGGAGTTGAATTTTAGATAAAACTTACTCACTCTTTGTATATACTAAAAAGGAACCTTTCTACAAAATTTCAGCATTCTAGGTACAAGAGTTTTTGGGCTTGCGGACAGTAAGCAATGGGTAGCTCGCTGTCCGGCCGTCCGGTAACTGTCCAGACCAAGCCCAAGTCGTCGATGGCGCGCGCTGTTCCCGCGCGCCTCAAGGAGTTGTCAGCAACAGCAGGGGCCCAGCCGGGTCGAAGCCTACTGGGGCCAGGGTTATCCGAAAGGGCGCTCGAGCCTCGGTATGAAGGCTTGAAGGAACGGTATGGGTTTTTAAGTCAGTAAGAGTCTGACACTATCTCCCGCTCCGCCCAAGAGCGGGGGTTGTCATAGGATGATTTTTCCCATCGGAAAAAAAAGCTACAAGAGTTTTGCTTGGGCATAATTGAGTTAATGAGTGTGTCAAGACTGCCTTTATATATATCGTGGCTAGATCTTAAAATTGATCACTTCATGATATAGCTAACTAAGACTGACCAGACCATTGAAATGTTAACGTTTGATGATATGTCAATCCTTTTTTGGCCATATCATTGATGTAGGATTTCTTTGATATTAAAAGGTCTAAAGAAAGTGGGCCTAAGTAGATCTTATCGATATGGCATATAGGTCATGTCTAGACTGTGGAGTGGGTCATATGTATGATCCAGTCCACGTACAAGAGAAAAATTTAAAGTGTACTGGACTCAGGATATTACCTACGTGTCATTACCTACATTGCATTTTGCAACAAAGTTGTTGCCATAACTTTTCTATCTCTATCTCAAATGTTACCTTACCCCTAATGATAGCTCTACTTAAATTGTAATGGCCACATAAAGGAAATATAAATTATACTCATAAATAATGTACACATAAGTCATATGTATGACTGTACATCAGTTTCTCGTTAGGAAGGGAGATCGGACATAAGACAAATCTAGATATAGTAAGATGTATGTCACTTTGACGGTATAAAAAATATGTGTTGCTTTCAAGTTATGCAAAAAGAGATTTCATATCATTCTAAAAAATACATCATTGAAAAAAAAACAACAGGCAAAAACTTGAGTGCCACTTTTACAAAACTGGTATTAAAAAGTTATGATTAAAAAAATGAGAAATGTAATAAAAAATGTAATAGAAACTAATAATTATAATATTTCAATATTACCAATGGTTTGGAGATCAAAAATTAAATTATGTGTTTGAATTGACTAATATAACTACAGAGACTGTAATTTAGTTTTTTTTGTGTTTTTGATTGCGGGTATGTTACGCTGTTAAATAGATGGATGAAAAAAGATTGCATGTAGCCGAGAAGAGAATGTTGAGATGGATGTGTGGAGTAACGAGAATAAATAGAGAAAATTAGAGGGCACTGCTGTGCCCCCCTCAAGGTAAGTAAAAAAGTGGCACGGCCGTAACATTCTTTTCTCGAAACAGTTCAGGCCATTTTCGATCAGCTATAACTTGGTTGTGTATAAAACTAGAACCCTGAATTTTCAATAACCAAGCAGACATTGCATAAACACGGTATATTTAAAAATTCATTCAATTTGAACTTGTAGTTCAAGAATTATAAGTGGTCAAAGTTTCTTAATTTTGTCATTCACTGACTGACCGATCATCAAAAGTCTAAGGCACTTCCAGCAAACATAGAAACTTTAAATTTTGAATACAATTAGTGCGCAGTGTACAAATCAATGAAAAACTAGAACATTTTGTAATGTCGGTAAGTACAGTTTCCTAGATACCCAAACTGTGTATCCTATATAAATATAGGATTACAAAGTTACATTCACAGTGAATGACAATCTAATACGTATTACTTGTGATATACATGCGATTGTCAAGTCCGATGCAAGCGGAGTCGCCAGCACCAATTAGTATATTATAAAAAAGTCTTTAAACTTACAATTACTGTACTGACTACTTGTGGAAGTTTCGAATTTAAATTACAATGATTTATTTACACATATATACAGGCTACTCGTGGTTTAAAATTTCACTTTAATTTCATTCAAACTTGAGGAATTCTCACCACACGCATGGGAACTCTGAGAGTTTATTCAAATTACAAAGTAATTAGTTTTATCAAGTATTCATCATTGTTAGAATAATCTACAAAATTTTAGTATCCCTTCCATTCATTCATTTTTTTCTCACAATTATTTTAGAATTAAAGACGAATTCAAAATTAAACTTGGTGGTTCCGAACGTCCGAAAGGAAATTTACGAACAAGACAAACAAATAATAAATTACTCAAAGTAAAGATACTTTGCTTCCCACATAATATTTACAAAGAAAATACTATTGTTGGTAACTCGTAATGAGTTACCAGTTACTACCAATAGTAGCCTTTTACTGTTTACAGTTCAACACCACTGGATTTGTGTATGAAAGTCTGATGAACTAAAATATGAAAAAATTTTAAAAGCCATAGAACAAAAGTTGTCGTTTCTATCCATCCATCTATAGCAGCCCCTTTATATCCGATTTTGGACGTAGGCCTCTTCCAATCTTCTCCACTCCTGATGGTCTTGGGCAATCAAAAGTTGTCGTTTATGATGTTAGTAACCTTGAAATTACCAGTATTTTACAAATAACCCTTTATACGTCACGAAATTAAAGAGCTATCATAGACCTTTACTTGAACAGTTAACAGGGCCTGTGGTTCAAAATGGAAGGTGGGACATGATCTGCGGAGAGACGCCGTACAAATACAGAAGAAGAACCATTCAATTTTACCATGCATTATTTACCATACTTTTTAACCGACTTAAAAAAAGAGGAGGTTAAAATTAACAGACTTACAAATGAAAGAGGTTTTATGTATGTTCGGCTGTACATATGTATTTTTTTTTGTTGTTTTTTTTTAAATTATTGTACAAAAATAGATACAGGAAAATATTTAACTGTAGAGGGTATCGTTTACAGATAAGTATTTATTTTATGTTCTCACACACGGAGATAATGCGCTATAATAATCTCCTTGAACAAATAATATTACGTGTTAACTTTAATTGACATGGTCCAAGTGATGAGATTTCAGTAATGATGTTTAAATTAGTTTGTAGGTACATTTGTGTGAGATCGTTTACATAATGGTTATTATTTTTATAAATCTGGTTTGTCGGTGTCTGACACCTTTTCTCATTAATTATATTCTGTTAAATCGAAAATTATATAATTGAAATTCAAATGCTGTTCTTTTCCCCAATGCAACAATCTGGGCAAAATAATTACTCACAAATAAACAGTTATCATTCATTCATACAGTATACGGTTTTTTCCTAATTACTCACTTGACTTATATACTACAAGAATTATTAACTACATGTAATATTGGCAAAAAAGATATTCATTGCTACAAAACCGTAGCTATCAGAAATCAAAAACGTTTATCTAGAATAAACCAATTATAAGCACTTTTGAATTGTCAAAATGTCATTCAGTCAAAAAAAAAAAAATGTAGCTGGTACGAATAATACAATAATGTAGCTAACGTAGTATGCATACTTATAGTCAGGTCATAGTACAGTGCAGTGTACATTCACTTCACTAGGATTTTTATAAGATATAGAGTTTTTTAAATACTAACCTACATAGGTTAGCATATACACTACGTGTGTATATGCAAACCTATGTATTTTTATTCAAATAGGAAAGCCACTTACACTTTGACAAATGATCTTAGAAACTTAAGGCCCTGGCTCGTAGGCATGCTTTATAAATATAACAAGCCGCTTGGTGGACGAGGTGATTTAGTCTAATGGCTGCGGTGAGCGAATGAATTCATAACACTTCTGTGGTTTTAGTGGTCGGTGCTTTAGGCCTCTTTATTATAGTTAAGATATAATATTTGTACAATGTAGTGGGTTTGTATATATAACTAAGTTCTGTCAGTAGTTTCACTCACGAAAAAGTAGTTTCTCCGTACAAAACAAACTTCAGACTCCCGTTACATCACCCTTTGGGCTGAATTTTGAAAAGTTAATTTTTAGTGTTTGCCAACGTCATTTAAGGACGTCTTGCGCAATATTTCAAGTTCCTAATCCCAGTAGTTTTGACGGTGCATTGATATATCAGTCAGTTAGTTTCTGTATTAGCAGATTAGGTATTGTCAAAAAAAATATGATTAGGTTAACTACTTTTAAAATAAGTATAATATTTTATGTCAAGAGTAAAAAAAAATATATCCAAAATATTAACTTCAGCACCTCCAAACCAGACGAGCAAAATTAATAAGTGCAAAAAAACAAAGACACTCACACACACAGCCATGACATTTCAAGGACAGTAATTGTGATCGCTGCCTCTTATGGCTTACCCGCTACCTCCTACAACATCTACCACACAGCTTTCCTTATATCCAGGTCGGACATTTGCCCCTAACAGAGAAAGGTGTACTGACTACGGTGAAATCACTCATCGCGCACGTTCGTATTGCGATAAAAGTAAAATTTTGCTTGTATCATCTTGTTCGTAATGTTTTATGAAGGTACTAACATAGGTCGTTACGATAATAATTGCAGTGAGACAAAAGTTAGTTCCGGGTATAAAGCTTGACCGCTCGTTGAAAACTGCACTGAAATGAAAAGTAATTATTTTATTTATTTTCTGTTCTATGCATTTTAAATAGATGACAGAGATCAAGCACAAAGGGTTGCGTAGCATCTACATGTTGCCATTGATGCATCCACCTCTTGCTTTATTAATATCGAGCAAACAAATTACGATCATTGTATAGGATACTCACTGAAATATTTATTTTATTCGGTTTTTAGTATTTGTTGTTACAGCGGCATACAAAATACATCATCTCAGAAAATTAATTGGTTAGCTATTACGGTTCATGAGACTCAGCCTAATGACAGACAAACGGACTGTGGAATGATAGCAATAGGGTCTCTTTTTTACCTTTTTGGTACAGAACCTTAAAAATAAACTGACTGACTAGTTGACTGGTAGAGAATGCCTTGTGGCATTAAGTCCGCCTATGTACCACTATTGTACATGAAATTTAAATAAATAAATAAATAAATGATTTTTTTTATCTCTTTGTAGTAGTATTTCTTTTCGTCAAATCCGTTCCATCTTCGGACCATCAGACATGCGGCGATGCGCCACCGGTATATGGTCGATTTCTCTGGGTGACATATACATAAAACGTTTTGGGAACATATTAATTGTGCACATAGTTAAGAAGTGAAATTCCCTGTTAGACTATAATTCCTGATCGTTTCAAACTGGGGAATACCCCCAGGCTAAAGCTATACAAGTAAGTCAAGAGTGAATAGTTAACTTTTACGCAAGCGTGTTTCATTGTCGACTATATCGTCGCTTTTCATCAGGTGAGATAGTGGTCAAGCTTTACGATACAGTTTGTGAAATCAATAACTTATAACATTCTTCTTTTAACTTTATCATTATCTTCAACTTCATTAATAGCATTGTTCTCAAACAGAAGATGGGTTGCTTCTTAATATTACCGTAGTCAAGTGTAAAATATAAGATTTAGTTTATCATCATCATTGACAACGTTGTTTCTTCTGTTAAATGTAGGCTCCTTTATTAACCGACTTCGAAAATGAAGAAGTTCTATGTTCGGCTGAATGTATGTTTCGTTTTTTATAAATTGACCGAGATATCAGTGAACGTATGTTCACTGATATCTCGGTCAATTGAGGACTGATTTCGAAAATTATTTTTTTTTTTATTGAAAGGTTAGGTATGCTTCCAAGTTGGTCCCATAGAAATATTGTTATGATCTATCTGATCATGAACTTCGAAGATATGGGACAGAACTCCTCATAGGATCACAGCAGAACTGTCGTAACAAGTAAAATTGCTTTGTTTATACGGGTAGTCGTTAAAAAACACTGAAAAGTACAAAATAACTTTAATTTCGGAAGTCGTTGTTAAATAACGAAGAGACAAAACTATCTATTATAGAAATACTGACTTCCGAAATTAAAGTTATTTTGTACTTTTCAGTGTTTTTTAACATTGAAGTCGGTTTAATTATTTTTTTTAAATTTTTGTTATGTCAAGCTATCCAGCATACCGGTCCATACATACCGACCAAGTTCACTATCTTTTACAGTTTGTTTACCTATCGAGCTGTGATTGTACTTTTGCACTAAGCTTACTTATACGCCCGCATAGATCTTCTTATTGCTTCATGCTTTCCTAGTCTTTGTTATTTGTTTCCGGCTCAATTTACTGACTTAACCTTTTCTCAATGTTGGAATTGGTTTCTAGTCTAACCGAATGTAGCTGGACAGATATGTTACGGCCCGAGTCGTCGACGGTGCGTAGTGTTTCACGCGATCCTCAAGGAGATGTCAGCAAAACCGTAGGGGACCAGCAGGGTTGAAGCCTACTGGGGCCATAGGTCCGCTTCTGAAGGGAAAACCCAGGGCCTTGGAACGCAAGGCAAAAAAAAGACATAAGAGTGGGATTTACTTAGTAAAAGTCTGACATGAAAACAATTCGAGAAGTCATTGGATGATATCAACCTGAAAAAAAAAATTGATCGCTTAAGAAAGAGAAACGTATCCATCATTTGTACTTAATTATGATACATTAATTTCTAAAAAAAAACCATAAGTTAAGTGCTTTTGTTATGATCATGTTTAAAAACTTTCTCCGTGTAAAGTGTGTGGACTGTGCATTACCGTAGTTAATTAAATGATAATTAGAGATTAAGAGGAAAAACGGAGCACTTAACTTTTTAGTTGTAATAGTTTGTTATGATGATGGGTCAATTAGTGTATGTGCTGTGACTTGAGTGATAGTTTATAATTTTGACATGATATCATCTGTTCTCATTGCCTTTTTTTATATAAATTATCATTTATGGTTCCGTACCTCAAAACAAAAAAAACGTAACCCATGTAGTGTCACTTTGTTGTTCGTCTGTCTATATGTTTATCAAGATCCTCTAATTTTACTCTCAGGTCTGCAGTCCCTTGAAGCTGTGAATAAATAAAAATTTTGAGTTAACGAGAAAAAAAAAGATAATTCGGTTTATGTGGCAAATACGTTCATTTCGACACTCAAAGAAATTAAAATTCATACGGCATAAAGCAAGGTCTTGTAGCACAAGTATTGGAATATATCTGAAAACTGTAAATTTGTTGTTACGTCACAGTTTTTTTTTTTCACGATTCGGAAAATCTTCCAAGACTCTATTCCTGAATTGAATTAGTTATATAGCTAAGTTTGTACGGTACCCTCTAGGAGCAGTTTTATTTTTAAAACAGGTTTCTTCTGCATAGGTAAAAACTCATTATTATTTAGTAACTAGTTGACTGAGCAAATGTTGTTCTGCCGTATAAATTATTTAAAAAAAATGTGGTTTAGAGTTAGCAGAGTAAGAAGATCTATGAGCCTACGACCTATTCTCAGATCTACTAAATATGCATAAAACATTTTCGGTCAAGCCGTTTCGTAGGAATTCGATAACAAAAGCAATGACACGAGATTTTTATATGTTAGATAATTAAAGAGGTGTGGGTACATTAAGCCCCAATAATAACAGATATTTATCAACAAGACCCAATCTTTCTAATAAATTGTTGGATACGACTATTATAGAGAGAAAATACCTGATATTTGCAAACTAGGTTGGAAAAGCAGGAACTAGCCGGTTGTAAACAAGTTCTGTGCATGTAGGAAAAACGGACGAGACATACAGAGAAATTATATTCGTAAAGGTGCTCCCTCACTGGGAGCATTTGCGTGTAATGTAATATTATAGGTTCGAGCATTACATTACAATAGTACGAGGGGTGTTCAAAAAGTAGTAATGGGGGGTACTTGATAAAAAAATTATTGTCACGGAAAGATTGGGTCTTTGCCATAATACCCTTAAATAATTAGTTTTCTATCTTGTCTGTGTCAGTTAAATTAATTATTTGTTTGTGACGTGTCGATAGCTCTCGCTAAAAATTGATAAAATTGAAATCCGTGCGGTGATAAAATACTTTTGCTTGAAAAATTTTACTATAGAACAAATTTTTAAAGATTTACTTGAGACACTGTGGAATATTAAGGAGCAGACCTCCTTCATATTCCACAGTGGCTCGGTGGTGTGCAGAGTTTAAACGTGGTAGAACATCGGTTGAAGATGACCCACGCTCGGGCCGCCTAGGGAATACACTAGTGATTCCTACCTATTTCCGTGTTTGAAAGAACACTTGAGAGGCACAAAATTTGAAGTTGACGAAGAAGTGAAGGCCGCCGTAAACGATTTTTTAAGTACTCAAGATGAAGATTTTTTTAAAAGGGAATTTTTGCTCTAGAAAAAAGATTTGCTAAATGTATTGACCTAAAAGGTGATTACGTCGAAAAATAAAATAATATTAAATAAATTCATTTTCTAACATAGCTATTCTCATTACTTTTTGAACGCCTTAGTACCTCCCTGACTGACGAGCATTCGCGTGTAATGTAATATTATAGATTCGACTTTGAGCATTAGCTTTTAGTTGATTTCATAATGTCAGACGAAGCGGATTGATTTATGGCAAATTGATGTTACAAGTTGAATCAAGATATTATTCATTACAAGGTGTGCATTGCCATGCCCGGTTCTCCTCCTTCGCTGATGTAATGCTCAAATCTGTAATGTTGCATTACACGCGAATGCTCCCAGTGAGGGAGCACCTTAATATGTTTATGGGGAGGGCAGATGTTTAGATCGTTGTTAAAAGTCATACTTCTATAATAGTGACTGGCCTATTGGTCTTGTGGTTAGTGGCTCTAACTGCTTTGCCGAAGGTCGTAGGTTCGACTCCCACCCAGAACAAATGTTTGTGTGATGAGCGCGATCATAATTTAATCTGTGTCTGGATGTAATTTATTTATAATATATATTTATTTAGAAATATATAAGTACTATGTATATCAGTAGTCTAAAACTCATAACATAAGCTCTGTTTAGCTTGAGAATAGACGGCATTGTGTGATAGTTGTCGAATATTGTTATTATTATGACTTACGAATTACTTATAAATTCACGGCTATTTACAAGCTTTTATTTAGTTCCATCTGTCCCGATATTTGTTTGTCTGTAATTAAAACTTGCAAAATAAATTTAATCCATTTTCCTGTTAACGATTGAAATTTTGCATGCATGTGTAAATTAGATGACAATGCAAAATTATGATGACATGGAGCTGATCTGATGATGGAACTGGAAGGTGACCATAGAAATTAAGTACTTACCTAGTTAAACGACCCCATTAAGTTTGGACACTTTTGATCCGAGACAGAGACATCTTGATGAGTACTCTGGTGCTAGATGATAACCAGGGTCTGATGATGAAGCTAAAAGATGGTCATCGGAACTCAGTAAT
Organism: Mythimna ferrago; assembly: GCA_910589285.2. Lineage (NCBI taxonomy): Eukaryota > Metazoa > Arthropoda > Insecta > Lepidoptera > Noctuidae > Mythimna > Mythimna ferrago. The sequence goes on along the minus strand of OU342694.1, from coordinate 16,889,892 downwards.
AAGCGCAATATGACAACCCTATCGTGTTTGAGATTTTTGTAATGGTTTTGGTGAGAACTAATCATATACTTAGGTATAATATATATCGCGCTATAAAATTGTTTGCTATGAAAAAAAAATGTTTTAATTGAAAAATTGTTTTATTCTGTGGCAGTGGACAGGAGCTACAGAATGCGATCTGCTATGATCCTTATCTACTGTCATGCATGGCAAGGAGAACCAAGGCATGGTACTGGGCAGGACACATTGCTCGCAGAACAGATGGCCGTTGGGGCCGAAAGGTTCTGGAGTGGTGACCATGTATTTTTTTTTCGCGGTGGTAAAATCATCTAATGACATCCTCCACTCTTGGGCGGAGTGGAAGATAGTGTCAGACTTTTACTGAATAAAAACTCACTCCTGTTCCTTCATTGCCTTTCGTACCGGGGCTGAGCTATCTGTCGAACTAACCCTGGCCCCAGTAGGCACCGATCACCTGGTGAAGGTTGCGGGAATCCGATAGATGTGGGACGCACAGGATCGTTCATTGTGTCAACATTTGGAGAGACCTATGTCTAATAGTGGACGTCTATCGGCTGAGCAGCCCGTTTTATTTGTGATAGCATTCAAAGTTAATTTCCAAATCAATCATCCTGCAAGCACATAATGAGCAAGCAGATAATACCTAATTACTTGTTAAAAAGCTGCATTACTACTTAACACAGTCACACATCGATAAGTATAAGATTCCAAATATCCATTGAACAAAGTAACCGCAAAGCTAAATAGCGTAACAAACTAACTAAAATAATGATGTTCCATTCCAAAAAACAAAACGAGAAACTATTAAATAACGAAACTTACCTCACAGCATAAAATAAGACGACATTCAGAATAAACGACGACACGGTAACCGAGTTTTGTAAAGCAAATAAAACAAAAAAACAACGCCATCTATTCGTCGACGGTTGCAACAAAAAGGCGATCTGTATCATGGCCGACTATTTCATTCAATGTTGCGCCCGCGCGTAACCTTGATAAACCGTGTTTTATGAATGAAAATGTGGTTTGTTGATAAAATAAGATATTATTATGATTATTATATGTAAAAAGAATATAAAGTAGCTTGTATATTTATTGTTTATCCGTTGATTTTTTGCTGTCGGCTGATTTAATTTATATTGCTTTTGTAAGTAGTGATTGTTTTGGCTGAATCATATAGGGCGCAAAAGAGTAATTGATGCTATTCAACCTTATTATATGCGCAAAATCGGTTTCATTACATTATTGTTCAGGTGCCTACGTAGTAAGCTTTATTATAAGCATCCAACAGGTCTAACCATTCATAAAAACCATCATGAAATGAAACTAAGTAAGTAGGTAGGTAGGTAATAAAAATACAAAAATTGTGTTACTACACACACTGATTCATAAAACATGCACAAAAACTAACAAAAGTGCATCAATCAAGTAAAAAAGGAACAAATCAAATTAATTCACAGTGAGTTCGTCGACTCATGATTGCGCTCGCGCTGCGGCGGAACCTTGAACTTTTGTTCTCTTTGCGAACTCGTAGATGTAAACAAACATGGCCGTGAAAATAGTTCTATAGAGTGATAAGAGATGGCGCTGTTCTAAAAATATTTAGCAATATAAATAAAATATTTTATAGAAGAAATATTTTTTATAACAAATATCTTATGTCTACAGAAATCTCTGAATGCTTCTGATTTTTATATTATAACCTTCTGCTTTGATTTTTTAAAGTACGGTTAGAAGTGGTGAAACGACTAGGCACTCCAAAAGAAAGTCTTTCTTTTAAAATAATATTCGCTATTTTTACTAGATGGCATTGTTTTCATTTTTTTTTTAAAGTTCTGTAATTCAAAAATGGATAGGGTGAGTCTGCAGAAATTAACGTTTTTCTGTAGACTAGCTTCTGGCAGTGGCTTCTCCCACGTGAAATTCAAAATGTATCCCAAGAAAAAATCACCTGAGATATAGTATTTCCTATTTCAGGATATTATGTCTGCCTCAATTCATTCAAATTCGTTCAGCCAATACGGTGCGAAAGCGTAACACAGAAACCAATTGACATTGAAACAAACTCAGGAGTCAAAGTCTCCTTTAAAGTCGATAGGTAGATAAAGCTAATATAATATGTTCAAATAATATGAGAACCGTGCAGGTGCAAATATATCTCTATAGATACTATCTTGCACATCCTATTTATTTATAACTTTCGTTTTGGTTTACAATAAAGAATTAAGAATCAGGTTTTTTTTTTAAGGTGGATAATAATTCAATGACTTCACTATTGAGAACTGCATTATTGAAACAGCATTATTGAAAAAGAGTGTCATGTATAGGCTCCTATAATATATTTATAATCATGTAGGTCCCAAAAATGATTAAAGAACAACCATTAATAAGATTTAAGAAGTACCTTACAGAATTACCTACTAGTAAAAAATGTTATCATTTTGTATCAGGTTTCTTAAAATAATGAACAGTCTTAATTTAATATTTGTATGTAGGTAGTATTAAGTAATGACATAGCTTTAAGTAAATAGAATAATTGTAGTGCCTAGTTAGTAATTCATAATTCTAACTCATAATTCAGTAAATTTTGCATGCAATGAGGCAAAATGTTTAAAGATTCCAACATATTATAATATCAATATTATTATGTATAAATCTATTTACCTATCTCCCGTTCTAGGGCAAAGCAGGAAAGCATGTCAGACTTTTACTGACTAAAAACACACCTATGTTTCTTCTTTGCCTAGCATTTTAGGACCCCGGGTTTCCCTTTCGGAAATCAACCCATGGCCCCAGTAGGCTCTCGATCATGATCTCTTTGAGGTGCGCGTTGAAGATTACGCGCCGTCGAAGACTCGTGCTCGTTCAAGACGGCTACTGGACAGCCGGACGACGAACTACCCATTGCTTGTCATTCTCAAGTTCACGCCTACTGTGGCTGGAAATCGGAGTCGGAGTCCCGGTGGCTGGGTCGTGTGGACGTCCGTTCCCTCAGGCATTACTGCTTCGCGAGAGGATCATTATGCAGATTTGTGTTGTTCTTTCAAAACAGCTAGTAGTAGTGTCTAGTAGTATCGAACGGTTCGGTAGCCATTAGCTTTTATACTACTTAGCAACAGCTGGCTACTGAGGTGAGTCGATTGAGAAGCGGGCTAAGAGGATCACTTTGCACACGTCGAGTTGAAGCTTCAAAGTTTTGAGCATCGACGCCAAGTTGCTAGCCTATCGGTTTTCTGTCGGTTGCATTTCAGGGAATATGCGTGAGAATTGCATAATTTAACTCCGCCAAGCCCGTTTTATCATCGGACCACCAAATGGTGGTGCACCACCGATAAATGGTGGACATCTCTCCTATACACACAAAACGTTTTGGGAACACATCAACAGTGCGTACAGGTTAAGGAGTGGAATTCCTTACCGGAGTCTATATCTCCTGATACTTACAACCTAATAGTCAATAGTGAAAAGCTTCTTTTAGGCAAGCGTGCTTCTTCGCCGACCACATCATCGTTTTCCAATAGGTGAGATAGTTGTCCAGCGCTAGCCTATCAATATGCGGCGGAGACCTCTCGCGCCGGGCCTTGGTTGAGGCCATGGTCCGGAGCGAGGAGGAGTGGCAGGCGGTCGCCGACTTCTGCGAAGCAGTAATGCTCGCAAAGGAGGAGGCCGAACGCATCAGGCAACGGCGTTATCGCCGCCGCCGCCGCCGCCGCCGGGATTCTGATCCCGATTTCCGGCCACCGTAGGCGCGGGCTTGCGGTCAGTGAGCAATGGGTGGCTCGCTGTCCGGCCGTCCGGTAACTGTCCGGACCAAGCCCAAGTCGCCGACGGCGCGCACTGTTCTCGCGCGCCTCAAGGAGTGGTCAGCAACAGCCGGGTCGAAAGGGCGCTCGAGCCCCGGTATGAAGGCTAGAAGGAACCACCCCGTTCCTTCTCTTCTTCTTCTTCGTCTTTTAGTCAGTAAGAGTCTGACACTATCTTCCGCTCCGCCCAAGAGCGGGTGATGTCAATGCATGATTTTTTCCCACCATAAAAAAAAACCTATCAATATAAAAAGTCAGTACTTTTTACACTTACTACTTGGTACCAGTAATATATATAGGATAATTTTCGTATTTGCCCTAATTTTATGTCCAACCAACTAGCACTAGTAGGTCACTATGTCTTAAACTGTCGTTTGATAGGCCCTAAGAAATTTAATATTATATTACAAACGAGAATCATTTTTTAATCGAAAGTGAAGAACCGTTAGATCATAAATCGTGTTCGATGATCCGAAAATTAATGGTTCTACATTAGTGTTGACGTTTCAGAGACTTGTTTATGATATTTTAATAAATGAGCGTATTTTTTCATTATTTTTTTTGTTGTCTTTGAATAACAAAAATTACCAATCAGCAATCTTAGAATGATATTTATCATAAAAGCTTAACCATCAGTTTATCCAAGGAGTATCCTGTTGCCCAGTGATCAGATTATGGAAGTCTGCTAGGCAGTCGCTGCATATAAAACCTGGGTGTTCAGCCGCAACCACTTAGACAGGAAGCCGACTCCAAATTAGTTGAAAAACAGCTAGGAAGATGAATTTCAAGAGCAGGACTGATCAGAGGGACGTATACTTGACACTTGACTTAGTGAATTTGGCTTGGAACTATTTATTTTTTTACCCTAAAGGATCCTTATGTTTTTGAACCTAAGCTACTCCGACTAGATGTAGCGACATCTTTGTCTTCACATAGAAACTATACTATGAAATCCTAAATCGTACAATTAGAGATCTCCGCGCGATTTGAACATAATACTACAGTCCGAAATCATCTACCGGATCAGCAGGCCTAGCCAAGCTACGATCGTTTCAATCAGCCACGCCTCTGATTTCCTGACGTCATCTCAACGCACAGTCACGTGATCAGAATAAAAGAATAGGAGGCGTGGCCGACTCGTGGCGATCGACGAAAGAGTCTCTTTCGTTGATCGCCTCGAAATGAAAAGGTTATAAGTAACTTGGCTAGGGAGCAGATCAGATCGGATCAGGCAAAACTACCGTCTGATCGGAGGTTCATTCATTTTCAACGGAGATATGTGGGATTTTACACCTTATTCCACATACATACCTCGAAGGTTTTATGACGACATGGCGTTTTAAGATTTTGTGTGAAGAAGTGAAGTTGCAATGAATCTCTTTCTCGTTATTACAATAATTTCGATGGGTTTCCCTACCCCCTTCAGCTGCTTATAAGGGTTTATCTAAACAATGTATTTTGGAAAGAATGTCAAGCAACACTAGCCCAAAATATATCGAAATAAATTCAGGTCAATGACAGTGATAAAATTGTAATAACCTAAAATTACATGACTACTGGTTTAGAATTTTAAGATTCATTATACTAAAACTGTCCAGTGGGTATGACTCGTGAGATACAGCCATATACAATGCATGGCTGCAGAATCTCTAAAACAATTACATCACATTGAGAAACCTCGATTTCCCAAAGGGTGGTGGAGGTCAGACTCTAGCGCTTCGAGTCGAACTAGAAACTTACCGTGAGCCATGGATACGAAGTCAATTATATATACTAACATCGACAGTTATATATAAACTATGGACAGTTACCTAAATTGTGAAGATGAAGTTTTCAAAAAAGAGAGCAGTTAGAGGCAATGTAGGTAGCTAATATTTTTTTTTATTGACTACAAATGGCAAGGTGACCAATCTCAACGAAGATTCGGCAAATACACAGGAAATATATATATGTGCATAAGTGTGTGCACAAATACAAGCGCACTCTGTTTTTATTTTACTCTCACGACTGGAAAGACGAGATCAAGCGCAGAACCAACGGTTTAACGTACTTTTTGAGGCACGGGGGTTTCACATCACCAATTTCTAAACTTCGGACAGCTACAAAATAGTTCCTGACAGAAAAACTTAATAACAATTTTGCCTAACCCGGCAATTGAAACAAATACTGAGTCGCTTGCGATCACGAACGACCACTAGAAACATGCATGTTTCTGCAGGAACTAAATCAATGTTCCCATAATTTTCAAGCCAGATCAATCACTTTATTACACAATAGTACTGCTCTCGAAATAGTATCAGAAAAATCGTGAGAAAATTGGCATTTTCTAGAACAAAATAATCAAAGATATGTGACATTCACTAACTACTACTACGACTACATGATGCGTAGCTTTACTGAGTCTGCCAATACTTCAGTAGTTAGATTATCATAAACCGATTATATTGTGAACGCAGGAGAACCAAAGTTTTCGACTTTGCCAGAAGAATCCGAAAACTTAAGAGGCAATATGCAGCACACATTACTTACAAAATAGATAAGCGATGAAGCCGAAGGTTCTGGGAAGGCGACCGCACACCAAAAGACATAGCGTTGGAAAGCATGCTAAAAGGTGGATCGCTGACTTGATGAGGTTTTCGGGAATCCGTTGGATGCGAGACGTACAGGACTATATCTAGCAGTAGAAATCTTTCGGTTGATTTTGCTTTGCTAATAGTTAGATGCATTTTGAATAGTCCACATTAATAGTAATTTAAAAAATAGTAAATTTCTACTCTATGTTGCGGGAATGTTTGGTATTTCCAAGTAAGTAAATGAAGGACCACAAGTAGGTTTCCAGTCAGAAAGTAGAGTGTCGTTCCAGTTTAGAGCGAGCAAATCATTTGCTAATTTTCCACAAAAAAAAGATTATATCTATGGGAAAGGAAAAGCCCTACATCCAGCCGTGACCCAGCTAGCATGTTTAAAAGTATGCAGCGTGCGTGATTTCCTCTTCGTAACCGTAGAGGAAACGAGGAAATGGTAACAAATGATGACTTACATACAATTTATGCACGCAATTCTGTGCATCATGAGGAAGTTGCGGATGGAGGTCAAGAATAGCTGGCGGTAGCGATCAGAACTATTACTGACTCACGGTAACTTAGGCGGGTTAACAATGTTGATAATTGATTACTTCCATCCAACATGAAGTGTATTGGAACTGTCAGTTTTGTATCTAATGAGTTAATTAAGTAAATGAGCTAGTGGTAATGTTCAACAATGTAACACAGAGCGCATAAAATCTAAACATTAAAAAGTCAAAATAAATTTCACCTTTCCACCTCCTCAAATTTCAAATTTTCTGTTGAATTTTGAATTAAAAAATTACGGATGTCAATTTTGCCAATGGTTTCCTATAAGACGATAGCGCTACATTTGTATAAAGATTATAATCGTCTTTATGATACCTCTAGTAATTTACTTATTTCCTTAACTAATTAAGCATCAGATGTTTTTTACTACAAGCACTCGTCCAAAATTTACAAAAATAGTACAAATAATTTCTTCTTTTCCTTTACAACTTTTTTTTTTGGTTGGGAAAATCATCCAATGACAACCCCCGCTCTTGGGCGGAGCGGGAGATAGTATCAGACTCTTACTGACTAAAAAACCCACCCCGTTCCTTCAAGCCTTCATACCGGGGTTCGAGTTCCCTTTCGGATTACCCTGGCCCCATTAGGCTTCGACCCGGCTGGGCCCCTGCTGGTGCTGACAACTCCTTGAGGCGCGCGGGAACAGTGCGCGCCGTCGATGACTTGGGCTTGATCTGGACAGTTATCGGACAGCCGGACAGCGAGCTACCCATTGCTCACTGTCCGCAAGCCCAGTGGCTGGAAATCGGGATCGGAATCCCGGCGGCGGCGAGAGCGATGATGCGGTCTGCCTCCTTCTTTGCGAGCATTACTGCTTCGCAGAAGTCGGCGATCGCCTGCCACTCCTTCTCCATACATACCATACCATTTTACTTTGAAAGTGTGTCCTGCTCATGCTACCTGTTTTTTATCATTAAAATCTCCTAATCATTAACTTCCTTGGCTAGTTTTTTATTTATAGTTTCTTTTGCGACTGCTGCTGTATCAACATCTCCAGCAAAAGCAAAAGTAATTTCTCCTTTTTGATTTCCTTTCGTTACAACTCCAAAATCTAGAGCATCGTGATACGGTATGTGTAAATTGGAATACCTGTGTAGTATCACAGGCGTGACTGCATTAAGTATTTGTGTCTTGTCTTGTCAAAGAACGCACGCTTTTAGAAATTGAAAGCTATTGTTTTACGAACCATTGTTTAGCTTGTACACTTTCTGTTCAGCTTCTGTAGTAAATAGTATTTAATAACGCGGTTGCTATGGGGTTAAGTGTGGGAATTTTATTGGTAATTGACAATGTGAAGGCAACTGATATGTAGTGTGTGGTCTCAAGTACATTGCTTTTAGAAACAAACAGCGAATTACAGAGGTGGATGGTGGATCATTCTAAAGAGTTACCGTGGTTTTAGTTTTCGTTAATAAAAGTTTGAGACTTCCGCTCGCTCTACCCAGAGCAAGCGAAGTCATTTAGTGATTTCCTACATAAAAAAAAGAAAGAGTAGAGGATGTTGATCTATGTTATTATAATTAAGATTACCTAGATTAGTTTCCTCCCCGTACGGTGAGTAAACAACTAGAAATGTCTAATGCCTTTATACGACGTCAAATGGTACTAAATCATTGTATTCAGATACTGCAAACCTGGTAAAGTAGTTGGAGTAAACTGAAGAGCTGATCAAATATTGTAAGGTGAGTGGGGGTAAGATAAAAAACGGGGAAAGATAAAAAAAATATAATAACGCCGAATACCAGGGAATTCTTTTAATGCTGGCAATATCGTTGTGGACACCATTTTGTGTTGCCCCGCCCCGCAGTCTGCGTCAGTCGCTAAGTAAGGGTACTCGTGTGTTATTTGACATTTTTCCATACATTACATTTCCCGCGTAAAATTGAGTTTTTCAATCTTACCCCGCTCGCTGTATCTCCTTACACAGGTAAGTAACAAACATTTTGTTTTGATATTCGTAATTAGATTTGAAATGTAATATGCTCTATAATATGGTGATTAGTATATTTCACGTATTTTAAGATTTATGATGCCTTTCAAACTTTCCCCTGCAAAATTTAACGGGGTAAGATGATAATATAAAACATGCCATCTTACCCCATTTACGAAACTCCTACAAAATGTCAGGGGCCCTCAATCTGAAATACACGGTAGTATCCCTTCCACAAAATCGTATCAAAAACTTGTATCATAAAATTAGTACATAATTCTAGACTCGTACCAATGTACCAATGTATACAGCTGATTTTTTAAGAGGATGAATAAACTGTACGTTAAGGTGTCTAGAATTATTTACCTAATGAATCCATGGTTAAAGTTTTCATCCTGATGTCCTTCAATTTGTATGTTCTATTCTAATCATCCGAAAACCACTGTGGTCACTTATTTAAACAAATTAGGGATACCTTGCGTTATGGTCTTGTTAATTTTCTCCAATAATTTCCTTTTGTAGGGAAATTATTAACCAGAATTGGACTTGATGGTCGTCGCAAGCGCAACTACTGTGCATGAGGCCTTGGGTTCGATGCCCAGGTCAGGCTGTGTTTTTTATTTTCCATTAGGAATCTCTCTATAAGAGCCGGGACTCTGGATTAATGCACGGATTATCTTCTATACTTACACATAGCTGGCAAAATATTAGCGTACTATACACCTCTGGTTTGAGTGGTAAGTCAGTACTTTGCCTCACAAACCAAAAGATTTTTTTTATAGTCCAGTGTCTAGAAAAAATATAATGCCATTGATCAACACGATAAGAATATACACCTCTGCCTTACCCTCCGGGGAATACAGGCATGTTTTGCTGATTACTGTGTTAATGTATCTGTACTTAGGTAGGTATGCTTCTTTCATTTTTCTATTTTTTATACATAAATATCAAAGAGACCTTGATTTGCGATCTGTAAATCATCCACGGTATGGAACATGAAATAT